>CM036564.1:70555351-71162800 GCA_020745775.1 Theristicus caerulescens
CAGTGAAATGACAAGGTTGCAGGGAATTTATTCAAGATAATCAAATTACTCCTGCCTGTGAAGATTTGAAAGGCAATAAAATGGTGGATGAAATTCAGAATCTGTCATTACAAAATAATGCACATAAGAAATAAAAGCCTGTATCTTTTATACGCAAGAATAGATATTACGTTAACCATTACTGCAGGAAAGACACTGCAGAGGCATTGTAGAAAGTTGTTCAAAAACATCAGCTCAAAACCCATCAGCAGACAAAGACAGCTAGAATATCAGAAAAAGGACCAAAGAACAAACAATAAAAAAAAATAAATTTAAAAAATTAGGTACCCACATCCTGAGCACTTCCTTCAGTGGCAGCCAACCCCTTTGAAACAGGACAATACACCTAGATCAGGTAGGGTGAAGGATGCTAAAAGAGCTACAGGATGAGAGACTACATAGATTCCTTAGCTTGAGCAAAAGGTCAGAGATGATGATATGGCAAAGACCATTACAGTCTTAAGAGGTGTGCAGAGATTGAATAAGGAACAATCATTCCTTATTCTTCAGAACATAGCAACTGAGTACATGCACTGGAATTATTAGGTAGTTTTAAAACTGGTATTAAAACAAATTAGATATAGTATTTTTTAGAGATCACGGAGGTTCATGAATATTACGGAACCATTCATACTGTGATGGTCGGAACTCAAAAAAAATTAAATTCTTGCAGGACAGATCAGTTAAGGAATATAGAACAGGTTAAACACAAGGCTCAAATCTGCAAATCTCCAAAGTAATAATTATCAGTAGCTTAGTTCTGATTCAGTACCATACGCATTGGTATCGAACATCATTTGAGATGATTTAGCGTACCCTGGTCTGGTTTCCAGCTCCTAACTCTTCAAGGATGGAGGCGGTCCTTCAGCCTTGCATCACTTAACCCCAAGTAGGTGTCTCTCTCGGATATCCTCAACTGCCATACATGGGCCATCAAATCCTACCTTACAAGGTAGAACCAGGGGAAAGACCACTCCATTCTTACATATTCTTTATGATTTTTCTTAAGCAATAGTGATTGCCTACTGCTGAAAACAAAATGGTTGAACGGGGAAGATTTTTGAAGCAGCCCAATTTAAAGTTTGTTATTTTCTTCTGTAAGAAAGATCATTTTTGAGAGGAAAATACGAGCATGTCTAAATGTGCATATAATTTATAGCAGAATTAATGTTTTTTACTTTACTACTGCTATATATGAAATTAGAAATACTCAATGACCTCACAGTCATATCCATTAAAATAACGATTTACTAAAATCCTAGGAATATGCATGGAATCCAGCAGTTTCCTGAGTCCCTGGAAGACTAAATTTATGAGATACAAAAGCTCACACTATAAACTACCACTTACAAATGAACTTTATAAAAGTACACATCCATTCCCACAGAAAGCTTTAATTCAACTGTTGTTGTAAAACAGCCTACAACAGCAAATGCACTCGGTTTTCAAACATAAGCTTGAAAGATGACAATCCTTGTTAAATAAGAGGTAGCAGCCATGTAGTAGTACAGCTGGTAACGAACGCGTGTTCCTGTATAATGTCCAAGTTCATCTCCTAGGGGAGCTCGATGTAAGCAATGGACAGGTGCTTTCAAAGCCGGTGACCGCTGGGCACCTAAATCCACCACAGCCTCTAGTGTGTCGGAGCCTTTACCAATTCTGTATTGTTCTGTGACTCCATTTGTTCAGAATTTGTTGAGCCCCGAGTCTCACAGCTATAGCGATAATTCAGATTAGCGCCCTGTCCTCCTTAACCCCCATGACTGTAAAACCTCCTGTGCAGACAAAGCAAGTCTTGAGCATTTACAGGCTGTAAGTATTATTCTTAGCTTTCATTTCCATTAACTGATCTGCTTTTCCAAGAGATCAGCAAGCCACATCTTAGATACCCTCTTATTTCTCTATTCCCTCCTTCTTGCTCTCATCCTCTGAAGCATTTTTTTCATCTCTCCATTGTACCCTGTACCAAATGAAGAACAAATCAGCTACACCACTGCCTGCTACCCAGACACTAATTTTAAGTACCATGGCAGAACATAGATGTTAGCTAATTACTATAGTTGATTTTAACCCACTGTAAATACTTCTAAAGGAAAATATTTGAGTACACCATGCCAAACCAGTTTTTATCTTAATCATGTAGTGCCCAAGCAAGGTATGCAGCAGGAACAGCCACACAAAGTAGCAATAAAAATAATTTTATATTCATAACAGAATTTTTCCAGTGGTATAATACTTACAGATTTTTAATTTATTGTAAATAAATGACGCATGAAATACTTTAATGCCTGAAACACTAGATGTAAAATTGCAGGGGTAAAAAAATAATCTGATTTTACTTTTACTGAACAGATTCTAACTATTTTACGCCCCATGTGCATCATTAAGCAACATCGATGATACCTCTCACGTTTTCCAATTAATGGCACTTAGGTGAGAATTTCCTCCCTCACCCAGTGCCATACAGTACCCTATGATCCAATGTATAAACAGCCTGATTTTGTTGCTGTGTGGGGCTTTGTATTGAATTTCTGGATATTAAAATAATCTGACGCAGACTTCTTCACACAGCAGGTCCCTACTAACACCTTAGCACAACAAAGCCTGAAGACATCTACTGTCCCTCCTCCTTTGGGTTTGCTTTGAAAGAAGTTTGGCTTGGCTGCAGAGCCTCCAACGGCCCTAGTTTACAGCACAGAGCCAAAGCATGATCACAGTCCAGGAGCGAGGGCCTTCTGACTGCCTGGCTTTTGTTTAAATTTCAACAGTTCACAAAAGGTAATAGGAACAACATAGGGGTTTTTAACAACCTTCTCCCCAGATGTTAGTGGGCTCAGGACCAGCTCAGAATGTCACAGAACACAGATTATATTTTTTTCTGCTTATGACTCTGAGACCCCAACCGAGGCTGATAACATTGAGCAAGATGCATACTTGAGGACAAGAGATGGCCTTCAAGCTCAGAGCCCCCCTTTGCCCAGCATCACACAAGCACCGAGATAAAAATCTCTTCTATCCTAAAGAGCTTATAGCATAAGAGCTTAATCTCAAAACCACAAAACCAGAGATGCCTATTGACTGGATTTGCTTTTCACTAAGCAGGGGAGCACACCAGTCACCACTGAGCTCCAGACCCACCTCAGCCATTTGCCCACCATGCAACCGGGAGTCAATAGCAAGTCTCAGGAGCCATGGCAGTCCCAGTGAAGCACAGCCCAGGAAACATCATAAAATGGGGCCTGGAGACTCCGTTACCCTATTGCTCCAATTAACATTGACTGGAAATATGATTCCGAGATCTCTAACTCTGCTCTAAACCAGAGCACGCTCCTTCCAGCTCCCAAACCCCAGAGAGGGCTCCGTGCCTCTGTCAGAAGGTGAAATTCCATCTCTGGAGAAAAAAAAAAAAGCTATCTAAAACTTGCTCATATGAGGAGATCCAAGCCCAAAAAAATAACATACCTGATCTGAATGTTCAGCACTCATCTGTGGAGTCCACTTTACAGAGAGTGCCAGCAACCAGTCAACCTCAGAAATTCAGCCTTTCTTGGTGAGATGTCCCACATTTTTGTACCTTGACAGTCCTGATAAGAAAGGCTTCCTATACAGGGATCACTTGTGGATATCTTAAAGAATATTACAAACCAGCTCCAAATCTGTCATATCTCTCTTTCTGGAGCAAACAGGGATGCCTGCCCTTATTATCACCACCTGAAGTGACACATTCTTCGTATCACAAGGAATCAGAGAGATACCACTGTCCAACTTAGCTCTTCCATCAGCTTTGTAGCTGTGTCACTCCTGACACCAGGTGGATTTTTCTCCTCTTCAAGCTCATGCCAGCATACTTTATTTCTTTCCCCCTTTTCATTGCTGTTTCAGAGCCACAGTTGCTCCCATCCTGTTTCTTACCCTCCAAGCTCAATATTTTTCTCTGGAGCTCCATTCTTTCCTCCTTTCCCTCTAAAGCCTTCAAACATTGCTTGCTGTATATGACTTTATGTTGAAACGCTGTTTGTCCACTCTGCATTTCTTTCCCTTAGCTGCTACGGAGGAGATATCCCCTTCTCAAACTTGTTCCCTCAAATTACTTTTTCAGCCTGGAATAATACTGCTTGGTAATTAATAAAAAGGTGTTGTTTTTACACATGCTCACACTGTACATCACAGCCCCAAAGGCTTACGGCACCTTTGGCCCTCATCTGCTCTCCAAATTTCTCCCTGCTCCCACATCAGCTCCCAGGCCAGCTGACTCAAAGCAATTTGGCAGAAGAGAAGGTAACCAAGCAGAAAAATAGTACAAACCCATAAACTCCTGAAGGTTACCAAAAAGCAAAAGAGGGAATATACAACAGGGAAATAGTATTTAAACTGGAGATGCCTCTTGCTTGAATCAGGAATCATTCTATGTTAATGACAAAGCTCAGGCTCCCCATGTAATTAGAAGATCTTCTAATCTTCCTTGTTGGTTTTATTTTTATTATTGTAGCATTTCCCTATTAGCTGTGCCCTTAAACTCTAAAGCAAACCTGCTGATATATAGCAACTACTAGCATTAAAGATAAATTAAAACTCTTGTCTAGAATTTCCAGTTTGAATGAAATATAAAGGAGTAGATCACATTTGTTGAAAGTATGGATTTTAATTGCTTCCAATAACTAGGCTATCAAATATAAAAAGAATATTTATACTTCAGTTTCTAAAGCTAATCACATGTTTTGCATTATATTTTATTTTGCATAAAGCTGGTCTCCTATGCACAAACGCACCCAGTCAAGGCACACTCAATAGACAGCTTGGTCAAACTGCAGCAGAACATGCCTCTGGGAAATGCTACAGGTATGTTTTTCTGTTTGCATTAAAGATAGCCATATATTTTCCAGGCTCTGTTACCTCTCTTGTGATGAGAGATTCATTAACTATCATGTACAGAAAATGCTCAGAAATGAACCCATACAAGTCTGGGTTGATGAGCATGGAGTCTGCTTTCCTACAGGCTTTGCTTTCACTTGACTTTAATACTGAAAATGGTACAAGCTCTAATTTAGGCTTTTCCTATTTAAAACAAACACCAAGTTTCTCCCTTGATCCAACCCCTCATCATAACTTTTTCACCATGTGAACCTTCTGGTACTTGGTAAGGAGACATTTTTCCTGAGTGAGATTCACTGTTGAGGCATCTCTCCTCCATTCAGCCAGCCATTTTCAGAGCACTTGTAGGAGGTCGCACATTTTTGTGACCCCTCCTGCATCCTCCAGATGTAACTGAAAGAAATAATGAGCTCCAAAACTACAAATGGAGGCTAGAGAAGTGGTCAGCTGGACAAACATGCACCCCTTACATGCTTGGGTCTCACATACAATCCCACCAGGAACTTTCAAAGAAAAAGAAAAAAAAAACCAAAAAAACCCCCAAAAAAAGCAGTAAGCGATGAAGGCAGATCCTGTTTTGTAAGAGTCTCCCCAGTTAGAAGGCCTTCAGACACACTGAGGTCATCAACAAACACAAACTCTCTTCAAACCAAAATACAGCAAACAGCTCTGGAAAAAGAAATTCCCAACTTGAAATGCATCTTCTCTGCTACTAAGGTAAACATCTCCCAGCAGAGCTATGAACATCTGCATATCCAACAATCCCGCTTCCAGGTACGCTTCACCCAGTGCACCAAGAGCTCTGCGTATGCCGAAGTAAATCACTACCAAGCACCTGAATAAAGTCATCAAACCTGAATACAGGAAAAATAAGCCTGGATGGCAGCAGATGAGCATTTCTCACAAAGCAATTGCTATTTCAGAGGTATCAGTCCTGATTCTTATGGAAAACATAAAAAACAAAGATAGTTTTGAGAGGTAAAATTCATAATTCTGCTTGCTACCAAAACCCATGAGATCAAGAGATTAATAAGATACCATATAACTGCCACACTTCGCCCCAACATCTCTGGGTTTCATAAGCTATATACCCATCTCTTTGTTCCTCTATTCCAGGTCTGAGGATCTGGCTTGCCAGCTTGTCTAATTTTTCCTCACTGCACCAGTCGGTGTGTCTATAAACTCTATCCCATCAAAGCAATCTGATTCCTAGCTTTATTTCCACTAGAGACCACACTAAGAAGAGGAAGGTTATTATCCCAGTTTTCGGTATTTTCCCTAACCAACCATTACTGACTCTGATCACAAACCATGGTTAGATCTTCTCACATCACGTGAGGATAGGAAGGGAGGATAAACCTGTTCCTAAGAGATGGCACTGGGCCAGATACATCAGTTGTCTGCAGATGTAGACCCTGCTGTTACAGAACATGCTGCTCCTCCATGCCCAGACCTGGCTGACGGGGCTACTCATTTCAGAGAACCTTATCACCTTGGTTAATCACAGCCACCACAGCACACAGCTATAACTGACAGTACCACAAAACAGGCTTTCCTATCCAGGGTTTCATCTCCGATATGTGAAGGAGCATCAGACTTCATTGCGACTGTTTGCACAAAGAGCCCAGTTCATCTTACGTTGCCTCCTGCCAACCCCAGAAACTCATCCTCCAGGCTGAAGCAGTTCAAACAGAGCTCTTTGCTCCTCCAGGGAGCGAGATCTTCATGGTAATGCCTTCCCCTTGGCAATAACTAAGTGGGTCAGAGTTGTGTGAAAAGCATCTAAAAGCACAAGATGTGGCACAGGCACTGAGGACAGGATTTTAGGTCAGTCCACACAAGAGCAGCAGTGCAGTCAGCCATCTTTGTATCAGGAACGGTGTGGCCAGCAGGAGCAGGGCAGGGATCGTCCCCCCGTGCTGGGCACTGGTGAGGCCGCCCCTCGAATCCTGTGCTCAGCGTTGGGCCCCTCACCCCCAGAAGGAGATGGAGGGGCTGGAGCGTGGCCAGAGCAGGGCAGCGAGGCTGGGGAAGGGGCTGGAGCACAAGGGTGGGGAGGGGCGGCTGGGGGAGCTGGGGGTGCTCAGCCTGGAGAAGAGGAGGCTGAGGGGAGCCCTCATCGCTCTCTGCAACTGCCTGAAAGGAGGCTGGAGCCGGGGGGGGGGGGTCGGTCTCTTCTCCCCAGGAACAAGCAATGGGACGAGAGGGAACGGCCTCAAGTTGTGCCAGGAGAGGTTTAGATTGGATATTAGGAAAAACTTCTTCGCAGAGAGAGTGGTCAGGCCCTGGCACAGGCTGCCCAGGGCAGTGGTGCAATCACGGTCCCTGGAAGTGTTCAAAAAACATGCAGATGTGGTGCTTAGGGACAGGGTTTAGAGGTGGACCAGGCAGTTAGGTTAACAGGTTGGGCTTGATGATCTCAGAGGTCCTTTCCAACCTTAACAATTCTATGGTTCTATTATTCTTTCCGTGCCTCTCAGCAGTAAAGCCTGAATGAAAACCATGAGTGCTGGAAATGAAAACCAGGAGGAAATAGCAGCAGATGTGTATATAGATTAGGGGAAAAAAAAAAAAGCAAACCCAAACGAAAACAAACACACAAGGACTCATTTTTACAAGAAAAAAAAGAGTCTTTGACAAGAAATCCATTTTTACAGGAATCAGGCAGAGTTTATAAAAATAGGTATTGAACATTACCAAAAGATAAAAAGTGACCACTGCCCTGGCACAGCAGGCAAGTGGAAAACACTGCTTCTTCCACATAAGCATCCTTACTTACGACCATCAGACATGGTGTGAGGGCAGGGAGGAAGGACAGTGATGGAAAAAGAAAAAAAAGAAAAAATGTCTGCTGAATAGTGAAATGTCTTCCAAGGCAGGGGAGCACCCCAGCTGCAAGAACCCCAGGAGGCAGGAACGTGAGCTTCTGCAAGTCCCCACTGCAACGTAAAGGACAGACTGGGGAAGCACCAACAAGGACAGACGGGGTGAACTCCAGGCTGCAATTTAGCCAAAGGGGTACATAAAAAGGATGCAGAAAAGGCTTACACACCTCTTTGTGGGTTTTGTTATATCTCTCATATGTCTGTGAATCTCACCCAGAGAGACCACAAGATGCTAGGAACATTAGTGCTCTGGCGTTTACTTACAAAGGCAGAGATTTCATTCGTAACGCAAGTCAAACAGCAAGGTTGGTGGCTTTGCCCTTTGTGACCAGCTGAGGCAGCTAGAACCACTGGGAAGCTTTCAAATTGGTTTTTAAAATCAGTGTTTCTTCTCCATTAACTTTTAAAAGATACGCAGATTGTGGGATAATTGCTGCATGCTGTAAATCATGACTGAAATTAATAATTCACCTTCCCAGCAGACAGAATACAGACTAAGCACTGAGCTCAGTACTGGGGCCTTTTCCAGGAACAAACCCTGGAGATTCAGTCAACAACCAAAGGGTCAGCACAGCACCAGTGCTTGGTGCGGCACAACTTATCCTCTCTTTCTCCAGAGGGAGACAAACACTTCATGAGGATGAAAAAACAGAAAGAGTCAAAACCAGAGTCCATGCAGCTCAGTCTGGTCTCCAATAATGGCAATGGGAGATACCATCAGACACAGCTTGTTCTCAAATTCTTGTACATTAATTTGCCTAATCCCTTTCAGACTTGTCTGTTGGTCTTGTCATTCCCAAGTGCCTCTTGTGTACTTCTGTCATCAAACGGTCCCACTGATTCCTGTGATGGCTTCCCATTTCTACTACCAGCTAGAGCACCCCTTGAAGGGTGCTCTTCGAATCCTTTTTTCTAGCCATCTTAATTTCCTCTTTACATCTGACCTGCCATGATTTCCACTCTTCAATTCTCTGCAATTTTGAAGCAAGACAAAAATTCATAAACTTTCAAGATCAAAAATAATTTCCCTGCCATTTCCCAAAACTTTGCAATGGCATAAATCCATCAGTAAAATGGGAGTGTTATCAACACAATAATTGCATTAAATAGCACTGCTGTTTCCTTGGGCTTGGGATGGTGATCCTGTGTAATTCCTTCCACATTAGCCCACGCTGATGAAGGTAGTACAGCACTGCCACTTTGAGAAAGCTGTGCTCACCATTTCCAACAAGAAATCACCTACTAAACAGATAGGGTCCATCTTTTTGTTCTTATAACAGAAAATGCTGTCCATCGTTAGAATTTTGATACAAACCAACTACCTGAATGCATTTGTAGCTTGCCTCAAGCAAATGTACCCATGTGACCACAAAAAAATTTCTGGGTAGTGCTGATGCAAAAGAAGGAGCTTAGATAAGGAAGAATCAATGCCACTTTGAAGGTGTTAGAATGAAGTATTGATATTTTAAGTCTACATTAACACTAATGGCAAAACTATAAATCATGGACAGGCTTAATAAAAAGGATCCTGTCTTGTGACTGCTCAGAAGAGGTCTTTGATTGATTTTTTGGCATCAGTCAGGTAATTCTGAGATCAATAGGACACAAAAATCCACCTATTTGCTTGTTAGTAGCAGAATTAGATTTTGTAACACCGACTCACTGCTTATAAAGCCTGTTTCATGTGTAAAGAATGTGCATCTGCTAGCTATGGAATTGAATTTACTTTATACCAATTGTTTGATATAAAATTAGGTTTACATTAAAGCCCTTTTAAACTTCTATATGCTTATACTTCAACTCAACCCAATGAATAATCAAATCAGTAAAAAAAAAAGTAAACAGAAAATTGCAAAGCTTTAAAAAAAATTAATGTATAACCATAATAATCCATGCTGTGGCTCCCCAAATACAGCTGCAGACTGACACGGAATAAGCTGTTTCTGCCAGGTAAGACTGCTCTGAAATTGGCTGCTGACAATTACAAGAAAGGTCATGTTTGTAAACCACGTAAATGATGGAACAATCCCTCAAGGGATTTTTAAGTTGACCTGGGAAAGATAAAATAAAAACAAAAACCAAGTCAGAAAACTGCCCTTGGGGTGCCACCCAAGCAATGGTTAGATTTGACCAACATGGTCTGCATATGTTCCAGAAAACATGGTCAGACATGCAGGATGCTGTGCTGTATCATCTACCTCAGATCAAGGAGGCTAGAAGCATGATAAAAACTTTTGTGCCAAAGTCTCTGGAGTGTACTTACATACATCAAGAGACAGAAAGCTATGAAGACCTTGAATTTTCTTACAGATAAGATGGATTGAGTCTCTCCTCAGGCCTTCAAATCAAGATGGCACAAAAACATCCCTTAGATAAGCATCAAAACCAACGGGTATTACTTCTGGTCAGTGATGGTCCTCTCCCCATCCTTAGGAGCTTGAGAATTTGGGACAGGCTACCACTGCAGGCTTCAGCTGGGTAAAATTTAGACAGTCTCACAGTTACTGTAAGCACATTTCTGCCAAAGGAGCACAAGATGGCACATACTGATCATGTCAAAACTATTCTCACTTGTCTCTCAGAAGGAGTCTACAGAGATGAGGTGTTTGCCCAACATTTGGTATGCAAAAGCCTGCATCTTCTCAGTGAGCTTAAGACATGCTCTTTCCATACAAATTGATTAATAGTTCTTGTTCATAATACAGGAGGGAAAAAACCCACAATTGAAAAAATAAAGCAGCATGCTAGGAAAGCATTATGATACCACTAAGTTACCAAAATTTCCAACACTGTCCATATCAATATGACCTGACTATGTCCGAGATAGGAAAATTGCTCACAGCGTTACTGGGAGATAGGCTGGGAAGCAGAGAGGAGCAGGAAACTTCTGAAGATGAAGAGGGATTTACAGTGCTAGAGAACAACTGTTTGGTGATGGGAGTTTCATAGATAATTCCACACACCGCTGAGGTGAGCCTTGTCTAGTGATCCCAGCCACTATTTTTACTCTGAAAGGGTAGGAAAATGGACAATTTCCAAGCTACAATAGATTCTTTATCACACAAATACTGGTCTTATCCTCTGCTGCATGCCATACACACACACACAAATCCCTCTTGCCCTCATTTTTGCCAGATTTATGCAACCCATCTGTTCTGCTAAACTGTTTCTAGCTTTTAAAGCCAAAGTAATTGCTTTTTTCTTCCATGTGCTTTATGCATATTTATGATAATTCTACTTTTTCTAGCCAAATATCCTGTTTTCTGCAGAACCAATCATTACTAATCAGAATGTCCAAATTGCATGGAGTAGCCAGAAGAGCTCCAATGGTAAGAACATCTCTCCTTTCAAACAAGCTGCCATGCAGAAGTCAAAAGAATAAATCAAAATCCTAGGCATTTGATGTCCCTTATGGAGGGGGCATAACTGTGCATGAGCAGAGCTTGTGAAGAATTCGTCACAAGTGTTCAGCACTAATTACTCTCATTCTCAGTGCAAGAGAAGAACTGGAGAAGCTGGAAAGAATATAGCAGCAAGTGTGACATGGTGGTGCCACCAAGGTTTGTGTGGATGAAAAGAAAGGTGATGCCTGTGTCGGCATAAACCTAACGAGCCCCTACAAAGCATTGAAGGAGGAGAGAGGTTCCTTCACCCTGAGAAATCCAGCTTCCCAGTTTCCTATTTCCAGTGATACTCTTCTGATCTGGGGTAGGTGATAAAATCTGCTCCTCAGCAGCAGCCCCAAAGTGCAGCTTTTAAAATGCCAGTGAGGGGAATTTGCTTTTGTTTCCTCTCTTGGCAACACAAGCCACCCTCTAGAAGGAGTGGGATTTTATATTAGTGACCTTTCAATTTATGGAAAGACTGATTGGATTATAGCACATAGTTCAAACACATTTTGAGATAATTGTGATTGGTGAACTGAGAACACACAGAAGAAAACCATAAATTATGACCCTGAGGTAGTGATCAAGGAAGCCAAGATGAGACTAGGTCCAGGAGAAACTGTGCTTACATCGCCACTTAATAACACAAGATCTGGGGTCATCTTTTGCAATAATAAATACTGAGGAAAAGATAAATGTTTTCTAAAGTATCCAACCTATTTCTGTCTTACTTATAACAAGCTCTGTTAAATCTGTGAGAAAGCCAAGGAGAGTCAAGAAATCTATTAACCATATCCAAAGTTTACTGACATTTCCAACCGCACAATTATTTCAGTTTGCTGAAAGACACAACTTTGGGGATTCCACTGCAGTAACATGGTAATAGAGAGAGGCACTTTGTGTTGGATTCTCACCCCCCAAAGGACGACAATATTTAATAAGTGCTCAGGCAATAAATTCCCAGAAGTTTCCTAGTGCTTCGATGTTTCAATGATTGCCTCCCATTAGCGCCATTCCTAAACTATCAACATCTAGACAAGGTACTGCCTGGAGGCAGAGGCTGTGCGCCCACTAAGTAATCCAAACCCAGATGGAGAATACACATCAAGAAAGAGCAACTGTAGCCTAGGCTTTCCTAGAGACTCAGATTAAGACAGAAGAAAAGTATCTGTGCTGTTCTGACTGCTGTGCTCGTCACAGTAGAAAAATACACTGGATTAAAGTAGCGACTACTGCAAGTCACTTTCAAGTTTACGAGGAGTCCTTGGCCCTATTGCTTGTCAGCCTTTAGCTGTAAGGTGGCCGATTACCTACAGCTGTCCTCTAGTCCCTGATGGATACCATCTCCCAGAGCAGCTGAGTCCATTTCTCTGTCACATGCCTTTAAAAAAAAAGTTAGTGACTACGTATAATAATAATGATGTCATGGCTAATCCAATAAAAAGGATTATAAAACATTTTATAATCCATTCATAAAAATGCCTTGCCCATGAATGTTTACATAGCAGTTGCTGAAAGTGTGTGCCTATTTATTAGCACGTTGAACATTTTAAAAATCTTTGACTGTAGAAAAATGATAAATAGGTGCTTAAACATTGGTTGCTCAAATACTACAGGACGCACTTTACAGCAAACAGAAGAAATGGATGAAAAGTTTTTACAAAATTGAGTATTACAGGGAATGCTTTCCTAGATTTTAAACATCACAGCTCAAATGGGAAAGATCTTTGGAAAGCATTATCTGGTGCATGAGTTACAGGAAGAGTGACTCATAGCTGTCATTTAATTAAAAGACTGTCCTCCACAGTCACAGTGATTTATAGTTGTACAACCCTGCCATATAGGTTGGAAAAGAAAAGCTGCACAGTTTTGCCTGCTTGAGCTGCTAGTGAGCACCAGGCTTCTGTTATGCGTGAGGGCATCAGTGGCCATTGGAATACTAGGATGAGCTTCCAGCCTATGAAAATGGAAAATAATCATATTAGGAACAAAGAATGCACATATTTTTGAATTTTCAAATGGCTCAGCACTGAACGCAGGAACAGTCTCTCAACCAATGAAGTCAGTGTGGGTCTGTCAAAACCACATGGAACTCATGGCTTAATTCAGAAAGAACCCACACAAGAAATTATCTCTTTTCTCTCCCACAGCTGAAATTTTTTAGGCACCGTGACAGGGAACTAGAGTGAGGTACCCTGGTTTAAATGACAAGATATAAACAAAGAGAACTACATTAAACTTCAGAATGAAAAATCTGGCAGTGTCAGTTTTTGTTCTTATTTTATTCCCTTAACTTCTAGCATTCCTATCATTGTGTTGGCTGTGTTGCATGTTTCCATCAACCTGGGAAAAGCCAAGTGCTACACTTCAGGTCGAAAGCTGTTCTAGTTGAAAACATATGGAAGATGAAGCTATACAAATACCTTGCCTTCCAGGTTTGTTCCTTGTAATGGAACACGCAGATCATGAACACATTCCCTCTTAAAATCTCTGCTTTAACAAGTCATTTCAGCTGTGGACTCTTAACACAAGGTGGGTTTTAAAATTCTTTCATTAAAAGTTTTCAATAATTTCTATGGCTCTTTTATTAGCTTTCTTTTGGTTATTCTTATGTACTAGAGCAAGTACATCATCCTCAGAACCTTCATTTCGTTGCTACCTGTACTACAGTTGAAAAGAATGGGTTGAGAATACCCAGCAAAACCCCTCCTTATTATCAGCCAAGAGAAGGACACAGAAAAGACCTGGATCAGAATTTCAAAATATCTTGAAATTAAATTAAGGAAAGGAATTATTCAGACTTACCATATGATGTGGAATTAATGACACAATTGCATTAAGGCTTAATTGAGCAATTAGGAAAATTTGCTCATTGAAGAGAAAAAAAAGGGAAGTAGAGAGAATGGGAGAATAGTAGAAGCAGCGTCATTTGTTAATAGTAGGAGGTGCATCGTTATTCATATTCCGATACAGATGGCTACCAGAACTAGACGCACCAGGGTTAGAAAAAAGAAGATATCATATATTCTTTCATATCCAAATGTACATTCAGAAAGAAGAGAATAAGGACTTCCCAGAAGCTGAATGAAGAATTTCTCACCCATAATTGTACCTTCTGGAGGCGGATCTTCACCTGCTAGAAGTGTACATCAGCAGATAGTGCACTTATTATCAACGCAGATGAATGAGATTCCCTCTCAGTGACAAGCCTTCAATGACAACCCATGACAACTTAATTCCTGTACTTTTTGATACAAAATACTGTAACCCCTCTACTCCAGATGAAAGACTTTAAAAGAGGCATTGAACACACATGGGCCGACACAACTAACGTAAAATATTTCAAACAAATCTCACAATAGGTTAACAACTTTCTTCAACTGGAACTACCTCATCAAATTATTAATCCACAAACTGTGGCTAATTATACTGATACCAATTAATGGTAGGTAACCAATCTCCAATGGAGTAAGCAAAGTATAAATAAGTACAATCAGTACTAATCTGAAGCTGATGAAAGTAGAGTTCATAAGTTTGGGTTAGAAAAGCAAAACTGTACAGCACTCCTCCTGGAATACCTTCCTGAGAGGCAACAAGCCTTGGGTACCCGACAGCTGAGATGATCAGAGTCATCAGAAGTCCTGGGCAAGCATTTAAGAGAGCAGTCTGGCTTTTATTCATAGACAAAGACCAGGAACAAAGTCTTCTAGAAGTCCTCCACATGTGAAAAATACAGCCTTATTCTCTTTCTTTGGCTTTTAGTATGTATTGGTACTGGACCATCAGAGACCTCTGCTGTTTAAGCCATCCAAATCTGGAACTGCCGATAAACCTCAGCAAAAGGAGTACACGTCCACCACCTCCAAGAAAAGAGGCAAACATGCCAACAGCCAGTGTCACACATTTAACAGCACAGACTATCACACAGCATGCACAAGAATCAGAAGAGCTCAAGGAAAAATGAAAGAAAAGCCTTGTAAAAAGATTTGTACGTGTTTCTGCAGGATGGTCCGCCTCAATACACATGACATGAGTGAGAGTGGAAAACCGTACTGAGAATTAAATAAGTTGTTAATGTCATTCAGCCTGAAAAACAGTGATTAGGAACAGAATAGGGGAGAACAGAAATAGCACAGCTGTTACTATTTGCAACATAAAGTATAACGAGAAGGTATCCTTGCTTTCTAGGAATTTTCACACTTTCACTAAAAGTGTTTTTCACCAAAAGTCACTACTAGCTGGCAAATCAGTCACAATGCAGAAGTGCTCTCAGAAAGAGCGCTGGGAGGGCTCTGCTCGCTCCAGCATCCTGGTGGTAGCAGTAAATACCATCGAAAATGAAAAAACCAGGGGCTCCCAGGGCAGACTCAGCATGCTGCACGGCGTCACTCCTCCGGCCAGGTGGCAGCTGGGACTTTGCACCAATTGTGCCAGAGATTTTGTTAGCAGATGTCTGGTAAATTAATCAATGCATGTGCTTCTCCTGAGCTTCTATCTATAATAAATCTAGATATCAGGTTGACAACAGAATCCAGTGATACTTGCAATAGCTTTAAATGAAAGCTCCTGGAACACTAACAGAGCATGGAGGAACTCACATACATTTGAGAAATGAACACGAACACACACTACAAACTAGAATGAATGTTTAAACTCTTGTTTGGGCAGCACAGAGTGCCTGTTTGGGACGGGTTCATCCACCTTGTCAAGCCTGGTGTACCTGAAGCCAATCTGCTCCTGCTAGCCTAAGCAGTTTGAGGCAGTTCAGGTACCTCTAAATTACATTGCAGCCTAGACCAAGGGGCACTCAGCTGTGTGCTGTTGCATGAGCATTGCATGATTAAACTGTTCAGTTATTGTACTCCAAAGCATAACGATCCCCATAGGGTTCCCCCAAGGATGCTTTGAGACAACATTGCTCTACACATTTGCAGAACATGAAGTCTTCTCCACACTTGAGCAATCAAAATCAATAAATTTGCAATTGCCACCTTATGTCTATCACACTTCACTAGAAATCTCTTAATTAGTTTCATCTAGGAGTGCATGGGTCATTTAGGTAATTAAATCCAATCCTCTCTCATCAAAGGACACTATGCCATTAAATCCCATTTACAAGCTCATTGTGCTCCATCTCACAACCACTATAGGCTTCATCTTCTCACCCCATTGCTCTCACCAAGAACCTGTCCCAGGACTTCACTCTCATGGTTGATAAAAACCATTAAATTGTTCACGCTCAGATCTCCATCAGAGAAGGGCTTAAGACTGTCAAGAGATGTCATTTTTGAGTCCTCCACTCCCATGGCTGTTGGAATATAAAATTGTTATAACAACAGCTCAAATCAAAATGAATACAGGCAAAAGACACAAATATCCTCTCATAAGACTTTGAGGTCTAAAACACACCCCAGACCTTCATGATGTCCAGAGTACTCCCCTAAGTCATCATCTAGGACCTTTTTCAGTATTACCACTGGAGACATATTACAAAGATCATAAAATATTTCTAGGTGTGACCTAGCACAGAAGGTGCCACCAAAGGCACATACCTACACAGCACAACCAAGCTGGGATGAGAGGAGCCACAGCCTCAGCCCATTCCAAGGGACTCTACAGAGTCAGGACACCCTAATCCAAGGACACGAGCCATGCATCAGCAGCATAGTTTTTCCATTTCTGCAGGCAGATGGTCACAGAAAAGCAGATCTAGCAACAACCTGGGACAATAGTTCTGGATCTGGGAATGTGATTGGGAAACTGGGATGGATCCAGTTTCATGGATTTTTAGATTTGACTCAGGATTTTTTACATGCCTAGAGCTGGCTATACTGTAGCTGTGGAGAAATCAATATCAAAAAAGCCCAGCTCCTCCAAATTCTTTTGAGCATCGATAGATGCTTACTTTGCCCTATAATTTATCCAAACTAATAGGCTGGTCTTTAGTAATCACACATTCATTCTGTGCTGTTATCTGCAGAGAGGTAAGGCAGCTGCTTTTCCTGCTCCCGTACTCACTCCACTGCAAGGGAATTGGGCAGCAGTTAGATTTTGCAAGTGTCTACTTCTACTGTGTTCTGTGAACACCTTCAGCATTACATAAAACACTCCTCTGAGTACAACCAACAGGACAGGGATGTTGCTGGTATCCCAAGTAATTGTATGATGTTTCTTCATTTAATGAAACACAGTTCATACCCCATTTGATGCAAACAGCTCAGCAAGTTAAAAAAGATATAATTAGCATTTAGAGTCACACAACTATATCCAGGATGAAATTACAGTTCATCATTCTTTACATCTCTCACATAAGGGACTTAATCCTTTCCACACTGGGAAACATTAATTAACATCAATAGGCTCTGCACCAGAATCGTAGCAAACCAGGAGTTAGAATTTGGTAAAGCCAGACAATGGCACCTCTTCCAAGCATCACATATTCAAATGTGAACACTAGAAATGTAATTAAGGAAGAGGAGATATACATTCCCAGAGGCACTTTGCCATGGGTATTCCTCAAGACCAAGGCTTGGTACCCCCAGCCCAAGGAATCTGGCTTTCCCCACCGCTACCCCAAGCCTTGCCAAGCCCTGCTCATAACCTCCAAAACCCACCAGCACCATCAGCAACCTTTGAAAGCAAACATACTAAAATTTTGGTTTTGAGACACAAATCTGGGCTGTTCCAGACCCAGCAGGGCCCTAAGCACCAACACAAAATAGCCTCAGATCCACCCTCTCCCCCCTCCACCTCCTCTTTTTCTTTCGCCCAGGGACGCGTCAGCCACTACAGCAGGCTGTCAGATAGACTCTGGTCTTGGACACATGGGATATTTTGTCCACTCAGAGAAAAAAAAAATATTTCTAAGATTAGCAGCAAAACGCCCCTGGTCGCTAACGTCATGCCTATGCAAAGGAGTCCCTTGGCAGCCGGTTGTTTCCTGCTCTGAGGAGCTTCTGCCTCGAGCAGCTCTGGCTTATTCCTATCCTTAAATAGGCACGTCACCGGTGAGTTCCCTTTTCTCCCAAGGCACTGGGCCATAGGCCAAGTTGGATTTGTATGGAGCCAGAGTAGACGTACTCAGTCTTAGTCGTGCTGCGATGTACAGACCTCTCAGCAGCTTTTCAAAGAGCATTACAAGCCTAAAAAATAGTAAGCACTTCCAAAACATCACTGAGAAATCTTTTGACATTTTATACTCGCTTTTATTTGCTGCAAGTTTTTTTTTATTTTATTTATATTGTGCATCTACAGGAAAATCCAGACAGTGAAACATGCAAAAGTTTCCTCTGCGGGCAATTTTGGCTAACCCTTAATATCACTGGCAAGAGAATATCTAAATAAATTGGCAAGATTTGGGGGGATTGTTTATTTTTGAATGTGCATTGAAACATTATTTCCTTCACAGGTGTGCTAACTTCCAAAGAAAATATTTTTTTATATACATTAATTACAAGGTTTTCATGGGAGATCTTTGTACCACAAATTAAATGAAGCTCAATTTTAGTAGAGACCATGAACAAAAATGTTGCTAATATGATTTCCCCCCCCAAGTCAGTTTTCAATTTAAATAAATAAATAAATAATCCCCCTCCCCAAGAAACCTGACTTACAGGAAACATACCTTATAGTTAGCTCATTTGGTTTTATATATAATTTCTTTAAGCAGACACAAAACAACGTTTTGTGTTTCTATTTAGCACTTTTATTTACCAGGAAAGCCAATTTGCTGTTCATCCAGTACTGGGGGAAAGCAAAATATTTTAGAAATAGTTCTTGGCAGAAGTATTTATAAATTTCTTCCAGTAAAAGATTGCCTTTGCTGTATAGCTGAGATTTATCTGTCACTCATGTCTGTCTTCTGTGGGTAACAAAAGTGGAAAGCAGACAGGATCCGTCCAGTGGTACTTTTTGACCCCACATGATTCTGCTTTTTTTTTTTAATATATTTTTTTAATGATATTTTACTAGGATGCCTTCTATCCCCCCCAGCCTCCTCCTCTCTCCTGATGCCATCTGACCTTTCAGATGCCTCCCCCTCTCCAGCCAGCTCTTCCTTTCACGATAAGTGTGCATTAAACAGATCTGCTCTGAGCGCACTGTGGCTTATCATCGCTAGTGCCGAAATGTCAGGAAGTTAAAAGCATCATATGCCGTTGTTACATAGGCTTTCAGAACTCAGCTTTTTGTAAGAATTCAGAGGTTGGATTTTTCTCTTTTTAAAATCCAGTTGGAAAAAAAACCAAAAACAAGAAAAAACCTCTCTCCAGTCTCTGCTTTAATTCCCATGAGAATTTGTTGAGCCGAAATGCGTGCTCTCAGTGGTTTCTAGACACAGCGTGTCGGGAGCGGCTATTTTCTGCCCAGCGCCAGGCACAGCTCCACCTGCGGGCTTCCCCACCAGCCTCATGCAAGAGGGGCTCCTCAGACTTCACAGGTCCCCTGAGCATTTCTAATAAAAAGATGCAAGTTTTCCCCTACAGGCATTATAATAATATCGATACCAGAATCCACCTAGTTCCCATCACCTACTGCCCAGGATCTTGGTACCCAAGGAGGGGTGGCGGAGCAAAGCTCCGCATCAGGGTCAGACACATTCACAGCCATGGCAAGGGTTAGAAGCTGGAGGGTGCAGCCCACGCCCCATCACCTGCAGTAACTGCAACCTGCCAAGCAAAGCACCAGCATTCAAGTGGTCAGTCTTGGTTTTCCTTCCACAACAAAAGGAATTTATCAACAATTTCCCCTGTTTTCTTGCAGGCACGAATCCTGCAATCATGCGAGGCAAACACTCTGCTTATCATAATTTTTAAACCTGCAATTTTTAAAATTGCCGTAATTATCGAAACATAATTTTAAGCCAAGAGCTTGATAATGGTTTAAGACCAGAAGGATGCAGCACCAACATCCAGCCCAGGGAAGGCTTACGACTCTTCAGACTCCTACTGACTTTAACAGAAGCTGAATTATACCTTTAGTTATTGGTAAACTGCCAGGCTGGGGCACGGCCCCCCGAGATGCTCGGGCAGGCTTGCACTGCACAAGGTCCTTCGCGGGGAGGGCCTGCGGCTGATTTCCGCACGGCGAGATGACTGTGCCATCTAGCTGCAGCTGCTACGGTACTTCAGCACACAATGCCAACCCACTCTGCCTTACAGAACATTTTAAACAGCTCTGCTTCCCAGATAAAAATCATATCATTTATTTTGTCTGTGCCATGCTGGATATTAACGTATGCAAAGGAGGTTACTTTAGCCAAGAAGTAAATTATTACTAAGAAGAACCAATCAAGCACATAGTTGATAGGAATATTTATTTTCCTTTTACTTATGGCTTTCTTCTATTACAAGCTTAGTTAGCATTAAGATTGCCATTTTGCGTTGCTTGTTTCCGCACTGTTTTATGTCTATGCATTTAAATCCTCCTCTCACACCAAAATATATTATCCCCCCTACGTCTATCTGATGGCTCCACTCTTTCTGCTCTTGCGTTCCCATGTACCACATCCAGGCAGCTGCAGCATCCATGAGTGCACAGCAGTTGATTTTACAAGATGTGGAGAGGGCGACAGGGCTTAGCTCAATTTCAGCAAAACAAAATGCAAAGGCATGGGGTTTGATTCATCCGCACTGAGGATTATTTTAATGATGCAGAAACAAACTAAATATATTTTTAATTTCATATTTTAATTTGTCAAGAGTATCTCAGTGGCTTTTAAATGAGATTTAAAGTGCATTTTATTCCGCCAGGAATAAATTCAGTCACTAGCTAAAATTAGATTAGTGGCTCCAGTGCCTAATTAGCAATAGGTTTGGAGGCTGCATTTTGGAACACTCTGGGCTACATCTCATTAACCCATCTTTAAGTAACTTTCTCTGTTGATATACGACTTATACATAAAGGGATTCGGGAACAAGACACAAATATAGGAGACATTTACCTAGTTTATGACTGGGAACTGAGGCAGGCAGTCCAGTTAAAGGCTGGACCCACAGAGAAGCCAGGCTGTGAGCAGGCAGCAAGGCTCTGTGCTTTGTCCTGTGCCAGGATGGGGCTTGGACCAGGGACCCCTGCTCCAGCACACCCCAGCGCCTCTGCGGGAAGCTGGGAAAGGACAGAGAGTAAATTCATTATGCATCCACTGCATCTCCTCCATGGTCCAGCAAGGTTGTAGGAGGGAGGTCCAAACATGGACAGCAAGGATGGCGAGAGGCACCCAACAGCCCCCGTCTGGGGCAAGCCTAGAACGATTAGGGCTCTGTAGCTGGGGAACAAGATGATATAAAGTCTACAAAAGCACAGCTAGATAACAAATGTTTGTGAATCCCAACCCAGCCAAGACTGGCCCTGCTTCCCACAGTCTGGGAGGGGTTTCTCTGAGGACACCCACTCGTCACATTGCTCCAGCAAGCAACAGCTATGGCATGAACAGCACAGCTGACCACATTGACTACGTGAGCAGTGTCACAGGCAAGATGAGCTGGTGTGTGTGGTCTCCAATGCTGCATACAGCAGCACACACTGCCCAGTCCCAGCCGAGGCAAGGCACAGAAAATGGGGGAGATGCAGCACCCTGCATTTTCCAGGTGGCCAGTTCAAAACAACCCAATCACATTTCACATACAAGAAAATATAGTGCTTGTAAAATACAATTAGAGTGGCATTTCCTACATTTGGAAGGCATTAACTACTTTCCTCCAATGAGACCAGACAGCATGACCACAGAGCTTAGACCGAGTGAGGAGGCCACCAGGAATAAGATACTGAGAGTGGGTTTTGCCATCTAGTTAAAACTAACATGGTCAAGGATGAATGCTGATGAACTTCAGGAGGTCATTAGTGGCAGGAGGCAGGCACCTGGCACTTCAGGAAGAACAGATGAAACAGGGTTAGGGAGTCATATACTATCATGTTCTCTCGCTTCACAAACTAGAGAATAACAGTGGTCGTTTCTGTTAAAACACAAAAGCAAATTTAAGGTCCTACCCCTAAATCTTGCTTGGTGTCCAAACCTTTTGATCCATATGTCCAAGAACACATGACTCCTCTCAAGCCATTTGAGGAAAAGTAACTGCTGCATTAGCGAAGACCACCTCCTGAGGCCACCTCCAGTCATGGCTCCAGCTCTGAGCTCTGGGATGCTGTCTCCCACCACAGGGACAAGGGTATCTGCCCATGCTCCCACAACAACCCCTGAGCCCACTGGTAACAGCAGCAATGCCATTCCACGTGGGACATTTTGCTGGAAGTGTGGCACATGACAGGAGCTGCATCTTTCAAAACCCTGGTTGAGGCAACTCACATAAAATGTCACCAGGGTCCAAGGACTGAAATAGCCTTCAGCCTGTGTCCTCAGTACTCACAAACGGATCATTAGCAGCACAGTCAATGCATCCTACCCTCCAAACCCCAACGTGATAGTTCAGCTTCAACTACACATTTCTGATTAATGTTTGCCAATGAACAGTTTCCTGCCTCTGGCAAAATGATTGTCGGAAATACCCAGGAATATGAAAAAATTGACAACAGTTGTTGGATGCTAAATATTGTTCATGCTTGATTGCTGTAATGGCACATCATAGGCTTTGAAAGACAGGCATTTGTTGCCATCATTAATATGGAGTGAGTTTATCATCCAACCTCCGAGTTCCCTTTCTCATTTTCCCTTATGTTCCCTTACTATACAGCCATTCATTTCTCATTTACATTTTTTTTTCTTAACAGTACAATGATTTGCAAAATTAAATTCATTCAAACTTTTTACTGTCCTCATTTCCACATATCTTTTATTGTTTTTATTACCATGACTGGGCTGGCTTTGGCTTATATTTCATCACGAAGCATTTTACAGGATCTCAGGAGCACTCTTGTTTTTCATTTTCTTCCTCATTAATAGATACATAATTACCAAATGATAGTGTTCCAAACTCTTAGTTTTTTATAAGCCTATATTAAAAAAGAATCTCTGGGTTTTTGGCAAAAGATACCCAATCCTGTGTCTCCTGATGGCTGGGTGAACTTGGCAAGAAAAGCATAAGACCATCTGTCTTGTGGTTCCTTATCCTCTTCAGTATATCAGACTGAACATTTGAGCTCAGAATTTCACCCAACCCTAAGTACTTTTTCTTCATGTGTTATTTTATGAAGATGAAGATGCTGAGTTCAGCACAGAAGGAGCTTCGCTTTAGTGCTTATGTAAGGTTAGAGAAATGAAATTATGACAGTGATTTCAAGTATTTTAGTACCGTACGTTGTATTTCAATATCTTACCAAGGACAGTAGTAAAACTGAGCTAAAACCATTCATATTGCAAATAGCAAACTTTTTCTTTTGTGTAAACACATAAAACTGGGAAAAAAAAAACAACCCCAAAAATCCAACTACAAAATATGGTTGGGGGCAGAAAAGTACCACCTCATAAGAACAAAGTTTCAGGTCAAACCAAGTCCCATGAATGCACGAGAATTTTGAATGTGATTCAAAGAAACAGACCAGCAAACCCAGGGAGAAACATGCTGAAACTTTTAAGAGTAGTCCAGTACCTAAAGCATTTAAAATAACTGAGGCTTGTAAAAACACTTTAGTTACCCTTAGGGAGGTTAAAAATACAGGCAAAACTGACATCCTACATCACCCAAGAAGTTAAAACTAGATATTCAGGAGTATCTAAGGCACTAACTTCCTTTGAAAGTACGGACATGTATTTTGGAAGTTTAAGTAAAAACTAAACTTACTTAAAAAAAATCAGTCCCCAAAAACACTGCAATATTTTTCCCTCGTTTTCTGTATTCTCAGTGGCTTAATTTTCACAAGCATTTGAAATTAACTCAAATAGAGTTGGACATTTTTCAAGCACCAACTTGTATTTTAATGGCACCCCAAACACAGGATGTTCTTCATCCCCGGTTTGCAACAGCACCCGTGACACAGAGGTCACTGTACCGCAGCCCTGACCGACCCAGCAGAGCAGGTCACCCCTGACTTCACAGTTCTGGGGTGTTACCATTTTCCACATGCCTGGGGTTGAGCTGAGCCAAAGCTCCTCTCCTTGCCATCTTCCAGAAGCTCCAATGTTGTTCTGTGCTGCCCACAGACATCTGCACTGGAACGCAGACTTAGCTGAGCTCAAGCTCCCTGCTGAGAGCCTCAACTTACTGAAATCTAGCTTATGTATGCATGCAGTGCATGCCATCAGCTAATACAGGTGGCTCTGTAATATAAATGCCATTAATGTTGCTGTTCCATCTCAATCCAGCCTTCTTCCATACTTCCCAAGCTTCCTTCTGAAGGTGTCACTGTCACTTGCAAGGTCCAGCATAGCTAACTGCTTTCTCTCAAGAGACCTCCTCTCCAAGAGCTGCGAAGTTCTTGCTCGTTCCTGGTGTCTCCCCTTTCCCTTCTGCAGAAAGCAAGCTACGCATGGGCTTCACTCTTATTCTCTGCAATAGTGCCTGAGCAGCATCCTCCTGGGCAGCTGCTTATTTCCCAGCATGCAGAGCCTGCACCATTCATGTTTCCCAGGTAGAAGCACAGCATCCATAACAGAGATGCTTCCCCTGTTCAAATGAGGGTTGGGGACTCAGTCTCATTCTCTGCCTTTGCACTAACACAAACATTGCATTACAGCAATGACAAACATGTTAGGGAGCAATTTTTCCCACCCTGAACTAGCCAGAACACATAGTGAGAGTTGGGTTTTTTCCCCT
The DNA here is from genome assembly GCA_020745775.1 of Theristicus caerulescens. Classification (NCBI taxonomy): domain Eukaryota; kingdom Metazoa; phylum Chordata; class Aves; order Pelecaniformes; family Threskiornithidae; genus Theristicus; species Theristicus caerulescens. Next base: position 70,580,240 of record CM036564.1, read on the forward strand.
CCCTAACCTCATTACTGCTGATTAAAGAACACTTACAAGTTTAAATTGCTTTTTTAAGACTGTTCTAATTACTATCATCTCCTTTGCTGTAGTAGCTACAGCAAAGAAATTAACCTTAACTTGCATTATGCTACACAACTTTCACCTTGGTATATATAACATGCTCAGTTGGCTAGTAATAGTTTCTGCAGTATCTGGATAAAAGTTATGACAACTAAAAAGAAATCAGAAATTCCTTTAAAATAGATGTACATTATAGGCCCTTAATTCAGCAATAAAACTGCTGTGAAAGCTTTGGCTTCCTTAGTTTTATTGCAAGAGGACAGGAGGATAGCAGTGAATGTACAAGGCTGCTCTATCCTCTGGCTGAAGTACAGCAGTGAGGTCTGTACCCATCCTGACCACGGCAAGCAGAAAGATTAATGAGCAGAGTGAGGGACCTCTCTATGGTAATGATAAAATATATTTGTGTTGTTGTAACTATGAAAACCCGTAGACATAGAAAAGCCCAATTTTATAAATAAAAATAATATATTCTTTAGACCAACCAGATCAGCTGCAAAACATAAGCAGTTTCAGACACAGTCCCTTTGTCAGGTCACTAATTTGTTTTCAGCCAGGCTACTGATTAATTTTGCACGTGCTTACAACAGATAAAAACTTTAATGTGATCAACTAACATAGCTGGAGAAGGTAGACAAGCTTTCAGATATACAAATACTCAGCCACATGTAACAGCCATGCAGCACAGAGGTTGGGATCAATTCCACCAGGTATAACTTGAAGTTAATCCAGCAGAATTGGAAGGGGATGCATAGCAATGGCAGAATAGAGGGAACACAGATTTGCAGTCAATGGCTCGATGACCGGGTGGAGACCATTGATGAGTCGTGTCCCTCAGGGGTCTGTATAGGGACAAGTATTATTTAACATCTTTGTAAGGGACATGGGCAGTGGGATTGAATGCACCCTCAGCAAGTTTGCAGATGGCACCAAGCTGGGTGGTGTGGCTGATACTCTAGAGAGGAAGGATGCCATCCAGAGGGACCTTGACAGGCTGGAGAGGTGGGCCCATGCAAACCTCATGGAGTTCAACAAAGCCAAGTGCAAGGTCCTGCACATGGGTCGAGGCAATCCCAAATATGGATGCAGGCTGGGCAATGAGTGGATCGAGAGCAGCCCTGAAGAAAAGGAATTGGGGGTGTTGGTGGATGAAAAACTGGACATGAGCCAGCAATGTGCACTCACAGCCCAGAAAGGCAACCGTATCCTGGGCTGCATCAAAAGAAGTGCAACCAGCAGGTCAAGGGAGGTGATTCTGCCCCTCTACTCCGCTCCCATGAAGACAGGCCGAGAGCTGGGGTTGTTCAGCCTGGAGAAGAGAAGGCTCTGGGGAGACCTTATAGTGGCCTTTCAGTACCTGAAGGAGGGCTGCAAGAAAGCTGGAGAGGGACTTTTTATCAGGGCACATAGGACAAGGGGGAATGCTTTTAAACTGATTAAATTTAAACTGGGTAGATTCAGACTAGATATAAAGGAAGAAATTCTTGACCGTCTTGTTGGCAAGAAGTCAAAAGGTTTGAAAAGAAAAAAAGAAAATACTCAAAGTGGCAGTGAATTTATACAGGGCCACTGCTTACCCCCACACAGCCAAGGTCCTCTACATCAAGCAGTACAAACACTAAAGCCAGGTTTATTGCATCTTTGAACGATGGCCCCAGAATCAACTATTACCAGCCCCAAGTTGACTTTTACTGTGTTTATGACAAGAACAAACATGCCCACAATCTTTTGCTTGCTTTCCTGCTTTGTCGCGAAAGTACTGATTTTCTACAGACCCCGTCTCTTGCCTTCTTGACCATCTACTGAAGGACATTTCTCACACAGGTACCCATCACTACTAAAACTCTTAGATTACAAATGGGATCACTGCAGGCTCAGCCCAGAGTCTAGCCACTGAATTAATGACTGCAAGGCTCCCCACTCAGAAAGCTTTTTAACTACCCAGAACCCAGCAGCCTTTAAATATACCTGTAAATTCCCATGGAAAGCTATTACAAGAGCCATTTCCTAATGGTTTTCTATCATTACAACAATTTTCTTCTAAAGCATTTTCCATAAACCAACTGTAGCAGCACCGTATGCAATTAATTGAAAGAAAAAGAAAACAAAAAAACCAAAACAACTTTGCAAAACACAACTTCCCTCTCTTCCCCAACATCATTGTGCAAAAAGGTTGACTGCTGGCTGGGGTGAAATCAGTGGGTGATAAACAACACTGTTTAGTGTGAACAGCTGGTTTATGCTTCGGATCAATCTGCATGTCTAGCATGGACACGAGGCACGTTGGCACTCTCAGTTGCAGCAACTATAGCCTTAGTTTTGTCTAATGCTATAGTTCCTGTTCACTAACACATCTCATAAGCTCCCGTTGTTCAGCCTGCTCCCATATTCATACCATACTGCATTCCCAAGCAGAGAAGGCAAATACATTGTTCACTGTAACCCCATTGAAGGCAGTGAAGTTACACTACACATCAGCTTGGCCCAAGAGACATCATTAGCTACTATTCCGAAATCCTTCCCTTGGCTGTAATCAACTTTGGAAAGAAAAATAAAAAATAAAATCATGCATAAAATCAAGCTCTTTGTTATAAATCTTGATGCCATAAAACCCAAACCAGGAAGGATCCTGCTCCTAACCTCTTCACTAACATTGTTTTCTAATCCTTTTGCAGAATATCAACAAGTTTCTGGTATGACTTCATCCAGCCCAGGTGAACACAGTAACAATTTATTGCACATGAAATCGTAGGATTCCTGCATTTCTTCTGCCTACTTGAGGACCTTCTCGGTAAGGAAGAGTACTCATGTAGTACCTGTGAGCTAGACCTGACCCCCTCGACAGGAGCTGCACATGCAGAGCACCACTGTGAGAATTTTTGGGAAACAAGTGAACAAGACTTAACCTCAGCCGTAAAAATGTGCATCTAACTCGAGTTTTTTTCACTTGTGCTCCCTTCATAACCCATGGGATAGACCCTCCAAAGGATGGTGCCCACATCCTAAGGGCCCACCATCAGCCCCTCCAACAGGTGACTCTGCCACAAAGGAGGTGTTTTGGAAAGGCTAGAAGGATCACCCCATTGTCTTGCATTAACAGGACCTCCCCATTAGCCACAGAGGGTCTTACACCAGGCATTAGACAAGCTTAAGCCAGAGACCAGCGAGGTGGAAGCGTGTGAACAGCTGTACGAAAGGCTGTGCCTGAAGCCATAAGCCTTTGCATGACAGAGAGCACTTGCTATGGAGAAAAAAACCCCTCACTTTGCTGACTTGCCCACCCAGCAATGGTGGTGGAGCACTCAAAACCTCTGGCAGACAGAGCACCACATCTGCCGACGTTTCCTATTCGTGATAGGGGAACAGACCCACGTAAGCCGCCTGCGTACCTCCGGTGTGCCCAAACGAAGTTTCCAGGGATATTAAGTTGTACTTGTAATGACAACTTTGGTACCACAGCACATCTTCGGATGGTTTTGTCTCTCAGACTCTTCCAGAGCTCCTTTGCATCAGGGCTAGAAATATATTGTATATTTGAATACTGGTGTGCTGCTTCTTTGTAGCAGAAGCCCATGCTAGCATTAGCCATGTTGACACAAAGAAACTCGCAATTTTAAGCCAATAATATACAGAAATCAACAGAATTTAGCGAATAATTTCTCTTCTTGTTCCAAGGAAATAGTAGCAGCATATTACAATAAAAGTAAAGCAGTAACTGCTATTGCTAGCACAACTCATTGCAAGTGCTCATGATACCACTAGTATTATCATCCCTGGTACATTGTTTTTAGCAAAAGCACAGCTAACTATCCCTACACAGACACACTTATGCCTTTGCATATTATATCTAAACATAAACAGAGCAGCTCTCCAACTTGGTGCGTTTCCTTTCCTGAAATAGGTCACTTCCAAATGGACAGGAGTCTGTTCAGTTTATAGTCATAAAACCATTCCCACCAAAAAGAGGGGATAAAATTCATTATGGCTCCATGTCTTCTGCAGTAACACATCCCATGGAACTTTAACAAGTTGCATTATTTTGCACTTTAAGGCATTTAGATCAGGTGAATGAAGAGCTACGAGAGTTTTGTCACATTGGAAGAAGCCTTTTCTCCACAAAGGGGGAAAAAAACCCCACCAAAACCACCTCAATTTTATTAAATAGAGATATGTTTTGGAAAACAAGTTACTTCCTTCTAAAAAATTTCAATTTATAGTAAGAAAATAAATTATTAGGTTAATTTATGGCCAGATGGTCAAGCAGAAGCTGCTTCTTCCTCAGCTGTGAAGAGGAGCTTTTCCTGATCCAACCTTTGCAAGCTCTTCTTCACCTCTAAATCCCTCTCTCTCATAGCATGAGAGTACATGCTATCAGGAACTGGAATCTGGGTGAAGTTACACAGGGCAAAAAAACAGACCACAAACCCACTACGGGCTTTTCCATGTAAGTTCACGATAGACCTACATTTATCACTCTGTTACGCAATAGCGAGGGCTTGCAGGCACCTACATTGAGCAGAGGCTCCCGAGGACTGAATGCCACCCATCTCATGCCCTGACACCTTACTAGACCAAGAAAAGGCACAAAGCCATTGGTCTCTCCCCCCTGCCTGGACGGATAGTTCTTCCAGTGATAAGGATTGCTCCTCCTAACTGGTCCAAATCTTCAAAGATGTCATTTCAGGGACCATTTCTAACCCTTCCTGAATGCTAAAGTACCTGTGCATGCAGAGCACCAGCAAAATCCCCCGCCACATGTGCAGCACAAATAATGGCAGAGACAAGGATTTTAAGCTACTTTTCCCTTTTAGAAACTTAGAAGCAGCAGCTACTCTTTGGGCACAGATGCAAGTAAACATTGCCAAACTCCAAAAGGGAAACTTATATTCCAAAAACTTATAGGGAAAAAGGGAAACTTATATTCCAAAGGGAAACTTATAACCACCAAGACAGCATGTCTCTAGTAAGCTAAGCAAACATTTCTGGTGCAGCAGAGGACGTTACTGACTCGAGTCTATGAAGAGGGCAATCCATGTTATCTACCTGGAACAGTTGCTCCCAGTCCTTATAATGACTGGGATTCAGTTTGTCTAAGGTACCTCATTATTTTTTACATAAGAAAAAGCTGATGCTTAATTAATCCTCTTGTTCTGTGTCCTGCAGGGTCAACAAGGTCAGTGGTATTTCCTGGCTACGCCCACCCAGGCTTAAGGTTTAAATAACATTATCAAATCATCATTATTACAGTCTTGACAATATACAGGAAAAACACCCCTCTGAGAACATTTCAAATTCCAGGCATATTCATATTCCGGTGACCATCTTTGGGTCTCTCCCTCACTGCTGTTATTACCCATTCCTCTGCCTCACACCAGTCTCTGCTTTGTCTTTGATCTAAATCTAGCCACGGTCATTGACCTAAATAACCTGAGCACAAAATGCACACTATACTGGATGACCATTAGCGCAGGCTGGCAAATGCAATCTCTCATTTGTCCTTGCTGGAACTACAGAAGGCCCTGCATGGGTAATTAGAGCCGTCCACAGACAAGTGTGCTCGAGCCAGTGAGCAAAATTTGATTTTACATGACACATTAGTGTCCCTTCAGTTGCTGTGATTCACATAACCAAAGCTTTCATTATTTGCATTAAATGGAAGATTCCCTCCTCCCCACCCCCAAGCACCTCCTTCCACTGTAAAGCAGCCTCATCTTTTCTTTATATTGCATTTGCTCCCGATGCTGTGGCCAGCTGTCTCCAAAGACAGCTCCGCTTTGTGCGCAGTTATTTATTCAACAACTTGTTTTATAAGGAAAGTGAAACCTGCTTTCATTTTCTGGTTACATCTGGGAGTCCCTAACTTTCCCCTGGCTGAGCACAGTCTCCCAACATCCGTGCGGGGCATCTGGGGGTGCAGACCAGCACAGGACAGGAGGAGCCCACTCACAATTGCCCAAAACCCTCAGAAGATAAGGATGAATATTCAAGTGGTGAAACAGAGACAGCATGGTCAGGGCCTCAATCTAGAAGACAAAACAAGAGGGGAGACTTCTGCCGATACCCGGCATGTGGGCTGTGCTGCCAGCATCCACCCCCATCTCAGTCTGATTGTTTTCACCTCCGAGGAAATGTGAAGGTACATTACAGTGACAAATGTGCAAAGACTACGTTGCATCCTGGCCTGCCTTAGCGCATCCGTACCCTTACTGACCTGACCGGTTGACAAATCTATTCTGTTGTGCTTGGTTTCCAATGCTTAAAGAACATCAGTAGTACAAGTGGGAATATCTTGATATAATTTATTGATACTGTATATTGACCTGGTTATTGAATATTTACCCTATGAATATGTTGGTTTAGTAAAGTGCTGGGAAATAAAAATTCCAAGACATCGCTTCTCTGCAAACGGATCAGAGCTGCTCCAAAAGGGTCCCAAGGACCTGGGAGAGCTACAGTACAGTCATGGTGCATAACATTGCTCCAGGCACCAGGCTTGTGGTTTGTAACCACATAGCCCTGTGATGCAGCATCGCTACAAGCTTAGTATCGAGTCTGCAAAGGCCTCAGGATGCACCATGAGGTTGCTCTGTCTTGGCCTGCCTGCAGATTTTTTTTTATTTTTTTTTTTCCCCACTTAGACTGCTGTTACAGCTAAACTAATTGATCATGTGTCCACGGGTCATCTGCTTTTGGTACAGCCATAGCTTTATACAGGTAGCAGTAACAAGCAGTTATTCTATGTACAATGAAATATTTACAACTACAACAAAGACGCAGTGCAGAGAAACACAGACATGGTACAACAGTAGAGAAGCAGCGAGAAGTGGGGACCTGGGATGCAGCACATGGGTGGTAGAGGTGTGGGGAGATAAAAGATGGGCACAGGCTAGCACATGGACCTATTCATCCACGGTCAGTTAAAGAAATGCAGAGCTAGAGCTGGACAAAGTTGGGTTTTGGAATAAAAGAAACTGTTTCTTTGCTCTCATTAACTTTCCTGAGAGCCACCATACATAGTAACTCAGGATGCGACAGAGGTGAAGACCCATGAAGAAAGAAAGAGGTACAAAGGCATGTTAGCAAACATAAGAAGATGACCAGGTAGGTCCTGGTATGAGGAAGAAGAAACCCCCAGCATGGACATCACGTTCCTCCCGGTGAAGGACCCCTGATGCCGACACTTGCCGTGACACCCCAGGGCCAGCCCCAAGGTGAAACCCCAACCAAAACGGAGCAAAATGCCACGAAAAAGGGTAGAAAGTAAGTGTGCTTAACAGTTTTAACTGCATTATTATGGAAACCTTTTCTGCACAGATATTTCTCTTTCTGTAATAGATATCTATCTGGACTACTACCAGTTCTTGCATTAAACTTATGATTTCAATTATACTAACAATAAAATTTCTGCTTTATGTTTATATGATGCATTTCCTTGAGATTGAGCATTACAAGTTTATAAAGGCCATCGAGAAGGGCCTTAGAAACACATGGCATTGTTCCAGTAAATGGTCTAAGCAACACAAACCCCAAGGTTTTCATGCAATAATTTGTACATCCCATTTAATGCATTTTAAAAGAAACACAGTGAGGGACTAGACTATCAGAGCCTTGGAGTGCTGATTGTCTAACGAGCCGGGCACCCAGGTTCCATACTTTGCTTTATACTTCCCAATAGGCAGTTACAAAATGAAAGCTATTTCACAGTACTATTGTACTTTTGGAGAAATTGAGGATTTGGAAGTTCAGAAATGATTATTTGAAGGTCAGAAATGGCCTAATTGACTCGTGTGTCCTCTGTAAGAAAAACTCAGCGACAGCTTGAGAACTGGGCATGGCAGCTGCAAGCTGCGTCCTTCTGTCTGCTTTTAGCTCTTTCCTTCCTCTTGTATCTTCGCACATATTGGATAGATTTGGTCCATTAGTTGAAAGAAACTTGTGATACATGCAACCAGGATAAAAACTACAAGATGACATAACCTTCAGAGATATGTGGCAATATTACTTTGAATTCCAGCATAACTCAAACTCTGTGTCCTTCATCCATGCACTACATTTAAGATGTCCACAAAAGTTAACCAAGAATAGCAAAAGCTTAATTTACTTTCGGAAGTCTTCCAAGTCCACACTTACATTTAGTTCCAGGGCAGGTTTAGGTTGGATATTAGGAAAAACTTCTTCCCACAAAGGGCTGTCAGGCCCTGGCACAGGCTGCTCAGGGAAGTGAGTGAGTCCCCATCCCTGGAGGTATTGAAACGCCAGATAGATGTGGTGCTTAGGGACATGGTTTAGCGGTGGATTTGGCAGTGCTGGTTTAACTGTTGGACTTGATGATCTTCAAGGTCTTTTCCAACCTAAATGATTCTATGATCAATAGCTTAGAGGGACTGTAAACCCAAGCTTGTAAATCTCATCTTAAAAAACTCAGGGAGGCTGCAGAATAGAGGTAGGGCTTGAACACCAACAAATCTCTCCACTAATGGCATTACCCTGAGAAAACTCCACTACTGACATCCTGCTCCAAAAAGCATCAGTTCCTTCACAAATATAAGTGTATTAAAACAAAAAAATCAAACAACAAAACCAAATATTGACAATAATTCACATCCACTTCTCTTTGCACCAAAAATAGTCCCATGAGCAAGAATTCATACCAACACTACAGAATACCAAACCGAGCAATGCAGCCCTACAGTTTGTCATTTTCAACCTCTAATTCAGATCTTTAGTTTGAACTATAAAATGCTGCACAACCAGCTATACCATTGCATTTCCTAACCTGTTAGAGATCTTTCTACATTAAGGACCCTAAATATCAAAGCTTAATAATGAAAAATGCTTTTACAACTTTAGTTCTGACTTAAATTACACAATAATATAAGAAGCAGTAACAAAAAATAGTTAAAAAGATAGCCTTAAGTAGTATGTATCAAGTTCTAAGCAAAGAAAATCCATCTCCAAATGTGAATTAAGAAATCGATGTTTACTATTTATACTAAACTTTCAGGTTCATTCGTAATTGAGCTTTTGGAGATTAAAAGAGAAATATTTTTAAAGGGCACAGTGGTCTGTTTTATTACTTTCCTCTCACACTGTGAAGGAAATCATTGCCCAAAAAAAAGTTTTTCAAGATTAAAAATGTAATTACAGATTTTAATTCACAGTGAAGTTAAAGGGATTTGGAAACTCAATTCATTTTACAGGGAAAAGTTCACAAGTATTTTTGATAAGAGAAAGGAGGAGCCACACATAAATAAAATAATAAATAATAAAATCTCAGAGTTGTTTTATTTTCTTTCTTTATAGAACCTTTAATTTTATTTTGAATTCACACTGATACATGAGAATATGATTTATCACAATACGCCCTAAAAAGATAGTAATAAATATAGAATAAAATTGTATAAAAAGATATATGATCTTAAGTTTGCTGTCTTCCAGCGAAATACTATTTGACAATCTGCTGGATTCTATCTTTATCTGCTCATAAGTAAACTCCCTTACTGATCTATTTTATTCTTTAACTTGCTGAAAAAAGTATAGACAAAAATCATTTTATCATTTAAGTGTCTTTTAAAAAGTTTAATATTCCTACAAGTCTTTCAAGGTGAAAATGTTTCACTCTAGCACCTCTAGCTAAGCCTTAATATTTTAAAAATAATTTAAAAAAAGGATAAAATCAGCCAGTTACTCTCAAAACATTTATTCCCTCCCAGAAAGTATTTACCTACAACACACCTGGTACAAAACAAAACTGCATCCTAACAGGTTTGAGAAGCAGCAGCCGAGTGAGACAGGCACGACACCTTTGCTCCCTGCACCGCGTTTCATCAGGAAGTAAACAAGCGAACAAAAAGCCTCAAAACTACTGAAGTGGACAAGAGGACACAGAGCAAACTCAGGTAGGCTGATCTGTAATTTGATTTTTGCAGATTAGCAGGTTATGAATACCCAGGTCCATGGACCCCATCAGGAAGAATTTTGATTCGGTTTTGGAGCTCCTGCCCAGTGTTGGTTGGGGTGCTCCATCCTTGCTACTGCAGCACCATCTCCACATTGCCAACATGTTGGCTCGAGGACTGCAACCACAACCATTAATAATTTCTTCCCAGAGCCAGACAAGCCTGACAACAGGGGCTGGAGTTAACTAACCCCAACCCATGGTAGGGGGGATGAAGCAGCTTTAAGAGATGGAGGCTGTAGGGGTTACAGCTGCAGCTGGAGCACCTTCTGGACCTTCTTGGGATCAGTCTTCTACTGGCAGGAACTGTGCTGGTTGCTGCCACCCTGTTGGAGACCTTGCTGGAGGTCCCTTCTTTGTGGTGACCAGACCCAGGATCCCCCTGAAACAAAAGCTAGTACCTGCAAAGTATTATTTTCAAATTGTAGCCTGTTGCTAACAGAGCTCATCTCTTCTCCAAGGAGAGCCCATCAGCAGGACACCGTCCTTTCTCTGCTATCTCAGGAAAATCTTTTCTTGAACTGCAATTAGTCCCTGATACAAACAGAAATCAAGACAACTTTTCCTATACAGTGGTTAAAAAGACCAAGACCCACACAAACAAATCTAGGAAGACAGAGTGCATCTAAACTGATCTGCAGATATGCCCTATGATGTACCCTTGCACATCAATCATCTTGGATCATCGTGAGCTCTGTGGACCACGCCAGGCTATTGCACTGAATTTCTTTTTGTCAAAGCCAGAGAGTACAGAGGGGACACGCTGTGACATGAAGGTGAAATGAAAGATGGGAGATGGGAAGCCCCTCAGGCTACCTGGCTTCAACATCTTTGAAGAATCCAGCAACTCATGGTACAAGGGGACAGTGTTGGGAAGGAAGATGGACTGCAGGAACCAAACACAGAGCTTGGAAATTATACAAAATTGCTGCCTAGAAATGGCTCAAAACAGTCTCATTCCCATGAAAGTTACACTACAGAAATGAGTAGGGGTAAGATACATACAGATGCCATTTGCTGCAAAAGCCACTGAATAAGTAAACAGAGCATCGCAGCCCCCCCAGCTGCCTCTGAATGGTGCTCTACAGAGCAGTGTCCAGCCAAGAGCTCTTCAAGAAGTTGGATGAAGTTCATGGGACCATGGTGCCCAGAAAATGTGAGGTTTGACAGTGGTCCAAACACCCCAGATCCTGGTGTTTCAAGCAACAGAAATCAAGTACTCTTTATTTTAGCAACTAAGAGGCTGGTATCTGAGGACTAGTTATATACCAGAGCAGCAATAATAGCTCTTTAGCAGATTAAATCAGTATCTCTAAGACTTCAGTGAGATGGAAGTATAACAGGTGACGGTCTTCAGAGGACATGAGTAGCCATCCGTGCCACAGTTCAAGGGCATGATCTGAAACACCAGCTGTGTTATTCTGTAGCATGCCCACCTGACTGGGAAGGACCACTTCTAAGGCAGGTCAGGGTGACACACAATATCCCAGAGAGCACAATTAATGCCACTATCAGCAACTACTTTTGTGAAATTAACACCTGCACACTGGACATGTGGCAGGGCCCCTCAGTCCAAAGTCATCCTGAAACAGTTCTCTAGTTTAAAAAAAAAAAGAATGGCTGGTAAATAACAACTACCCTTGCCTTGATTTTGTTACATTACTAGCGATTGTCTTGATTCAGTGAAGCAGCTCTACACATACTTAAAATCTTATTGACTGAAATATATACTTCAGTTTCCCTAAAGCGCTCTGCTGAGTCTGTGCACTGCCTGCTCAATCATCTCTCTTCTTGGAAGAGTAACACACCCCAGACTGGCACAAAACCTGCACATCGCAAGCTTAATTAACAGAGTTGAGCAACATTACTTTGAAAGGGCACGAATAAGAAAGAGGGGAACCCACACCCTGCCTCACTTTCCCCACATGAGGTCTTGTAATTGTTGGTTAGCCAATTGGTGCTTGTAGAGGACACTGAATCAATGAAAGACCTGATGAGAGGGGAAAAAAAAAAAACCAACCCAACCAAAAACCACACTATAGGTGCCAAGGTCTTGATTACCAGGACAAATAGCAGCAGCAGCTCCCTCCTCTGCAGAAGGGCACAGTGAAGAGACTGACCATGACCTTGGTACTGCAAGCCCATGTCTGCTGTGCCAGCGTAGAGCTGGTGGATGAAGAGATGGAACCAAGCGACCTCCAGCACTAGGAGGCTGGGGCAGCTATGACCCTTTTGCTCTGCTTACCTCTGGACATAGGGCTCCCTTCTGCTCCAAAGTCACTGTTGCACTAATAAATTGTCACAGGGCAGCAGAACTTGAATATAGCACATGGTCAAACAACACATGGCTGGGACGGGTTGCTATACAGTTATCATGTGTCAAATTTACAAAGTGACCAATGCAAATTTAATTAGCATAGATGACAATCCTATATCCTCCTGAGAGCATGCAGCATATGGATTCTGAAAAGGCAATAGCTGTACTTTTCATTGTTTCTTTCCATTTTAGCTGAAAAATGCAAACTCTTTGATGCAGCACAGCTTTTAGAGCAAAAACTCATTGATTTGTAAAGACAGAGCACCCATATGGCTTACATGATGGCCGTCCCATTTTGCACTGGTAATGATCTAACAGCATCTAGCTGATCCAAGACTATTGTACTGAATACTTAATTTTTTTCTTCTTTGTGGATCTGCTTTTCTTTTAGCAACGCAGCTCTTGTGAGCACTATTGATTATTAATTACCTATGCAACCTATACAGCTAGCCATAAACCTGAGGAGGGGAAACAAAAGATTAACTCCAAGTGCTCTTTCACGTATAAATGAATTTGAAGATAAGGGAGAATAAAGCTTGGATTTTAAAAGGTCAAGCCTGGAGAGACTGTTGATTTTTGGACTGCCACCAGAACCTTCTGCTCAGCCAGGCTAGGGAAGAAGGCTACCTCGGCACTTTTTGAAGAAGTTGAATAAAGTTCACTACCTTTTCTAAAGAGCAAAAGGAGGCAGGAGTTTGCTGAAGCTTCCTGCTCTTTATACTTTATTATTGACTTCCTGACATAAAATGGAATGTTCTTAGCTAATGTCAATACTGATTTTCTTGCATTCAACAGTCCTCTGCCTTTTTTATTTCACCAAATTACAGCTAACTTATTCTTTTATTTTCTCCTCCCCCTCCCAAAAACACCTCCCAACAGCACCTTGCTATAGGTTCCCACCACAAACTTTGGTTTTGTCCCAACCTGGAAAAGGTAATTTTAGAAAGAAAAGCAGGATTGTTTTCCATGCAGTCAAATCAGTGGGAACTACAGAAAGATATTTCTCCAATCCACAACCATTTAAGCTTTCTGAACAGCCACACTGTGATGCTGCCTGCCTTCTCCAGACAATACAAACTGGAAACCACCCCTTTTTCAAGATGTTTAAACTTTGAGGTGGATTTTCAGAGAGTTTTATGGAGATTTAATCAAGCAACTTCTATTCTGCTTAACGGGAGTTAAACAACCAACTCTCCTGAACCCTGCCGAGCAGTTGAGGCAACTATTAAACCTCTCAAGAGCTCTTTCAGTTTGAAGAAACTGTCCTTTCCCAAGCGCATTTCATTATAGGTCTTACTTTCCAAAGGGTTTTATCTTGTGAGCCTTCTGCCTCACCACCCTGGAAGGTGCTCGCAATTACACGGTGGCCCCAGTGAACAGGTCCAGCTCACGCAAGATCATTTCAGCTTTGCCTGTTGATGGCAGAGTCCAGAATCGCTTCCCAGCAGAGCGACATGTTATGACAGCCAGGTGACAAGGAGCCATCACAACTTCTCACACCCACAAGGTCCTGAATAGCTGCAGCTCTCACCAGCCCTTGCAACTCAACCCCAGTACAGATGCATAGGCAACGAGCACTACTGCTGCTTGTGCATCTCCCCTGCCTACCCCAGCTAAACAACCTACATTTACAAGCATCGCTTTACCTAAGAGCAAGCAGAGCTGTAACCTCCTCTGCACAGGTGGGTGATTACACCTGATAAAAGATGCACCCAAAGTCAAGGAGGAACCAGGCGGCACAGTTTGGACTTGCACAGAGGCTCCTCCATGTCTTCTAATAGTTTATGTGCATCATTTTCCTTCATCCAAGAAGGACTCACTTTCAAACTACTAATTTCATATGTACAAATGCCAGAGCAAGCACCTAGCTCTGCATTGTAACACACAGCAGCGGAGGAGATCCCACTCAGTGGTTACCCAAGCAAAGAGGTGCATTTAATTGTCAAGTTTTATACCCCATCTGCTGGTTGCATGCCTTGTTCTCTCGTATTTCATAGTTACATCAGAGTCATTTAGGGCAGAAGACACCCTCCTCATAGCATGACAAAGCTCTAATTGGGATATTTTTGGACTGTCCCCTCAAGGAAAGGAAAAAATTGCTAGAAGTCTTCAGTCATTCCTCTCATCCTCAGGCAGGAGCAACAAGACCACACTGAAGCCATGACAGTCAGTCTTGAGGAAGTGTTCATGGGCATGATTTAGCCCCAAGTCCCTGCTGCATGCCAATGTGTCACTGCAGGCCTGAGGTTGGCAACGCTACACCATAATAAAGAGCAAATTCAGGGAGAGGTTTTACATCTTTGGGACAGGATGACTGAGCTCTGATCCAAAGGAGACTACTCAGGTCAAAAGACCAGGTGCAATCCTTTAGGTCATTTCCTGGTGGAGCACCTCAGCATCTTCCCAGAGACCATTATCTCTTGTTACCCTTTGGCTCTCGTTCGTTATCTTCCATTCCCCCACATACACCAGAACACTGCAATTATTCTAACACGATATCTATCAATATTTCTTTCTATTGTTCAGTGAAATTATTAGGGACATTGAGCAAAACAAGAAGGCTGAAACAGGTGATCTTTTCCAGTATCTATTGCAGTTTACCCAGCACGGTCATGCAGTCGGTGGCAGAAAGGGAGAGCAGCAGCCTGTCACCAGGTGGGGAAGACCCAGAGCCACTCCAACTCTTTCAAACCCTTCTCTTGATACCCGGTACCTCAACTGAGACTCAAACACTCACCCTCAAACCCTGTAGAGTAATACAAAATTTCTCCTGCACAAAAAGAGATGGTAAAACCATTTCCCATCATACCTCATTCTGGTCCCACCTTCTCAGAGGTCACCCCATCATCTGATCTTGTAGCTACTTTTTGAAGTTATTTTCTTTCCTGAGCCTGGATTGTCTCAGCCCAGAACCAAAGGTTTCTAGGAGGGCTGGACACCTTCCCACCCATGGTCTATTTTCATAGAGCAGGTAAATAGGTTTGAGTAACCAATATAGTTGAATGAGTTGCTCCTCCTGGCAATTAAGGCATTAGGAAGTAATGATCTTCCTAATAGACTGCTGTTTCTAAACACTTATGAGCAGCATAGGCATTTATCAGTTAAGAACACTTAATACAGTCTTCAAGAAGGAGGAAAGGAGAGAAATTAAGTGCCAGTGAAGCTGGTTCCACTACTTGCTAAAATAAGGGGAGATAAATTTAAGTATCATGTAAAGTCCCACAAGAGATCAACAGATAATTTGGAGGGGGGTGGGTGTGTTTACAGACCCACATACATGCAAGCACACCAGGGACATCAGAGCAGATTTTGAAAGCAGATTACAAAATCCAGCAGGAATTATGGCTGTTTGAACCAAGCCTTTGATACTGCACATTTCCTGTAAGATCAGTAAACAACACTGAGTGACAGGGTAAACACATTAACTTTACAGCAGGTGCAAAATGGTAAACGAAGGCAAGAGAGAAGCAAGAAACACATGGAAGAGCACAGATGTGCAGAGTGCATCCCACCTTGGAGGCAACGCTACAAGCTACAGGAAAACCAGGACACTCCTCTGGATGCTCAGTCCCAGCACGCTCCCACCCCATGGTGGGTGCAGAGGACACAGCAGCCAAACAAGCCCCGTCTGCACTGCCCGCACTCCACAGGGGACCGTAGTTCCCAAGTACAGAGGCACAGGGTGCCAGCTACAGCTGAGGTATGCACGAGGACCTGGCAATGACCGTGAGCACTCCTGTCACCTTTGTCACACCTGCAACTCCTTTTTTTGTGTTAAGATTGTACTGCATTACATCAAGAGCTACAGAAAATCTGGACTTCCCTATTACTAGGCTTTTAGCAACCAGTAGAGCATTACTTCGCCTTTACACCAACAACCATTAACCACTGAAAGCTCTACAGAAACTTTGTGATTATTTCTTTGCACAGCTTGAGCAGCCCTTCACTGTAACCTCCTGCTTTGCAAATCAAAGGACCTCACACCCAGGTTTAGGGTTTCAATGATGGGTAGTATTGTCTTTTCCCACCAAGGCCAAAGACCCAGTGCAGGTACTCCCCCTGCTCAGGCAGCCCCTCACCTCCACTTCTGTCCTGCTGCTTGTTGGTGTGACAAGCCACAGGCTGCAGGCTTAGATTATGTGGAGGAACTTCACATAGTTTCTGGATAGAAAAAAAATGTAAACCTACATTGGATCTCTTCACTACAGAGTCATAAAAACTAGAATTTCCATGCAATTTTCAAATTCAAACAGCGCTGTGAGATAACTTACCAACATCTCTTAGAAATTCCTGAGATGCAACATTGAGAAAAGTCAATAAAACAGTTGGAAACCCAATCAAAACTGGGAAGGGCAGTAAAATACTCAGTCCCAGTTGTGCAGAGTATGGTCATGCAAGCAAGAGCAACCCAGCTGTAGGGCTGGGGGTTGTCAGGTCTGACCAACAAAATCTTAATCACAGTGGAAATACAAAAATACTTTCAGTTCTCAGAACACCGACCAAGTTTGTAGAACTTACTCATTGATAATGTTTTCTCTTGTCATTAATTAAGATCAGATTGAATTCCCTAATATTACAGTATTGTTAACATATTAAAAAAAAGTATAATTTTGCAGGCTCCTTCCCATCAGGCAAGAATGTAATTATCCCTTATCTTTCAACACAGCCAGGCCCAGTAAATACAATTACAAAAATTTATGTTCACTGGAGTGTGAAAAAATAAGTCATAAAATTAATATTGTATTTATCCTCTTCCTTTTAGCAGTTATTAAAATGCACCAATGATTTCTTGACTGTTCCTTTTTATGGCAGCTTTTGGCTGGAATTAATTTTGACTTTGGTTTCCTGCTTGTTTACAAAGTTTTTCACATTTCTCAGAATTACACAGGCTTCCAGCCATAACCAAGTGCTTTCTCCTTTCCTTGATAATAAAATAAGCTTACATCAGTTGTTCAAGAATTGTTTGCTAAAGAAGATGGGAAAAGCTATAATTTCCCTTCAGTTGTTGTAGATTATGCTCATTCCGTCCCCCAAATAAACAATTTTGACTAAGCCACTCTCCATCACCTC
Organism: Theristicus caerulescens; assembly: GCA_020745775.1. NCBI lineage: Eukaryota > Metazoa > Chordata > Aves > Pelecaniformes > Threskiornithidae > Theristicus > Theristicus caerulescens. The sequence continues at coordinate 70,597,648 of CM036564.1, forward strand.
TGAAAGGTCACTGAGAACAGCAGAGGTGCCCAAGGACTCGAGGAAAGCCAATGTCACTCCAATCTTCAAAAAGGGCAAGAAGGGGGACTCAGGAAACTACAGGTCAGCCAGCCTCACCTCCATCCCCAGAAAGGTGATCGGAACAGCTCAGTCTGGATGTCGTCTCTAAGCATGTGGAGGAAAAGAAGGTTATCAGGAGTAGTCAACATGGATTCACCAAGGGGAATCATGCTTGACCAATCCGATAGCCTTCTATGATGGCATGACTGGCTGAGTAGATGAGAGGAGAGCAGTCGATGTTGTCTACCTTGACTTCAGCAAGGCTTTTGACACTGTATCCCATAACATCCTCATAGGTAAGCTCAGAAAATGTGGGTTAGAGGAGTGGACAGTGAGATGGACTGAGAACTGGCTGAACAGCAGAGCTCAGAGGGTTGTGATCAGCAGCAGAGTCTAGTCGGAGGCCTGTAGCGAGCAGCGTTCCCCAGGGGTCAGTACTGGGTCCAGTCTTGTTCAACTTATTCATCAGTGACCTGGATGAAGGGACAGAGGGTGCCCTCAGCAAGTCTGGTGACGATACAAACCTGGGAGGAGTGGCTGATACACCAAAAGGCTGTGCTGCCATTCAGCGAGACCTGGACAGGCTGGAGAGTTGGGCAGAGAGGAACCTAATGAAGTTCAACAAAGGCAAGTACAGGGTCCTGGCTCTAGGGAGGAATAACCCCATGCACCAGTACAGGTTAGGGGTTGACCTGCTAGAAAGCAGCTCTGCAGAGAAGGACCTGGGAGTCCTGGTGGACAACAGGTTAACCATGAGCCAGCAATGTGCCGTTGCAGCCAGGAAGGTCAACTGTATCCTGGGGTGCATTAGGAAGAGTGTGGCCAGCAGGTCAAGGAAGGTTATCCTTCCCCTCTACTCTGCACTGGTGAGGCCACGTCTGGAGTGCTGTGTCCAGTTCTGGGCTCCCCAGTTCAAGAAAGACAAGGAACTACTGGAGAGAGTCCAGCAGAGGGCTACAATGATGATTAGGGGACTGGAGCATCTCCCTGATGAGGAAAGGCTGAGAGAGTTGGGACTGTTTAGCCTGGAGAAGAGGAGACTGAGAGGGGATCTTACAAGTGTCTTAAGGGCGGGTGTCAGGAGGATGGGGCCAGACTCTTTTCAGTGGTGCCCAGCAACAGGATAAGGGGCAACAGGCACAAACTGAAACACAGGGAGTTCCAGCTGAATAGGAGGAAAAACTTCTTTACTTTGAGGGTGACAGAGCACTGGAACAGGCTGCCCAGAGAGGCTGTAGATCCTCCTCCATAGATATTCAAAACCCACCTGGGCATGATCCTGTGCAACCTGTTCTAGGTGAACCTCCTTTAGCAGTGGGGTTGGACTAGATGATCTCCAGAGGTCCCTTCCAACTCCAACCATTCTGTGATAGTCTTATATCAGCAATACAATCAACAATTGCTACCCAGTTCCTTGCCATAGATCCCTGCCCTATAGATCTCTCTCATGCCCTTTTGTGTCTTATCAGGCTGAAAATTTTTACTAGGTCTTTCCATACACATAGACCTCTCCATCACTTGGACCATCCTTGTCAGTAGTCCATAGAAGTGCCCAGCTGTTCCTATCCAGAGCACTAAATAAGAGACTCCTTGGTCACCCAAAGCTATGGGATCTATACTTAGTGGACAACCCAAAGTAGATGTGTCCTGCTGCAGCAGAAGTGCAAACAGCCAGGAACGTGCCATGGTGGAAGAGAACATTTGCTGCCCCAGGTCTCTTCTGCCATCTAATAAGCTTCAGTGAAATCAGTGCCACTAAGTACTCCAAGCAAGACATTTCTTCACTAGAATGCCTTTAAATTGATCTCATTTATATGCTTGGCTTCGGTATTTGGAAACAGCGGAAGGTATGTTCTCAGAGGAACATTCTAAAGTTGATAATGCACCTTTATGAAGTTTTTAAGTGTTACCCAGTTAGTCAAGTATTAAATGAATGCCTCCATTTCATCTCTGTGTTTACAGAACATAAACTCCAGCAGAATGGCATTTTTCAAGCTGTCAGGTTTGACTCAAATAAAGAAAAGCATAATGCAATGATAAGGAAGCAAAGTCCTCATTGTAATTCCCCTCTTCTCTCCTCTGGTTTTCCAATGTAAAAGCAGAAAAAAAAAGAAAAATTGCTCTATTACATGCAGACTAGCAACACTGCTGCTGCTGAGTTCACCCACGTGGTTATAGCTATCTGACCATCTTGAACTGTTGCACATAAAGACACTTCAGGCCAAACAGGTGTCATCAGAAGACTGCAAATGCTGCAAGACCAGCAGCTTTCCCCCAGTGAGTTTGGAACATCCCCAGTGACTGAGCTACCACAGCCCCCTCAGGTGTCCATGCCAGTGTTTCATTGCCTTTGTGAGGAAAGAGTTTTTCCTAACATTTAATCAGATTTTCCCCTGCTGTGACTTGTGCTGTTGCCTCTCCTCCCTCCCTGCACCACTCTGAGGCAAGCCCAGATCTCTCACCAACACATCCCCATCAGGTTCTTGCTGCCAGCAAGAAGATGCCTTATTATAAGACCCAGCACATCCTTATCTCTTTTGTACCACGGCCCAGAACCCTACATGGTGCTCCAGCCATAGCCTCAAACCTTGCCTCGAGGGGAAGGATGCTTTCCCAGGCCCACACTCCGGCTGGGGCAGCCCAGTTTGGGGGGACATGGGAGCTCACTGCAGACCCCAGCTGGAGCTCCTGACCTCCAAGGTCATGCAGCACTGCTGCCCTTTCCAGCACCTTCTGCTGCCTTTTTTTATTTTTTTACCCCAAGTATTCATCAACAGCTCTGTATATTTGGGGTTTTTATACATATTTAGCCCAAGTTTTTATCAGGTTTCTGTTATTTCAAGGAAAAAGTGCTGCTGAAAGGAAAAAATACCAGTACTGGCACCAAACAAAACTATCAAAAGTCTCCACTTTCATTTACTTCCACTTTCTGAAGAAGATGCTTCTCTTATCCCCCCCTCAAGCAGCATCAAATCCAGCCTGTTCAAATCCCAGCTGTGAATCAGACACAGCACCTCCCTCCAGGCTGAATCTTCCAGGAGACAACAGACCGCCTTTCAGAAATCAGCTCTTCTTTGCAAAACAGAGTAAGTTTTGGGGACATCAATTGGATTAGCAAAGCAGAGTAAGTTTAGGGGATATCAACTGGATTCAGGCACATGTTTAAGCATGCTGTTGAAAAGGGGTAAATTGCTGAGGTACTTCTTGATGCCGAAGTACGCTGCCAAATCAGACACGTTTTGATGATGCAAGATCCATTCACTTTGAGTTCACTTTACTCTGGATCTGCTTTAGTTGTTCCCAGCTATATCCAGCAGCACTGTTTGCTATCATGAGAGAGAAGCGAGTGCCAGAGCCTCTGCGACAAGCACCAGCAATCAGATGTACAAGATAGATTATATTAATCCTGCCAACCACACTGAGCTGACACCAACCAGATGACACCATATAGTCTTATTATAAAGATTTAATGTTACCCTTGGCCCCATACTTCTATAGCAAGCACTGAGAGGTAGTCAGGCCCTGGCACAGGCTGCCCAGGGAAGGGGCTGAGTCCCCATCCCTGGGGGGATTTAAAAGCCGGGGAGATGTGGTGCTTGGGGACATGGTTTAGTGGTGGGCTTGGCAGTGCTGGGTTAACGGTTGGACTTGATGGTCTTAAGGGTCTTTTCCAACCTAAACAATTCCATGATTCTATGGGAGGAGGAAAAAAAATTAGCAAAACTTCTACTTCTAGCACCAAAATAAACATGATCGGCTCGAGGAGTCCAGCGTGAGCCACATGCTGCTGGAGGAGCTGCCCCTGCCTGGTCCTTGACCTCTTCAGCACATGGAGATCCATGTCAGACTTGGTTAAATACAGGCCCAGCAGCTGGAGATGACAAACACAGATTGCTTTCCTCCCGACAGACTCATCCATTCCCAGTGACTTAGAGGCACTGTGAGGAACAGCCTTTCCTAGCTGGAGCATGCCCTGAGTGGTGGAGCCACCATAAGCAGGGTTTAGCATCTGAGCCTGTGCACTAAGACCACAACAAAATCACCAAAGAGAAAAGGCTGATGGATACACGAGTCCCTTCAAATGCCTTCCTCACAGGTCCCCAAAATCAGCCCCTTTCCCTTCTCTCTCCTCCAGTGATCACCTACCCCAAAGTTCACTGTGTCAATCAATACAACACCCAGGGTAGCAGGTCCTCCCTGTCATCGCCCCTGCAGAGGTTCCCATCACCACACTAAAGGCTTAGTTGTGCTCAACAGCCATGTATCCTCTTATTTAATGAATTTTGCCAGGAAGTGAACTGCGCATTTCTGGAGGGGGAACGGCAGGCAAGGAAACAGATCACCTGCCGGCAGGGAAGTTCCCAGCCCCACCTGGGCTCCTGCCATCCCGTAGTCAAGGTTTACCAGGGAAGTGTCCAACAGCCTGATTTGGATGATATGGACATCACATACTTGCCGCCATCCATCCTGGCTCCCAAGGACATTCCTTGCTTTTCCAATTCAGACACAAACACACAATATATCACTTTCCAGCTCAGCGCTGAGTCGAGCCCTCCCTGACTAAAGGAAGCCTTGCAGCCATATTCTTATTTTTCCAGAAAATTGTTATAGACAAAACATCAAGACTACCCAAAATGACAAGGCTCCAATTTGAAAAGCCGAGGTGCCACCCACAAGTTATTTCCATTACTGTCACTCAGGAAAAAAAATGACTTCTTAATTTATTTCTCTATAAGTCTATCCATTTTCCTCCTGCTTCCTGCAGTCCAAGGATATACTTTTGTCATAAGGTGACATATACTTCTACAATTGCCACGATAGCCAGGTTTCCCTTTTCTTTATTCTTGCTCTTAAACCTCATCCCAGTCTCATTTTTATTTTATTATTCTTATTTTGGTTAAATTCATGAACAAGATATTTCCCATAGAGGAAGTCGACAATGTTAATGGCACTCACTTTGAAGCAGACTTTTATTGCCAGCAAACAGGAAAAGAAGTAGTTATACAGGAGCAATAGATGTACTTTATTAAATCAGCTGTCATCAGAGCACTGAAAGAGAAATGTACCACTGACAGGAACGTACATTATGCAAAAAAGCATCTGAGACAGCACACGCGTTGCAAGCTCCGCGGGTAGCGTTTCTGCCCTTGGTACTGGAGGGGAATGGGCAAATAGCGGACGTCAGTACCCTAGCTGGGGTAGAAGTGCACATTTCGATTTGTTCATGGCTCAACAAACAGGCAGGAGCTGTTGCCAGATGATCCAAGAAGGGGCATCAGTGAGCACCTGCGGCTGGGCAGGGCAGCCAGTGTGGGATGGAAATCTGACACAGGCTGGTTTTGATAAGTCCAGGAAAAATTGTGTCTTTTTCTATCTATAATTATACTTTCCTAAAAGACTAGTATAAAGTCTTGCTTAACAATGCCAGCTGAACAGACTGTAGTTGTAACAATGCCTTTTCTTGCCCCTTCTTAAATGAAGATATTATATTTACAGCCTTCCACTCTCACAGCTCCATCCCTATATTCCTGTTAAAATATCCAAAGAATCAGGGGTGTGGGAATCTATTGAGCTTACTGCTGACGTGCAAGTTCCTTCAGAAATTTGGAGAGGTGACCAGACTCTCCAGGAACAAACACATTAAGTTCTTGATATTTACTTTCACCCCATTATCCCTAGAAGACCAGCAATTCCTCTCTCAGTTTGTAACTGACCGCTAAACCTGCCAAGAATTTTGTTTTATTAATCCTGTCTGGTTTGTCATAAGCATACTGCACAGCGTCTAGATGGGTAGACTAGAAGTGATCTTAACCAATAAAGTTAAAGTACCTCTGGTAAATATTGCTTTTAAAGAAGTCATTTACAAGCTAGGCATTACCCAGCAACGCCTTAAATAAAACAAAGCACCTCATTGTATGGAATGGTCTTGAAGGCAGGGAAAATAAGTAAATATGCTACACCTCTGAAATTCAAAGCAAGTCTTTTCATTTATCACAATCTAGCTTGGGCACATCTCGATCCCCGCCAGCACTGCCCTGCTTAGTGATGAGCATTGGCCGGTACGGAGCCAGCGCCAGGCGCTTTACTCCTGAAGCCCAAACAGCGTTTCTAGACCCGTGTCAGAACTGCCCATGTGCGATGCCTCGGCAGCATCGCTGCAGAGATCAGCAGCGCCGAGGGCCAGGGGCTCGCTGGGTTGCCGAAGCGGTGCGGGTCGCAAAGTGCCCCCTCCTCACGCTGCACCAAACCCTGCCCTCCTCTGGCTGCACAGACACCAACGTGCAAGAGAAGTATATCGAAATCGCAGCACCAAACCAATGACTGAGAGATACATATAGTTTTCTTGTGTCCTCTCCCTGAAGGTAGCAAAAAACCCTATTTTTAAGGGTTTCTAAGAGCAGGATGGTAGCTGTGGTCACCACTAGTAGCCTTGATAACATTATCAGCCTGCAAATACGCTGTTTGCACACCCGCAACGTGAACGCAGAAGTTACGATTCCGCAGCTTTGTGGTCACCCTTGCTTTTGTTTTGTGTTGCAAGAAGTCCCCAGAGAACCCCTGCAATTAGGACTCAAACATTCTTAATGCACTTTATTCTTCTGAAGTTTTCCTCAAGTTCCATGAGTTTTTAACAGCAGCTGAATTTCTGTTCAAACACTCATATTTCCTGCATAAAAGGCTTTTGTGCTACAATAGTTTTGATTTTTCCTCAAATAATTCTTAAATAGAGCCTTTAAACTTAAGCAAACCTTAAAGAAGACGTGGTCTCTTTGTTTTAGTAGTCCTTAGAGAGGTCGTTCTCATCTTTGAGATTCATGAAATGGTTATTTTAGCATTGCTAGATAAGTCATTAATTCCCCAATTAATATAAATATTTTATATGCAACTGGGTTCTTATTTGAATAAGCAATTATGTTAAGGTCCTTTGATTCCAAATTAGTACAAAAAACATCCTGGCATAGGGAAATTATTCCAGAAGTTTTTTGTTTAGATATAAACTTTCTACATATGCAGAAGAGGAACACATATTCACATTACAGAATTTATAACAGTAATTAGAGTGTTTCAAGAAATCCCTGTACAGATTTTTCAATGGAGATGTCTCCCCCCTTCCCTTGAAAGCTCTGGGAAATATCCACCTTGATGAGATTGCCTGGTGGAGCAGGGGAGAGCAAGAGTCCCGCACCTCGGGAAGACATTTGTGTTGAGCACACTGCTTTTAAACTATCAAAAGCCACAATAAAATACATCCATCTCTCATCTTATCAGAATTTGGATGACAGAATCCACAGGTGAACTGAAGGCAACAGGTACATGTTTGCAGTCCAGAGAAGGGGTTCCCAGGCTGATTTGCATCATTTATAGGGATGAAAGTGTCAGGATCATGCCTCTTTTTGGATGAAGTAAGCAGCAAGCACAGACAAGCTGCTGGTCTCAAAGCAGCGGGTGTATGCTAATAATAGTACTTCTCTGCAAACTTGCTAAAAATTATTATAATCTATCTTATGGTTTCACTAATCACCTCCAGTGTGATCCCACTGTTGTCCATTCTGCCCCCGCCGGGCCAAGCCATCCATCTCCAACTCATCAGCATGGCAGTCTCTGAAGTGAGGACAGGGATGCTGGGCACACGAGCCTGAGCTCCAGGCTTCCACAGAAAAAAACCCCTTGCCCTGGTAGCCCAACCTCAAAAATGCTTCCTCCCTTTTCCTTTGGCTCATGGAGAGTCAAAGCTCCCAACACTGCTGGGTCACAGGAGTGGAGAACCCAACAAGAAACCTTCTGGGGCCTCTCTATAACTGTAAATTCAATATGGAGTTATCTCAAGCATTGACCTGCTGATGCTAAAACACTTCTGCAGCTGCCACACGCAGGTGACTTCAGACAGGGATGAAATGCAGTACGAGCGCTTTGGCTTTCGATCGCTTTACACACAACAGGACCAGGACTACTCCTCCTTCAGCAGTGCTTTCCCTCCGACCCTTGGGAACTGCCCATGGCTTTGCCTTCAATTTATATCTACTTCTCATTGGCATTTTTGGAAGAAAAAAATACACAGCCCAGAACTGGAACAGGAGTTACCACAGATGTCAGTTCTGTTTGTTGCATGGGAAGAAGTGTGGGCTGAGTTACAGTGACGGGGTAGCGGGGCTGCGAACGCACGGGCAGCGCCTGGCACAGCAGCTACCGAAGACTTTGCTAAATTCCTGTGTGTTGCCTGCGTGAACGAAGGGAAGGAAGGGAATTGCTGCTCAATGCTTTATGCAGGTAACCGCACGCTGGGCTGCTGCTAGACACCGCCTTTTTGCGCCCTGTTCCAGACGGGCATTTCACCAAATACAAGTAGGCTTCCAGCAGCAGTATCTGACTGTTTGCATTCAGCCCCTTCCAGCTATCACAAAGCAGTCATTACTGTTCCCCAGCAGTGACCAAGCACGTGCACAGAGCTCACTTTCACCACCCTGCACCCAAGAACACATCGATCTCCATCTCCCATTGATTTTCCTAAATGGTACCGGCTGATGGAAAATTACACATCTATTAAAAAACAGGGCAGTTTTAAAATCTCATTCTTTATCGACTCCTCTTTATCCTGCTACACTTCATTTGTTTCTCACTTTTATAAGATGCTGATACACCTACAGCAAAGTCGCCTGGGTGACAGCTGAAGGAGCACGTCAGGAATTTCCACCAAATTAACAGCTAACCAGCCCCAACCAGGCGATGAAGACACATGGACCGCAGCAGTGAAGGACTGGGGCTTTCAGACCTACAAAGCATGTACGTAGAGTAGTAAACTCATCTGACCAACAATACTGACTGATGGAAAAGAGGTGCTGAGGGCTCTCCTGAGCCAGCCCCTGCTGCACAGCACCGCCAACGCTCTGCACGCGGCCACGTACAACGTCTCTTTGTATTTACTCCATTAAACCCCTTTTCTCTCATTGACCCCAGATTCACACTTAACTGAAGTTAATCAAACCTAAGAAACCAAGATAAAAACTCAGGCGATGCAAGAATTTTAAGTGAAAAAAAGAAAAAATAGAAAACCTGTTTTCACACAGTACCTTCTATTATAACGATGCTTGAGGAAAAGGAAAGAAACGTGATTTCAGCAGCTTCCTCTGCAGATCAGAGGACGCTTCTAAACTTGCTGCAAATAATTTTTGAAGCATGCAAAGTAGTAATGATATACAAAGACCTGGATTGCAACCCGCATTACCCAGCTGTCCCAACTGGATGTTTCCCTCCGTAAAGAATGCTTTTTATTCCATCCAGACACAAACTTGAAGAGAATAAAGTTCTCTCAATTTCAGTCTTTGCTCAAACGTCTAACCTTTTTAAAAGCACATCCCATTTTACCTAAATTGGGATTGTACATGCCTCCTCTCAGTCAAGAGTGCTGCATAACATGCCAATGAGCTCTTTTAGAGAGCTGGATGGCTGAGGCTGGGTAACAGACTTTTTGTTAGACATTGGGTCAAGAAAAGGGGAGAGAATAGTCTAAATAAGCATCACTGGCATGCTGTAACTGCACAGCAAATAAATCATCGTTTATTGTTTCTGCTTTCTGAATCGTAAGTAGAGATTACAAGCTACAAACACTGAGAAACTATTATTATTTTCAATCTTTAAACCACAAGAAAAGGTCACAAAGGTAATTGCTGCAAGAAAAGATCACAGGTCAAAAGAAATATTTTTTCACATGAAATAAGGAAAAGAGTTGGCCATGGTAGGAATTAAAGAGTGTACATTTAATTTTGTCTCAAATTCACACAAAATATTATATATATATGAAAAGTCTAGTTGTGAAAACTACCATCTAACCTTTACAGGTCTCATTCAATTGTGTAGGAGCTGATGCTGTTTGGGGGGATGAGCAAGGTTTCCTCCGCTGCAAAAAGCAATATTGTCAGAGATGCACAGACAGAGCTTTTTCTCATTTTCTTCAGTATCTTTGGATGGAAGTGTATACAACCTGGTGGCAGCCACACACACAAGGTAAAGCCAACGTACAGAAAAATAAAACTTGATTGCAGTGTGAGGATTTCAAACTTAAAAATACCTGATGTTCATCAGTGAAGCTTGATTGTTAAACAGCTTTTAACTAAACTGGCTGGACGGCCGAGCCCAGAGAGTGGTGGTGAATGGAGCCAAATCCAGTTGGCGGCCAGTCACAAGTGGTGTTCCCCAGGGCTCAGTGTTGGGGCCAGTCCTGTTTAATATCTTTATCGATGATCTGGGCAAGGGGATCGAGGGCACCCTCCGTCAGTTTGCAGATGACACCAAGTTGGGCAGGAGCGTCAATCTGCTGGAGGGCAGGAAGGCCCTGCAGAGGGACCTGGACAGGCCGGGTTGTTGGGCCAGGGCCAACTGTGTGAGGGTCAACAAGGCCAAGTGCCAGGTCCTGCCCTTGGGTCACAACAACCCCAGGCAATGCTACAGGCTTGGGGAGGAGTGGCTGGAAAGCTGCCTGGCTGAAAAGGACCTAGGGGTGATGGTTGACAGCCGCCTAAACATGAGCCAGCAGTGTGCCCAGGTGGCCAAGAGGGCCAATGGCATCCTGGCTTGTATCAGGAATGGTGTGGCCAGCAGGAGCAGGGAGGTGATAGTGCCCCTGTATTCGGCACTGGTGAGGCCGCACCTTGAATCCTGTATCCAGTTTTGGGCCCCTCAATTCAAGAAGGACATGGAGGCACTGGAGCGTGGCCAGAGCAGGGCAACGAGGCTGGTGAAGGGTCTAGAGCACAAGTCTTACGAGGAACAGCTGAGGGAGCTGAGGTTGTTTACTTTGGAGAAGAGGAGGCTGAGGGGAGACCTTATTGCTCTCTACAACTGCCTGAAAGGGGGTTGTAGAGAGGTGGGGGTTGGTCTCTTCACCCCAGTAACAAGTGATAGGACGAGAGGAAATGGCCTCAAGCTGCGCCAGGGCAGGGTTAGGTTGGATATTAGGAAAAACTTCTTCACTGAAAGAGTAGTCAGGCCCTGGCACAGGCTGCCCAGGGAAGTGGTTGAGTCCCCATCCCTGGAGGGATTTAAAAGCCGGGGAGATGCGGTGCTTGAGGACATGGTTTAGTGGCGGACTTGGCAGTGTTAGGTTAACGGTTGGACTTGATGATCTTAAGGGTCTTTTCCAACCTTAGCAATTCTCCAATTCTATGATAAACTGAAAGTACTTAAAGGAACCCTGGCTATACTGACAAGCCAAAGCCCAAGGTTACAGCAAATGAAAACTTTTGAGAAAAATCAATGTTCAGGTTCTGGGTACTGACTAAAAGAAGACATTGTTTGTAATGTCAGCGGTTTTCATTTTCACTTATACTTTTCATGAGATGCAATTTAGTTTCATGACAATCTAATATTTCCTCAGTAAGCTGGAGAATAAAGGAAATTAATAGTGGCTGATATTATTAAACAAAAATCCTATCAAGAGTAGACTACACTCCTTTCTGCAAAGCTTGTTTTGCTACTAGGTTGCATTTCCATGTAGCAGCAAGATAAAGATATACCTATATAATCTCATAGCAGCTCCCTTTCCCATGAAAGGCTGGGCCAGATGATCTTTTGAGGTCCCTTCCAATCTGGGCTATTCTACAATTCTGTAACTTTCAAACCCACTGCAAATCTGGAGTCAAAGAAGTCACATCTGCCATTTAGAACAAGGAGTTTGGTCAGTTTGTCCTTGCTTATTTTTCCCCAGCATCAGAGACACTAATCACCATTCAGGTCTCACCTAAGTACAACCAAACAGCCACATGGGAGAACCAAAGAAAGCATGCTTGCCTCTGTATGTTTTTGAAAGATACTAACATTTTGAAACCATAAAAGCAAAACTTAAAGCTTACTGACAAAGTTTACAGGTCATTGTAATTTCTTTAAAGTGGCTTTCGTGTTGACCACAAGCTGTTTAACAAAAGACACCAGGGTGAGCACAACTTGAGGAAGGCATTAACAGCACTGCAATCAAACGCAACCACAGCCAGATACAGCGATACAGAGTTTGGCAGCCAGCTGTGAGCCAGCTGACCAGGCTCCTTCTGAGCTTTAAAGAAAGGCAGGCACCTGAAGGGTAGGGAGGATAGGGAATGGATATGTTCAATTTTCTTTCTTCCCTGGGCTGGCACCACATAGCTGAGGATCCAGCCCAGAGCTCACCAGGTGACTGCCACCTCCTCACTCACAGCCCTCAGGGGGATGGGATCGGGCCAGAGCAACACACAGCCCCCAGGTAAGCAGGGGACACGAGAACATGGCCATGATGAAAGGGGCCAGCAAGCAGGTGGGTCTGCTCAGCATAACGGCTGGGAAAGCCCCACCCCAGTACCCAATGCAGCCCAGCTGCCTCTGCTTAGAAACAAGGTGGAGTCTTGTGCTTTCAGCACTCACCACATTGCCTGCAAGGCCACCAAGAACTGGGCATCTGAACTCCTACCTGCAAAAGCAGGATTTTACATAGGAGTTCCTGACATATTAAATTACAGAACTGCTCTCTGTTGTGCTGCCAGCACCACAAAGGGGTTTTTTTGGTAGATCTGCTGTGGCAAATTACTCCCCAAACAAAAGGCAAACAACTGCTGCCTTCATTTAAGTCAAAATACACCTCACCTGCTGCAACCTGATTTGCAGTAAACACAGACTCTCAAGTTCTAAGTACCAAAATTCCCATTTCTCTCCAAGCTCAAGCACACAAAGAGTTGGCCAGCTCATTGCCTTCTCCACAGCCCCGGCAACGAGCAAACCCCACAGATGCCAGCTGGAGCCAGTTAACCACAGCAAGATCACAGTGCCATTCCTTTGAAACACTCAGTATCATTTCTTCTAGTAGCCTGGAAAAAGAAGACTTCCTCCCATTTTAACATTGTATTTTCCTCCTGAATTACTAAATGAAAACCCATTTTCGCTCTGCTGAAGTTATTATTAGAAAGAGACTTATCTCATGAAGTGAACAGCCAGTCCCAGGGCTGCTGTACGCTACAGGCTCATCTGATTAACATTTTGAGATCCTACATTAAAAAAAAGAAAGCACTAAGTATAATGTTCCTAGGTGCCTCTCTTTAATTCCAGAGAAAGAGAGCTGTAATACCCAAGCAGCATTTAATCTGGCACTAAAAACATCAACACATAATACCTGCAACAGCAAGAAGCAAGTTCTGGGGGAGCTCAGCCTCCCCTCATTAAATCCAACCATTCATTCTTCCCCAGCACATAAACACATCAAGAAAGCTGAAATGCCAGAGAAAAAGCAGTAAAGACCTCAACCAGAAGAGAGGAAAAAAAAATAAAAATATGTACAAAGCACAACACAACACTTACCAGCTCCAGCAAGCAAGAGCTGCAGGACAGGGCTGTCCTCAGGGCACCCACAGCTCTCCCAGCCCACTCCTCTGCTCCACAGCACCAGCCCCACCCCACACCACGATTATATGGTTTCCTTGATGAAAACTGAAAACACCTGGGTTTAACTTGCAAGCAGAGTTTTGATGCAATCATGGGACGCGGCTCCAGTCCTTGCTGCTGCTGGGCAGCCTCAGCTGAGCACCCGTGGGGACTGCTGGGCTCCCACCGGCTGTCCTGCTGGGTGCTACAGGGTGCTCGGCACCCTCCTGGTACTCAGGACCTCACGTGGGATGTCTAGTATATCCAGTTGGCTGGTAAATAGCTCAAAATACTTTATTGCTCTTGAATACACCCACTTTAAGAGTGTTTCTGTTCTACGTGCACTCTTAGTACATGTTTCCCTTTTTAGGGTGAAAATCCTTGTCAGTCACCAGAATTGCCAGCAAGAGGCATGGCCTGATTTATACTCAAAGAGAAAACTGCCAATAAAAACAGGCTATAGCAATTTAGCAGTTGGGGAAATAAAGCTTCAAGGAAGATAATCCACACTCACAGTGCCTCCTGTTTGTCAGGAGGGGTTGGAATAAGACTCCAGCGTGTGTCCTGGCCAGCGGTGAGAAGCCACTGATCTCTTTGGAGAAAGGCTGAGAAAACAATCTGTGATTGCATTTGCTCTCACGTGCCACGATTGTACGCGGCTGCCGTCCCACCTCTCCGCAGCATCACGCCCTGGGATGCACATTCTTATTTTTAAGAATAAAAGGCCCACTGATACGAGAAAAGTTTAGTGCTCCTTAGCCATCTCCCAAGCCACAGCTAAATCTCTGCTTCTGTTCCTTAAATGTCTCAATTTGCATAAAATTGTCTGCAAACAATTAAAGTTAATTAAGATAATTTATCACTTGAAAGTAAAGCATCTTATCAGCAGGTATCAGCCTGTAAAGCAAACAAAGAATTAGTTGGAGGAAAATAGTTGGGGCCTTATTACCCTGTTAGACATGAAGTGACAAAAAATAATTTCTTTATGATACTTTCTGTTTGGTCTGGGTGCTGTTTTCAAAGTAATTAACTGCAATTAGCTAATCATCCTCTATAGTAACTTCATTTAACATAACACTGTAATATTGACTCATTTACACTTTAGCAGCCTTCCCTCATATAAATTGTGATTAAAAAGTTTTGATAACAGCCCAAAGTTCTTCCCTGTGAGCAGATATGGGATGTTGGAAAGAGCTTTGATTGCATATACAGTGGTACCCATTCTGCCCTGAAAGATGGAAAAGAAAAAGCAAAATATTCTGATCCAGATGAGGAGATGGGCTGTGCCATGTCCTGCCATCCTTGAGATGCTCCTCTTCCATGCCGCAGCCCCATCGTTGTGTCAAAACGTTGCCTCTTCTTTTGATCCACTGCTTCCAATTGATTTCTGCTGCATCCCGATATACGGAGTCTTTGCGATGTTGCCGAGAGCTCCATGTGCAAAATATGTTCCCTGTGTCTGAAGGGACTGTAAGAATAATACACTTTTACGAAAAAATAGCCTCATAATCAATCCCAGTTCCACTCGCAGAGATCAACACCATGTGTGAGCAAACACAATGCAGAGTCACCCATTTCTCTGGACTGAACAGTGAGAACTTGTTTAATCAAATTATGATCATAATAATAACAGAGACCACATTTAATTTTGCAATTGTGAGATTAGTTACCTATTAGTATTCATAAAGGCATCAACCCGTCAGGGCAAACCAACTTAATGCTGCACAAAAACCGCTAAAAGGTAACCAGGAAGAGTAATTTTTAAAATTAATTTAAAACAATTCCTGGAAGTGCCATGGGAAAAGGCAAATCATTAAATGGCCACATTAATATTCACAGCAGCTGTGACTCAACCAGGCGCCGCACGCCTGTGTTCAAAACGGCCACGCAGTGGACTTCCCCGGAGGGACCCCTGGGCCCGGCTCAGCAGATGGGAATAGATCATCCCCTGCAAAACGCCCGTTCCTCCCTCCAGCTCTGCCCAGCGAGACCCTATTCATTTCAACATGGCACTTAGGGACACAATTTAGTGGTGGACTTGGCAGTGGTAGGTTAATGGTTGGACTCGATGCTCTTAAGCCTCTTTTCCAACCCAAATGATTCTATGATTCTATGAGTTCCCCTCCTTTGCCTTTTTTCTTCCCTTTGCTTCTAACCCCACACTGCAGCAGCCCCCCGCAAGGGCCATATAAGTGTAACCTGGACCCTTCCCTAACTCTGCCCACCCTGCCTGTACCTCTCCCTGCTGGCCTGCTCTCAGCCAAGCCCTCACAGGGTCCTGCCCATCCATACCCAAAACTGGGAGGATGCTTCTCCACCTGCGCACCTCCGGACCCTGCTGCCCGTGCGTGGCACAGCGCCCGCTCTGGTGCCCCAGCCGTCCTCCTCGGATGCTCTGCCTGTTCAGAGCAGGGACCGATGGCGTTTAACAGGAGAAAGATATGCTGGCAAGATATGTGAGGGGGAGATTTCTCAAGCACCAGGTGAGGACAGGCAGCAAGCCAAAATACGGTCAGGCTGGTGTGAGTCATGTTGCTGCAGTGACACTGTGTGTCCCTCGGTCTTCCTGGTGGAATTGAACTGTCCCGGCGGAGCAGCTGGGGGAAAAACAAGACAAGAAGGATGAGCCACTCAGAAATACATCCCAGCCCCGAAAACAACATGTGCTGAATTTATACCACCCCTTCCACATCCGCAGCTCCTCCTGGATGTCTTACTCCCGCTTTTATGGCTCAGGAGGGAAATAAGTGTTCTGAGAGAAAGAAACGTTGCTGAGACTTCACTTCTAACCTTGCCACAAGGGGTTAAATGGTCAAGATTCCAGTTGCTGGAGCAGGAGGAATTCCAGTGCAGGGACTGTCACTGGTGCGTACTGGTGGGATGCCAGCCAGCTCTCCCCAGTTCACACTGGCACTGATGGATGTGCTCTGAGTGAGCCCGTATTTGTGTCCCCTGGCAGCTTTGTCATCGGCCACGCAGATCAAAACCTGCCCCAGGAGCACTCAGCACCTCCCTGTCGCTGCCCTGCCTGAGCACAGGGACAAGAGGGCAGCCGTCCCAGGCACGGGAGGCCCCGCCAGTGCCACCTGTGTCCTATGCGGCCGCCCTCCCACCCCAGCACCTACCTGTGCCGTGGCCGTTTCCGTTCGCTGAGCATCCTCCTGGCCAGGTTCACCTCCAGACTCCCCATATGAGGGGACCGCCATTCCCCGTGAATGCTGAGCTCCCAGGAGGAGAACAACCAGCGAGGCTGTCTTTCCGCGGGGGCTGTTGGTGGCAGCCGTACGGCCAGGGCTCTGCTTCAGAGCTCACCTTGGCACTGCAGGCTTCAACAATTCTTCCCAACCTGTTCAGACAACAACAAAGTGCTTGATTAGTTCTTCTTCAGCTATGTTGAGTTAGTTTTGGAAAAAGCACTGGGCACGTTCATGCATAAAAATGTATGTATTTTTTACTGCTCCCACCTCCTTTTACCATATGTTCATGCGGACCTGTACTCACAAAGACAATAAAACAAGACCATGGGATACCCATGGATTCGTGTGTGGCAAGGGTGAACACGGGCTTCGACAGGCACAGCGTGTGCACGCACAGCAGCGCAGGGCAGGAGGCAGACCCTGCCCTGAAAGCACACGGGACTCTCGGAGGACACCCGCGTCCCACCACCAAAACCCCAGCGGGGAGCTCTAACCCTTGCACACCACTAAAGCCACACACACCCCCGTATGCCAAGTGGGCTGCCATGGTCCAGCCAGCACTGCCGTCGTCTGCAGTGCAATAATTAGTGCATGAATTGCGGGGTTTGGTTTTTTGACTTTTTTTCCCCAAAGAAGACAAAACAACAGGAAAATTTCAGGTCGCAGAGCTGCATGTTCAGGCCGTTCTCTTTCAGCTGAACACAAATTAATGACATTTGCAAAATAATATTAAACTGAAGGTGATGCAAAAGCTAGGAATGACCCTCTCGTTGGGCCCAGGCATCTAGAGAAGGAATGGTTTAATTAAACATTGCCCTGATGATGGAGGGCCATTTCCATGGCAACTGGACCTGGCGCTCCTCCTGGACCAAGCCTGGGAAGCCACCGGTGCCGCTCTGCCCCAGCTGTGGATTAGAGCTGTGTGACGCCAGGGGACAAAAGCAAGGTCCTGATGCAATTCACAGGTACAGATAAAAGCGTATTAACACACATCACTGAAATACCTTCAGCTACTCGGAGACAGTATGCAGCATTACCGTGCTGAGACACAGATTTGTCTGCAGCTCTGATCCATTTTTGCAATATTAGCTTGGGAAAACAGACAAATTTCCAGAATCCAATAATTATGCATGACTCAGCCTTTCAGTGTTCACCTAGAGACAACCAGACTCACGTCTGGGAGCAACCGTCCCTTGGCTTCCCCGGGGGTGAGGCTGGGCAGCACCGCAGGCTGCCTGGCCCGGGCAGAGCTCCGAGAGGTGGGCGCTTCTCCAGCCCCCAGCACAGCAGACCCCAGCCCAGGCAGGGCTGCACGGTCTGACAGCTGCCTGCAGAGGAATAACGAGATATTCAGGTTTGTGAGTGGCTTTCAGCAAAGAAAAAAAATCTTTAGTCTGCAAATGGGTAAAAATATTTTTTTACTCTTCCTTCCGAAAAACTCTTCCTCACACTCTTTTAGTTTCCTGGCTTATCTGTATTTCCCAGTTAAGAGCAGTTTAATGTAGGTTACTAATGCAACTTAGCTTCAAGTCTTTGCTGTGGCTTACAGTTTCCCATCCAGCTGTTCTGAATTGTAATTGTGAGATGCATACACCACCCCCATTTCCCATTTAATTTAAAAGCAGACAACATTAAAGTCACAGATTTTATTTTTAAAGACAGCTTGCAGTTCAATCTATTGAGAAACACAGTTGTTTTGTTTACTTTTTAACTGGGGTCACCACCTTCTCTGCTGTTGTTTCAAGGTTGACAGTGATTTAAACTTGGTGTATTTTTACAACCTGCACCTAATCCAGGGTATAAATCATTCTGAAGGACATTTATTTCTGCCTGTCATTTCACAGGAAGATGCTATTAAAGCTGCGCTCAATACAATGCACAATTCAAAAATTTGTTGCTGATGACTTCAACACGCATTACATTTTCATTAGCTACAGAGAGAGGCAGCGGCAGGGAGGAACGCCAGCTGATTCATCTGAGTAAATGATAATTGCTTCCCCTCATTTAAGAGCATGTCACTGGTTTTTCTTCATTAATAAAAGGACATCTGCATTTTAACTGCACCCCATTTTTTTAATAGAGACCAAGCAGATTGGGCTCACTGGACGCGTACGTAGGCAACGCGGAGATATCGCTCTGCTTTCCACGATTACCTTCATCCTCTCCCCGTCATTTCAGAGACCGTTTCAGAGACGCGTGAGCTCGGGTTTTCAAAAGCAATAACTGATCTGGGGTGTGTGCGCTGCTGGAGGACCCTGCGAGAAGCTCGGGGGTTTCCAGGTGTCCCGGTTGTCGTGGTTTAATCCCAGTTGGCAACTAAGCACCACGCAGCCGCTCGCTCACTCCCCCCCCGGTGGGATGGGGGAGAGAATCAGAGGAGTAAAAGTGGGAAAACTCATGGGTTGAGATAAAGACAGTTTAATAGGGAAAGCAAAAGCACAAGCAAAGCAAAGCAAAGCAAGGAATTAATTCACTCCTTCCCATCGGCAGGCAGGTGTTCAGCCATCCCCACGAAAGCAGGGCTCCATCACGTGTAACGGTTACTTGGGAAGCCAAACGCCATCACGCCAGATGTCCCCCCCCTTCCTTCTTCTTCCCCCAGCTTCTATACTGAGCATGACATCATATGGTATGGAATAGCCCTTTGGCCAGTCTGGGCCAGCCCCCCTGGCTGTGCCCCCTCCCAGCTTCTCGTGCACCTGGCAGAGCACGGGGAGCTGAAAAGTCCTTGACCAGTGTAAACTGTACTCAGCAAGAAACAAAACATCACTGTGTTATCATTATTCTCATCCTAAATCCAAAACACAGCACTCTACTAGCTACTAAGAAGAAAATTAACTCTATCCCAGTTGAAACCAGGACACGGTGCAGGGGGAGGGGGTGCGATCCCCCACGCCAGCGCCGCGGAGCGCTCACCACCAGCACGGCACCTGCCCGCGTTGCAGGCGTGCACGCCGACACCCGGCACTCACGGCCCTGCGGGGCTGGCAGAACTGCCCGCCTGCCTCCTCCTGGCCCGCAGGGTACCCGTTTTGGAGGTGATCTGACACGGCTTAGGCAACAGTGAGAAAGGTTTGTGCCACATCTCATCATCTCCCATCTGTGGCAAGCGCAAAGGGCGCAAGCGTGTCTTTACAGACATGCATGGCACACAACATTGCTGGTGGACACGTGCCCCTGGAGAGTAACTTGGCCACGTCTCACCTCAAAACAGAATATCCCCAAGCATGAAGGTATCTGTTTTTAAATGAGTCCTGAGAAACCCTGGGGCTGCCCTTCTTCTCCAAAGGAAATTCCACCAGGGACCCTTCACTTGAGACAGCAGCAAAACAGCAGCGCTCTGGGATGCGTGCAGACCCCCAAAGCTGGGGTCTCCTTTAGAAAAGGCTTCTTAAGGTTTCCCATCACGTGCTGATGTGGGTCTCTGACCCATTGCCATGTCTCTCTCTGCTGCAGGTCCCCATGGGGCAGCAGGCATCGCTGGGACTCGCAGCTGCTGGCGAGGGACCGCCGTCCCACCGCCCTCACCGGTTCTGCTGTTAAGCACAGCCACAAGCTGGAGACACAGTGGTGGGAGCCAGCACCACCCAAACCCCACCCAAGTCGTTTGCTTTTAGAGAGTGCACAGAGGGAAAGAAAGCATTGCCTCCTACAAGGAACAGAAATGTGTAGCTGCTTGAGATTATAGTTGCAATATTTTCCTCCCTGGTTAATTAAAGAGCCTGTTATGGCGCTTGCTGTGAAGCACTGAGCACTGATGATGAGCAGCGCAGAGCACAGCAAAGATGGGCAATGGGAGGCAGAAGTGCTTGGTTGGTGCCGCTCACCGCCAGTCACCTTGTGCTGCTTTTAGCCCAGCAGCCTCCCGGGTGGTCGTGGTGATCCAGGAACGCTCCCACAGCGCTTGGGTTAAAACCCATCTCGGTCCCATCCTGCCCAGAGGGCTGGACTGGTCCCAGAAGGAAACCCCTGGTGGCGGTGGGCTTGGAGGCTCAGAGGCTCACAGCCACGGTGGGCAGAAAGGGACGGTGGGAAGAGAGCATGAAAAAATATCCCAAACAGGAGTGAAAAGGTTGTTTCACACCTCACCACCATAACACACCAACCACCAACATAAACGTGCCTGCTGTTGCCGTCCTCCTCTCGGCACCCTCCAAGGCAAAGGCTGAGAAAATAAAAACCACCCTGAACCTCTGCCTCCAATTCAGCTCAGCCTTTTTGGGAGGTTCCCAGCCCTTTGCCATTTTGCTGTTGCCTTTTCTCGTTCTGAGCAGCAGAGGCTCGCTCACCAGCTGCAGCCACGAACCGCAGGGCAAACCAGCGCAATGGCTGCAGTCAACGCTGAGAAAGAAATGGCTTTGCATCTCCACAGCCCAGCATATGCCTTGTTCTTGCCTTTAAACACCGACAAGCACAACAGACTTGAGTGGATTTTAATAAATACACCTTAACACCCTTTAGCACAAGCACTGGTTGCACGGGCACAAGCTGCGGCGTTATCAGGACGGGTAGCTGACCAGCAGGCTTTAATCCACATTTATATTTCACTGGAGGACGCTGCAGTGCAGAGCTGGCAGGGGCTCTGGCCTGGGGGCAGGGGGCGAGGCTGGCGGGGCCCCTCTATCACCTCCTCTCAAACAGGATTTGTAATCCCACCCCGGAGATTTGGAGCAAATTGATGGAAGGGGAGTCTTCCAGTCCTTGAGATATCTTTGACATGAACAGTAAGGCCATGGCAGATTGGAAAAAGCATTACCACCAGGGCATCACTGTCATACAGGGGGTATGAATTTAACCTGGCTGCCAATTTTGTTACTACCTTTTATTTCTTAGTGGGGCTTTGCAGTGGAGACATTCTCCAGGGAATAATAATAATAATAATAGTAATAGTAATAGCGTTAAAGGAAGCAAAAGGCAATAATTTTAGTTAATCAGCAGACTGCTGTTGAATTTGCCAGATGTACCACAGCCCTCACTTTGCAGACCTGTCATATACAGGCCAATTCTTAATGTGACGCCCGACAGATACCTCTTGACATGCCTGAATTGATGAAATTAAATGCCATTGAAAGGATTTCTTATATTATTTTTAAGAGCACAAAGCAAGAGTTCCTTGTACAAATCCCTTTAATAACCACTTTGAAACTATAGCCTGCAAAGCCCATTAAATCTAGAAAGATATATTTAAGGTAAAAACTAAAATTATTTGAACTTTTCAGTATCTGAGAGGCCACTTTAATTGAACAGCAAACAGAGCATTTCTAATCCAGACCAGATGAGAAAAGAGAGAGCAGAAAGGACACACATTTAAAAGAGAAGGAAAATAAATAGCAGAAAGGCGCAGAGCATAATGGACCCAAGAGAGCGGTGCTGCAGAAGGATGGGGGTGGCAGAGATGGAGACTCCAGCACAAGATCAGCGTCAGATCACTGCCCCTTGAGCAGACTTCAGAGGCTGCTTTGAAATGCTTATCCCGACTTTCAACTGCCTGAGGGGGTCCATGGCCTGGGAAGCAGCCTTCCTGTGCAGACAGGGCAGTGCACGCCCACACGCTCTTCCCACTAACTAATCAAAAACCAACCTGGCACCAAAGAGCCCCAGCCAAACCCTGATCTGTGGCAGCAGCAGATGACCTGCACCACAACCGACCCCAGCACAGCTGGCATCCCCAAGCACTGTGGCCATGGCGGAGCATCATTACGTTGCCCAGAGAGGCTGCAGATGCCCCATCCCTGGAAACATTCAAGGTCAGGTTGGACGGGGCTCTGAGCAACCTGATCTGGTTGAAGATGTCTCTGCCCATAGCAGGGGGGTTGGACTGGATGGGCTTTAAAGGTCCCTTCCCACCCAAACCATCCTGTGATTCTATGATTCTGTGATCACCCGCTGACCCAGAGCCTCCCTGGGCTGTAGCTCCTTGGCGCAGCTTGGCTCTTGCACAGCTTTGGGGTGACACCAAGCTTGCACATGGCTTTGGGAGCCAACAGGCCCCTCTTACACTTGTCTGGAGGCAGGACCAGAGCACGCCCACGCTGCAGCCCTCCGGACCCTGTGCAAAGCTGCAGAGGTGGCCTCATGCATGAAGCCTCTTCGTGCGGAAAAGTAGGAACATTCAAGCAGTGCCCTCATTTTTGCAGATCTTCTGTACACGTTAGAGCTCCTCAGCAACTGCTGTTTGCTTTCCCCATACTTGGCACAGCTCAGAGATGGATCTGCAGCCTTTTCTTCCCAGAGCTGGAGGAACGGGGCTGCCTGCGGGGTCACTGCCGCAGTGCCTGCCAGCGGCATGGGCACCGGCTGCCTCCTACATACAGCAAACCTTGGTGCTCTGGGGAATCATAGGATCATAGAATGGTTTGCATTGGGAAGGACCGTAAAGGTCATCTGGTTCCAACCCCCCTGCCACGGGCAGCGACACCTTCCGCTAGACCAGGTTGCTCAAAGCCCCATCCAACCTGGCCTTGAACACTTCCAGGGAGGGGGCATCCACAGCTTCTCATCACAACTTCTCACACAACCTGTTCCAGTGCCTTGCCAGCCTCACAGTGAAGAATTTCTTCCTTAGATCTAGTCCGAATCTCCCCTCTTTCAGTTTAAAACCATTACCCCTTGTCCTATCACTACACACCCTTGTCAAAAGTCCCTCTCCAGCTTTCTTGTAGGCCCCCTTCAGGTACTGGGAGGCTGCTATAAGGTCTCCCCGCAGCCTTCTCTTCTCCAGGCTGAACAACCCCAACTCTCTCAGCCTGTCCTCATGGGAGAGGTGCTTCCAGCCCTCTGATCATCTTCATGGCCTCCTCTGGACTCACTCTGACAGGTCCATGTCCGTCTTACGCTGGGGGCCCCAGAGCTGAATGCAGGGCTCCAGGTGGGGTCTCACGAGAGCAGAGTAGAGGGGGAGAATCCCCTCCCTCGACCTGCTGGCCATGCTGCTTCTGATGCAGCCCAGGACACGGTTGGCTTTCTGGGCTGCAAGCGTACATTGCTGGGTCATGTTGAGCTTCTCATCAACCAACACCCCCAAGTCCTTCCCCTCAGGGCTGCTCTCAATCCATTCTCTGCCCAGCCTGTATTTGTGCTTAGGATTGCTCCGACCCATGTGCAGGACCTTGCACTTGGCCTTGCTGAACTCCATGAGGTTTGCATGGGCCTACCTCTCCAGCCTGTCCAGGTCCCTCTGGATGGCCTCCCTTCCCTCCAGCGTGTCGACTGCACCACCCAGCTTGGTGCCATCAGCAAACTTGCTGAGGGTGCACTCAGTCCCGCTGTCCATGGTGCTGACAAAGATGTTAAACAGTGCCGGTCCCAGTACCGACCCCTGAGGAACGCCACTCGTCACGGGTCTCCACTTGGACACTGAGCCGTTGACTGCAACTCTTTGAGTGTGACCATCCAGCCAATTCCTTATGCACTGAATGGTCCATCTGTCAAATCCATGTCTCTACAATTTAGAGACAAGGATGCCATGCGGGACAGTGTCAAATGCTTTGCACAAGTCCAGGTATTTTATGGTAGAGAAGCCACCACAAAATAAATGTCCAAGCCTCCAGCGGGCTGGGGACTGGACACGTTGCAAGGACCCATTTCAGTAAAATCCCTGCTTACTTCTCAGCTACTGTCTCCCATGAGCAAAGAGATTTTCGGCTTTCCTTTTCATAGAAAAATGTTTGGTTGTCTTTATTGGCAGTGATAGATTTTGTATTTTGAAAGAGATCACTAAAATTCCAGAATCAACCCAAACCATAGTTTTTCTTCCTGTGTTGTTTTTCTCCTGGCCATTTGAAAAGATGTATTTTTTTGTAAAAATAATGATTCTTTTCCTGCTTGCAATTCTGCAAATACTGAGTGGCGCCACTTAATAAAATTACAGTGGGTTAAAACATGAATGAGAGGAGAAACAGAGCATGATAACTGTTCCCTCTGCAAAGGAGAAGTGCGTACATTCAGGCAGGGCTGCAGAGCACAGATGAATAACAATACTTTGACTCTGATGTGTATCTGTTACACACTGGCTCAGAATTGTAATGTTTTATAAGCAGAATGCATTAGCTCCTCAGCACTAATGCTATAATGAATACATCCATGCTGATAATGTATATATGAATCCAGAAGTTGCCTCTTCAGACAGGTAGTGTCATCAAAACAGCACTTCACAGAAAATTCCTAATATCCTCCTTGATTGTAACACGCCGCTGACTAAATGAAGCAAGAAGAGAGCTAGTGGCACTGCTCCTGGCTGAACCGCAGCCTCTCCAAGAGGCGCATGCCCTAGAAGAGGTGAAATACTGAGACCAAGGTTGAAGAAAGTCCTGGTTGCATGCAGATGAGTCTAAGATGAAGGAGATCAGCCTCCCCCATTTCAGTTATTCACACCGGCATCCCAAAGCATTTTCGGATCACAGAGGCACTTCCAACGCGACTTCATTCTTGCCATGCCCCAGTCACTGCACCCCAGAAAGGCTGAGCCACGAAATAACACTGGTCCTTGTGTGAAATTCAGGATGCCTAGACACACACCGAGACCAGGGCTCCCAAAACACTGCTTTGGGTAGTTTCCTTCAGAAAACACCAGTGATGGTGCCATGGCCACAGCCAGTGCCCTCCCCAGCACCACACCTCTCATCCCCAAAGAAAGCCCAAGGTTGGCAGGAGGTGGGGAGGCAGGGGTGGATGCTGGGGGCTTCCCGGGGGATCCCCAGCAAGACCTCCAGCCTGGCAGCCAGGAGCAACTTGTCCGCCACACTCAGCGCTTCTGAGAAACAAAACCGAATTTGGGCCATTTACTAAAGTTTCCTAGAAGTGGATGGATATGCCTGACTCCCGGACAGCCCTCTCTCCAAATCCATGTCTGCTGCCTGCAGGCACTCCATGGCAAAGGAGCTATGACAGTGGCACCTATGTCCCACAGCTCCAGGGGTTTGGGACCTCCGTGAGCAGGGCATGGCACTGACCGGCACTGTCCCCTCCCAGCTGCTGCTGGAGATCTGGGACTTCTCTAAATGCGGTGTCACAGGTAACAGCCTCTTCTTCCAGGAAATGCTTATCTGCTAGAATAGCAAGATAAAAACAAATAAATAGACAAAGCAATGCCTAAACACTAATTAAGGAATGAATTTGTGCTATCGTCCTAGTGATTCAGTGAGAAGATGGATAACGTGCTTCCACAACCGTGCTGTGCGAATTTAGCATCTTCCTGGCCTGCAATCAGAATTATAATAACGGAACTCTTCATCTCCCTTCTTTCAGGTGATATGGCTGAGCTGAATTTATGTTATTTACTTATATTTTCCAGGTGAGAGGAAAAACAGTGGGAAAACTATTCTCACATTCCCCCCAGTCACATTTACAGTGGCAGTTTAGGCATACAAGGTTTTGCAACGTTGTAAGATTATTCGTGGAAGCAGGGGTATGTTCTGCACACACCACAGCTCCTCAGGAGCAGCCTTGAGAGCCTGCCTCCGCTGCAAGCCCGCTTTTAGAAAGCGGCCTTTGATATGAAATTGCTGGCCTCAATAGAAATCCCCCTGTACTATAAATTTCCACTTTCACCTGAAAAGCGTGGCTCTGAAATGCAATCTCAGAGATCCTGTGAGAGCAGATCCAAAAAGCCCATCCCATGCCTAGCCTTGGCATTAGCAGCGTCGCTTCAGAGCACAAGCTGTGCCATTACGATTCGCAGCGAAAAAAATAACTTTGCCATTCAGCGGCTCGACGACGTGCGCTCGGCTTCGCGCATTACCATAGCCTGGCATCACTGATGAGTTCTTTATGCATTCCATTTACAAAACATAATTATTTCAAGAGCTGATAGTGAAGCTATCCATCAAACCATTAATGCTTCTCTGCTCCCTAATGAATGCTTGAAATCCACATGCTCCACTCCTTATGTAATTTTAAGTAAGGACTATACTGAACTTTCACAGCATTAAATGTGCTATGGAGACAGCTATGGTAAATGATCCTCTGGATAGTCCTGGAAGTACTTGCTAGATATTCCCTATTGTCAACTTTCTCTGAAACTCTGAAGACTTTGGGGAAAATCATTAAAAACCACATTTGGTTCACAGTTTCCAAAGTGGATGTATTTCCAATTCCCCAAACAAGAAAAGCCTCTTGAGTCTACTGAATAATGACAGATGACGTGCTCCACACAGTATTTATAATTAAGCGCAAATGTCAGTGCATAAGAGAAAATAAAAATGGACAAAGGAGACGAGAATTTCTTAGCGTGTGACTGCCACTGCATTGCTATGCCCGAGAGTGTGTCTGATGTAAAGATTTGGGGTTCGAGAAAGACACAGATCTTCTGCTAATGTTCTGGAAAGTCATTTTAGGTGCAAAATAGAAATTAAACAAGCTACACAGCTTAAATTTTTTATGAAAATAATTAGCACGTGTTGTATATATATGAAAGAGAGAAGGGCAATGTAACTGTTACGGTCATTTGTTTCAATAATACTAATTACTTTGGTGCAATAAACGTACACCAGAAATGCTGCACGGCGGCAGACTTGCCTAGGATTAAATATCATTAAAGCTATTTAAAATAAAGCCTTTAAAAGGTACACGAACGAGCTGATAACCAGCTGCCCTGTCCTCTCCCATGAAACACTGCAGCCCGCTAGCAGCGGGAGCAAGGTGGCACAGAGACCGACACGGGAGGAGAGCGCGTGGTCCATGGCTGGAAGCGATTTAGCATCACGCCTTGTCAACTGGACAGCAGACTTGAGACATGGTTTCTGGAGAACTAACACGCTCAGAAATTGGTATCTTTGTCAAAAGCGTAGTTCTCTTTTCTCCATCTGGCAAAATGGGGATGAGCCACTTATGTCTGAAGGACTCTGAGATAACCAGCGCAGTTTCCAATCCATCAGCAGCGGGAGCGGGGGCTCATCAGCAAGCTGCCCGATCCGCATGACAGAGGACAGGCGCCTGTCAGCCAAAATGAAATGTGAGGGATGGAAATAAAAGAGGAGTCGTGTTGCATTTTCTCTCGATGCGTTTCCTCCCTTCCCCGCGCAGACGACAAGCTGGGGCAGGCTGCTGAGATCAGCCAACACGATGGGGTGAAACCGCACCGCCGAGCGCGGGGGACACGAGGTAACGGAGAACCAGAGCTGCGACTAAATCGCTGGAATCGCGACTAGCAGGTGGAAAGTGCCGATTCTGAGAAATACAGGAAAATCTTTCAGACATCACCTCTGAAAAACATAGATGCCTCTGTTTCAGTTTCCATCGTCTGTCCCTGAAGGACGAAGCACGACCACCACCCCCAGCTCATCCCGCTCCTGCCCTGCAGACAGCCCATGAGCAGACCTGCCAGCAAACACCCGCACCGCGCACAGGATTTACACCCAAAGCAGCCAAAGCACCACGAGAAAGGAGGTAAACGTGAGATTAATAACTCCTTGTTACTGTCAGCTGGAAGACTTACACTCTGAGTACAGGGATATAAATTAGAGGATTTATGTACCAAATGTCAACGCAGTATAAAGGAAATCAAATAATTAGCAGTGAGAATCTAATGAGTATCAATTTTAGTCTACAGTCTCATTTTGCTCTCATATAACTGACCAATGCAATTAATAACTGTCACTAGAGGACGTGGTTCGGGGGCGGTTTTAGCAGGTATTTCTTACACACCCCTACAACAGTTCTGTGCTGTGCTGCAGGTCAGCACCGAGGTGGCTGAACATTTACTAACTGAACCCCGTACATTTAGCCAGACTCAAAGAAAAAAAAAGATCCAAATGGCTGGGAGGGAACAGGATTTAAAATGAAAACTCCAGCTGCAAAGAACCGGAGCTGGAGAGGGAGGAGAGATGAAAGCTTCTATTCAGCCCTGTACTCTCCACGAGGAATTCACTACAATTTATCGAAGCAGCCATGGATATTTTCAGTGCAGCCCATTTAAAACCAAACTACCTCAAAGCTTGTACGTGAACCTCTAGGTTCTGAATAAGAGGGGGGAAAAAAAAGTAAAAGAACAACAAAATAAAGAAAGGCTTCTTTATGGAAAATTGGTCATACGCTTTCAAGCATCCCTGTGTATTTCTCACTATGCTGGAAAATAGAAAAAAGGGCCACTTAGAGACTAGGCTTTAGTGCAATTCAGAAGCTATGTATTATTTGTTTTTCTTCTCATTCTTCTCTTTTACATCTCCTCTCCTGTGGCTGTAACAGATGCAGAGAGTCCGTCCGACACAGATAGCACCAGATGGCATTAATTTATTGCAAAACTGTTTTCTTTTCTAGAAAGACTTTGTTGATGTCCCTCACAACTTCAGTCAAGTTCACTTCATTAAATCAGCTCTGTGTATTAAAATCTGGTCTCTGGACATACCGGCCCACCACAAGGAACTCTTAGATTCAGAGACTTCGTTTTAACAATTAAACAGAGTCATGGGACTGGATCTGCAACGCGACCTTGAACGGCGTTAGGCAGGACTATGGTTGCTGCCAATCTGTCTCAGGTTCTACAGAAAACTTATTTTCCTTGGCAGAGGGAGCTTTTCCATCAACCAAAGGCAAAAAATACTGCATTTGTCCGCTGCCTTTTCCTGGGCAGCATCCTCTGATTTGTTTTACAGGTTCAACGCTGAGCCAGGGAAAGCCTCCACCAGCTGAGAGGGGCTGTCACCCTCATACAACGATATTTATGGGAAGATCAGGGTCTGCACGTCTTCAAATAACAAGAACAGCAAACTTCAAACATGTGATACTCAAATGCAAAGACCAAATGGGCTAAGAGTGTCAGAGACAAACCAGTGAGCCCAGGCGATGGTACCCTGAAGCGGGCTGCACTGGTAGCACAGGGATGCCTTACTGCAGGAGAGTTTTGCAGCTGAGGTTTCAGCTTCAGAAGACATTTTTGGGTTGCAGATGTAACAGGATAACACAGCGGGGAGACCAACAAAGGGAAAGGAAATGAATGGTCTTATTGAACTAAACTGCAAATACCAAGAGAGATCAGTAAGAGATGTATAGCCATCTAGGTGAAAAATTGTAAGAAAAATGATCTGAAGGTTTGGCAACAAAAAGCTGACGATTAACTCTTTTTTCACCATATTTAATCTCAGATAAATCTAATTTAAAAGAGGTTGCATTTTAACTCAGGTGAGAAAAGGATACACTGCAATTTCTCACTAGCAAATGTCTGCCTCCAATATCTCCTTAGGACCTTTCCACCAGGTGGGCCAGGAACCAGCTGAGGGCTTCCTCACGGCAGCTCGTCAAGGACTCAGTCCAAGCTTTGATTCAAGTTCTCAAGAAGCTGGTGCCAACCAGCGGGAGCCTGGGACAGACACACGTTTAGCAAGGCCCACGTTCTCCTAGCAGCACCAAAAGCATTGCCTATACCATAAAGTGTCTCACCCTAACTGCTGCAGCCAGTCCAGCCTAGCTCATCACGGTAACAAGCTCTGCTGATCCCAGATTTGACACCTAGACCCAGCTTCTGGGGTTACTTGCAGGGCTACGGCTTCCATCATTAGTGAACAGGCTCCTCTTATTCTGTGCTAAGTATGTAATGCAAATAAGCACACCAACTATTGCAAGGGTCATCATCCTCTTACGGACTACACAAGTTTATGAAAGAGAGTCAGTTAAGGAAAATACCATAAAAAAATGCAGATAAAGAGTTTTTGCTTATCAAACTCCTCAGCTGCAGATGTCCGGCAGCAGGCCAGATCAGTGGAAATACCACTCTAAATTTGTCTGTATCTCTTCTTCTCTAAATCACCGTGGGAATGAGGATACCATGAGAGATGGAGTTGGGATCTGATGCAAATACAAGTAATCTCAGGCTCTGATGACTGGCATGCACGGAGTTTTAATAGGTACGCTACTGAATCATTGCCAAGTGACCATTCTGTAGTTATTCATTTCTAAATAGGTCTTAAAAATCTGGTGTAATTTGCTCTACAGCAATATCCAAACTGTACATTTGACTCTAGAAGAGAACCCCCCTGTGACTCGCGAGAGCAGCACCGCAGCCAGCCCAAAGCAATTATCAGCTTCCTGAAATAGAAGCCAGAGAGGACTGTGCCAGCTGAGATACCAGAAACTCTGAACTGAATCCTACCAGGTCCAAATTACTCATGTAGCATGTTGCAAACACTTTGAAGCCAAATGGCAGATTCCCTCTGGCCTACAAAAATTCACTGAAATACACCCCTTGTTAATTTGTTGGCAAAATATTGCAAACTTGACAAGTGCAACGCGGCAAAAGTCAAACATTGCATAGCATGTGATTTTTGTTAAGATATTAAATTTGCAAGAGAACAGCCTTTCCCATAACCTTAGAGATTAAAAAGATGGTGAATATTTTGCTATAATTGGTCTTACTCCTATTTGTACTGCATTTATGAATAATATTAATTCACATTCAATTTAAGCCATATGGTGGAAAGAAAATTAAAAAGTTACAGAAAGAAAATTATCTGTTGATATGTTTTGCATGTCTGGGAAATTTTCTTGTTAGGTTTCAAGTTATAAATCTTTTCTAGCTTTAAATAAAAGCCAATAATTTTTTTTTAAGATGGAAAACTAATTCTTCATTGTCTCAGCAAAAGAACAGCCGCTAATATCACTACCAAGTTCAACTGGAGAGAGTGATGTGCTTGCCGAGACGTACCAGTGCAGCCCTTCACAGGGTGGCTGAGGCTGGCAGGGACCCCTGGAGGTGATCTAGTCCCCCCTCCCAGCTCCAGCAGGGTCACCCAGAGCAGGTCGCTCAGGACCATGTCTGGTTGGGTTTTGAGTATCTTCAATGATGGAGACTCCACAACTTCTCTGGGCAACCTGCGCCAGTGTTTGACACAGGAAAAAAGTGTTTTCTTGTGTTCAGATGGAATGTCATGGCTTTTAATATGTGCCCATTGCCTCTTGTCCTCTCAGTGGGCACCACTAAGAGAAGCCTGGCTCCATCTTCATCATTCCCTCCCACCAGCTATTTATCCACGTCTTATCGACCTCCTTGGGTCTCCTCCAGGCTGAGCAGTCTCAGCTCTCGCAGCCTCTCCCTGTAAGCAAGATGCTCCAGTCCCTTCATAATACTGATGGCTCTTCCTACAAAAAAAGCCTGTCCAAAAAAGGATACTTATGGGCAAAGCAGGTGTTTATAGGTAAGACATTTCCAAATCATTCTCCCATCTCTGAGCAAAGATCTTTCAAAGAAAGACAACATCTGACTATAGTCCTGAGCATCCTGTACATCCATGGCCTGACTACTTCTTGACTGAGTCTCTACCAAGGGGTCCCTGCAGGGGCTATATGTGGTTATACATACTCCCTCGGTATCTGACTGGTGGTTTTATTCTCCTTTTGCAGCAGAACCACAACAGCCCATATAAAGTGTGGGGGAAAATGGCAGCAGAAATTCCCCTGTTGTTGGGGGAACCGGTGCACCTCAGACAGTTAAACCTCCCAGTAAATGCCCAGGAAGCTTACAAATGAAGTTTAACTGTATTTTGTTAAACTGCTCAAGAGAGGAGTCACCCCGTCAGTCTAGATGAACATCAGCAGAAATCTCGGCTGGGTTTGCCTGCTTCCTACATCTACTTAAGAGAAATTTCCTCTTGCTGTTGTCATCTACTGTGTAACATGAATTGTACTCAAAAGGGCATTTTGGAAAATAGACCCAACCACATTTAGAGAACTCAATTCTCTTTGTGTTCCTTTAAGTTGAATTAAATGAGACTAATGTGGTTTAAAAGTTCTTGAGCAATACAATTAACGCCATTACAACTCAGTAGTTTGCAATATTGACTTCACAACTGAAATGGAATTGGTTTTCTCAGGACTAATGGGAATTCTTGCATTTCTAATGGGAGACATTTAGCAGAGACATATGCTTTTTAGAGGTTCTCTCTCATTTGTAAATATTGTAAGGTATTTATTCCATGGGTGCAATGCAGCTTTCACCATAGCACAGCTGCTTTTCCTGGTGTTTGTCCAGCAATGCTTCTCATGGACCCATTTGTGAGTTTGCCGAGCTTTCTCTCCGCCTGCTGCTTAAAAGCTCTAGGAGGTTTAATAATAGATAACAACTCATGTAGCATTAGCATGATTAAATGCTCAAGCAAAAGATTACCCAAGTTAAAATGACCAGATATCTCAATTCAGAAGGGACAATTCTAATTTTTTTAGCTCATCAGACTGACTTTTCCAAGTATCCATTTTGTCTCACTTTTACCCTAGGGCTTGTCTTTGTCTTAGCAGCTGTTCTGTTTTTCCTCTAACTGCCCTGCATAAAACATAACACAATCCTCAGTTCCAGCCATATGCCGGCTCCCTCACCTTAGCAGTAGTTATTTTACAGAACTGCTCCAAAGTCTCGGGTGAGACCAAAGTACCTGGTCCTGGTGACTTCTCACGCGTCCCTGTGCTGTCACAGTGCTGGTCTGATTTGCCACTTTTTCACTTAAAACAGAGGGTGTGTCCCCACGGCAGGATGCAGCGGGGTGCAGGAATAATCAGCATAGCTGTATGTCCCTCTTGCTGGGACGTACAGGAACACAGCATCTTCAGCCAGGTCGCCTCTGTTCCTGCAAGTGTTGGATGCTGCTATATGTCAGACATTGCATGTTCCTAAATACCTGCTGTACCTATACATAACGCGGTACACATAATAGTGGCATCCATCACACCTGTGCATAGGCAGCCACATCCAGCTGGTTACCTGAGGCCCCCCTTAAAGGTGCAAAATTCAGGTGACCTACATGAGACTTTCACTGCAGGAGGAGGAGAACTGCATCCCTAAAATGCCCAGTCCCCTCCAGTGATTAGGAAGGACCCCAGGGGTCCTATGGGATAACGTCTCTTTATGGTCAGGAGAAACCTAGCCGATAGTGACACTGAGCCCCAGGGTGTGATTCATTTCATCCTCAAGCAGGCGTCTCCACCTGCTCAGATGCACCGTGCTCGAAAGGCACCTGCTTCCTTCCCGGGCAGAGGGAGCTGAGCATGGCAGCTCGGGTGCGGTGGCTGCAGGAGCACAGCCGAAGCTCGGCAGAGCAGCCCCTGCACAGCCAGCCCGGCTGCACCCGCGGTGCTGGTGGTCTCCACCGTGACCATCCATCCCTGCTCCACACCACGAGCTGCCTGATGACTACAGGGCACTTAGAATCATAGAATCATAGAATCATAGAATTGTTAAGGTTGGAAAAGACCCTTAAGATCATCAGGTCCAACCGTTAACCTACCACTGCCAAGTCCGCCACTAAACCATGTCCTCAAGCACTGCATCTCCCCGTCTTTTAAATCCCTCCAGGGATGGGGACTCAACCCCTGCCCTGGGCAGCCTGTGCCAGGGCCTGACCACTCTTTCAGTAAAGAAGTTTTTCCTAATATCCAACCTAACCCTGCCCTGGCGCAGCTTGAGGCCATTTCCTCTTGTTCTATCAGTTGTTACTGAGGTGAAGAGACCAACTTCATCAGTATCTTCCAACCTCATCCTCAGCTTTTTGCAATGCCAGGGTTTCACTGAGTTACTTCGTTGTAAACGAAGGCAGAACCATTACTGCAGCGGAGTACTCCATTGAAAGCACTCAGGTGGGGACCTTTGATGGGTCCCACCAAGAAGAAATGTCTCTTCAAGGGAAAGGGATTCACAGGCAAGCAGGAGCAAGGGCAGCTGCACACTAATGGGGCCGAAGCCTTGTAAGTCCCTCACTCTCGGTGTCATTACTGAACATGTTGTAGCAAGGGCGAGGAGAAATGATGAACAGGGAAGGAGCTGACCTCTTCTCAGAGGCTCAGGATGAAGATAATTAGTGGACTCATTACCCCTTTCCTGAACACAGACACGTCTCCTTTTAATCCTGTACCTTGGTACAAAACAGGGGACCTTTTGGTAAATCGAAATGTCAGTAAATTCAGGATATGTAACAGGAAAAGTTGCTTCACACACTACATGAAATTGCTGCCACCCCAGGTCATCACAGCGTAGCTGCTCTTTTGTTTGGGTTTTTTAAGTGATAGGTAATTTCCAGCCCACTCATATATAATTTCCAGTTCTCTGACCATCAGTCATCAGTCACATTTCAGGGCAACACCGATCATCAGCTGCCATAAAGAGAGACTTTCCCCGTACCATGTAATTCTGGTCCCGGTGACTGCAGGGGGGTCTCTGGCAGAACTCACAGGCTCTTGATGAAGGAGGTATTGAGCAAAACAATGGGAAGCTAAAATCACAATGTTAAATCACTGGAAATTATCATGGTTACAAAGTAAATGTCAGACTGTATTTGCTAGGAGCTTTGTTAATATAAATAAACCTTTCAAGGCAACATGGGCTAATCAGATATTACTCTTAACAGGTGACTGCAGAGCAGCCTAAATACGTGTGATCTGGAGTTTTGCATAAAAGACACAAGAAAAACCTGCTGCTTTACAGCGTGTCAGAATGAACAAAGGGAGTGCTCAGAAGCTGAGGGAGGCTTTTGCTTTGCATTTTTTGATACATTAAAAGGACTAACTGCAAATCTTTGCCAGAATTAATCAGCCCCTGTTCATACAGATCTGGTACCTGGTCCAAAATAATACCACAATTATGTGACAAATCCAGCTCTGCTGTCCTGCCTGTCCTACTTCATAAACCAGAAAGCCATGAACAACGAACGCGCACTCTCTTGGGCACTCTCATCTGACCAGCCAGGCTGCAATTAGTGTCTTTCATGTCCTCCTCCCCCTCCCAGAAACACAGGGGTACTGCCTGGGCCAAAATTCATTTGAAGACCAAGCTTAAATGTATTGTTGGCACTCAGTTCAACCCCATGGGGAGAAATTCTGCAACACTACAGAGTGCTACACACCTCAGTTATATCATTTCAATTCAGAATCACCACGCTCTCCGCTGAAATCCCTGTGAAAAGGAGGTCAGCAAAAGTGGCCTTTCTCCCTGGAGAATCAGACTGACAGCAGGAATATAACAACAAACTGCGGGACACTTTTCTCATCAGCAGTGACATGGACCAGAAGAAAATCTTATACAGAATATTAGAAACTTATTAAACACTTCACATCACTGCCCAGTTTTGAGGAGATTTCTTTACTGGCTCACACTGTACATTGGTGAGAGAGATTTTCTTGCACTGAACACGCTGGGCACATGCCTAAGTGGAAGCACAGCGCTGCCAACCGCTACTTTTACATTTGAAATAGGATGTGCTTTAATACATTTGCAAACCTGAGCACTTTTATAGTCCCTGTAGGCATTGTCTACATGAGAAAAATGGAACACCACCAAAACACACGTGCAAGAACTGGTCCACGTGCACCTGGGTTGTTACCTGTGCTGTCTCCAGACGCCTCGTGGGGAGCGTTGGGGGACAGAGGCTGGGTGCAGACCCCAGCCCGTGCCGAGGCGATGGGCCAGCCCGGGAGGGGAGTTACCAGCACTTCCCCATGAAGCAACAAGGCAAACTTCAGCAGCTGACGATGGTAACCTTGAGGACTGCCGGGTCAGCGTAACTGCAATTTCTTTACAACCATGAACAAGCTCTTTGTGAACAAATCAGACAAGGCACAGCCTGCGCTTCTTGCTCTGAGCCTGTTGGTTTAGCACTGGGACCATGTGAGCTGACTGCTTTCACCTAAATGTATGAGAAACCAAAGCCAAAAACCACGAATGTATTGAGGTTCCCAAAGCCTTTTTAGTAGCTCACCTTTCCAATGACTTCACCTGCAACCGAGCTGCTTATTTTCTTTTTTCAACCCATATACAAGGATTAGACTTTGAAATGGAGTACGCTTATATTGGAGTCTCTGTACCATTAATCCAGTGAGAGATTTTGTGTCTTTTTGCCACACCTCCTATAAAGGATGGAGAATCAGCAAGCCTTTTTTAACAATTTCAATAAAATTGCTACATGGAGATACTAGAGAAGCAATGTCCTGCGTTTCTCCTGTAACACCAGGACCTATATGAAGCTTTTGGTCTCTGTGTTCCAACTATTCATAGTTAAATATAGACCCAAAAGTTAAACACTCATCCTATGAGCCTAATGATTCTCCTGGAGAGATGAAGACTTCCTTAAAGAGCTTCTGCATAGAGCTGTTGACACAGGATAACTGCATTTCACAGACTACAATTAGGATGGGAAGTGGAAAAAGGTGTCAAGAAAAGTAATTAATAGGGCAATTTATTTCTCCTTTTTCTATCCCTGCCTCCCATGCTCCTCTTTAGGCTCACATTTCTTCACAAGAAATTCATTCTTGTGATATGTCATTTTAACAACTGCTCACACTTTTAAAGAACATTTTCAGTGAAGAGAAACGCATGAACAAATGCTTCTTTTAAAAAGTCGCAGTGGAAAATGGAAAACATTTTACTTTGCTCATCAACTTTTTACTGATTTTTTTTTCTGTTTCATGGGCTGTGAGAGTTGTTTTCCATTTATCAGTGATAGAAACATCCCCTGCCAGCCAAATTATTTCTTCGTTATTAAATAACTCATTAAGGATTCAGACAATGCATTACTTGCAGGGTTTCTTCATGGGGAGCTGAATTCAGTCCCCCATTCATTCATGCCACTGGCATGCAGAATTTGACAGGTGCGAATGAGGCTTTGAGTCTAAAGGAGGGGAATTCTGTTGTCTATCATAAACTGTGCATTAAAGTTTAAGCAACCACCATCAGATTGCTGTATTTGTTGGAGAAACACGTACATATATTTCAGACTTCTACAGGCGAATAACACAAGGGCACTTGTCCCAAAGCACACTACAGGAGACTGAAGAAATGTACACGCGGTACTTGGAGATGAGAGCTTTTAGATATTGGAGTTTTCCATCAATTTAATATCTCAACAGGCTTTATCAAGTATTCAATTGAAAATCACATATTGGGAGACAGGAACATTATCATACCAAACTTAAGTATGCAATACCACACCACCAGCTTGAAACATTACTGATTACTTAATTTTTTGCTCAGTAAAACTACATAAAGCCGCACAACAGTAGGTCAGATGATTCAAATTAGATGTTAAAAAATGCTGTTCTCTTAGGCAATTGAAGGCACTGGAGTGTAAAACAAGATCGTATTTGTTTGAACCGGCTAAGAGGGAATTCTGTGATTTTCCATTACGGTGCGTCTCTTCAGACGGAGCTGCTGTCTGCCCCAGCCTGCTCACACACTTTGTCTTCCACGTGCGCCGGCTCCTGACAACTCACAATAACTCTCCCAGATCAGTTTTTTAAATTTTCATGCATGAAGTAACAGAGCTCTAAAGCATTTATTTCTCACCTGCCAGTTAGGCTACAATACAAACAACTACAATTACAATTTGGAATTGAGGTACCGACACATTAACACTTGTTCTTCTCCATTACAGGGGTAAGCACTTGGACCCTGCTACGCCAGAGCCCATGCCGTGACTTTGCTGATAGTCTTTAGTGCTCTGACAAATTAAGTGACCTTGACCTTTCCTCCTATTGACCACAAATGCCATAAATCTTATTATACACTTAAAAATAAAAGACAAATACTGTGATGCCTTGTTTTTTTTCATATTCTGTACATCACCTACGATAAGTGGATTGAAAATTGAGTTATGGATCCTAGTTATTTGGCGTAAACCCCTTTGAGGCTATTTTCTGAACACAGGGGCAGTTTCTTATATGCGAACTTTTCCTAACTCTTGCAGATCAAGTGAAGCAAGGTCTCCTACTAAACACCGTAATTTCCCATTTGTCTATTTTGCTGTCACTCATTCAAAAACTTCAGGTAACCTTCCAAGTCTTCAGGGGTCCAAGATTACAGAGTTCAATGCAAAGCAGAAAAATGGAAAAGCTCAATTCACTGGAAAAGCATGTTCCCCACAGTGTCAGGTGCTGCAAGCCAGCCACAGCTCCACCTTCCTCCTGTCCCACAGATCCAAGGGCTGGGGGTCCATGCACAGTCAGGAGCCTAATGGAAAGAGGTTTGGGGGAAATGTATGCATGAAAGCAAAGGAATAAAGAATGGGGATAGAAATCAAAGGTGCAGGGACTATCAGACTAGAGGTCACTGATAACAATCAAGAAAACCAGGGACTCCCAAAGAAGAGAGAAACTGAGGAACGATTCTACAAAGTGCATCAGAGACCTGGGAAGAAGAAACTGGGTAAGTTCATAAGTAAGCAAAGAAGATTAAACGAGGACCATGAGAGATGGTCCAAGAATCAGTGAGCTGCAAGAGGCAAGTGAGAAGGGAAGTAAAGAGGCTAGCAGGGAAGGGATGGTAGACATGAGGTGCATAGCGACCTTGGGGCAGCACAAAGGGAGGACGACAGTCCCCTGGAGTTCCTGAAGTCGGCAGAGATGGAAGGACAACTGATGGGGAACAAACCATGGCAGAAGCTCCTTGAGGGTGCTATGCAGTTGTCGTAACGGAGCTAAGATGTGCTCTGTTCCTAAGATAAATGTCTCATTTTTGTCATTACCCTGGAGATGCACTTCTCAAACTGTCAGTGTTTTAGCTGCTTCTGTATTTGCATCCCAAATAACCGAGCTCAAAGTGGTTTGGGAATTCTGAGATTTAGTTACCTGGGAAGTCATGGTAGCTGACAACAGACCACTCTGAGAAGGAAAGACATGGAAATCAACTGTCTAAGTAAAAGTAGCCAATGCCAGTGTACATCATCCAACAGCTGGCTCATGGCATTATACTGCTACAGCCTGCACCAAAAGCATGCTCCAGACCCAAGAGGGGACCGCACCACACCTAGGAGATTTTCTACTGTAAGCCCTTGCAAGCCGCCACTGTCTTCATATAATAGCCTGGACATAATTTTTCAAACACAGGCCAAAGCCAGTAATTAGCTTAGTGTGTAATTATTTCTTTCAGTAAGTCTGCAGTTCATATTCTTTGAGGAATTTATTTCCTGAAGGGCTTCTGAGGGTTTTCCAACTACAGAATGAAATTTGTTAACTGTTAATAACTATCAAATTAGCTAATTCATTAAGAGATAAAAATAACTCATCCATGTCAACCATAATCAACAAGTTATCTGTAAATTCAAACACAGCAAAGAAAAAAAGAATATATACCTCTTTCTCTAGCCCAAGACAGTCAGTGGGGAGGACAATTGTTACTGGTGAGGACCAGAGATTTCAAAGGACATCCTGGTCTCACTGCTCCACAACCTGTATGGGCCCAGAATGGCTGTTGAGCTCTTTGGTTGCAAACACCCTGTAAACTGCCTTTCCTGCCTTAGCTGGGTACCACCTTCTCCAAGCTGGAATACCCTCCAGTTTCTGAGGTCTCAAACCCTTCCTCCTAAGCCCTCTTTTATTCCAGCTGATACCTCTCAGCCCTGTTCCCCTAGAGAAAACAGACCACTCCATGCTTCACCCTTTCCCACCCACTCAACATGCCCACCTTAGAGCATGCACCACAACTTCTTGACACTCCTGTACACCAGGATTACTCCTGTACACTCAGAGCTTACTGGCCAGTTAGTTTTGGTTTGGGCTTTTCTTTTTTTGAGCATTGCATAGAATCATAGAATCATAGAATCATTTAGGT
Source organism: Theristicus caerulescens (assembly GCA_020745775.1). NCBI lineage: Eukaryota > Metazoa > Chordata > Aves > Pelecaniformes > Threskiornithidae > Theristicus > Theristicus caerulescens. The sequence continues at coordinate 70,637,794 of CM036564.1, forward strand.
TGGAAAAGACCTTTAAGATCATCAAACTGTTAACCCAGCACTGCCAAGCCCACCACTAAACCATGTCCCTAAGCACCACATCTCCCCGGCTTTTAAATCCCCCCAGGGATGGGGACTCAGCCCCTGCCCTGGGCAGCCTGTGCCAGGCCCTGACAGCCCTTTCCATGAAGAAGTTTTTCCTAATATCCACCTAACCCTGCCCTGGCGCAGCTTGAGGCCATTTCCTCTTGTCCTATTGCTTGTTCCTGGGGAGAAGAGACTGACCCCCCCCCCGGCTCCAGCCTCCTTTCAGGCAGTTGTAGAGAGCGAGAAGGTCTCATGAGGAACTGTTTTAGAGTTCAGCTCTTTTCCTAACGCAAAATGACAAGATTGACTGATACTTACAAACTCCCTGGTGAACGATGACACTAGACGATGTCAGAAGCTAAGCAGAAATAAACATACAACTGCTGTGCAAATCATTCCCATTTATGAGACCTCTGGATAAATTTGCAGGTCTTGTGGATACTAGACAGAAAGTCCTCGCTGTGCGCTGGTTCTCGTCCCCTCTACAAATGTCATTTCTTTCTTCTGCTCTCCGATGACCACTGTGCCCTGTCTGTGCATAAATATTTTATCTTGAAAGTCATTTTATTGTACCTTGTATCACACGGTAAGGCATCTGAACAACAGATAGACCGAGGGAAGCAATTTAACAGAGGGTAGCATCTCTCAGTGGATTTGAAAAGAAGATCACATTCACTTGGTGAAATAAGGAAAGCAAATTGACTGCAGAACTACGGGGGAAATCTCTGAGCGTTGGAAGTCTAATGGGTTTATCCCCAAATATAACTAGAGCCGTCCCAAGGGGCTGCGGCAGCAGTGACTTCAGCGGCAGAGTGTTCACTAATTAACAGCGCAGTCGCTGCGTGCCTCGCTGCTGAACACAGCCCCTCTGACCTCCGCTGTATTTGTGACAAAGTCATAAAAGCTCAAACTCTCAGAAAACTGCGGCTATTTTACAAACGCGTGAAGGAAAAGTATAAAGGAAAACAGGAACCATAACCTATCACGCAACTTGTGTTTCAGATGAATTTCCAGTCACTGTGGCCAACTGTAACTTCATTATGCAGCACGATCTCCCTTTAACACGGCTAGCAACGCACGCGCGCCGTGATAAAATAGTGCAGCTTTATCTCTAAATGCAGACAACACAAAGCACCCTGATAAGAGTAAAGAATTTGTTTACTTCTAATGGATTTCTGCTACTGGAAAGAGAAATAAATGTCCTGTCAATTTTAAATATATATATATGTACATTATCTATAGTATTAATCTGACAAAGCAAAAGCTGTCTAATAAGAAGCTGTAACATTTATTTAAACTTCACAACATACTCAATGACAAAGAGGTACATGCATATTCACAGACCATATACCAACTTCAACGGTTTTTTAATCAATTGTAATATTCTATTATTTTGAAATATGATTTGAGGACATTTGTTATCTCTTTGGATCAAACCAAAAATAGAGTCTTACAATACTGTTATGTACCATAAATACAGTAGCTGGGTCAAAACCAAAAGGTTATAGACTTTATGAAGCTTTACCCTTGGTAAAGCAGATACTGGGACTCCTCTCCAATCAATATCCAGTAAGTTGATCACTTCTTATCTGAGAACTCAATTTAAAAAGCATCCAAATCAGTAGCAAGACACCTTTAAAGATAAATCTTTGTCAATTACCTGAAATGAGAGTTACCCGCAGAGAGACTTGACAAGTGCTAATCTGCTACATGGAGACCTATAAGAATATATAACATGACAATCTATCCTCTCCATGATTCCTTTGCTAAACTCAGGAAAGAAATGGCTGCATTGATACAGGAGAAGGAACTGCAACTAAAAGCTGGGAAAGAAGGGCAGGTGAAGGTTCGGAGAAGCAGGAGCAGAGAGGAATTGGCTGCTGATGGCGGGAATCCACAGAGGGGAGTGAAATGTGCTTTCTGTGAAGCAAAGCTCAGGGTCCTGCCTACAGCTCAGCAAGACTGGTGAGTCAACGAAGGTACAGGACTCAAATCTCCGTTTCACCAAGCCAAAACTCTGCAGAATTTTGGTGTGTTTAATCAGCTGACGCTTGCAGCCTAAATAAAGTTTATAGCTTTATATTAGACTGACCCCACTGCCTTAGATACACGCTGTACATAACAGTGTATGTAACGCAGTGGTTATGGTGGCCACTGAGCACTCAAAACGATTTCCATGGGAGTCAATAAAATAAAACAGCCCTCAGCAGGAGAGAACAGAAACCTTAATCAGAGAGGGAAATTTTCATAGTAAGCTACATGGGAAAACACATTTTAAAGGCCAAAAGGAAATGGGTATGGAGCTGAAGAAAGGATTGAGTTCTCAGTCAAGAATGCCTGCGACATGCTGGCTTTAACTGAAACACATCTGGATCTCAAAAATAAGTAGGGCTGAATGACTGGTTATAAAGATTGGTTAAAATGCACCACTGAGCTCAGAGGCAGCAGGCTCCTATGTCACAGCCAGAGATAACAGAGATGGACAGCGCGGGACAGAGTCTTACGGGTCGAAAATTGCAAACAGTCATGGTAACAACTTCCATCACAGAAGAGGATGACAGACCATCAGCAAGGCTGGGGAGAGCAAGGAGAGAAACCAGAAAAAGGCATCTCTGGGAGAAGAATATTATTATTAACTGGGAACCATAACTGTTCAGGTGTAAACTGTTAACTCCGGGTGCACCGAGTGGAAAAGGCAGTCAGATGTGGCCGTGTTGTCGCTGGTGGAGCTCCTCCTGGAGCTGCAACACTTGCAGAGTCACCTCCTGCAAAGCATCGGTGGAGATGGCCAAGAGCTCACAAATCCATCTGCGGGTCTGCCCCACGGCTCTCATGGACACACTAGGACACTGTGGCCCTGCTCAACCCGTGGGCTTCACGCTCATCGAGGCACACAGGGCATAGTCGTAGGCTCGTAACCCAGGACATGGTACCCCAAGCTCCAGAGGTGACCTCCACTGACAGCAGTGCTCCAGCAGAAGCATTTCGCACAGTAGATGTGAACGTGCCCCCAGTCCCTGTGCATGGCACGGTGCGGGAGCCGGCGGGGAGCAACGAGCAGATTGGTCATTTGGTGACAATATGAGACAGGTGTAGATGGAGGTGAGTGAGAGAGGCAGAAAGCGAAGGGGATGCTAAGAAGAAATAAAACAATGAAGATTGTTGGTGAGGGATGTCAGTTAGCAGATCTGATCACATTTTCTGGTTTCCCATTTTTTCAATAAAAGTTGTTCATACCAAAAAAAAGAGATTTCGGGACAGAAAATTATTAACATTTAAGTAGCAAAGTCTGGAAAAGTTCGGATAAGGATGTTATCCCATTTTTTCATGTTGTGTTTTACTCCCTTGGCTCACTGGACAAGTGAAAAATGACAGAGAAAATCAGAGAAAAGACAGAAAAAAAAAGACACCACGGTGGCAGAGCCTGTTCAGTGCCCCTGGCAGGCACGGGGCTGCCCGGCACAGCCTCGCACCACATCTGGCAGGGAAGCGCACAGCTGGGGGAGCCTGGGCTGAGGCTGGGGGAGAAGGGAGCACGCACAGCACCCCTGGGTGCTTCCCCTCTGCGGGGATGCGCCTGCATGGGGCAGCTGCACCCAAACACGCCCAGGAGGTGCTTTTCTGCTCCCCTGCTTCGAGTGGTCCCTCTGCCCCGCAGGGGACAGCCCCAGCACCACCCAAGCAGGTTTTACCTCCTGCTGTGTATGTTCTGCTCCTGTTTATAGACTTTTTGAGGGGATGAGGCTACCGTGCTTGTCTAGCCTGCCCCGCTGCCATCTGTCAGCCCCCTGCTTTTGACTCATTTGTACAAAACACAAAGGGGCAACAGGAAGATCAAAGATACAAAGTCCGTACACTTTTGGTGAAAATCAGTGATTGAAGAAGAAAGAGCTCAAAAGTGGTGCCCAGATGGAGGCAAACACAGGAAAAGCTCACTCATTATATTGGCAGTTGCCAAAAGCCCAATTAACATGACACAGGCCAGCTCTTCAGTACCTGGGGCTCTGTTAACCAGCTGGGGCTTGTGCTGCCTCTTGCCCAGAGCCTGCTAAGGGACGTGGGTGAGGGCCTGGGGTCCCGGCAGCAAGGGGACCTTGGGGCCCAAAGTGTCAGTAGGTGGCCAGGCACCACGTTCTGCAGAACTTGTTGCCATCATTTCCTTCATGCATCTGTCACTCCCTAACCAGGTGTCTGCAGGATGCACAACACCACTGCACCTGGATTATTCTCTTTTTTAAAATATTATCACCATATTGATTCAGTCGTATCTCCCCGAGTTGGGAGTTAGTCATACTTTGCCAAAAGAATAATTTATGTGAACTTTAAACATTTTCCAAAAGAGAAAATCTGGGGAGGAGGAAGAGACGAGCCAGCACAGTGGACATCTGCTTCTGCGGGCAGCTCCTGGCTGCGGTGGGTCTCCGGCGGGTGCTGACTCGGGAAGCATATGTGGTCCCACTTTATCTGTCTTTTAGAGCCTTTCCTAGGGACAACTTGACATTTCAGAGCTTCCGTCCCTCCCCATGACACCGTTCAATGGCAACTGTCACATAAAGGGATTCTACTTAAAATTCAGGTTTAGTAATTGAGTCACGTTGAGAAAACCTCAGGGTGCCTGTAAGATTTAAATTCGGGAAAACCGTCAATGTCAGCCCATCAAACTGTTCACAACAAAAACAGTCTACCTCAAATGGCAAATGAATTGTTTTATCTCCTTTGTCAGGGGCTTGCTGCATATAATTTAACACGACAAAGCACAGCACTGGACTTGGAGAATAATAAAAACAGATGGAGCACTTTCTCATTTATGTGACCTTTTTGTTCCTTGACTTGAATCAGGTGGTAAATTAGCTGTACTAAGTAACTAGTGCTCCCTATACACACCTGCTCACTTTCCTAAACACATGCAACCTTTCCTGCTAGGCTGTTTAGTTTAATGGTATCTCTCTGACAACAGGCAGATGTGACTTGATGCTGACGGTGCTACGTAAACTGTGCTAATGGAACCTCAAGGCAACCTTGAACAACAAAAAGCAACCTTGAACATCAAGTTGACAAATAAAAACTCGGCTTTAGCTGTTAAGATTGCAAAGGAAGCCTTGAAAATGTGAGCAGGGTGATCCGGGGCAAGTCCCTTGCTCTCTGTCTAAACTCCCTGTTGACAAAACAGTTGATGTGGGAAAGGGATGGTATGAGCAGAGATGGTGGCATGGACGTGAACGTGGCAATCAGTGTTACAGAGGACAAAAATTCTGCTTCTTGAGGGAGATTTGCCATTTGTTACAACCTGCCACAAACCTAGACCTTGCCAGTGTTTTCAAAACCTAATGATTTAACACGTGTTTGGGATTGAGGAAAACATTTCCTTTTGACAATACTGAAACAGTGCTATCTGTCTTACTGTTCTCACTCTGAACGAAAAGTCATTTCTAAACATTTTGCCATTTTTGGAGGGAAGGGGGATCCTTTGACAGTCTTAGAGAATTCTCAAAAACTGTTTCCATTTATAGGTAACGCACTTTCTGATAGGATACTCTTCCAAACTTTTTTCCAAAGAGCTGTAGCTCTTAGTGCTATCCATCTTCATGGTCTACACAAAAGCTCTGCAATACTTTTACACTTCCATCCAACTGTGCAGCTCTCATTTGAACTTTTAAAATGGATGCACTTAGGAAACGAAACTTTTTATATCTCCTTACTCATTCACTGTGGAAGACTGATCTTTTGTCTTGGCTCAGTTTGGCTCCTTTGTGTGTGATCTGTATGAGCTGGAGTCCGGCTGGCCGTGGCACCAGTTACCTAACCCAATTACAGCAGTCCAATTACCACATTGTGTTCCTCTTCTCCTTGTCATGGACCTCATGACTTCTTCATACAAGATGAAAGACACCCTTTAAACCTTAGCACAAATTAGTTCACATATTAATATTGCCTAGATCTGCCTAGATCCCTCTGCCAGATTATTGCCTTTGTACCTTTACACTAAGGTGTCTGATAAGGGTGAAAATAAAGCACAATTACAGCAAGTGTGTGAATGAAAACTGAGCTATACTGTCATGCTTCACTTTTTGTACAGGATGCAGCCTGGGTTGCTATGAATAATGAACATACAGCATTGCGGGGCAGGGAGGGAAACCACAACTGCTTTGTTTTGGACTGAAAGGAACAGTATTGAGGCCATCAGATTACAGCAGCAAAATGCCCAGGACAGATTACTATTACCAAATTCTGCCGAGCAAACACAGCCTGCTTAACTGCCACGGACCAAACCATTATCACGACACAACAATCACAACAGCAGGAGCCCTATACCAGCAAAGCAGCAGGATGAAGAAGTATCGGCTATAGGAATAACACTGGGAGATGAGAATCCTCGCTCCTGGTCCCTGTAGGAGAAAAGCCGTTCTTTGACAGACACAAAAGACCATAAAGAGAACCATACGATTCTCTAGAAGCCATTGATGAAGGAACCCAATACCTGGTGTCCCCTTTACGCCATCCCGCTCAGCTCCAATGCCCCTTTCTCATGACCAAAGCACCGAAGCTGCAGTGGTGCAGCATGGAGGGCCCATCAGTTCTTCAGTGAGTGCTTCAGACTGGCCCTCAGGTACAGCTCAGTACGTGGCTGTCTCACAGGACCAGGGCACTCGGACCTCCGTGAGATGACTTACCATGCAGTGGTGCCATCACATGAGGAGAGGGATGGGAGCTCTGCTTTATTCTGAATTTTTTTGTTGATGGGTGAGACACTGGAGAATAGTTTTAAATGCCACAGACTTTCTTTGGGTTGCTGTTAAAGATCTAAAGGTTATTGCAACAATTTTTGTAAAGATGCTATGAGACGTAGAATTCATTTTGGACCTGTAAAACTAAGAATTGCCTGATTAACATTTGTTGATTACAATATAACATGATTACAGCTTCTATACAACGCTGCAATATATTCCACGAAACAGTGGGAGCCCATAAATGTGCACCTGTTAATCAGGAATGAAATTCCACAAAAATAAAAGCTATGCAACTGGGTCCTGATCTAAAGCTTACAGGAACCAAGGGAGGTGATGCTTTTGTTTTCTATGAGCTCGGGACAAGGTTTCCATTACCTCATAACATCAGCATTTAAATCATGCGCATTTCACGCTGTTCTTTGTAAGTGGTTTTGTTCATTTAGAGCTCTGATACTAACAGCGTAAACAATATTCATTAATAAGAAAACAAATGATTTGCCAGTACTGTAGGGATTTCAATGAATTTTAGATTTTCAAAACAATATCTGTTGGTCCGTAAGAATTACAGTAGCAAATCGATTTGCCTTGATTCTGGGTATCCATTTATTTGGTTTCTTCTAATAAAATGAACACCAAGTATTTATTAGTCTAACAGTTTATTTACACCACTTTTCACAGAGGTATAAACAGAGACTGAAAGCAAGCTCTGTACGTGGGAAAGCTGTTATGAGTCTGAACAGGCATTCGGTGAGGCTGGAGCGGTTCAAGGAGGCCAGGGAATTAACACTTGCCTCCGTACAACATCAGGAGGACTGGGGCACGTTAATTTTTAGGTTCCTTTGAAACACCATCCCGCCTTGATTGAGGGGATGCTGCTGGTAACGTTAATGACTCGCTAACAGCAACGCATTAGGAAACCTTTCTGACTGTACACCCACTGTCTATGCCCTAAATATGCTCTGCGGTGACAAGAAGAAAGTGCTTCTCACTCAAGCAAAGATAATACTTCGACAGCCAAGAAGAAATGGGATGAGCGCCTGCTGCTTGTATTTGCATCCAATCTGCACGCGGTGGGGAGCATCGTCCAGCAGCAAACCTCGGTTCGCACCACTTCACAACTTTGCTCTAGAGAAGAAGTGTCTATGTAAGCTAACGAGGTCAAATTCATCCCTAATATAACTTTGCTCACTGCAGGAGGATCTCACTGAGACTGGTTTTGGCCCATTACTGCCTTTAATATTTCTCAGTCCCCTATTTCTTCTTTTATTGAGCTCTGCTCTAAGTGGAAGCCAAAACCTGCAGCTGTGTTTTGTTCTAGACTTATGTTGGCCATGATACAGACTTATTTGGGCTCTGCTGAAACCGTGAACATGAGCAACTGAGTAAAATTTGTTCTTTTCTAGACCTACTGTTGCAGTTCTCCTCACACTGGGCTTAATCCCCATCTCTGGAAACATCGAAGGCCAGGCTGGACGGGGCTTTGAGCAACCTGGTCTAGTTGAAGATGCCCCTGCTCATTGCAGGGGGGCTGGACTAGATGACTTCTAAAGGTCCCTTCCAACCCAAACCATTCTGTGATTCCGTTACTCTATTACATTTTATTCTCAGGGGTTTAATCTGGAGCTGAAACTGATTCTGGGAAAAAAAAAAGGATAATAAAAAAATCTGAATGTATTACAAAATACTGCACTGTTCTATGAAGAAAGAGAGAGAGATATAAAACCAATATTTTTACATATGACAGCTGGAAGACATTACATTACATCAAGCATCTACTCTCAGTATTTTCTTATTGGCAATGCTATCAGGTTGTTAAAAGAGGAAAAGGTTCCCAAGTAACAGTTGGCTATGGAAAAATATTTTCTGGAAAATCCACCAACATGCAGGTAGGTCTGCTGCTGGGAAAGGGTACAACTGGGGGCATTAAATTGAGCCTTATAAAGACATGCATTGAATTTTGGGGGTTTTTTTAAGTAAAGGCTAGTTTTTGCCTTCAGGACTAAACTATAAAACATTATTTTGGCAGTGGGTTGTACAGTACAGGATCTCAGAAAGGAACAAGAAAAGAATTAAGATCAAGTCATGCCGTGAGCAGATGAACACTAATATCTAAGGGTAAGCTCCCAACACACACTTTCCTATAAGTCAACATTTGATCCTTCTCCTCCTCATCAACTGTGGCTGAAATATCCAGAAGATTCAACATTTATTAACTGGAGACAAACAGCGTTTTCACAGACATCCCATTTCCTTAGAGATCTGGGCTGAAAGCAACAGAAAATGAAGCACAGAGCCTCAGTTACTCTTGTGCTAGACTTCCCGTGACAGGCTGTTGGAAATGCTTTGTACTTGTAATATAATATTAAAATCAATTAAAAAACTCCTCTTTCCTTAATTAAGGCCAAACGCATGTGTGAAACTATTTGACAGATTTTTTTCAATAATTTAGCTAGAGTGGAAAGATGGAAAGAGAAAATAGCATTTGAAGGTATTTAAAGCACAGCATGATAAGCAGCTAATCTGCATAGAAATGGCAGATGTTTTTCCTCTGTGTCCAACAAGCGTAATTGCCTGAAGATTATGGAACAAACACTGCGGCACAGCTGATGGGAATGAGGGAATAAGGATGGGCAGATGGCATGCTCCACCTGACCGTACACTGGATGGGCCTCCAAGCAGGTTCCTCGGTGCTGCTTTCTACCACCTCTTTGCCCACTCTGTTGAACATTGGCCCTCGTGGGTTAGCGCCTGCTGAGCGATTGATTCTTCCAGCCATCCCTCTGCAGAGCCCAGGAACAAACTCCATGGGTTTCCATGGAGGTAAGGATGGGCAGGTAAAATCCTCTGGCTTCTGCAATTTAAATTTTCCACCCGATCGGCCAGAAGGAGCAACCGGAGCAGCGCTTGTGCATTTTGTTTTGTTTTGACACTTCTAGGAATGTGCCAATGAAACTCACGGGAACTGAGTCAGTCATTTGTACCAGCTTCGTCCTTTAAGAGCCTATTTCAATTTCTGCTTCATGATCTGTTTTCTACTAAGAATGATTATGTGTGAGAAAATCCCTAAATGTCACCCGTGTTTTCGCAAATGCGGCTGTACAATTCAGCTCTGCAGCAACAACATGCGGCTTAGATTGTGCTGCCAATATAAATCAATGATGTTAGTCCAATTTAACTGGAAATGAGATAAACAAGAGAATTTCAAGCACAGTACTTCTCTTCCAGACGACACATTGCCAAATGGACATTTGCATTCCCCCGGAGCCCCGCCGCCGATGTCGCTGTGCCCACAGCACCAGCCCGGCGCCTGGACAAAGCCCCCTGGGCTCCACCAGCGGATCTGCAATCCACCCCAGCTCCTGCCCCCCGGTACAGCGGGCACCGTCAGCGAGCCCGCTCTGCTCCCCAGGAGTGAACTTCTGTTGCAGCACCGAGGAGAAGGATGCCTGACGATGGAAGGCAGCAGGGCTGGGATAGAGCTGAATGGTGCCCACTTCATACTGCCCACAGACCGCGGCCGATACACCAACATCAGCAAATGTCAGTATCTCTTGTAAAATGCTCCCCTGAGATGAAGTTAGGTTCAGTACTGTATGACAGACCCATGATAAAACCAACACAGGAGTCTTGGGTTTGACAGTCTAGGGAAGGCTGCAGTGCGAGGTGCCCCATACCTTGCAGCCTCCTGCCTGGAGCAGACACTTCATTAGAGCCGAGCTCTTTGCAAATCAACTTCCAGAAATTAAAATACCAGCCTCTACCTGGGATCCCGCACGAGAGGCTGTAGTTAAAGAAACACAGTGGGACTGACTAAATGGAAACCAGAATCCAGCTCCCAGGGAAAAAATGAGACTTTGCATCTTCACCAGCTTTAAACTGCAAAGGAGTCAGTGGAGAGGGCATTTGGAGTCCAGGACCATGAAGAGTCAGACCTCTAGAGCCGCGTGCTTCCTGGAAGTATCTATAGCCTTAATGTTGCCTATCTGTTGCCAGGGAAATGATTAACACAGGTGTATGTGTGTACGCGATGGAGAACTTGCCCTTAACGAAGGTGCTGCCCTGCCCCGAGGAGGCTCACGAATATTAATGGCCCTATGCAACAAACCTCCCCAGGAGCGGAGGAAGCAGTTCCAAAACACGGCGTAAGGCTTCCTAAGGAAGATTCACAGCCTTCGGCACTTCTTTATCCAGTTCAAACAGGCCAAGCTGCCTCACAGACTTGGACCACCTCAAATAACTCTACAGAAGTTGTAAGATCCCAGAGGTAAAGTTGACCCATCTGGACCGTGGCTAAAGGTTGTTGCACGGCAAGGCAGTGGCTCTGCACGGGAGGGCCCATCACTCGCAGCAGACTCCAGCCCATCCTGCCCATCCACCTCCCTCTGCCACTCTCTGAGGACTCCCAAAGGTGGCTGGAGATAGGTACTTTGGGCTGGATTACTGCAAATCTAGTAAACACACTTTGAACCCTCACTTTGCACATCCATGGTTTCAGATAGGGGAGCAGGAGCACTTCATTTAAATTGTTTTGCTCCAGACTCAGAAGCCTCTGTAAACCCAGCTGGAATCAATGGGCAGCTAATGGAAAATGCATACCACATCTGAAAACCAGGCACGGGTTGTCTTAAATTGAGCCCCAGCAAAATCCAGCTAGAGTTTATTTCTAGATTCTACCTGACCTGTTACTTTATACTTTGACTTTTAAAAGATTTACATATATTTATTGTATATGTCATTAAAAATTCATTCATAAGAAAGACTCGCTTCAAAATCACCATTTTGTCCCACATTTGCGCACAAGTGCATTAAAGTATTGTGTCAATGAAATGAAAATTCAATGAGAGTTTCATTTGAAAAGCAGGAAGCATTCGAAAGCAATAGCCTAGCTACTTCTTCAGAGCTCTTGACTTCTGAATATAAGAATTGGTCTAAATCAATTCAGAGTCCTAAAAGGATCTTATTTTATAATTTATGAGCCCATATCCCACAGCCCTGAGCTGTTCAGCCTGGGTCATGCCCATTAATCAAAGATATTTAGTTTATCTATAATCTCGGGTGGTTAAGATACTGTTGCTCTGGTGATTTGTGCACAAACCATACACCCTCCCAGGACCCCTCACAAAGCTTCAGAATCCCATTTACTTAGGATACAGCAACACAACATGAATCATCAGCCCTGTGTTTCAGCTCTTTATCTGCACCTTCCTTTGCCTATAAGGTATGCCATTGACAGCATCGGTTCTCCAGCTGATGTTAACCAGATCAAACACAAACCTTTTTAAGGCACCCATAACCCTCTTCTTTTGGGTAATGTGGTGGTTGGTAGCAGAACACATTTTATACTCTGGCTGGGAGGACAACTGTGAAGACTCAAGACTCTTCTGACCTGAGAGAGGTGGCAAAGAAGCCCAACACTTTTCCAGTCCCTGAAACACAGACCAAAGCACACAAACACTTTTTATTCCTGTGTTCTGTCTTGCAGAGATTTATTATTTCAGGCAACGTTGCCCTTAATCTATAATAAGTGCAATTCTAGCCCAACACATCTGTCTGGTCTTTGGGTAATGAAAAGTCATGAAGAAACCTTAAGCCGTTTTTGAGATGATCCATTAAAAGCTAACTGCAAATCAAGGGCTTAAAACAATGAAGAATATGATACGATGAATTGCAATAGCATTTCTAGGGTCATCTGTTTCGAAGCTCGATGAGGGGAAAAAACCCCACTCCTATAAAAATAACACATTTTTCTCTGCAGCAAGCGCTCCCAGGCACGCCGCCCTACCCCTCACCTACTGCTCCTCTTCGTTCTGCAGGGCTTAGCTCCTGCCAGCTGCACAACGGCCAAGATTGTGCTGGAAAGTTTCAACGTGAAAAGGAAAAATAATATCTCTGAGACAGTTTTGATAGGACAAAATAACCATTTCAATTAGTTGTTAATTACAGATGTTTGATGCGTTGGTTGTCCTTTTGGATGATCTAGGCTTGTAGGAAGCTGCTGAAATCTGATGATATTTTGCTCAGTCTCTCTGTGGTTGTTTTCCAAGAAAATGACTCCTCCACCTCTACTTCTGTTCTAACACTTGCCCCTTAGGTCTTGATCTTAAAGTTATTATGTAGCACATTAGAAGATGTTTAATACTATCTAACAATCACAACATGTAGGGTTGAAAGGGACCTCAAGTGGCCAGCTGACTTCTCCCTCTACCCCAATGCAGGATCAAGTAGACTTAGGCTGTCCTCACTGTATGTTTGTCCATTCATTACTGTAAAACCTCCAAGACTGATGATTTCCCAGTCTCTCAACACACAGTAGAAAAATAACATTTTTCCCTATATCTAACTCAGCTCCTCTTTGTTGTAATTTAGGCTCATCGCTCCTAGTCCTGACTGCAAGAGCCATGGAAACCAGTTTATTCCTTCCTTGGTGGACCTACTGTACATGTAAAAAAGACTGCTGCCCTGTGTCCTAGAACCACTTTTCTCCAGACTAAGCATCTCTGGTTTGTTTAATCTTTCTTCATGTGATAGCTTGACTAGATCTCTGATTGTCTCTGCTGTTCCCCATTGGATCCTCCCCAGCTGGCTACATCTCTCTTCACAGGCAGTGTCCAAACTGGACAGACTGTCCAGTGTTCCTCAGAGCCGTCAGGGCATCATCTTCATATGAACACATGTCTTCATCTTCATATTAAAATGAGGGACCTGGCCATCATTTCATGGGTGAAAAATCACACTGCCCAGTCCCCATGGATGACAAACGTGCAATGCAGCACACCGATGCCAGGCTATGTTGGAGGAGAGACACTTCTCCTTTCCCTTGAGTTGCTCCACTTTGCGTAAATAAATACCATGAAGCCAGAGCAAAACGTGTTATTTCCACTGGAGGGAGGAGGGACCTGAATCTGGGACCTGCAACACTGAGGCCTGTGTCTCAGAGACGGGATGCCATCCAGAAGATGACAGCCAGGGCAGGAACAAGCCGAGCCTTGGTGCCATTGCACTCCTCTCTCCTCTACACCAGCGGTTCCCAGCCATTTCTGGTTGCAAAACCCGTTTCTGTGGCATTTGAGACTCTGACTGTTGGCATAAACAAGTGCATTTCTGCAGATTTGTAATTCCTTTGTCACTGATTCAAGCTAATTTGTGACCACAATGTCTAATTAATGTCTAATTGGAGAGCTTCTGCACTGAATCATCCTGCCCTGGGGAGGTTTAGCCATGCCAGCCCCATTCCTTTGGACTACTGCAGGAAGGAGTGCCCCGAGGAGCGGTGCTGATGCTCCCGTGGGGAGGGCAGCACCCAGCGGGGCTCCCCGCTGCCAGCAATGCCCTGGATCCAGAGTGGCACTGGGCTAAACTGGGAAGGGAGCGGGGAGAGGACTCTGCAGATGCTCCCCTCCGGAGGAGCCGGTATCAGTCAGTGGTGGTTGTTTTCCTTCCAGCCCTGCGTGACTTAATCACTTTCAAGTGTTTGCTGCTGCCACGTTAAAGGCTCTAGCTCTCCCTCAAAATTGCTCATGTTCAAGAGGAAAATAGTACTGATCATTACAGCACAGAAGTGGTTCTGTGATCACACGTGTATCTGCTCCACAACCCTTCAGCTCATGCCAAAGTTAAAGGCACAGCAACCGCTGCATTTTACCCCCGAAGGCCATCCAGCGTGCTGTGTAATGCATCTTTGCAGAGCCTGTGTTTAGGTTCGCTCCAGACTATTGGGAAGAGACCTGAGATGAAGCAGCTATGGTAAACAGAACAGCACAAATCACTGTTTTCAAAGGGGATTGCATTTTGAAGTCAGACAGGCTCCTCATAGCACCACAGTGAGACTCGATTTAGCTATTCCAGTGGCACCAGCTATTTCAGTGCTTGGAGCTGGAGTAGGATCAGGTCCTTCTCCTTTCCTAACGAGTAATAGACTTACAGGGTCAAAAACTTAAAGCTCACCTCAAGTTATGGGACAAATTTCCTGCAGGCACACTTCCCACCAATCTCAGGTAACTCTTCTGAGTTCTTAACCAGAAAATCATTCATTTATTAAATAGTATACTTACATTCCTGCAAACAAATCTAGCAGACATAGGTTCAATAACCCCTAACTAAAGATAACCATAATATCCTTCCTGTACTTCACTTTAGTTGCTCTTCTCATCATCTCAATCAGTGCTTTAAACCCAGCAGGGTATAAAATCCAGTCCTCGGGCTTTGCTCAGCTGATAATGCCCACAAACAAAGGTCTTTGACTTCACTTGCCCACGGACATGGCTGGGTGCCATGCGACAGCTTCTTGCACCACGTATTTCTTTTTGGTCCTTTGATTCTTGAATACCCGTCAGCAAGGAGGCAAGAATAGCATTTGCCATCTTCTGGAATTTTAAAACAAAACACCAAGCACCTTATACAATTTTGAATGGCATTAACACCTCAACGTCGCTGCTGAACAGCGTTACTCCTAGAGCTGTCTTAGAAAAGATGAAAATGTCATCGCTCCTCCCCACCCAGGCAGGTACACCCAGCCACGCTCCCGCACGAACACCCGCGTGCACACAGGTACGACGGGAACGGCCTGGGACGGCCCTGAGTTGGCGAGAATGAAAATCAAGATGCCTGAGTCCCTGTGCAGCTGGAGCAGGAGCAGCTGGTGGAGTCTGGGCACCTCAGGGTCACCTCTGAACAGAGGGTTTTCATGATCAGTTTTGTATTGATGCATTTTCAGCCCCAGTTCTGCTCGAGATTAATCAGTTCTTTACTGTTCCTATTTTTCATACTAGTTTCTAGTAGTAAGGGGGAAATATTATTTCTTCACCTTCCCTGGGTGCTGTTTTCTCCTCTTCAGCTGAGTGGCTGAAAAAGGCCATCTCATTGCCCCCGAGCCCATCCGCTTTCAGACAAAATTAACGTGCTAGCTTAAATCGTGGTCGAAATCAACAGGAGCCTACCTGGCCGGGCGTGCGCTGAAGGGACCCCGGAGCGCTCGCAGCTGCGGCGGTGACCTCCAGCTGCGCCTGGCAACTTCTGAGCTGCTCCAGCTGGTCACAAAGCAGAGCCCAGCTCAGCCCGTAATAAAACACTTCTCAGGACTGAGTAATGTTGGCACAAATTGATCCTTAATAGCTTATTCGCCGAGTTTATACAAATACACCTCTTTGGCAGAATCTGCTGCGCTTCGTTTAGTAACACTGGGCGCTTGCAGAGTATCTTGACACGTTCAGTGTTTCGCAGTCACTCTGGTCTTTTCAGTGAAGCACATCACCTTTTCATCTCTCTCTCTCTCCATGCTCAGATGATGCAGATGTCCATATTTCACTTCTTGAACTTTTCGAACAATCGCAAAGAATGGCATATCTGCGACACAGCTTCAGAGGATTCGTGTTCTGTTCATTTTATCACCTGCAGGTAATCTTAAAAGACATTTCTTCTCCTGACACATATCAATAAATTAGTCTTTTCCACAAGGACAAAATTCCTATTTTTTTCTGGGTCCACCCGTCAAAGTTTTGCCCTCCTTGGTTGTTCACCAGACAGTTCTTATTCTTGGAGCTTTTCTAGCACAACTAAAATTTCCCTTACTTCTGCTGGAGATCGCTCTGACCAACACAGTTTATCATGGCTTTGACACCTTTCTGGCCTTTTCCATCACCAGGAAGATCAAACACAGAGTTGTACTCATGACCTTCAGCATATAATACACGTGACCAGCAAAATTGCCCATAATGTGCCTGGAGCACGACGCTGCAGAATTTAAGCACTCATCTTTCTTTTACTGCGTACAAGAAAAATGACTTACCTTGACTTTGTCAATTAAGATGGCTATGTCTCAGGATCATTCACAATTAGTCACTATTCATCTATTTCTCCCACAGAAGCGCGCTAACCCGTTGCCCCCAGCAGATGAACCTTTCATGACTTCACTCTCACCATCAAAGACATTTCTGGCAGAAAGAGCGAATCCCCAGAGAAACTTTGTACGCTGTAGGGTTTTGATCTAGAGGGACCATTCTGCGTTACTGTGGCTCTGGAGTTCATTACCGCCCCAGTGCCATTGTCATTTGCAAGGCACACTTTTATTTTAATACAGGGGGATCTTATCTGCGTGGATAAGTATCTGATGGGAAGGAATGAAGATGACAGAGCCAGGCTCCTCTCTGTGGTGCCCACTGACAGGAAAAGAGGCACAAATTAAAAAATATAAAATTCTGTCTGAACACAAGAGAATACTTTTTTCCTGTGAGGTTGGTCAAACACTGTCGCAAGTTATCCAGAGAAGTTGTGGAGTCTCCATCCTTGGAGATACTCAAAATCCGACCAGACACGGTCCTGAGCCACCTGCTCTGGGTGACCCTGCTGGAGCAGGGGGTTGGACCAGCTGACCTCCAGAGGTCCCTTCCGACCTCAGCCAGTCTGTGACTCTTGCCCCACACCCAATCTGCTAAAAAAACCCCAGAAGCACAAAATCACATTTCAAGCAAGAAAGACGATGAGGCACTTCAAACGTTTCACTAGACGGCTGGAGAAGACGGTCAGCTCCCCTAGCAGCGGTGTGCACGCTGCAGGCAGATGCTGCCGGGATGCTGCGCACCTCCACGGCCCAGCAGCGCTGGGTGAATCGGCCTGGCAGGCTGTACACAGCCCGTGGGCTTTACTGGGTTCCTCTTGGGCCAGAGAGCACGCACCCAAAGCTTTGCTTAGCACGGGTCGATCCCAAGACTGTTTTTTCTCTTGGTGTTTGGCACCTTGCACACCACACCTTTCAGTGGGAGCTGGAAAGCCCCATACTGCAATGGTTAGTCCAAAGTAAAAATGAGAAGAGATGTCATTGATCGGAGCTTCCAAAACAACTAAGGAACATCCCTTCCCTTCCACAAAGAAAATCCCTTCCATGTTTTTCCATGTCCACTTTCCGCATCCAAGCCCTACCATGCCCCACATGATACAGAGAAAAATCAGCCTCCTGGCCCTGCTGCAATTTCTGTGCCTTTCTACACAAAGCTAAAAGTAATCCTAAGGCATTATGCTAATCGACTTGGAAATATTAAACTGGCCCCCACTGCGCACACATATCTTTCTCTCATCTCTGCTGAGCACAGGCAGCTTCCAGCTGGCATGGCTCACATCTGGGAGAAATGCAAAAATGAGGCAGACATCCCCTCGGTCCTTGGACCACCGGGACCCCTCACTGAACAGGGCTAATTGAGAAAGAGGATGATGCTTTCGTGCAATGCAAAACCAAAGCACCAGCGCCACAGGGAAAGCCCACGAGGGAGGAGAGCAGAGATGGGCTGGGAGTGGGAGGCAGCACAGAAAACACTGCTCACGTCTGCATTTCGCACCAGCCAAACTGCTCCATAGCAGCCAGCTCCTCAGGCTGTGCTGGGGAAGCTGCCTTCTACCTTATCTCCAGTTCCTAGACATGGCCAACATCATCTACTTACATGCTTCATCAGTGGGTAACTGCGTCAAGTTCAGTGCAAAGGGGAAAAAAAAAGCCTGAGAAGAGGAACAAGCTCTTAAAGCAGAGCTGAGAGCTTGATTTAGTCTTCTAAGAATGAACTGTTAGCAGAGAAGCAAACTAAACCAATATATGGGGACTACATCTCTCCATATGCCGCAGGCCATAAGCACTTCCCAAAAATTTCTTGCTGTGAAACAGCAAAGGCCGTAACAACGCACCGCAGGGAGGACGGCTCTCCCTGCTGCACCAGGGTCCTGCGGGCAGGCTCAGACCAAATATCCTTCCAATCCATGGCAGGTTTAGACTGGGCATTTAAAGTCTATGCCAATTATATCTTAATGCTCATTAATATAACCAAACCTTACTTTTTTTATGTATTTCAGCTACTTCTGGAGTCTAAAATTTGGTTCGTGTGCACTCCAGACACAGAACCTGCTCCAGCTAGCATAAAATTCACAACGAAAAGATAGAGCAAGACTGGAGGAAAGAGATACAAGAACCTCATGAAATGGTCATGATGAAATATGCATATACTCTCCAGGCAGCGGCTGGTAGAAGCACTGGGTGCTTTTTTCTTTTAATATTAAATAAACATATTCCTCTCCCTCTGCCCTTCAGGTCACAGATTCAATTTAGTATTCTTATCCTCTTGCATCCATAGCGGAGAATAATTGACTCAGAGAGTGAGTGAATGACTGCATAAGCATATAATTTTGTTAATTTTTAGGCCATTATCTGCTAGTGAATATAGGAGCTAGCCAGAGCTTGCAGTTGATATAAAATTCTGAATGCAAATGCTTTGTAAAGTAAGCTCTTAAATGATTAACTTATAAACACAAGTTTAAGCCACTAATTACAATAATGCAAAACTTTTGATTATTACACAGAGAAGTCATCAAGGAAAACCTGCTCTTCCTCAACAGCAGAGACCAAAGAACTAATATTACTTAATAATACCTTATGTCCTAGTTATTTTCAGAGGTGCTTGCCAATGATCTACTTTTAGGAAAAAAAAAGGGGGCAGAAGAAAGCAGAGAGCAGCATTAGACTTTGTCTCATTTTCTACGTCTGTCACGTCTCTCTCTTTTTCTTTTTTGTGGATATAAAAATTATCTGTGAGCAGACAAGCTGGGTGGCTTCCCGGGCAGGTCCTGCATAGCCCAGCTGCTCTGGCAGCTCAGATCTTCTGGTGGACAGGTTGGACGGGAGCCAGCGGGGTGCCCACGCAGCCATGAAGCCAACCACGCACTGCGGCAGAGGCAGGGGCGCAGGCAGCAGGTCCCGGGAAGGGGTCTGCTCCGTTCGGCACCTCTGAGATGGCATCTAGGGGCCATTGGCACTCTGGAGAGATACCAGCATCGTGGAGAAAGCCCCGGAGAAGGACACTGGGATGGTCAGGAACTGAGGCCAGCAGAAGGACACCGGGATGGTGATGAGCAGAGGTATGGGCAACCGAGGCTTGTTCACCCTTGAGAAAAGACAGCTACAGAGGGATCTGATTACCATTTTCTCACACAACATTTTAAAGTAATGGGTTCATCAACCTTGGCACATGTTATAGCATGCTTAATTAAGCATTGTTCAATATGAAAAGTTCATAAATACCTCAACAGAGGAACTCGGTGAAAATTTTAAGATCCTACTGATTCGCATTTGGATAGCAATGACACTCAGTGGGATTTAGGCTGCTGGGACAGTGAGATGGTCAGACACACAGAGGAAGTCTGTCCAGTTTCAGGAAAGTCACTGGTCTCCCAGCGAGTCCCCCCCCCACCCTTTCCCTCCCCGGCAGGCCAGAAGTAAAAGAGCTTGGATGGGGGCTACTGGATGGGAAGGTGGCAGAGATGGACAAGTGCCCAGAGGAAGGAAACTCGTGAGGTTTGACCAGATTGCTGGTTAACGACCTGCACTGCAGGGGAAGGGAGAGCCAGCAGCAGATGCTGGGAGGAGGAAACGTGCTGGGGGAGAGCAAAGGAGAAATCCCTGCCCAACATGGCCTCTCAAAGTCTTCCAAGTACACCTGAAGCCCCACGTCCCTTCCCGGTCCCCCTCTCCCCCGAGCCGCGCTGCCCACAGAAGCTGGAGCAGCTCTGCAAGGCGCTGCTGCCTCACCGCTGCTTTGCTGGATCCGAAACGCCGGTACATGGCACAGGGTTTTTTAGCCAGACTGCAAAATGCAAACCATATTATTTTTGGATCAGTAAAACAATTATTAATACTTGAAAACAAGCTGTAATCTATTCACATATAATTTCTAGTTTTGCTGTCAATGAGCTAATTTAAATTTTAAAAAAGTTTGCAGCTCCCTAATTAAATTTGCTAAAAGCATTTCTCTTATCAGAAACATAACGACTAGCATAATTCAGTTTTGGCAGTTGCCTAAGTATAACAGCCTCCCTCATGTTAAACCCAGGAGTTACGACTCTACAGCAGCAACATTCAATGCATATCTCAGCACTCAGCTCAAACCACGGCTGACCCAAACACGTTCTGTCGCACCCTTCCTAGTTACAACAGCTCGCACATCATTTTCACAGAAGTTTTACGATACCGCAGTAAAACTGTCAACCATTAAATGAAGTCTTTGTTTCTATGCAAGCTCGCCAGGTACTTCATTAAATGTTCCATTTTAATTGTACTTCATTATGAATAACGGTGGGAATAGACCCTGATCAAAAACTTCGTGTCCAAGGGGTCTGAGCTGGCTGGATGCTGCCCGGCCGCTGCCGAGCTGGGGAGCTGCATCCCGTGCAGCCCCCGGTGCCAGGCTGCTCCGCATCGTCCGCCCTAGTTCCCCTGCATCTCGGACAGCTCAGGGATCGCCATGCCAAGCCCCTGCCGACGCTGCCCTCACACACAGGCAGCTCCTCTGAGCTCGTGAGAGCAACCGGGCTACAGCAGAGGCAGGCACTGATGCTGGGAAGCAGGCCGGCAGGCAGCGAGGTCAGGGCAGTCTCTTTGCAGAGTAACTGGAGTCTAACCAAACTGCTTGCTTTGTGTATTTGAAGACATTCGATATGAACAGGGATTTCCACAGCTGTCAGGGGAGAAAAAACCCTGTGCTAGCATTAGCATTGACTGTACTTTACGGTTGGACTCGATGATCTTAAAGGTCTTTTCCAACCTAAATAATTCTATGATTCTATGTATGGGGCACGCAGCTGCTCAGGGGAAATCATAGAATCATAGAATGCTTTGGGATGGAAGGGACCTTTAAAGGCCATCCAGTCCATCCCCCCTGTAATTGCCAGGGACATCTTCAACCAGATCAGGTTGCTCAGAGCCCCATCCAGCCTGGCCTTGAATGTTTCCAAGGATGGGGCATCTATCGCCTCTCTGGGCAACCTGTTCCAGTGTTTCACCACCCTCATTGTAAAAAATTTCTTCCTTATATCTAGTCTGAATCTCCCCTCTTTTAGTTTAAAACCATCACCCCTTGTGCTATCACTACAAGCCCTGCTAAAAAGTCTGTCCCCATCTTTCTTACAAGCCCCCTTTAAGTATTGAAAGGCTGCAGTAAGGTCACCCCGCAGCCTCCTCTTCTCCAGGCTGAGCACCCCCAGCTCTCTCAGCCTTTCCTCATAAGAGAGGTGCTCCATCCCTCTGATCATTTTTGTGCCACATTTGGTTCTGCATGGTACCTAGGGTACGCGAGATCGCCAGCAGGCACCGTGGGCTGTGCACAGGGCGAGCAGCCTGCAGCCACCCTGCTCCGTCCCCGCAGCGGGCTGCTGCCGAGCGCTTGCTGCTCTACACCAGCCGTGCAGCGCCGGGGCTGACGCTGCACCCCTGCCTGCCGGAGCGCTCGGCACAACGGCCACCCCCAGTGCCGGTGTCCATGGCCACATAACTCCGCAGCACGGTCCAGCAGGAACCCGGGGCATGATGTGCAGGGAGTCACGGTGTCAGCTTGTAACCTGCTGCCAGGACATCAGAGCAGAGGGTGGGACGCAAGGTCACTTAGCCCTTGTAATTAGGGCTGGGGAGGCACACCAGGGCGTAACGGTGCGCTGTCTCTCGAGTCAGAAACCTCCCACCGCCTCCCCGCTGGGGCTCGAGCTCCCCTTGGACTGGGGGTGCAAGTCCCCCTCCAGAAAGGGACTGGAGGGTCTTGGACTTCAGGCAGCTGCAGCTGGGTGGCAAGAAGTAAAGACCTGCCAATTACACATTAGAAAATCACTAGCAAGAGATAAATAAATATTCTATGAACCCACCCTCATTAAGTCCAGTGTGTGTATCGCAAATCAGTTTGCAAACAGCCCTCTAAAGCTGACCGTATCCCTCTCCCTTCACGCGAGGAGGCCGGCCGTACCACTGCTTCCCTGAAATCTTCTGAATACATTCGCATGCATCTACACAAAGAGAAACGTAATTTGGTTTTGCAGTTTGCTGGGTTTAACGTTTCTACTCGCTGTTGCTCAGGTGCTACATAAAACCTACAAGATGGTCAGAGAAGCCACCATCTCGGGTTTTATAGCTCAGTGCTGTGGCAGGACACTGCCTGGTTACGCTAAGTAGCTGGAGGAAGCATTGCAGCCGTTTTAAGGACAACAAATAATAGTACAAGCAATCGAGTTGACAGTGAAATTTTTATACAGAAATGCAGCTGCTTAAGCACTTTAAATAAAATGATAGCTTGGGTTAGAAGGTGCTCTCCAATACTGAACTTCAGATGATTTCATTCAAAAGGAGGCTATTAACTTCCACTTTAATTTGTAAGTGCTAACCTGTGTTTCCTGAGCATTATTCCTTGATAGCACAAGAATTATGATTGAAATACACGGTCCCACCACACATCTCAGCTGTGACAACAGATTTTGATCACTCCAGGGCAGCTTGGCACTGCAAGCTGATATACTGTACCCTCTTGGGAAGGCAGAGCCTATCAACACCGATGTTAATAACGGTCCAGCCCTGACGCACCACATCTCAGTGCTACACAGGAGTGATGGAGAACTGTTTTGACCCTACCCCACCATAACCCGTTGCAGTGTCTCTGCCTCTGTACTGCCATCCTCAGTAAAGAAAAATTCATCAGGAAGAGCAGCCTGTGTAGCAGCCGGTGGCAGATCCCCCTCGGCCGCCTTACCGCAGCCCTGTAGGTCAGTTCAACACGGCAAAAGCCCCTCTGAAGCAATTTTTGAGGCTGTCCTGGAGAAAAGGATTAAGGATGAAGATAATTCTTCTTGCACTTCACCAGGCTTCAGCCCTCCTGGCAGTACGTTACAAATGCACAGGGCTGTCCTTTGAACTGGATCTTTAGGTCTCCCAGTGCTCAGCCAAGCTGCAAAGAGCTCTCTCTCCATCTCAGGAAGGACACCGTCAGCAGGTCTTCCCTTGCTCCTCGCCCTGGAGGTCTGTGAGAAGCCCCGTGCCCCGGGCTGGGCCCTGCAGAGCTCTCCCTCCGCCCTGGCCACGAGGAGCCGTGCCTCTCCATCTCCTCCTGGCACAGCAGGCACAGGCAGAGGCTTTCCAAACTTCCCAGGCTCTGCAATCCCTGATGTGGTGTGCATGGGACAGTTGGTTGCCCTTGCCATGCGTCTCTGTGACACAGCCCCATCCTCCTCCCCTCCTGCCCCCAGCTTGTGCCAACAGGTCTACCTGCGTTTTCCCCTCTCCGTGCTGGTTTTCCCACTCCTCCCATAAGCGCATGCCCAGATCCTGGATCTGATCTGTTCTCTGCTTTTGCTCTGCTCTGTCCATCTGGTGGCATCTACCCCAGCTCCTTCTTCAGAGGAGCTTCCAGACCCACCATCCCCCTCCAGGACTGCTAAACACTCTGTTCACAGTCACTGCATAAAGCTTCTCCCCCGAGCCCATAAACCAGGCTGTTATCTTCAGCTGCACTCATATCCAGACAGCATCTAATTCTTGCTCACTTTTTTTTCTCTTGAATAATCTAAGTTCCAGCTCTTCACATCCACCCACACAGGTAAGACTATCAGCAAGGTTCTCATCTTGATCATTGCAACATCCCTTTTGGGACCTTGACAAATGCAAACTCAACCTATTAAGAAACTGCAGCAAAGTCCATTTTTCCAGGCTCTCACATCCATCACATCTCCCTGGCAGTGCTCTCTTCTCTATCGCGAGCATCAGTGGAGCAGTGCTGAACTTTCAAGACTTCACTAATTCTCCACACCCTCCCTTCCCCCAGCGAATCAGTACCGAAAAATCTTCTGCCAATACATATAGATGAATCAGAATTAATACTAATAACAATAAACAAACGTGAGACCTGCAGAGTCACAACCCAAGATGCAAGAGGAGATGAAAAGCCGGCTGAGAAGGCTCCAGGACCGCGCAGGCGAGCTCCTCGCACTGCTGCGGGGAGACAGCCCGATTGCTCTCCCCGCGGGGGCCGGGCGCTGCTGTCCGGGCACAGCTCCGCAGCCGCGGTGCATTGCCACTCACTCCCCATCTCACACAGACACGAGATGTGCCTGTGCCCCAGTACCTGACAATGATTAACCATGTCAAAACTGAAGCTATGTTAGAGTTTGCCTGCACTGAACTTCCCCCGAGGGCTGTGGAGCCGCACTGTCCATGCGGACCCCCCTTTGGCTCGACAAATCCAGGCCTGGATGGTGAATTGTGAGGCTGAGGACAGGTTCCTCGGAGCGAGCCACAGAGTTCAGTTTGGGTTTCACTACGGTATTTTGCAAAGCAACGCTGCAGACAGGGAGCATGTGGCTTTTGTTCTCTTCATAAGATGCCCTGGAGCGTGTCTCAGCTCCTGATTAAAATCAAATGACAGCTTGAATTCTTTTTCAAAACTTTTCTGTAGATCTTGATCTTTAGATGCTTAGCAGAGCACATCACAAATTATTAATAAGTGAATTACATTTCCCCATGCCCTTTTATTAGACTGCTCATCAGAGCCAAACCTTCAAAGAGCAAAAAGTGTAATGATTGAAAAGGGACGGGTTATTTATAAAGCTATATAAATCTTGTCATTAATAATGGTTTAAAGGCAGTGAGCGTATATACAGATAATTTCTCAGACATAGCTAGAAGTAGTCCAGACAATGGCAATAGCATCTCTAATTATGGAATGAGATAAATGATTAATTAAACTTCTTTTAAACAGAAAGTAGAAACAAAACGCTCACCTTCTGGCGAGCTTGCAGGCCATGCACCAAAGAGAGGAAAGAAAAGGCTCAGCAGATAACACCCTAACACTTCGTGAGGCTTCAGCCCAGGCAAGCTACCTACAGTCGAAGCTGCAAAGGGGGGTGAGTGCTGCTGCCACGAGCTCCCCGGGGGTCTCTCCCCCCTCGTAGGCAAGGCTGGAAAGATTGAGATGTCAGGGAACCATCTCCTTGCAATTTTCTTTCGATACCATCTTACCCAGCTTGAATTCCCAGGAGAACACATTATCCTGTCCTTTGTGTCTTGTGAAACACTGGATTAAAGAAATCCTGTTAGTGTCATTAAAAAATTCAACAGCCTAGCCATTATAAAAGACCATGTTAATTATTCCTGGTTTTCACCTTTCCTATAACAAGTCTCCTCATGCAAATGACAAACAAGAGGTTCGCATAATGAAATCAGAGCGCACATCGTAACACGCCGCCACCTTCCCTACCCGGGCCCATCAGCTTCTTTTATCTCATTACTTCTGAGTAGTAGATGCACACGTTAATAGCTTTTTAGAGCAATTTATGAAGAATAATAGACTGCTTAACTGCAATGGCGCAGTTGAAATGTAAGCTTTGAACCTTCACAACGATTCTACTGTAGGAGGAGAGAAAATTAAAGGTTCATTATTACAGAGAAAATGATGATAAGACAAACAGTTTATGTAGTTATTGATGGTCCTATCATTGATAAATAGGCTGTTAAAATGAGCACTGAGAAGGTTTGCATCAAAGTGAGCACGGTCATGGGTAACCCACTGGCAGAGATCAATAATATCCAAAATGGATAAGCAGAGAGAGGCTGTATTTCCTCGTCGTTAATCACTTCCCCATTGGAAAATGCCATGTTTATCCATGTAAATGCCATTCCAATAAGGCAAACATTAATTCTATACACTTGGTTTTCCCTAAAGTCTCATAGAAAAACTACATGCAAAACCATCAGTGTTTATAGATCTGTCTGAATAGAAAGTGTGTCTGTTAGCGTTTTCATGGCCACACATAATTAAAAAATCTAGATTTGTCAGGGCTTTTCCCATCCATAGCAAACTACCTTGAAATATAAAGCACTACTTTCCATTGACGGCAATCAGTTCCACTACGAACGGAGCTGTTTTGTTTCATCTCAGGTTTCTCCTTTTTGACTTGCCTGCAGAATTTTTCCTTTCAAATCTAGGTAATATCTCAACATGTAAAATGCTTTAGTGGATGCGGTTTGGAGTAAAATAATTATGGCTTCTTGGTATAACCAAGAGTGCAAGCACCGCGCTCCTAGTCACACGCGGAGGCATTCCCCAGGGGACCGTCAGCTTTCTCTGACCCCAAAGGCTGTCCTTCGCAGGACCACACATCGCGCCGGGGTTTCCTTCTCCCACCTACTTCTTGATTTGAATTTCCAAACATTTCACTGGGTCTGCAGTTTCTATTCCCTGACTTCAGGCATCACGTTCAGATAACCATTACTCTTAATTTTTCAAAATTCATTTCAGATATGAAACATTTGACTCACAAAATGCCAAAACAAATTCTTAACTATATATATATTTTTAAAAGCAGCATTTTCTGATGAAAAACAGCCCCCTGCAAGGTGTTTGATCAACTCTACGTGCTAATCGTGTACATCCCAGCATGTCCATCCAGACCACTATTCACAGTTATTTTTGCTTCCTCAATTTGTAAATATAATAAATGGAATATGATGCCCTGCTTTAGATTTAACAGCGACATTTTACTCCCAGGTTTTTATTAAATCCTGCCCCTTCTTTGACATGCTCACCAAGCTCTCCTCCAAAGCAGTTTCTCCGCTTGCTTTCTGTTCCTCCAGCAATGTTCAGCCTTTTGCTCTTCTGTTCACGACACACACGGCTGCCAGGCACCGAGGGGGGGTCAGGACTTCGGTCCATCCCTTGCAGTGCAGGAGGGAAGCCCACGGCTCCGCGTGATGGGGACAGGGCAGTTACAGTTCACAAATACGCTTCTGGGGACACAGCCTGGTTTGAGTCTACTGGCTCTGAACAACACGTGGTGTTCAAGAGCCAGGTACCATCCACCCCGCCACTCTCTCGTCCCCCACCCCGGCTGTGGTCACCCTCCTTACTCCCTGCCCCCAAGCGAAGACCTCTTCTCTAACTTTGGGGTTACAGCACAGGATTTTGATGTTTGTTCCGGACTAGCAGCAACATTCTACCAGCAGAAACTCACAGAGCAGCGAAAACTCCAAAAGTCAGCATGGTCAGGCACTAAATGCACTGTCCAGGTGCCCTGAAAGCCAGACGAAGCAACGCCGTGAAAGCAGCAGGGCTTGCACGGTGCCTCTTCCTCTGCTCCAACAAAAGGAGAGAGAAAAGGTGGCAGATGCATTTCAGCTCCGAGCGGAGTTTCCCTGGCAGTGCCCCCGCTGTTTGCTCATCACCTGATGGCCGCGATGATGCAAGGTCAGGGGGACGAGGCAGTCCTGGTCCCTGCGGACGGGCGAGGATGCCTGCACCACCTCCCTCGGTACCGGCCCTCCTGCGCACAGGCGGATCTCCCCAGCAGGAGCCGGGCTGACTTAGCTCCCCTGGATGGAAAGTTCACTCTGACTTGCCCAAGGCAGAAATATGGTGATGGCCTCCATCGTTCCAAACGCTGCATTTTTTTCTTTATTTTAGCATAACAGCCATCCTGACATTTAAAAACCCTGTTCAGTCACGGCTTAAATTTAAATTGGAGGTCATTCAGGGCTTATTCTGAATACCTGAAATACTTCACACCTGTTATCTCTGCAAACTCTATAAATGCTGTAAAAGAAAGGAGGCACATTTGTGAGAAATTCTAATGCCACTAATCAAATTAATATTTAAACCCATTATACTAAAATTATGAGAGATACATACAGATTGCAAAATTAATTGTATTTTACAAATAGGCTCCTCTGCAAGCAACGTGGATGTACACTGCTAGAAATGTGCATGACTGATTATGATCAAAATCAATATTTTTCTCTAGTTCAAGTTCTAAATACAGTTGGTTTATTAAATGTTTTGTAAATTTATTTATGCAGCAAGCACCTGACATCCGTTCAGTGTACTACAAAAGTCGTATTTTACACTAAGATTGGAAATTTTTATTATAATTCTAGAGAACTGTAAATCTGCAAGCAAGAAGAAGCAGGCTCACATGTACAGAAGAGGTAGAAGTGGTTATATATCACTGAAAAAAACTAGACCACCTTCCCCTTGAGTATCCACAGGGACACCACCAACTGAGGGTTGAGTCCAACATCGTATTTGTCAGCTGCTCCATCATCTCGATGCCACTTGTCCACTGGATGGTGGCAACCATTGGCCAGACAAGCTAGTCACGAGACGTTGGTTGAATAATTCAAAGGGATACCAATTCATTCAATCGAAACAGTGGCAAAATTTGGGAAATCTTATTTTCCTCTGCATCCCCAGTTTTGCATTAACATGAGTGACAGCAGATTTGTGTCGGTGTCGATGAGATGAATCAAGCCAAGCAGTCACGGAAAGCTAAACAGCGTTCACGCCATCCCCATAAGCTACACTGAAATACAAATATACAAACCCAAAAATATGGAGAACAAAAGCGCTGCACCATAAACCTTCAAGACAGCTGTTGGATGAGGCTGATTGCTGCCTGGAGAGACGGACGTGAAACGTAACTCAATTTGTGAAGAAAAAAAGAGATTTGTGATCCACAACCCCCTTTGCATTTTGCAGATTCACTCTCCTACCTACTTTTTACCACTATTTTGTTCATCATCATAATAATCTTAAAGAAGCTGTATTAGCAATTCATTGCCTCAAGTAAAAGAAAGAAAATATTTAATAAAGGAGGTCCCTGACACATCCATAATGCCATCGCTAATCCTGCAAAGCAGATAGGAGAAGGTCCCCATCCTGGACGGACTGCAGAAGGACTGCAGGTGACAGCAGAAACTATGCAAGGCCAAAAACCTGAAACTCAGTTCCCTGAACTCCAGCTGACAAACACATTTGGTGTAACAGCAGATGTAAAAGCTTTGCAGAGAAACAGGGTTTTAGAGGGGTCTGGTTAGATGAAAAAATAATTGATGCTGACAGAGCAGGCGGGCAATGCGGAACCATGTGCTGCTTTTCATGCTTCGGGACAGATATGAAAACTGAAAAATATACAGGCTGGCTGTGTGAAAGAGGCAGCGATCCAGCACTGCCAAATAATGTAGAATATAACATTATGATGACAGCTAGGCGCTGAGAGCTACCAGAAAAATCACATATGTCCAAAAAATACAGAGCACTGCCCCAGAACTGAATCTGGGGCACAGGACTCAAAACCTCTCATCTGCTACGGCTTGGGAGAAAGGGAGAGGGAGCAAAATCTTCTGGCTTGTAACATCAACAAGTTATAACTTCACGTCAGATCATCTACGCCACACATCAGGCTCACAGGTAATGGGGCTAGAGCCCTGTCTGCTCATCACCAGGTGAGCACAGCATCCGAGCCCTCCGTCATCCTCACAGAGTCCTTAGGAGCCCGCGACGGGGAGGCTTTTACAGCGTCTCACCTTGCAAGAGCACACACGTCCACATCACAACTGCATCCTTCAACTGCAAACTCCCCAGAGGTAGGTGCATCTAATTACGTGCTGTGAATGTGCCGAGCATGCTTTGGGGCACTATAATAACACCAATAAATTAATGCTTGTAAGGTGTGAAAACTGTCACAGTGCAGGCACCGGAGAAGTATGAAGACAAGTTATTACTGTCATTACGGATCTTCGCACACAGCCGCACCGTGCAGCTATGCAGGGAGAAGGGGAAAAAAAACCCAAAATGGAATTAAAACTTTAAAACAGTTCATTTCTAATTTCTTCTGAACAATCACAGCGCTCTTCCCACAAAGCAATGCCGCATGCTGAATCTACCAAGCGAGATGCAATATTGTGCCAGTGATTCAGAAGATTTGATTTGTTGCTGTATCTTGTTTGTAAACTGGGGACAGGAGAGGGGCACCCGCAGGGGCCTGCGAGGCTTCTCCCTTCTGACCTCACAGCAGCTCCAACGGCCCGGCCGTCAGTCACCACCACGAGCGGAGATCAGCTAGCAAGGGCTGGAGGTGTCAGCAGGAGACAGCCGCTGATTCCATAAGGATAAACACTCAAGTATGACCACAGCCAACAGAAACTGCTTTTCGACAGCACCTGCCTTGTTAGGCTCATGAAATCAGGCACAGACAACCATGAAGCAAAAGAAAAACCATCCGCAAGTCAGGTTTTGGTGCACTCCCTGGGTGCTGGGAGGGACTTTAGGCTGCAAGTGGTCCCACGCATCTCCAGAGGAGCAGCTGAGCAGACACGGCACATCCCTCCCGGCGCGGAGGAAGGAGAACACAGCCCTGCGCTTTGCTGGCTGGAAAAATGCAAACGATAGCTGGCAATTGGTTGCCTTCAGAAAACACATGCCAGAATTTTCCAGTTGGACGGAAAAGCAGAAAATCAAGGTCTGAATTTGGCAAAGAATTTACCCTTTAATTTCTTCTGTATAAGAACTAGAGATTTTGGACTATCACTGGCAGCTAAAAAATGAATTGCAATGGGCAAGAGAGATCCTGGTTGCCCACTGCCCCCCGCCAGGCCATCAGCACGGCTGTGGTGAACAGGCTGCACAAAGGGAAATCTTTCATCTCGTGTTTCCTTCGCCCGTCAGTAGGATGCAGGCAGCAGAAAAAAGACACACGCTGCTTTATTGTTCTCAGCTCCTCAAATCCTGACAAGAGACCTCTGTTTCATAAAGTCTCAGAGAAGATAAGCTCTTTTTACTGTCTTAATTTAACCCCACATTGAAGACCAAGCGTTTGGGATGGGAACTGTAATGTTTATCTGCCTGGAGTCGATTTCCCTATTAAGCGACGAGCAGAGCTTCGTCCATTCCTCCCGGCAGCGTGGGAGCAGCGCCGGCCCCCGGCGAGCTGGCACGCAGGCAGCGGGACTGCGGCACGCTCGGTGATGGCAGTCAGGCGCGATGGGACGCACGAGTGCTTCTCAGAGGCTGCAAATCCTCCCAAACTTGTCTGCTTCGTGAATCCAATATTAATAACGGTTTTCCTGTATTTTCTCATGCCTTCCTTCTTTCTAAAACTACTTGTTTTCCCGTCCTGTCCACACCAGGGAGCAGACAAACTGCTTTCAAGTCATGAGCATGGCAATGGCGTACTCAAAAGGCAGAGGCGATTCTAGCAGGGGAGAGTGGGAAGAAGGTTGCTGCCCACATCAGACTCATGTCAGCCAAGTATCACATTTCCCGCACAGTCTGGGATTGAAACTGCCGTTTCTGTCTCATACAACATCGTTTCGAACTCGCTATACAGCCCACGCTTAGGTAATACTACCATTTACATACTCAAGGGGCAGAAAGCAGTATATAATTAAAATCAAACTTGTAGCAGTTGACAACTGATCCTTTGGCTACAAATTATATTTGTAACATTTGATTGTCAGAAATGCATGTTTATAATAATTTCTGTACACAAAGTCAACTTACCACGCAAAGGGTTTGTGATCCGGGTCGTGCACTAGGAAAAGGCAGACTCAAGGCGTTAGTGCTCAGACCTGGCTGGACGACGTTAGTAAATTCGGGGCGGTGCCACGGAGAAGCAGGTGCCTTTCTGCCACCATCTCGCAGCGCACCGGCGGTGCACGTGAAAGGACTCGCGCAGGTGCCTTTCACAGCGCCGAACCTGCTGCGGCGGAGCGCGAATGACGAAGGAATGCTACAGACTAAAACCCACCACCTCTAACATCCCTTCCAGCTTTTGTTCTTTCTTCTTTTTTTGTTTTAATTTAAAGGAAAAACCATTAACAAAATCAAGCTACTTGAATTACTTAGGATTACGTGCCAATAGCTGTCAGAAAGCAAACACTGTATGACCTGTAGCCTAGAGGAGGATGTAGCATTAGGACACTAATGGTTGCAAGATGCAAATTGCTGCCATGAAGTGAGCTGCATTTCCATCTGCCTTTACCTCTGCAATTTCCTCAAACAACTCCATCTGCCAATTAACTGCAGAGAGTCATGCTGCGACCATTTTGACCCAAAGCTCTTAGAGGTTGTAAAAAGGTTGGTTGGTTTGTTTCCAAAACTGTCAATGAGTTTTTATTTTCTTTTATTTTTTTCCCTGGGAAGGGAAACGTTTCTTTTCCCCCCCTCCATCTCTCAGGTGCAAAGCGGCATTGCAGTTCCCCAAAGTTTCACAGCTAGACAGGCAGGCTGGACTCCTGGTTGGTATTGCGGAAATAATTTTCTGACTTTTTCTAGCTTTCTGGTTCCAAGCACATTTGGACCCTGCAAAGTGCCACTAGTTACCATCAACCAGTGCGCTTCAAGGTACAGAGCTGCGATTTGCACTGAGCGTGGCCTCCTGTGCATCACCTCACCCAAGCAGTGCCTGTAGAAGCACCCAGCAAAAAGGTGCATCATCCCAACGCTCTTCACACGAGACACGGTGGGCGGTGAGATGGAGACGGGGCTCCCAACAGCTGCACTGCGGGTGACGGAGTCAGACTGCTCTTCGTGCAACCACCTGCTTTTCCTGGGCTCTGACCTCTGGTTGCTCTTGCAAGGTTTCCCCCGGCAGAGATATGGGAAAAACTGGATAGAGCTTAGAGAACTGCCTATTAATTTAGGTGGCCTGCTCTTCCCTTGCTACATAACCCAAGTTGAAGGAAACCTTTGCTGTTACACATCATGCAGTCACACATTGTTAAAACTGCGTGGTATTTCACGGCTGGTCTTTGAAGTATCATACTGAGAATCTGAATTACCCCAGTCCTCCCCAGTTAACACACTCTGCAGCCAAGCTGCTCTTCCAGCCAGCTTGCTGCACCTGGCTCCAGCGCTCTCAGAGGAGATGGATGATCACTGGAATGACCCAGCAAAGACACGAAGCTCACAGTGGAGCCTGCCTTTAGCATACACTACAAAATTAAAAGATGCCCCTTTCCTTGCAGTGGTGTCATGATCTGTTGGTTGTGCTTGCCAAAGCTGTTGAATGTGACCCTACCCAAGAAGCCTTCATTTATGTACACACATCAATGCTGGTAAGAAGAAAAAAGATAACCCAGAATTACCTGATTCCTGTAACACCCAGATGAGGCTGGTGATGCACTTGGAGAGATCAGTCCATAGTTTTGCACTGGGGGGACCTCCTGCTCAAGCAGTTTTGTGACTCTGAGCAATTCAAAACTACGGGCGGATAAGAGAGAGGAAAAAAGCTTTACAGTTGTATTTGCAGTGTCCTTCCCTACATCCAAAGGGTTTTTCATTAGTTATTAGATTAATTTCCTCATTCCACTGTAACTACAATGTATGGAGATTAATTTATTACAGGTTTTTTATTAGTCAAAGAGTCTTAAAAACCACTGACGAAAAAAAAGACTTTGAGGCCAATTCCTAATGAGAGCTTGTGTCATCTCTAAACTTCTATTAAACTTCCAGATCCCCTTTGAAGAAGCAAAGTATTTTAAAAAGTTTCCTAAGGTGACATAAAACTTTCGGTTTTATACATTTTACAATAAATCATATTTTTCTGCTGAACCCATGTAGAGATCTGAAACTATCAAGCAACAAGTCTGCCTATTAAAGCCCCTGTCTTTTGTTGGATATTTCACTCGCATTAACTAGGAAATTGCTCAGCCCCATTGTCGATAAGATAAATGTGTTCTCCCTGGAAAATCTTAGCAGATTTTAATAGCAGATTCCGCCTCGTAGTTTCTTGTTTCTTTCTAGATATATATCGTAATGGTATCTGCTTTGAAGTTCTTTATCTTGCTTTATCCTTTCTTCTTTAAGGAGCAATTTCTTGTTATTTCTTGTGCTGGAACTAGCCTTTATGTAGAAGAAGTCTGAAAGTACAAAGAATAAAAGTGTCCAGCCTTGCAGAACTGTGAGCATCCATCTAATAGAAATGTCTGCAGTTTTTCAGAAACAGTGAAACCATGTTACTGCCTTTCAAGTCTCCCCAGATTGTCAATGCATTGTGAAACGTAGTCTTAGAATGACATCCTGGGTTTGCATTCAGCCTCTTTGGGCCCAGCCCTGGGGAGGACTGAGTGCTCTTGATGCAAAGCATCTGTAGCTGTAAATACCATCTGTATAGCTACTGAAGATACTTTTGAGCAGCTGCTGGAAAGTAAAAACCAGACCCAACTCTATCCAAAAGGGAAATTTGACGAGTCCGCATTTTCTACAATAGAAATACAAAGTTTTCACAAAAGCCACCGTGCTACCATTGTGTAGTGAGAAGATACCACGAAGCCTGGGTATCCGTACAGCCTGCTAGAGCACCAGCCAGAGGAGATGGCTGCTTTCCCAGGCTGGGTGTCCTCTTGTGAGCCAACCCAGGTGTGCCACCAACCCACACGGAACAGGCCAGGCCGTAAGGTGTCAGGGGAAGAGAGCTCAGCTACGCAGAGACAACGGGTATCGAGCCCTTCAGATTCACAAGACCTTTTCCAGGCACACAAACCAGAACAGAGCCATAGTCTAGGTTTAAGACAAGAAGGCAGTGCATTAAGATGGGCACCCCCAGGCCTGGATTCTTCTCAGGCAGCTTCGGGAAGCTGGCCAAGGAGGCTGAGTGAGAAACACGGCGTTCTCAGCATCCCACTGCAACCCATGGGAAAATGCAGATACCTGCCAGCGGCACTGACCCACCAGCGATCATAGCACCCTCCGAGGTGGCCTATTGCTCCCCATTGGCAGAAGAGGGATCAACCCAAGTCTTGGGGTCTTTCCTCAGCACCTTCCATTTTCAACGTCCCTTCTAAATCCATGATTTTACTTTTTCTTCACTCAGCAGTAATACACAGACCTTGCTTGGGATGTTTGACCTTGCTGATTGCTCCTCTGGCATACAATGACAGTCTCTGTTTGGGGGCACAAGCTCAGGCGATCCAGGGTCCTGCACAGCGGAACGGACACAGCAGCTGGAGGTTTCATACCCTGCTATTCACTGGAAACACTGCAAAGTCACTCATTATTTGGGAAAAAGGACAGCCTTTGCTGGGTCAAGACAGGAAGGAAGCAAGCAGGGACCTAACTTGGATTATAAAAGATCCATTCTCACATTCACTTTCCAGTTTGGCCCAGTGACGTTTCCCTGCGGAAGCGGTCTGCATCCAGCAGCGCACGCAGCTGCACCGCTGGCCGTGTCCCGCAGGACGGCGAGCAGGCTTTCAGCAAAGGCTGCTTTTAGCACTTCCAGCAGTGCAAACCCCATCTGAAGAGGGAAATGGCAGGTGGGCTATAGAATTGCTGTGCCAGTATTAGCTACTAATGTGAGTATTCAGAGAATACAGCTTTTTTCCCATAAAATATTTAGGACAGAACACATATGCATTTATTACTTTTCATCAAACAGAATGAGAAAGTTCTTCTTGCTTCAGCTTTTGGAAACCAAAACAAGTCTGACCTGACAACTGCTACCTGCTTTCTTTCCAGAAAGAAGAAAAAAAGTCTGGGGAAGAATAAATGTTCCACAGGATATAGTTTGGGAACCACTACCAGATACAGGCTCAGTACGCCTACAGGAATTAAAGTCAGCAAATCCAGGCAAGACCTGGCACAGTCCTGGGCAACTCGCTCCAGCTGACCCTGCTCGGGCAGGGGGCTGGACTAGATCATCTCATGAGGTCCTGGCCAACCTCAGCAATTCTGTCATAAAGGATAATGCGGGACTGAAATTAGAAAACAGCCACGTGCTTTGCTAGCTAATAGAAATGTGCACTTTTGTTGGTATACACTGCATATGTGTGTGCCTATCAGCATATATACGGAGTGGACTGTGACTTATATCTACGTAAGATCACAAGAGGGAGTCAATCATCCTTATCCCTCTACCTACACTATCTGGATGCCAGGTTCAGGCGAGCTATTTGGGCACCTAACTCCTTTTGTACCCACTTCCCAAAATAAAACCTGCCTGTGAAGAACTTCACTCTCCTGCTGACACAAACCATGGCAGGACACGTAGTGCCTCCAGGAAAAGTCAAGATGAGAACTGTGCCCCCGAGGGTGTCTCCGAAGCACAATCCCTCCAAAGCAAAACCCATTTGATAGTGGTTATGCCCTCCTTGCCCAGGGCTTGCTCAACACAGGTGAGAAGGTCTGCCTTTCCTGCTCTTAGAAATAGTCCTGTACAGTATTTGGGCCTTGAGTCTTTGTTCAACCAGTGGCACAGGACCTCAAGCGCTCTGTGAATGGAGGATCAGGCAGGTTATATGACAAGGCCAGGCTGGACGGGGCTTTGAGCAGCCTGGTCTAGTGGAAGGTGTCCCTGCCCATGGCAGGGGGGTTGGAACCAGATGATCGTTAGGGTCCCTTCCAACCCAAACCATGCTGTGATTCTGTGATTACTGACCAGCTACGGCTGATAAGAGACACGTACGCTGGTGTATCACAGCCGTCAACGACTGTGGCCCACGGGGAGGCTCAGCCTGGCGTCTGCACGGGGCAATGCCCACGAGGGAGTCCCCACGCTCTGGCCACCGGGTAGGGCTTGATTCCATCATCTTTTGTTTATATTTTCTGTTTGGACCATATGCTCCCCCATATTCTCTTTTTAAACCATGCAATGCATTTTACTTGGTACCGTAGCATAAAGAAAGGTAACGGCGATTGCTGCAATAGCTCCGCAGTGAGGAGCAGAGTTCATGCAGCCCACTGACATTGCTGAAGGGCAAAGAGAAACGTACCCACATGCGAATAAGATTATGCAATTTTACTCCCTGTGAGTAAACAAAATTACTTATTCTTAAAAATCAAAAGGTAATCACACTCTTTTCAAATTGTGTGAAAGGATGGAAACTGGATCCCTGTTCCTAAGACATTAATCAAATCCAGACTCAATTTAATGATGTTAACAGTCATCCTTAGCTTTCATAATCATTCAAAGGGCTTCTACTGAAGTTATTTGATCTCAGACTTTTTTGTTCACTTTTCAGCAGTATTTTAGAGAGTCTATAATGTCTGAGAAGCTTCATGTTCTGAATAGGGAAGGAATCTCAGGACTAATATTACTATTTATTACTTTTTTCCTACTCAGTCAAACTTAAATTACATGCACAAAACTTCAGGATGATATGAAGCACATAAACGCCCATATTTAGTATTTTGATTAGTCACAGAAGAAAGTAAATCATGAGCTTGTCTATATAAGTTGCCAAGCTGCTGACAAAGTCTTTCAGAAATAACGCTGAAAAATAATGAAGTCTAGTTTATGAATGAAGTTTGTGTCAAGGTAAGACAGCATTCCCTTCAGCATTATAAACAGTGCTTTGATGAAAGTTTCACAAATGGTTTAATTTTTCTCTTTTATCTTCTCCCACACTCCTCTCCGCAGCCTATCTTTCCTCAGAGCAGCATCCGCAGAGGAACAGATGGTTCAGGAGACAGGAGATCCCTCCTGAAGATTACAGGCAAAGGTTTCTCACTGGCTTGTTGGAGGCGAGAGAGTTCAGTTATGGGTATCAGACATGACCAGAGAGACAACCAGCCTTGGCCCTGACACACAGACGCTCCCAGGGACAAAAGGTAGCTAAGATACAAACAGTGTCTTCATTGGGACAGAAATGGCTTAACAGAAGCTATCGGTCTGTGCAAGACTCCCACCATCCTCTGGCGGAACCGCTCTGCTCTGCGGGAAGGGTTGAGCATTCACTGAGATGTAACCTAGAGGAGGAAAAACACCCTCTGAAATGGAAATTATGACACTGAACTTCAGAGAGAGGACACAGGGATTCTAGCCCTTCTCGGTTAATGTTTATTTATAAATGCAGGTGTACTACCACGAGGGATTAAGAGCTTGCCTAGCTCCAGAAATCCTCTCGCCCTGTGTCTCAAGAGGCTGCTTGGGAAATGACAGTTCACAACCATTCATTGTTGTTACCTACTGGTGGTCTTCATCTCCATATACCCCTTTTCTCTAGGGACTCAACGTCAAGCTCGTCCCTCTGACCTATGCCACAGCCCCACCTTCAGCATCTCCTTTTTTCTTCCCATTTTCTGAAAAATTTGCCTTGCTTGCTCTCTGTCTTCCTCCATGCAGTTCATGAGCAGTGTGAGGACTTCGGAGCCATAATGGTTTGTTCTTCCATCCCATCAGGTAAATGGCGCCTTGTCCTGTTAACGCAGCATGGAGAGGAGGCACTGGGCCAGCCCCTGCAGCACTTGGGGACAGCATCCACGACAGCCGGGGGAGCCCAGCTCAGCTCGACAGTCGCAGAACAAGG
The DNA here is from genome assembly GCA_020745775.1 of Theristicus caerulescens. Classification (NCBI taxonomy): domain Eukaryota; kingdom Metazoa; phylum Chordata; class Aves; order Pelecaniformes; family Threskiornithidae; genus Theristicus; species Theristicus caerulescens. Next base: position 70,676,446 of record CM036564.1, read on the forward strand.
AGGCGGCCACAGCTGGGGCTGTGCTGCCTTCTCCCGCCTGGGAGAACTGAATGCAAAGCTGGGTTTAGGGCAGAGCGCTTGCCAGGCCAGGGCAGTCCCACCAGCTCCGTCCGTTATCAGCATATGCCAACGGTGGATAAACGGGGAAGAGGACACTTGCTTTGGCTCACTTCAGACAACCGCTGGCCCCATGCCATCACATGCCTTTTACAAGAAAATATACATGAGCTGCCTTCTCCCTCCACCCATCCCACCCACCGCAGGACACGGGGGTACCAGCCCTGCCTGAGCCTCATCGCTTCCAGCTCCAAATGCTTGCTGCTGCAGGAAAGCTAAGCTGCGGGGATCTCTGCCTCTCTTACATTAATTCCACTTCCAGCAAGCCAGTATTTGTTGATATCAGAATTACATGCAGATATCACAGACTTTTATTCAGAGTATTACAAGAATTGCTATAATCTCTCGATTCTTCCTTTGCTCCTTATCGTACTGGTTCAGCTCTTGCCTGCTTCATACAGTCGCTGTCTTTGTATCGCCCTTTGTTCAAATTTGCATTCAGACAACAATTAGAGGACTATGCATCGCACATTTGCATCGTATCACACGAGCATTTATTTCTCTGGAAGGCTGGTAGCAACCTGAAACAGCACTTCGGTTATTAATGGGAAACCGCTGGAAGGATCACTGCATTCCTGGAGCAACATCGGGGCTTTTGCCGTTGGTTATGTCTCCCACCACACTGGATACACTGTTGGGTACTTAGCAAATAAATAAGTCAACAACTCCAGGAGAGAGCGACCAGATACAGAGGCCACAAAGAAGGGTCCTCGATTTGCATGGTGAGTCTGTTCACTGATCATCCACCATAAATCCTGGCTACGGACTACAGAAAAAAATATGAAACTGCTTTCTTAGACATACCTTCCTTCTTTCATTGTGTGCTTCAAAGTCTTCAGGCGCAGCCAGCCGCCGGGAAGGCATGGCAGAGTCTGGCATTGTGGAGACTGAGGCTCGCAAAGAACAACTGCAGCAGAAGAGAGAGAGCCCCGTTTGAAACAGGAAAGGGGAAAACGTGCAAGCCCTTCCCTCTCCCATCACAGGCTCCCACTTCCTCGTCCCAGCTAAAGCTAAGAAGGAAAAAATATACTTTAAGAGAAAGATTCCTTTGAAACAAGGCAGAACACGGGTACAGAGAGATGAAGACGATGGCTTATGATAAGGGCACAGCCAGCAAGGAACAGTAACTTTGGGAACAACGGAAATTTCACAGGTATTAGATCTGAGCGCAGTCAAGGCTGCTGGAAACTTCAGTACAGGCAGCAGGGTGAAAAGGTGCCCAGGCTTTACTGGGACTTTTTCTTCTTGTTATTTTACTGGTAACGGGGAGGGGGGTGAGAGAGAGCAGAAATAATCAAGAATATCCTGATCGAACAGGGAAACTCTAGAAAATAACAATTGCGTTATCTCTGTTTCCCCACAATCAGTCAGTACCTTCTGCTGAGCTGACTCTCAAACAAGCGTTGCATAAACCAGACGTGTGTTTGTAGATCCAGGGAGTGACAGGTGATGGGATGATAAAACACTGATTTTACGAGGATGGTACCCTGAAGGGACACATCAAATGCAGTCCTCTTGGGGACTTTAAAACTTCTAAAGTTCAATGCAAAGATGACTTTTTTTTCAGGTGGCACAAGTGTAACAGAGATTATATTTTAACCAGAAATCAGGAGTGGTGCCGAAGGAAGTCATCTTGACCTTCGGCAGGGCAGCGACCTGCCATGGCATCGCTCCCTGCCCAGCACTGCCGCACCCCAGCTCCCCGACATCCCGACGGCAGGACAGCCCGGAGGAGAGAGGGCTGCCGTGTACAGACAGGAAACAGCTTTTCACTAGGCTACTGGTACAGGCGCTCCAGTCCTTCTTCAAGGTAAGAAACAGAGGGGGCAACTTGCAAACCCAGTTAATTATGGTAATGTAATTAAACAATTTCAAAGGGGTATCGTACCAAGGGTAAATTTTCCTGAACAGTAGCATCCCTATAATGGGTTAGCAGTAGGGAAGGTCAATGGAGGACTGTAATATATGGTCTATACGTCTGTATCAGACAGCAGTATTGGCACTGATCTCAATTTTTCATCTCCTGCAGAGTTAAGAGCTGTTTTCCAGTCCTCTCCTGGAAGCTGTAATGTAGTACTCCCGTGAGGATTGGGATTGAGAGACCAAGGACAAACTGCTCTCCCATTTCGCTGAAGCTGCCTTGTTTACATGCTTCAGCGATCTAAAGCACAGCCAAAACTGGAGAGGCAAAACAAATGAAAAACTCAGAACAGAAACAGTCCATTTCTGTTTGGAATCACTCCCCGTTCGTGATGCAAAGCCCATCGGCACCATCACGCTCCTGCAAAGCCTGCTCATGGTGCAGCATTTTCTGGAGGGCAGTGCTTAAATGGAGATATTTTCAGGTAGCTCTGTGTTCTTGCAGTGTAAAGCACTGCTCAGCACTACAAAAAGGAGCTTCAACCACCCCCGCCACACCCAGACACTCAGTCGCAGGACAGCAAGGGGGAAGGCAGGAGCAGAGCTCTTACTGAACAGATTAATAGGGAGCTGCTACTGCAAAGCTGCTCCAGCGCAGTGGTGGCTTTAAAGGCCAGTTCTGAGGTGCAAGGTTTCAATTACCATCACTTAAGTGTTATCCTCTTTAGATGATTCCTACCAAGACAACACAACGGTTGCTGCAAGAATATGCACTCCTTTTTTTTGCTTTTTTTAATGTTCTCCAGATGCATTCTGGTTTTATTTAACAACTATTTGCTGAGCAAAATGTGATATTGTTCACATCCATGTGGAAAGTACAGAAAAAAAGAGGAGTGAATACCTTTACTGCTCTGAAAACTTCTAGATGTCTCTTCAAAATTTTTTTTGGAAGTATTTGCTGGTGCAGAATCTCCTACACCATTTTCCCAGGTGTGCTGTACGAGTTACGCAGCTGCTTATCAGATTAGAATTAATTTCAGATAATTTGTTTCCTTTCAGAAGAACATGGCTGGGAAACATGCTTGGCTGGGACACCTCTTCCTGCAGTAACCAGCTCAAATGGAAATAAAGGCAGGGATGAAGTTGGTCTTACACACCAGAAACCAAAACGAATTTATCTGGACAATCGTCTTCCCCTTTTCTTCCCACGCTCACCGCTGGGCCGCAGTGCCCAGCATCCAGCACAGTAACAGACAGTAAAATGCCGGGGGAACTCAAGAGAAGAACGGGAGCACAGCTGTGCTCCAAGGGCACAAGGAGAAAATGACATCAGCCCACTGGTGTCCTGCTGGATCCAGGCACTGGACACAGCTGGCACAGTTAAGGGGGGTGGGAGGAGAAGAGCCAGGTTAGACTGAGCCTCTGGTGCTCTTCTGCTTCCATTAACAGATTACTCATATTGGAAAGATTAGTAATGCAAAAATCAGTTGTGTTGGTAATCTTTTCTGGGAGCTACATGAGAGTCCTAAAGAGTCTTTTAAATAGAGATGGGCCTAAATTGAAGATGCTTTTTGGTTCAGATTCATTTCTTTTTCTAACGGTTAGATACTGCCTATTTTAGCAAACATAGTAGTCTCCTCTTCCCAAGTACTTTGGTAGCACGCAATTATAGTTACTGTAATTGAACAATTAATGTTTCCATTGAAAATGCCTACTTGAAAGCATTTTATTTCCGTCATAAATTTGGAGTGGGTTGAAACCCTCAGCAAAGGCTGGAAGTGCTTGGGTGCATTTCAGCAGAAGGGAGAAAAGGTGCCGCAGATCGCAGGCAGGAGAAGACAGAGCCGCTCCCGCGCGGACACGCGGCCAACGCTCTCCCTCGCACCGTCCAGCGCGGTGCGGTTTGAGCAGGGCGTGTGCTTGCGGACCAGAGGGGCACACGTCCCACCGCCTGCCCCCAACCAAAGCAGTGGCAGCTCGGGGCAAGCAAACACCTCCCCGTCCCAGGTCTGTGCTGCGCCTGCCCGGCTCTGCTCTGCCACTGTAAGAGACTGAAGCGTTAAGAACGATTGTCTCAAAGCTTGCTTGTGAGTGTTTATCTGATAAGACCGGACCGCAGACCACTCTTTTGTCTGAGAAGACCCAAGGGCAGACCATTCTTTGACTTAACAAATGCCACCAGCTTGGAAGGATATTTGTGCTAACTTGCTGAAGCAACAGGCCATTCTTTGGCTTATCAGGTACCACCAAGAACAGGACACCAACTGGTATCCGGACCAGGACGCTTGCCCACCAACAATACATATTGTGTGATTAGATGTGCATGTATGGCATACGTGATGTTGCCCTGGGTAATCAAACCAAAACGATAGGGCAAACTCCCTCTCCAACACCGGATAAAAGATGGCACAATGAAACCTGAGTGTGGCCACCCACCACCGAAAGACTGAAGACTGAGGACCAACGGGACAAACCTTCCCCGAGCCTGACAATCAGACCGGGACTTAACAGCCACCTCACCCATCCTCCCTCTCCCCTTTCCGAAGGACCAATTATTAATGTAAGGATGGGCACTGCCTATCAAAACAAAACATTTTGACAACAATTCCAACATTAATCGTGTTCTTCATACCACATCCACCACTTATTATCATTAATATTTGCAAATTATTTTCAAATAATACTGAAGACTTTTGTCCCTCTCATGTATAAGCAGCTTTAATTATAACATTAGTTATTAATATCTGTGCTAATAGTACTGTCATTACTGTATGATTTCTTAATCATGTATCAAGCTTACTATATAGCAAATACCATCTTCATTCTGGATGCCAATTAGCTCAAAAGATGACAATTAAACATATTTATGCAGATTTATGCAAACACTAAAACAATCTCATCCCCATACACAGCATACTTTACATTTCAGGTTCCTATGGCTACAGCTCATAACAGCAACGTGTGCTCAGCTTACATGACATCAATTGCAAACAATTATCACCAGCTGAATCAGCCCAGGTTAGCCCAAGACTTAACTTTTTGGTGTAGTGTTCTGATGCCATGAAATCACAGATGCCAGCACTCAAAAAGATTGCGAGATAACCCAATCTATCCCTCTGCCTCAGGGCAACCACACCCAAACCCCATCGCCAGGATATGTTCATGGTGGCACTCAAGTTTCATATTGCATGCAGATTGTCTATACAGCACCAATTTAATCTAGGGCAGGGATTTTTTTCCACTTCACTGCATCACATCTCCTGTTATTTACTCTTATGTCCTACTCAGCCAAGAGCTGGAAGACGCAGCAATAATATAGATGTTTTTTGCCTTTGACTCCTCATGTCACCAATATCTTGCTCAGGCATGCAAATACGCAGTAATTAGAGCTACATTGTATCAAAAGCCAAAATATTTCAAAGCAGCTGCTTTTGCCTTCTCTTTTACCAACCCACAACAGCCAGTGTAGTCCTCCTCTTCTTCCCCTAACCCTGCTTTCCCTACTGATCTCCACAAGGATGAGACTTTACAGGAATTCCCCCCAAAATGGCCCTGAAGAGTTTCAGGGTGGCCCACATTTCTGAAACACAGTAATTAACAATTTGTTGCTATTCATTCATACATGACTCAATACTAAAAGAAAGAACAGCACCCAGCCCCTACAGAGCGAGCCAAGAGCCAGCCATGGACACAAGTTGCCCAGCCTTGGTGGGAACACAGCTCGTATCTGCAGAGTCAGAGCACTCAGCCTCTGCTGGAGGCCAGGCCAGGCTACTGGCAAGGTTCCTCCATGGCCACCAACATCAACTGTCGTCTCTCCAGCGCACGTGTTCATCTTTGGATACGAACATGTGAGAGAGGGGCTCAGAGAAGAGTGGTTACAGTTCCTGCCTGGCTCCTTCAGCTTCAGACCCTTCCCAGGCCACCAGTTTCATGGTGGAAGTCATCAGATGACCTCCCTACAAGGCAGAAGACACCTATCGATAAACTCCTCTCGGGCATTGATAAAGCCTGGGCAAAACTGATAGTGTTGAAGATCCAGCCCAAAGTCCAATATCTGGATAGCTCTGACAGCAAGGAGAGCCGGGTCTTGCACAGAAACGAATTGGAGCTGAGCAGGGGAACAGATGACCGAACCGTGTGAAACAGAAATGAAGGCGGCTGCAGTGAGCTGCAACGGGCAGAACCACAGCAGCTTTGCCCAACCCTGTGTGCTATAAAGGGGCGGCTGGGAAGACCCCTCTACTGTTGACCTTTGTATACCAGGATATATCCCAACAGAGTCACCACCAGCTCTTGTTATTCAAACCAAGGAGCCCAGGACACAGCCACCCGTGTGTTTTTCCCCACGTCCTGACCCTGCGTGAGAGGCTGGGAAGGCAGCACTTGGCAAACACCACACCAAGGGCTGGCTCTTTTGGAACTGAGCAAATTTTCCCTTGTCGAATATCTATTTGTTATCTAATGTTGTGGATATATGAGGCCGTGATGAAAGTATTTCTTGGCTTACCTACAGTTTGTATAGAACTACTATTTTGTTATTCATTAAATGTCTAAATAAATAATGCACTGCTGTGCTTCTCTGTATTCTTTTTGGGGTTTTTTTTGTAATTTGGATATGAAAAGTTGAAAAATTAAAAAGTTTTACACATAAACCTAACTGGATATTTAATCCTCTTTGCAAGCTTGTGTATAGGTTTCATACCTTAAGGCTCTGGTGCATAATTAACATGCCCTGCTCCCATCTTGGTTTTCTGTTAGGAAAGATTCTGGATGTTATCAGAAAACACTTTCTCTAATTTTAGTATGCAAAATTCTAATTACAGTATGAATTTTTTATTTCTTAATTCTTTACCATTTTTATTCACCCTCTGGGTACTGAAATATAATTAATTCTGCTTTACTTTTTCTAATAGATTTATGTGTATTATCATATATATTAAATTTTCAGTTCTGTAACTTTTTTCATTTTTATTGCTTCCCACATTGACAACGTTCACTTCATTAAAAACATGTAATCCCTGAGCTGTGATCAAGACATAATTGCACATTTTTGTATTATAATAACATGCATGTTCTTCATATTTTATTAGTGAAACCCCCTGTTATGCTTGTACAACGTAGAGTAACCTCCCAAACTGCAAGTGGAATCCAGGCGAATGTGTTAGGGGCACCGGCGGGATCAGTTTGCACGCAGGGACCATGGTCATACTCAGAGAAACAATACAATACTGCTTTTTTCCCCCCTCTCAATTCCCTTGCACCATTCTGCATAGACCAACCCCAAGACTGTCTTCACAGCCTTGACCTAGCGAAGCAGTTGCCCACCTGAAACCAAAGGGAACAACACACACAGAGACCAAGCGCACGGCAAGCAGCCGAGGCAGCAGCCCCTCCAAACGCAACCCCGCAGAGCCCCATCGCTAGTTAGAGAAGTCCTTGCACGGGCAGCGGGAGGTTACGTGACGCTCCTTTGCTCATTGACCAAGTTGGTTAAGTCCTTCAGGTCCATAATTACACTTCTCAGAAAACGGTAAGGACCAAAACGCTTATAGTCCTTATTTTTTTCTTCCTTTTTGAGAAAATCCCCAGTTCAAAAAGATTTTTCTCAGTTCAAAACAGATTTTTTGTTCAAAGCTCAAGGTAATTAAAACCACAAAGTAAATCTGAAATGGTCAAAAAGAGGGAAACGAATTAATCGATCTTCACCATTACTTTATCATATTAATTTGCTGATAGTAAAGATATTTAAGATCCTGACCTTTCAACTGGGAATAGGAAAGTATTTTAGTTTATTTAAATATTGTCAACTGCTCAACATTTTTTCTAAGGTGGAAACACTTTTCGGATCTCAGGAACCGCCTTCACACACGGAGTGAGTGCTTACTCCATGGAAGAGACACTGATCTACTCGGTCAAATACCATTGCGCTGTGCTTCATTTGCTTGCAACTTGATCTTAGAAATTTTATTATGCATATCACTGCTATTTCTCATTCGCCTTTAGCTCGTACTTTTTCTTAGCACTTAAGAATTAGAAAAAAATGTAAAAATCTTTTTTATTGTACAGATAGAGAACAAAGGCAAAACTTTGTAGCAATTCACGTAAAGCCATACAGCATGCCCCTAGTAAGGGAGTACAAAGGACACTGGAGGTATCGCTTAACAGCTCTTCTCTTAACCATTAAACAATTTATCTGGAACGTACATGAATATTAAAAAGTGACGGGTAACACTGGTCAGCGTGTCGTACCTGTCCCTCCATGCCTACCATAAAGCCATCATCCCTATCTAAAAAAAAAACCAAAACCACATGTAATCCAGGCTCATTTTAAATCTTTACACTATTTGCCTCACCTTACCACAATTGCTGCTCAGGCAGCCTCACGGCTGGCTAAAACGTGACCACAATTCAGAAGATTAAAATATTTCCCAGTATGAAGCCAATCTGCTGTATTAACATTACTCACAGTAAATTTTATTGTCGTTTCTTCTCCCAGCCTTTTAATATTTTGTTTCTTGGGATGATGTACAACAAAAACTGCTGTTAGTAATTACCTCCTGCTTGTAATAAACTGTCAGAAAGAACAGGCAAAACCTGGAACAGTCATCTCAAATCCAACGGCAACACGTCAGCTCTCACGGAAAATCTTAGATGGGATTAGAGATGTGTCGTGGCTGACAGAAACAGCGCAGAGCCCAAAGACACGGGGCAACTGTCCTGGAAAAGGAATGGGGTTCCCAGTTGAGCGATGCTAGGCATGCCAGCCAGTTACTTCTGGTTTATCTCGTGCGACACCACCCAGTATCACCTAGCACAGCCCCACTGACTTGTTGATATAATTAATTCAGCAGGTTAAAGATATTGCTGGTTTAAAAAAAAGAGGAAAAAGAGAAAAAGCGGGAAGCTGCCCAGAATACACGTGCTCCCAGAGGCTGCAGGACTTCTCGCAGACATACCGGAATGAAATCATATTCACTTAAGAAGAGATTTTTTTAAAAATTTTGGCACAAAGAGCAGGGGCTGTACTGCAATGGGCACATCACCAGTCCTTGAACCCCTGGAAGGTGCTGGGAGCAGGTCTGCCAAAAATCTTGTGCTCTATGTACAGACTTCAAAAGATCCGATGACTTTGGCGCTCACCGGTTGCCTGGTGAGGTTTAACCTCGTCAAATAGCTACCGTAAGGGACAACATGCCTTTCACTTGCCGAACCAGGCGGTTTCCCTCAGTGGGAAATAATCAACATTTGTAAAGTTACACATGTGTAAATGTACCTATGTAACAAAGCCATGGATTTTCCACACCCTTAGAAACAGAGCCAATGGGTGAAATGGGTCTCCCTCTACAGAAATGGAGTTGATCGTCTTTCTCAAATAAAAAGAGCTGGCATCGGAAAGTGAAGTTTGGTACAGCTGCCCAGCGCAAATAAAATTGTAACTTGGCCACAGATACTGTACGAGATGATTGATAAAAGCTGGAAAATATCTGGCAGAGAGCACTTGTCCTGTCTTCAGGAAGGACACTGCTGGAGCTGTTTTGCTTTGAACTATGGGGCCAATATTGACGACAATTCAGCAAATTCCTCCGCGATTTCCAGCCAGCTGTGGGCAATTCTCCAGCGCACATTCCTCCTCCACACACCTCACGAGCCAGGTGAGCCACGCTCTCAGCTACATTAGTTTTGCAATATTGAGTAATACAGCACCTGTTTTCAAAGACATTCCTCTCTCCTGCTTCATGAAATACAAAGAATTATTATGACTACAACTGTTAAAACCAAGCACAAAGTCACACCAAAAAAGATAGTAGAAATTTAACTCATTCTTCCTCTAGTTAGAAATGGAGACTACAATTAGAACAGCTATATGCCTTTCTAGTAAATGATTACAAATGATTTTGTCTTTGCCTGACATTTTGACCTGGAAGGATAGGAAGAAAACTGCACACCCACCGTGACGGTGCTACCCTTGCTATGGGATAACCACCTCCTCTACCACCCCCATGTCATGTTAAAACACCTCACAATATGCGATATGAAAAGAAGTCATTCTGCTGATTTGCTAAACATCACTGGAATAAATAGGCCCAGAAAGCCAAAAGCATCATTAACATCACCTTGTAATGTTACCGAATTAGAGTTGCATGTGTTTTTTAAGATGACTGTGGACTGCTTAATCCCATGGCAAAAAGGAGCCATTAAAAAAAATTTTGATTTTTTAATCAGAGATACCAAAACCATAGATAAAAACACCGCAGGCATATGACATGTAAACTATTAGGTCAAGCTTTCATTTTAGCTGAATCCTCGCTACTTTTGTTTTAGAAGAAAATAAATCTCTGACAGGCTCTTGCATGATACGAACGACATTGCTGTGGTCAGGGTGCGGAAAGTCTCAGTGCAGGGGCGGGTTGCCTGTAGGTCTCTCTCTCCAGCTCAGGTGTCAAGACCTCTCTCCAAGCCCAAATGACAGAGACCCAGCAGCGCCAGGGCTCATTTCAGGCTCCCAGGGAATGACGGCAGCCGCAGCCGTCCTCCTGGCCCCAGTTTTAACTGGTACTTCTTCCCGGCTGGCTCAACAAAGAAAGACACTCCTTCCCAGAAGAAATAAGGGTGAAAGAGGGATTTCTGTACGAAATAGCTCACTGAAGCTTTACTCCACCTGGCTGCTACTCTATGAGGACACTGATTTTCAGTGGTACACGTCTCTAGCTTATCAGTGAAGGCTGCAATATAGCCCTGATTTTCTTTTTCTTTTGTTTTTCTCTGTTTGTTGTTTTCCTTTACAGATTACAGTCTGTTGCATGATGTGCTGTATGTTCATCTGCACGGGCAGGAGAGCTCGGCACAACGCTGAGCCAACGACAAGCAGGGGCTGATTCAACCTACAAAAGACACGTAACAGCAACGTGTCCCAGCCAGCATTGACCCCCCTACCACAAACCACACTTTCTAGCGGTATTCTAGGAGATTACAGTATCTTATTTAAACTCAGTAATCTAATCTGTGTTCCTAAGAGGCATAGATAAACACTGATGTTCTGTTAGAGCAATATTGATAGTTCGTGCGGTTGTTTGCTTAGAAAATCCCTGAAATCACAAAGTCGATTGCACAAACCCACAACCAGCAAACCAGATTGCTGTATGGAGCAGGGAAAAGAAAAAGAGTTTTGGAGACAAAACTAGGACCGTTTGCGTGGCTCCTCTCCGGGTGCAAGAGCTCCTCTGCTCCACCTCCACCCGGTTACTGCTATCACTGCCTTTGAAATCTGGAGAAAAGCTGTACTGCGGGTTTGCTTGCATTTCAAGTGACAATTAAAGGGAAGAGACATCAAGACAAAAAGACTGAAAATGCGTAAGAAGCTCTCCCGCTCCTAACCTGTAGTTCTGCCAAACTGCTACCCAGCGGAGACCCAGCACTTCATCCCAGCTCTGCCAGGACAGGGTTTACAATACAAAGGACGGAAAACAGTGCATCTGAACGATTAAAAATAGAACTAAAACTCAAGACCCCAGTAACAGCTTAGCACAGATATCTTAGGTCACCTTAGCTTTACATAGACTAAGTGGAAGCTACCTGGTCAGAAAACAGCTGATCAGTTTGGGTTTTCCACATGTAAAAGGACAGGAGAAACCCTTATCTTTTTTATGCTAAGGCAAGATGATCATATCTGATAGGTTATGGCTTTTTTAAAAATTATTTTTAACACAAAGAGAGGGTCAGGATGCAGGCTGCATTCCCCTCTTTGAACCGACGTTCACGCAGAGCTTCCACCTGCAGATGCGCGGCCTCCTCTCGCAGCCACGGCCGAACCGAAGCACGTTTCTCCCCCAGCAGGCAGCTCCCCTAGCTATGCTTTTGGAAGAATCTCCAATGCTGATCTCATGCAAGAATTTTTCTTCTTTCACACTTGTTTTCACTTTCCTTCTGTACTCACATAATCATTATTTCCACATGTTTCATATCAGCATAACACATGAATCATATCTATTCTGCATTATTCCTATCATATTCTCTAATGGAATTGGTAGATAAAATTATTTCCATCCGCTAAAGCAAAAGCTGCATATCCTTGGGTTGCCTTCCTCGGGCTCCTGTGGTTTCCCAGGTGCTGCCTGGGTTCAACAGCCAGCAGCCCCCCGGGAGCACGCCGGGACGGCACCGACTGCAGCGGTGACAAGTGCCACTTGTCACTCCAGGAGTGGTACCGCAGCCTTTCCTAACCTGTTTTCTCAGCAACACCGCAGCTGTCAAGTGGTATGTTTTACTTCTCTTCTGCACAATACTACATTCAAAAACTCCTGCTAGCAGAGCACACGCGCGGCAGCCGCAGGACACACCCACATCCCCAAGCCCTGCAGCTCAAATCACTGCCCAGCAGGCAGCCTGGCATTTCATCTGACCCCAGCCCGATCTCTAACATCTTTTGGCCTGATGACAACCCTGGCTGAGTGCTTTCTGTCCAAGTTTGACCACCAGAGATGTTATCCAAATGGGCAGTACTCCCAGTGCTGTCTCAGAGGTTCGCATCTTGCTGTGCGGGACTGCGCTTTCCTTTCTACTGCCTGGTTCAGACAGGACGGTCACGCTGCACCGAACCCACGCCAGCGCTGAGACATGCCCCTCTGGGAGCACAGCCCACCCAGCGAACAGAGGAGTAAGCCTTTAAAAACCTGTGCTGTGACCGGCAATCTGCCGACAAAGGGAGCGCCTGTCCCCATCGCAGCTCGGCCTCGAACACAGCCACCTTCAGCTGCCGGCTTTGTGCCGGCGGCTTCACTCTGCTGCCTGCTCAGGGCAAGGAGCACGAAGCCGCGGGGCTGCTGCGGGAAGCACCGCCGCTTTAGCACACCTGGGCCATCGCAAGGGCCGCAGCAGGGGGGAGCGGCCGGCTCTGCGTGGCTGCGCTGTGCGGAGCCACCGGTCTGCGCGGCCGCATGAAGCCACTGAAACGCCGGGGGACAGGGGGAGACCGAGCAACAGGACTGCAACTGCGATTCAGCTGATTAAAGATATTTCCAGAAGTACTTCTACAATCCAAATGAAATTTCAAGCCACACAGAGCTCCAAACGATGAACTCCAGGGCACTGGGCCAGCACCTTGCTCTGTGCCGCAGCCGGGTCACTGCTCCCTCCACTGCATCCCTGGAGAAGAAGCCCTGCTCCCTGAATTGCTGTGACAAGTGCTTCGTTGATTGCTAACAGCTACAGAGCTTTCCCCTACCTAAGCCGCAGGTTAGGGAAGATACATGCCTTGGTGGCCTCCAGCTACCGGGTTAGGATAAACAAATCTCCTGTCACCTCCTTGTTTCTGGATTAGCGCTTTGCTCCTGTTCAAGCTGTCAACCCAGTGAAGGAGCCGAGGAAACAAATCCAGTCTCAAAACAAGGTGTAGCTTGGCTCCCAGCTGATGGGCAAGGCACCAAGATTCACCGCATTGGGGTAACAAGGATGGGATTTATTACATACTTCAGCAGAAAGAGTTTGTGACATCTAAGGATTGAAACATTATTAATAAATAAAGCACTATGTGACTAACCCAGCTCTCTACTGAACACGTACCACTCAGACTGCTGTAACTATCTAACACCCCGCAGTCTATCAGCAGAGCCCATCATCACAGGACACCCAGACACAACTGCTTTGTCCTTGGACACGAGCACGCCAATATGATGCCATTCCATGGTGATCCAGGTTAGCCCCCAGTCCGGTGAACGTAAGGCAGAGGCACAAAGAAACACCCGAGCGTGTTTCGCACACTGGTAGATGACGTTTCCATACTGGCTTTCATACAGGCTTATATTGTTCAGCTGCAACGTGCAAGCAAAGGGACGGGCACAGCTGGACCGCGTTCTTCGATAGCGCTCTTCTCTCTGGCACAGCGACAGGATCGGCTACAAAATTAAAAAAAGCATCCAAAACATCCATGTGCACACTAGCCTCCTGCGGGTGTTTCGCCAAGAGGGTGTTTGAATCCCACTTTCACTTACTGGTGCTAAAGATTCAATTTCCAAGCCGTGCGGGACCGACTGGGGAATGCGATCCACGCCTCGTGCGCTACGGTGATAAAGCAGAAGCGGTGACAAAACAACCACCCGTAAGCGCGAGGGCGAGCACAGGGAGGTCCCACGAGGTGTCCTTGTCCATCAAATTGCCCTGGGCATCAGTTACAAGAGACCCCACAGTTTCATGGGAAGCTGATGCTAGAGCAGCTTTTCAGAGCGCTGTTGAAGGTCATGGTGTTGCTGCTGCAAATACAAAAAGCCTGTACCTCTGTTCCAGTGGTACTGGTACTGCTGAAGCACCCTAAGATGAGACAACACAACCATATAATCTGACGTTTCCGATCCAAGTCTGACTTTCAAAAGCAGAAGGACATTTTAAATTATTCCTTACCTTTGCCCTGCTCCTTACCAAGTGCAACCCGTGCTGGGCGCATGCTGCAAAGGGGCTGCTTTCCGCCTGACAGTCTATTACTGAAGGAATTGTTGTTTTAACAGAGCCAACCCAATAAAGCAGCTCCAAGCCCAGGATGAAATATGAAAGATCAGGCCCTTCTATCCCCCCCAATAAAAGAAATAGCTAAGAAAAAGAGAATCAAAATAGACTGAAATAAGGCCTTCTAGTTCCTAGATAATCTGATAACAACTGAGCCAAACAGAAGGCTTTGAGTAGGAGTCCCTTTAGGAACACAGGACTTTTTTTGGTGAAAAACAAATGAACAGAACACAATTTCTGAAGACTATATTTTTGTAGGCAAGAGAAGGAGATGTGCCCAACAGGTACGGTTTAGTGCTGCTTCTAAGTCCACGCCACAGAGAGCACAGCTCCAGGACGTCAGCTGGGCCAGCCAGCAATAGTGCTCCAAATGTCGGTGCATGTGGAGATGGGGCACCAAGGCTGCGCTGTGCACACCCTGGCCGCACCCCGGGATGTCCTTGCTGAGCCATCCTGCCTCTGAGCATCAGCGGGGAAGACAGCAGAAAGGGAGAATGTGGACCTGGGGGTGAGAAAGCCTCCTCGGGAGGAGCAGAGGGCTGAGCGGCGCTGCGCATCCTCGCACGCTGGAGACACGAACACCTCCTCACCTGAGGCTGCTCCCATAACGTATCTGACTGCAGAGAAAATGGAAGTTACTACCAACTTGCAGTGGAGGTACTGAACTGCGCTGTGCTGGGCCATTAGTTACGTGACAGCCTTCCTTTAATAATCTCAGTCACTCAAGTCAGTGGCTACAGCAGCTGTGAACCTCCCGAGCTGCACAAAGCACCAAAGCCACCATTTGTAAACACACGGAGGTGACAGGTTGGATTTAAACGGCCAAAACCTACGAATACCTTAGCAGGTGAGAAAGCATTCCAGAGGGAGGAAGACGCAAGTGGAAGAGGTTATAAAAATACAGCGAGAACCCAAGCTGCCACTGCAGTGCCAATGCAGCGGGAGCGGCAGAGCAAGGCAGCCCCGGCACTCGGGCGGGCTGATCTGAGACTGACTCAGATATTAATCTCCTAAAAGACCTGTGAGTCTGTTTGTGGTTGTCTTGTTAACCCACTGCTGTGTAGATACAAAGCAAAAAATACATTTTGCCTCAGGCCACTGAGTAGGTGGCATTAACTATGCAGATTTCGGTATGCTCTTTGGCTGCAGTGGCTTCCCAGTAACTCCTGCTACCAGCAGTGAACTGAGCTACAAAGCCAGCCTGCCTGCAGAACAGAAGAGAGGGAAAGCCCACCGGTGAGCAGGCTCTCTGGAAGCGTGGGAGATGCTAGACAGCACGCAAGAGTCCTTCCCTCCTGCTCGCAGTGGTTTTGCTCCCGGGCAACAGAAGCCTCAGAAACACTGGGTGGGCTTTGCAGCTTCTAGGATCGGTCGGGCAGAGAGGCTGAACGCCAGAGTTGTGCTACACGAGCTTCAGTGCTGCACTCTGTAGGAAGACATCAATTACAACAGGTAAGGTTTAGATCTGTATGAAAAGAAGGTGGAAATTCAGGCAAGTTTGTAAAATATCTCGGGCTGAAGAGTTAACCTTGCCATTCTTGGGTTGTAGGAGTTTGTGATCATGTAACAACTCAAGCAAACCTAAGAGAGACATAGCATTAACCTGACAAGTATTGTGGTAACGGGAAGATCCCAAGAAAAAAGTCATCCAGCTCATGATCATCTGTAGGAAAGGTGGACAGTGCCTGAATGTTGGGCACAGAAAAAGAAAACCCCTCAGCAGAGCACTAAGAGATTGCAAGGGAAGTCCCCAAAAGTACCTGAAGCATCAAACAGCAAATATCAAACAGTAGCTGTTTGTCTTCGGGAGAAGAAAACTTGCAGTGGATTACACAGCCCCGACAGAGTCTGCAGACCCCCAGAGAGTGTTTGCCGTGTGGCCAGAGCTGGCCAGATGCAGACGTGAACACTGAATCCATCTCAGATATACCAATGTTGAACATCACACCACTGATAAACTTAATCTGGACATAGGAAACCACTTCTTAATAGAGTAATACACAAAGTGTATAAGAAAGAAACCTAGAAAAGATAAAGCCACTTGTAGTCATCATAAACATGTCCTATACTTGGTTTTACCACGGAGAAGCATTCATTAAAAGTGCCCTGTAAGTTCTCTTCCCTGGAAATCACAGAGCAAGCTAACACACTTGCTGGTCGTGCATCTAGGTACCTTCACTGACTTGTATACACGAAAGTGTAAATTTTTCAAGGCCAGTTTCCCATCATTTGCAGAGTCCTTGGGGTTTGTGTCCTGTATTGAAGACATTTCGCTGGAAGATACCAAGCACTGGTGATACACGCAGAGGTTCGGTAAATGCCATGCTGTCTCAAGTAAAAAAGAAGCCTGAGAAGGGCAGAGCTGGAAGCTCCAGTCTGCCCCGGCCGGAGGCAGAGCCGCCGGACGAAATCCACCCAACGCATGAACTCCTTGTAAAACCTCTCACGTCTCGACCTCTGCACCGCACACCAGGTATCGGTGGGACACCGGTGCTGTCAGAAGCAGCTTGGCGGTTCTGCCCTCCCGTTCCCCCCATGGCCACTGGAGCCTACAGGAGTTATTACTGCAATCTCAGACACAGAAGTCACAAACTGCATAAAATCAGATAGGTCTTGGTGACTGAGAAACATTTTGTAACACTAAAAAAACCAAACCAAACCAAAACCCTGCCTGACCCCAGACAAAGTCTGGGCCGTGGCTGGCAGAGGCAGCACTCAGCGATGAAACCCGGCAGACAGCAATTAAGATGATGAGCATGGAGCGGTCAGCGCAGTCTGCTCCAAGCCCCTGCTATTAAATTAAGATTGAGCTCTTTGCTTTGTTTAAAAGCACCAGGGTACTGATCTCCATGGGGTTACAGAATTATAACAAGAACATCACAAAAAGGTTTAAAAGGACAAACGAAGATAAATTAAGGATTGAAAAAGCCTAAGCAAGGGACCAAAGCCATTTTATACTGGCCCCAGAAGAACTGGAAGCTGTTGAGGCTAGCTTTACAGACCAGAAGCACAGGGCAAACAAAGCAGAAGAGGCCACACCGGTGGCACGGAAAGAAGGCGGCACAGATTTTTCTGTGCTGTCTGGAAAAATTGAAGTGTTGGGACTTACCTTCAGCCCTGCACTGCTGGGGAGCTTTAACAGCTCAGGGACTTCCAGATGTGGACATCACTCAATATTTTTTCCCTGGGAATCTATTCTAGTATTGATTTGAAGTCTGTAATATTATTAAATGTTATTTTTTAAAAGCTTTTAATCCACTCTTAAATCTCTTTGCAGACATGAGCTGAGCATGGATACAGCAATGCCTGCCACTCACGTTCAGACAAAGTAGTTGTTGTGGCAGATCTTTAACCACACTAATGAAACACTAAACTTTACATTTCCTTCCTATTAAATCTGCATTTATTGGGTACACTGCAGCGAGAGAGACGTGGAAAATTATTTTCCCCACCACCTTTTAATCCACTCACACATCTTCAAAGTGCTGCTCTGACAGTCAGCCGTACACATTCACCCTGGGTTTAATGAGCGTGATGAAAGTGGTCCAGTCCTCAGCAGCCGGCCCAGAGTCCACGTATAGCCCCGCTCTGCGAGAAACTGATCCTGAGCAAAGCAGGGGTCTTAGATGACGGTCTCCAAACACTGAGCTCTGGGCGAGCCCATCCCACAGAGCATTTCTGTGTCTTAAAGAACATCACCAGCCCATGGATTTGTGAAGAAAACCATAAAGTATGATGTTCAAACTATCCAGTTTTCTGAAATACACCGGTATAGACAGTGAGGTTTTCCAAAGCCTGTGGGAGGCCGGAGCCAGTGAATCAGAGGCGTGGGCTAGTTCAGACACGACAAGATACCAACCACAAAATCTTGAAGCAGACTTGTATGACACCAACATCGGGGCGAGGCGTTACCTCGGCTCGCCAGCAAGGGATGGGGAAGGCCACAGTGGAAGAAGATGGAGTTAGAAGCTCCTAAACAGGGAAGATGTGGCAAGTAGAGACAATACGAGACGCAAGGTCACAGACAATAAAAAGGCAGAAGTTCGCAAAAGGGAAGTAAAAAAAAACCTAAATGACTGGCAGAAATGCTCTGACAGTGTCCTGCTAACACATGCCCAAAGACCTATGAGAAGGAATACGCGCAGTCGGCAATGAGAACTGAAGTCACCTTCCTCTCCATGGTCAATGGGGAGGACCCTGCTCCCTGTCAGGTCTGCAGCCTGTCCCCATGACCGGCAGCACTAAGAAACCGCAGGTGAAGCCCAGGCATCCCCCTCGCTCTATCTCTGAGCAACCCAGCTCCGCTTGCCACCAGCCCCTCCGGCAGCAGAGGTCCAAGCTGCGAAGACAGGCTCAGCCCCACCAGTGCCCATCAGATGCCCCACAGAGGAGCCCCCCGAAAGCAACCCCTCGGTCACGAGCTGCTCCATGCCTGCGTCTCCCAGTTCACTGCCCGCCAGGTTTGAGAAAGCGTCTCAAGAGGGAATGTTGATAAGCCGCAGCACGGTTACTGCTCTGCCGACACTAAGCCCCTCTCAACCTTTTCCTTCTTCCCTGTTCCCTCTCGAGACAAGCGGTGCTGCTGCCGCAGCCCCGTGACAACTGCCGCTGCGAAGGACCCTGTACGCACATGGCAAACAATTACGATTATTAAAACACAGGCAGCAAACGAGAATGCTGTTATAATCTGATACCTTGAAGCAAGGCCCAGCACAAGTGAGAAGCAGAGACGGTACACAAGCTAGACTAATACCATGAATCCTGTTTTTCAACAGGAGGTTTTGTGTACTTTTGTGTTTCGGTCGTTGCTTTGTTGATGGCAAGCCAGCGCGACAGGCAGCTAAGTGCCATTTTGGTTATAATAAAATATTGGAAGATATTAGGCATTGAGAGCACAGGCAAAATTAAATTTACAAATGAGCTTTATAGGGGAAGGCCACAGTTAACAGCAGCTCGACTCTAAAGCCTACATTCCAGCTACAGCAAAGGAAAGACACACGGACACTGCAGCATGGGGCACACCTGGTTCCTCGGGCCCCTGCCGTGTTAGCCCCTTCAACAAATGCAGCAAGCCACTTAAAAATAAACACATAAATAAATAAAAAGGTTTATTCCAAAGAATTGCACATTGCCTTTGCAGTCCCAGCCCCTATGGCTGCCTGCCAGCGCAGCGGCTCCTGCCCAGCGTCCCGCTAGGACGGCACGGGAAGGTAACGCGCGCCGACGCTTCAGCTTGCCCCACCAAATCCCCGGGCAACCTGCTGTCTTGAGGCAGGGGATGGGATCTCTCGGTCCTCCCATGTCTGTCCCTGGCACCCTGACATACTGTGAATATTTTTTTGAAATGCACCTTCTAAAAACGTTCTACTGTGTAACTATTAATGTCTCCAAGAAGATAAACTTTCTGGGCTTTTGCCTAGTGAGTGGGAAGGCAGCCAGCCCACAGCATACAGACCGCTGTCAAGCCACTCACAAGCATGCAGAAGAACAGGAGAGGAGAAAAATAACGATCAACATTGGACCGAGATGCTGAGAGCCAGGTCCTGTATCAATACAGAAATGGGCTTGAAATGGCAACACCAGGAACTGTAGAGTTGCCAACTCCATACAGAGGTGGGCTTCAACGACACTTTAAATGCTTCTTTTTACTTGTGGTGATTATTATCCCTATGGTTATCTGAAGTGAAACGCTCAGAAATTCTTCTTCAATCGGCACTAATAAGCAGTATACAAGGATCTGAAGCCACAAGGTCCAGCAAACCTCCGCACCCTGCTGCCCATTATCCAGCTCTGGGGAGCACCTTCAAAGCGCACATCCTTACCGTAAGGGCTTCCCAACACAGAGCTGTGCTCCCGCAGAAAAAGATAGATTAATCTGCGAGCCTGACTTATCACTGCATCTTGAACCCAGGTCTCACAGGAGCCAGAGCCTCAGCCTTCATCTCCTCCAGGCAGCGACCACCAAATCCACACACCACAAACCATGTTTGAGCGAGGAAGGGCATCACGCAGCCCTTCCAGCCCTCACCTCCGCGGGGATCGGGGGGCTGGCAGGGCAGGGGAATTACACCCGCCCGGCACCACTTTAAAATATGCTGAGCCTTACTCTTCGCAGACTCAGTCGGTTATTGTGTTTGGAGTCTTCAGAAAACGTGCATTAGAAACATTTCGCCTGCAGAAGTCTGCTGGAAGACTGATGGTGATAACTATGGCCAGCACAGGAATGTGCTGTAAATAAGATTTTAAAGGCAGGTAGTCCTCTGGCTGCAAGCAGTGTATCTGTTGCTTCAACAGCTGAAATACTGAAGACCAACAGAGGTATTTCACACACACAGTGATGCTGGGACCAGGCGCTGCATAGCAGAGGCTGGAGATATTTACTGTGCAAAAGACAACTTCATGGCACCTGCCAAAGGGTGCCACGGCGAGCAGAGCCACGGAGGATTTCATGCCACCAGAGCCTCCTCCATCACCTACAAGAAACACCCCTGCCTGCTCTGAAGAAATACATCGGCTCCCACCTAACGGCCTTGTCCATCGCAGAGCTGACGCGGCTGTTGCAGGCTCCAGACGCCGCATTTCAGGCTGGCGTAAGCGTCCTTCAGAGGTTTGGCACGAGCAGCCTGCTGGAGAGCACTGCCT
Source organism: Theristicus caerulescens (assembly GCA_020745775.1). Taxonomy (NCBI): domain Eukaryota; kingdom Metazoa; phylum Chordata; class Aves; order Pelecaniformes; family Threskiornithidae; genus Theristicus; species Theristicus caerulescens. Next base: position 70,697,563 of record CM036564.1, read on the forward strand.
CCTGCGTGACGAGCTGGGCAAGGCGAAGCCCAGGTCCTCACCAAAATTAGGTTATATCCTCAAACCACCTGGAAAGGAAGGGCACTGCTAAGGCTTCACTTTCCAATGCACACAGGGTTTATGTATTACTTCCTACCAAACTACAAGCTCTTCTAAAATAGATCGAATAGCAATTTTAAAACACTATTGCTGAATATGATTTATTTTGTTACATTTTACCCGGCTATAACTCCTTTCACTGCTTAAATGCTACTCCTCCAATATATCCCCTCTTCCTCTTTTGGCTCTGAACTTTGGCCAGTTATTAGTGTTATTTTACCAACAAGCTTTGTGCTGAATTGCCGGGACGTTTTTGGGTCAGGCTGGCAGCCTCCCGAGGGCAGGGCACCGCACCCCAGCATCCCCACGGCTGCTCTCCCCTGGGGGCACGTAGTGCAGGAGGTCACCGCGTGAATAGGTGGTGACCAAGGTTTTCTGATAGATTGTCTTTGCCTGGAAAGGCTAATTAAAAGCTAGTGACATTTCTGTAATTAACTGCTTACTATTCTGGATATAATTTGGGGGTTAAATGGTCTTATTATGTTAGATCAACATTTTATCAAAGAGCTTCAAAAGTGCTGTGTGGGTTCATGCGTCCCACAATCACATGGAGAATTAGAATAAAATTATAGCACAAATTTAACTCGTGCATATTCCCTCTGGGTCCATTTTTAATCTCTTGTGCTAAGTTTAGTGATTTAATGTTGGCACTGTGATTTTAGAACGCCTTGTGATGGCAGCAGCACCTACGGCTGAATTTATGGTGCCTTGCCGGAGAGGCTGTCTTCAGTCACTTGTGAGCTTTGCTAAACAGTGTCCGCACAGGCTGAGCTTCTCCTCTCAGAGTTTTTGTGTTTGTATTCCTTTCACCCATAACCGAATCGCTATTAGCAGTTTCTGAGAAGACTGGTTGTTATTTTATATTTTTTAAAAATTGTCATTGCCCAGCATAACCTGCTTTATGGCAAAGACTTTCTATACGCATAGCACTTCAGAAAAATCTCACATTTGCCAAATGGTTTCTGGGGAAAAAAAATAAATACCATTTCACTTCAGTTCATCCGACTGACACTTCACCACGGAGAAGCGATGAAGTCCCGCTCTCTCGGGTCTCCACCCTGCACACTCTCCTTGCGTCCCTCCAGCCGGGGCCGCGCGCTGCTGGACCGCAGGCTGAGCCGCCGGCGAGGGACTCGCTGGGGTCGTGTGGATTTATACGAGAAGCAAAAGCTCGTGGGAGGACGCTGCGGAGCGGCACCGAGGGCAGGCAAAGCAAAGCAGCTCAGAGCTACTCGCCCAGTGAGCGCCGGCCAGCCTGGGCACCAGGGGAGGGGGAAAAGCCCAGCACAGCCCTGCAAAAATCCTCTGTATCCTTATGATAATAAATGGTCACAAGAATTATACAACCTCCCAGAAAAATGTACAGATTAAATCAGGGTTTTGCATGGCTTGATTTAATTCTGGCCATTTATTTCTGTTTATTCTTCCTAGAATTAATTTGATTTAATTCTGGCTCCTCCGAGCTTGAATTTTGCAATACTATTAATGCACTTCTAATGTAGTTCTGTGCAGGTCCAATATAATGCCATATCTAATTCTAATTAATAACATTCATAGAAGTATAGAAATTCTTCTGTATCCACTATAAACAGCCAAAAATCTAACGAACTTGTGAAAAACACAGCATAGGTAATTGGTTCATTAAATGGTGTGTATTTCACACCGCCTGGCACGTTGTTGGCTACAGGAAACAGGACACTGAGCTCAGGAAATTAATGGAGTTAGGAGGGAGCAATCCATAACACCTGACTGACAGACCAAGGTACACCTTATTTATTAACAGAATCTATACCGAAATGGAGGCCAGCATGCTGATGGAGAGCTTCATTAAAGAATAGTGTCAGTCCTACATTATCTAAATTACACTTAGATCCGTGCTTAATTGCATTGGCTTAGCCTAAACAGGAGTCCTCTCTCAGAAAATAATGAGCTTCACACCTGACACCGGAAGAGATGGGGATGAATTCAAGAGTGCTTGGACTCTTAATCAGGCAATTATATTTTCTTCTTCCTCCTGAATTAATTAAAGAAGAGAATAGGTACAGCATTAAGACACTTTTACAATAAAAACAGATTCATGACCATTTGTAAAAGGCAGAGTGATCCATACAAATAGGAGATTTCCTCAGGCTGACAAAGAGCAGTCCCCAGCCAATTCCTCCTGCCAAAGCGATGAAAAGGGGGCTCCCCTTCAGCAGTGCTGGTCAAGTACGGGCATCTGAGACTCATCCTATCTCTTTGTACATGGCAAGTGGGAAAGCCTTGCAAAATTAAAAGTTTTTGTATTTCCAATAAGAAAAAACCAAAATCTTTCCGCCCTTGCTGAGCTTGTCTTGACTATTCAGAGCCCTGCATGCAACCGCCTCCCGGGTTCGAGCTGTCAGCAAGCCGGGTCTGAGCCCACCGCCACCCAACACGGCCCGGAGCCCAAAGCGCAGTTTGAGATACTGTGCCTCAACCCCTGTCCTCTCTACACAGGCTTTCACCTTTTCACAGTAAACAGATGAGAAAGTACCAGCTGGTTTCTAACCTCCTTTTAGACTTTTTCCTAAGTTGCAGATACACCTAGGAGAAACCTCAGCTTCATCGAAGGCGCTGGCTCCATCCTTATTGAAGGAACTACCTTAGACTAGCTACAGCCGAGGGAGGCTTTACACCTGGCTTTGCAAGTGCTGTCTCGCACAACCTGAGCCTCTTCTGCTGCCGACGCTGACCACAGCCCCTGCTCGGCCAACGCGCCTAGCCGCTCTGCGTTTAGCCCTTCCACCAGACCACGGCAACGGCCTCCTGCCAGGGCTTTCCCTGCCCAAGAGTTGATGAAACGAGTCGGAGACGGGAAGCGAAGCAAAGCTCTTCTGTATCACCTCGTGGATCAGAAGTGCTGGAGCATCCAGCCCCCGCAGCACATCCATGAATCCCAGACCCAGCCAGGGGATCATTTAAGCTTTATTTTTATTTTGGTAAGAAAACATGAGGGTTTTTTTGCTCACTGAGTGGCATGCCCATGAGAAAGCAATACACACCCTACATCTGGTGATTCATTCTGTATGTGCGCTCATTAACGGCTACTTAAATCTACAGAGACACAGCACGGTGAATGTAGCATAATAGTATTTTTTCCCCCAGTTTACAGCCCTCAGCTGGCGTGACACCAGAGCCCTGCTGATCGCCGCAATCACCGTGGGAGGAAGCTCAATACAGGCTAACTCTCCTCTTTACTTAAATTATACCAACTGTTTTCATTAAGAAACATTGTGAGAGCTTTACTATTTACTTACTCAGCGATCACCGGGGCTCCAAGCTGCATGGCGGTGCATGGGGCTCCTTACGGCGGAGATCGTGTTCCGGCACGCTCTCCTCGACGGGACGGACCCCCGATGCTCCCCGCCAGCACCGACGTGCACACCACGCAGGGGGACATTGCTCACCTGGGCGCACGTGTGAGGTGGAAAAAGGTGAGAATGGCAAAACTTTGAGGCCAAAAGCAAGCAGACGTAACTCTCTGCCTGCAGCCTCTTCCCTAGCCCGGCCGTACCCTCTGCACGGGCCCGTCCACCAAAGCCTCTGCAGGCAGAGAAAGGAAAACGGGTATTTCTGCTCTGGCTTCTCAGCCCCGTTACTGAATGGGTTTCTCGTTAACATCAATTAAAAGGAGGTTTTTTTAGCATCACTAACAGGAACACTTTACAGGGTTATGATGACAGATTTTTTCCCACTCAGAGGCCCATAGAAAACAGCTTTTTCTGACTGGGTCTAAAATCCCCATCGTAGGCAGCATCATCCCCTACCCGCAGGGCTGCTCCCTGCCGCGGGACGTGCCCCTCCTCACTGCTTCGGGCTGGAGCCCCATCACTACGCACCCCAGGGCACGGGCAGCGCAGGTCTCTGCTTGCTGCTCCGTGGCCATTAACAGCGTTCCATCCGATCAGAAGGCTGAGGTAGTTCACTGCACAAGGAGAATAACTATTCAGCCCCCACCAAAATGACAGAAATCAAGAAAAAAAGGAGAAATGGGAGTTCCCGCAGCCTGGGGTCCCACAGCAGTGGCTCCCAGCGAGGGGGCTGCCTTGCACGGCCCGTGGCGCTTCTGAAATCACATCTTGCAAACAGGTACTTTTAATGCCCAGCCCTGACGGCAGTAAGACATGCTGTAAATGACAAAATGCACCAAGAAAGCCAATGAATCACAAAGTAATCAGAAAAGTACAGTAAATCTACCCTGGCCTATAACCAGAGGCTGGCTCTTTGGTGCAGTAAACATGCCAATGTCAGAAATTTCTTTGTGGTTCTTTGAGTTTGGGGTTTTTTTAGGTAGGGTCTTGTGTAACAGCACTGCCTGAGAAGCGATCAGTCGCAGGTGAGCACTATAGCAGTTCACAGAGTTTTAGTGACATTAAGTTTCTTCTAAGAACAATATATCCTGCAATAGCTGGTTAAAACAGGGGAACGATTTACACACACACACAAGAAAATTATTAAAAATTCCATCCAGCTGTACCCTGAAGAGGTGACCCCACTTCTGGAAGACACCAGATGCTGTCCCCAGGCTGGGTGTTCAGAGGGACGCGGCTCCCACCCAACTCTCCGTGCCGCCTGGGGAGCCAGGCTCGGCGGGCGACGGTGACACGGAGCCTGCCCTAACACCTCTTGCCCCGATGCTCCCTGCGCTCAGGGAAAGCTGCAGAACAGAGCGCAGAAATACTGGGATGTGTCACGTCTGTTAAAAGCTGCCACAGGGATCCAGTGACCCTCCAGTTCTGAACAGCCCTGAACCCCAGGTCTAAGAGGTTAAATACGCAGCTGGAATACGCTCCATCTGAAACCCAGCCTTCTAATGAGAGTAGATCTGGACCACAGTATTAGCAGTTTTAGTTACAATCTTTTTTTTATTAAGGCCAATTAGCTAATACTGTGATTTCATCTTAACTCATGCCATTTATTTTTGCTCTTAGTATTCAGCATTTCAGCAGTCAGGCCATCAGGCACGCACGCACCGTGGAGAGGAGCAACCACAGCCAAAAGCGGTGTCGGAGGGCAAGCTGTGAAGCCGAAAAGCATGGCCGGTGTGTCAGCCACCAGCGGCCCCGTCAAGTACAGGGGAGCGGCGGAGAAAACATTGCTACAAACACCCACCTCCCATCAGTGACAAGGGGCATAGCGCACGCTCCCAGCGTCATCAGGAGCCGCACTGAAACGTCCCAAATAATCATTGCTGGCAGTGCGGCAGGGATGGGGACGTCACAGCTCTGACCACCCTCACCACGGCAGGGATGGGGACGTCACAGCTCCGACCACGCTCACCATGGCAGGGATGGGGACGTCACAGCTCCGACCACGCTCACCATGGCAGGGATGGGGACGTCACAGCTCTGACCACCCTCACCACGGCAGGGATGGGGACGTCACAGCTCCGACCACGCTCACCATGGCAGGGATGGGGACGTCACAGCTCCGACCACGCTCACCACGGCAGGGATGGGGACGTCACAGCTCTGACCACCCTCACCACGGCAGGGATGGGGATGCCACAGCTCCGACCACGCTCACCATGGCAGGGATGGGGACGTCACAGCTTTTGTTGCAACAGAAGGCATTTTCCTGTTGGTTTGCTGGTGTTTGTCATGTTAGGGACGTGGTTTAGTGGTGGACTTGGCAGTGCTGGGTTAACGGTTGGACTTGATGATCTTAAAAGTCTTTTCCAATCTAAACGATTCTATGATTTGGTGTCTTTTTTAATTGTTATTTTAATAACACAGTCCCTCCCTGTGCTGTTTGCACATCAGTACAGTGCAGGCGCTGCACAGGAGTGGGAAGCGACAGGAGAAATCCGTCTTTCCCGGTTCTGGAAGAGCGCTAAACCCACAGTCCTGTTCACAGCAGTGATCCTCTGTCTCCGAGCCTGCTGAACTCTGCGGGGGTTCGCTCCCAAAGGCAGAGGCAGGACGGCTGCAGGAGCTGCTGCCCGGCGCGTTGTGACCGTCCGAGCTCTTCCCCTGGAGCTGCAGCAGCCGCCGGCAGCGGGCGAAGGGCACGCAGGGCCAGCGCTCGCGGGTCCGCCCCGCAACCCGCAGGCTGAAGGCCGACTGGGAGGGCAGTGCTGATCGTTAGTAGCTTTCCCGTTCATCGGGGCGGTTTGGAGAAGCGCCTCGCTGCTGCGTGTGGCACTGCACGGCTGCAGCAGCGATGGCCCCGCCGTGCCCTGGGTGACGGGAAGGACGTGGGGGCAGGCACCAGCAGCCTTTTGCTTGGGGCAGGGAATTATAGAAGAAGAATATTAACTTCCCTTCAGGTGTGCGAGTCAGGCTGAGAAAGAGACTGCAAAGGTCTCGCTGCTAAATGCTGCCAGTGAGGGAACACCTGGGCGTCCTGCCACAGCACCGGGCCTCTGCGCTCAGAGCTGCAGGGAAGAATACGGCCTCTAATTTTGGTATAGAAGGGTATTTTTGTCCCTTCTTTCCCAGTACGCTTTGTGCGTGCTTGTGCTCTGAAAGCCCAGATGCTTGCAATACCGTCTATCGGCTGTTAGAATTGCTGTTTCGGTTATTTACTGTTGTCCCTCAGACACGGCTCCGTGGCAATGGCTGGCAACTGCTTCTCGTCTCTCTGCAAGCTGCAGAGGCACTGGTGCAAAACAGAAATACGGACAGGAACATTTCTCTCTGAGTGACACGCAGGGCTTTGGCAGAAGGGTTTAGGTAGATAATAGCAGTTTTGAGTTACGTTAATTAAAGGAAATGAGATTGGTTCCCACTTTTAGGTGTGTTGAAATGCATTGACAAAAACAGTTTGGCAGCTCCTAGTGAGTGGAGACCGGTAACACACAGAGCCGTCTTACAGACACACGCCGTTGTTCTGGTCCCTTAACAAGCCACCTCCTCATATTCCCTCCAGAGACTGGACTCACAGGTGGGACAGCCCCTCATTTCACTGTTTAATTCTGGGAGCAGGGGTCCCAAGGATTTGCAGAACAAACCTGGCGGATGCTCCCTAACAGACCCGCAGACAGCAGCACTGCAAAGGAAGCCAGGGGAGCTGCCGCCGCCATGCATTGCAAGCAACGTTTGCCGGGGTGCTCCGGAGTCAGGCACATGTCCTGAAAGGCTGCCATAAATTACAAATCTGCATATGTGCAGTGGAAAAGATGACCCATTAGCAAACCTTTCAAATACAGATAGCCTCCCAGGAGACAGGGTTGTACATTATTCACAGAAATAACCCTGACGGCACAAAGCTTTGTAGAGCATTTCAATTGCCCTGAGATAATTAAGAATTTGTTCAGCGAACAAAACTGGAAACCTAAAAATCACAGCAGCTGAACAAATTATTCCAAAATCTGCCTCATTTATTTCATGGCGATGTAGATTTGCAGAAAATTAACATAAGATGCAACTTCAGTAGCTTATGTTAAGCTGGGAAACACAAAAAACCAAAGCGCCCTACCATGGATCTCCTGGAGTCACTTTGCATAGGAGATCTCAGCACCTCTACTCACAGCTTCTGCCGTAAGCCAACCTTGAACGAAGCTTTGCCAATTTTTGGCCCACCTCTTAAAAAACTACCAATATTGGATTCACAGCACAGCTTGGTAGTAATTGTACTCAGAGTATATTCAGTCTGCAGTTTTCATTGCCAGTCTCTGTGATGGACTATGACTATCACCAAAATCCTTCTGGTTAAAACGTGGCTTTGGATAATAAGCTCACTCCCTTTTAAAAGAGACCTAGCATCCAAACCGAACAATCCTTTGCCAGAGGGTACCTTATCCAAGGCTGAGCGACATGTTTCTAGGTAGCTCGCAGAAGACTACAGCCCTAGCGCTGTATTCCCAAAAGCTAATGCCAGGAACTGCTCAGTGACACCTCCACTGCCCTTGAACTGCACAACAGTCCTTCTGTTAACCACGACAGGAGTGACACCTGGCTTTTAACTTCAGGCAACATGTACGGACTTCATAATGATCCCAAAGATCTCTGCTTTAGATATTTTTTCTGAGAAAGCAGAGTGTGTGCAATTTTTGCTAGAGGTGGCTGTTTTCTTTAAAAAAGGAAGCTGATGTTTCAGCTTCATGAAATTCAGCACTGCCTTATGCATCTGGCATACTCACAGCGGATCAAAAGCAATCCGATGTTGTTTCCAGCCACCTCCAGCCTGGAGAAGGGAAAGGAAGACACGGGAATGAAATTCGTACAGCAACTCAAAATAAAAACAAGCCAAACGTGGGGTACTCCCATCAGGAGCATCCCAGAGAGGAGCACTGCGTCCTTCATCTGCATGCTTCATACTTCTCATTTGTTTTTGCAAAATACCATTTTCAAACACCCTATAAAGGAAGACACCCTGTCAGATCGCTGCTTTGGCGTTAAATCAATAGTAGTACCACTTCTAGGCTCCGATGTACCAGCTCACTTTCTTGAGGCGTCGCACACCCCGTGGTGGCCACCCAAAGCTCGGGAGGTGCCATTCCCTCCGAGGCACGCCACGGGCTGCTGCCCGGCGGGTGGCCGTGCTGCTCCGAGCCCGACAGCCGTCTCAGCAACCCTTAGCGCTGCTGCCGCGCTGACCTTTGCGGCTGCTGACATTTGGGGAATTTGTAGAGCAGCAAGCTCCAGTAAATCTTGTCAGAATTAATGTAAAAGTAGACACGCTCATTAACATCTTCCCTCAAATAAGGGCTGGCTGGCTCGTTACTGAGACGCCATTTGTCGTCATTGTCTGCGATGGAAAGCTGGAAGGTGAGCGATGCACGGGGACATCGAGCCTGCCGGCACAGGGAGGTGGCACGCACCGTCTCCTGCCATCGCGGGCAGGGCATGCCCAGCCAGCCTGGACATCCTGCCGCCAGAAAACTACTGGAAACAAGACAACACGTGTACCCTACGCCCATGAAGTCCAATCCCCTGACCCACTGGAGACCCATGGCCTCAGTATCGGTACACTGGCAACATGGGCTAGACCTTTTCTGAGCATGTTAAAAACCAAAACTCTCCAGAAAGGTCCACTGAGGCACCACGGTTTGTTACAGACTCGTCACCAATCCACCCGTCAGCTCCAAGGAGTTTTCATGCTCCTGTCATTATGCTGCTGCTGCTTTCCCTTATTGTGCTTTCAGGTCAGGGCACAAGAGAGAGTCTATCAAAACCAAGTGTAATTAGTGATCCGTGAAGTGCTTGCAGGGTCACAAGCCGGTCGGCCCCCCGACCTCTCCTGAGGAAGTCATCCTGCCGGGGCTGATTTCGGATGCAGCCCAACAGCTCGTCCTGTGCCAAGCCAGGGTCCTCCTGACCCCTTCCCTCCCATAGCTCCCCACCAGCTCTCAGCGCGGCCGCACGTACCAGCAGCCGAGCACGCCTGCTGCTGGGGGGTTTTCCATGACATACATCTTCCCACTCAAGAGATCCCAAGCAGAGACAGAAACATCCCCGTGCCTGCACAGACTGAGAAGAGCCAGGATGGAGCTGATGCTGCAGCAGCGCTGGGTCAGACCAGACGGCCCGTCCTCCACCCCAAGGGCAACGCACTCACATGAAACGGGCTGTGGGTTGAGGCTGGCGAGCCCTTGGCTCTCGTACTGGTGCCATCTAATGCAGATCTTATACTCATTTTCTCAGGGGCTTGGTACTAAGCCATCCCTCACACCGAAACTCATGTGCTAGGCTATGGATTGGCAAGTTGGTTACTTCCACATCCCTCGGTTGTGTCTTTAATAAACTAATTGTGAATGTACCTACAACAGAACTATTACAGTGCTGCAAAGGGATGTAAAACTGTCCAGTAACATTCATTTTCTACGTGAGTTTTTACACGTGCATTTCAATATTGTTGAGGCACCTACAAAAATATAAACAGGGAAGTAAAGCTGACGTAAAGGTTGAGGCAACGATGTATTAATTAGGTCACTGTTAAAATAACCATTTGTATTATGTCCAGGTCTTTCATTTACTTGTCAGAGGGACCACAGAACTTCCTTTGATTCAGATCGTTCAAAATAACCCCACAGAATGGACTAACAAGCCCAAATTTCACAACAGTTAAGCTGGTGCACCAGTTTAAACACTACCAATATCTCTCACGAGACACGTTTTCCTCCACGCTGAGGCCATCGCATCACCTCCTGAATCTGCTCCTGGCGCCGGGCTGCAGGTAATGAGCCACTCTCCTGGACCCGCTCCAGAAAGCGCAGAAAGTTCTGTAGCAAATCTCACAGACCGCTGATTCCTGGCAGTTCTTCTTTCCAAATTATCAACAGGCGGGATAGCTGAGGTTCCCTCTGCGCTGCAGTCACCACGGGCTAAGGTGCCAGCGGCACCAGGCGGTGACACGCACAGCGACCCTGCGCTACGCCGTCTGAGCTCCCTCGGTGCTGCAAGCCTCTCGCTTCCAGAATCCAGGGGGTTCAAGGCCACATAATAAATTACTAACAAAGGATAGGAACGGCCCTGTGGCATCCGTTAGACCACCTCACATCTGATTTCAGGGTAGAGGCAGCCTGCGTGATCAACAGGAAGGAGCTACACAAAAAAAACAATCACAGCAAACATTTCATCTGTGGGGCTAAACTACAGCATTGGAGAAGGGGAATGACTAAGGAGCCAAAGAGGTGGAGATCCCACCCAAGAAGACAGAAGCCAACCTCTTCAGAGCTAACAGTTCAACACTTAAGCAAACCCATGAACAAATATGCAATTAAAGGAGACACCTACTGCAGAGGAGACAAGGGTGGTGGGGTCCCTGCAAAGAAGGGCGGGTAGAGGTAATTACTCCCTACCACACAATTATCTCCTTCAAACACATCTTCCTAAGTATTTTCAATTCCTTTGAGAAACCTTTTGACAATGAAGAAAAAAAAAAAAAAAGGGAAGAAGAAAAAAAGAGAGAGAGGTAATGCTCTTGTTGGCCAGTTAAATCCGTACAATACAGTTGGGAAAAAATGGTAGAACAAAATGATTGTCAGGCAGACACTTGAGCTTCTTTCTTTAATGTAAGCAAATAAATTAATGAATAAATCCAGTTTCACAAAGTAGAAATCCCTGGGGTTTTCAGGCATCAATTAAACACTACAAAAAGTCAAAATGACGGACTGAATTCTTGAAGCAAGTAAAACCCTGGGAAACTCAACAGCTATTGAACAGAGCCCTTAGCTCTGATACTGGAGAAACTGAAATTATACATCAGAATTCATTCTAAGTGCCTAAATGAGGGTGAGGTCATCTCCTTAACTAATTTACTCATTAACATTCATCCGCCTGGCCCAATCTAGAAACCAGAGACTGCATTATAAGCCTCTCCTTTCTTTTTTCCCATCCACTTCAGTGGAAGCTTTAGTTGGTTTCCACAAGTGTTGATAGCTATCAGGAAAGGTAACGTTCCTGGATATACCTATCCTTGATAAGTGCTCCAGGAGAGCCTTCAGGATAATTCAGTAATTCATCAAGGAAAAAAAAAAACAAAAAACCAACAAACCCCAAGTTATCTCTGCAAACCCTCCGAGGGCCTCTCCAGCATACAGAGTGAGCTAGTGCTGGTACAGGGTAGGGCTTAAAACTCCATTCATTTGGCCTGTAATAATCAAATGCGCAGCTCTGTCAGGTAGAAGACTTCATATTAAAAAGATGAAAACTAATTTCAGTCCTGATTTTCATTATAAAAATATAATATCCCAGCAATATTCAGAAGAGAAGATGCATAATTTCCAGTGGAAGAGCACGAGACAGAGAAACCAACAGTACCGAAGCCTGAGAAATTCCCTTGCGAAGGCTGTCCCCCAGCTAATCAACATGCACTGACCAGATAATAAAGGAAGATATATCTGATTTTTGCTAATCGGTGCTAAAGCCACAGAAGTTCAGCATTTTAAGTAGTTCATTACGGCTGGGAAAGGCTTATTGCCAGCTCGTACAGTCCATGCCAGGGGTCACAGCTGAACGAATGAAAACACAACTGCTAATCTGGTTAGTTCAGCCCCGGTCAAAACCACGCATGGTTAGTTGTGATAACAGAGTCCGGGCTGCCAGTCTGGGACCGAAATGACACAATGCAGAGGTGAAGTAAAGCTTTGTTGTCACTGGAAAAAAGGAAACTGTGTGGTTTCTACTGATCTAACTCTGCACAAGTCCCGCGGTGATGAAGGGCTCCACGAAGATGCTCTAAGTAGAGCCACCGCTTTGAGAGCTGATGGAGGCAGTCAGAGCAAAGTCCAAGGGCATCTGCTCACCCAGAGCAACACTTATGGTCCCTTGTCTTCCCCGTGCCCTGCACGAAGAAGCTCTTCCCATCTTAAAAACAAAACCTCAAACAAAACCAGGACCCTTCCCGTTTTGTGCACTGCAGATTTTGCCAGCAGACAAGCCTGCTTCCATAAATTCTTCCCATGTCATTGGGGGGAACCTGGGAATGTGCAGATTCAATGTGCTTATCAGCCTAGACAATGGTGAGCCACATGAAAGTACAACAGCACCTTGTACTCTGGCGACTTTGCAGGAGCTGTAGCTTTGCACCTGGATTGTTTTTACTATTTTTTTATTTAGGAAGAACACAGACACATTCTCCTTCCATCTCTACTGCACAGAAGCAGATGCAGAAACCTCCCCTGGTTAACGGTAGCCGGCTGGAGTAAAGAGAGATGATAACCCCCGTGGGGAGGCTGGGCAACAGGCTGCCGAGTGCAGGAACCAGAAACCAGAGACAGCTCCCACCAGTGACTCGGAAGCCAAGAGGAGCTCCTCGTCCCTCTGTCCCAACACCTTTCACAGCTAGTTTGTCTGTCCATCCGATCACTTCCCTGAGCCATCTGCTCTTAGACTAAACCGGGTCGAACCCTGGTTTTTCTTATTTATGGCAATGCCCAGAGAGCAGCTGTGCCTGCCGCTTCCCGGCTCTCCAAGAGGAAGGTCCAGGGAAGCAGGACGGGAGTTTCCAGCGGCTGGGAGAGGTGGGAGCCCCTTCCCCAGCCGTGCTGCTCCAGGGACGTGCTGCTCCATGAGAGCTGCAGAGATGTTACCTGGTCAGATGAATTGCTCCTGGGACTCACTCTGCAGGAAGAAATGGGCAGTTAGACCTTCAGCTGAGCGGGGAGCAGGAACCCACCTCTGAAGAGAGGCTGCAAAGGCTGCTCTGAGCAATTTAAAACTCCTCACCCGATCAGAGTTCCTGCTGAACAGCATGGAAAACAGCGAAATCACAATTTCAGAAGCATTGTCTTGATTTAGATGAATTCAAGCTCTCAAAACCCGAGCATGTTAGCCACCCAGAAGTGCATGAAGGACTTCTGGCAAAACCAAGACGGCTGACAATCATACCCTCCTGCCCGCAGGGAGGGAAGCAAACGCTGAACCGCAGAGCTCACGGTGAGGGCTGAGCAGATTACGCCGTTGTTCTGCGTGCCTCTAAGGAGGAGGATTTGTTGCCAGCCATTTTCTAGGATTTAATCGGTTCCCTCCGCTTCCCATGGTAGGCTAGAAACCAATTAATGCCAAACAAAGTGGTGAAAGTTATCCTGAGTTTGGCTTTGACGCCAAACCACTGAATCCGTGGACTAAACCAACGTGGCTCCAGCTCCTCGCCTCACCTCGAAAGGGCAGGATGGAAGGGAATTTTTGATTCCAGCTCCTACTGTTTCCAGCGCTTCAGGAGGGTATTCCCAGCAAGGGAGCACTAGGTTTTGAATCTGCTTCCAAAAATTCTTCAACTGTCAAATTCCTCAGAAAGATGCGTTAAGAAGAAAAACTTCCCAGGAAAGCAAGTGAAACCTTTTTAGTGAAGAGACAGAATATATTTATTTTTCAATAATAAAACCCTAAAACAGTGACAAAGCCACAAGGGTCAGAATAAAGCTAGTGTTCCTCCATTAAAGAGAGCAGTGTTTCTTCTTTGATGTCTCTAAAGATGCATAGTCAGTCAGGCACGCATCTTTCCAGGCAATTCTTTGCAATGAATTTTTTAAATCAGTCATCGAAATCACAGGCAGAAGCAACAACCAACCATTTGGATATACAGTGATTTTGAAAGCAAAATGCCAAATCCACATGTATTAGTATTAATTCACATCACAGATCAAAAAAGAGTGCTAACTGTAAAGCTGTTTCTGTAGGAACTCCTACCAGCAGCAGATTCACGGGTTAACTCTTTGGCGTACTCCTGCTCTTCATCTCATCAGCCAAATGAACCTTATGTCCAGACATCTCTAACAATCTGAGAGGGTTAAAGCTGTTATCCACAAGTGCAGGGTGAGGAGATCCACATTAACGTGACCCCCGCGCTGCTCTTTGAAACATGGTGCCTTAGGAAATCCCTTGGCATAGACCATAAATCCTCCACAATCCCAGCACCGCCCGCTGACTGCTATTTCCTAGGAACCCCACCCTGTGCAGCACGGAGCCAGTTTTACCAACCGTGTGCATCGAGACTGTCCCTTGCCAGGTGAGAAAGAAAATCAGAGCAGTCAAGTCATGTTCCTGGAGATCCTCCTGCCCAGTGACACCGCGCTTGCAGTGGGGTGAGGGCAGCGGATCTGAGGCTCACAGGTCTGGTTTCATGGGGGCTAGGACATCGGAGAGCAAGTCAAGCCCTGGAGCTATACGGCAGCAATCAAACTGCAGGTCAGCTGCTCCAGTTAGTTCTCATTCGTGGAAAAACTGCCTCTGTGCAATTCGCAGCCCCCAAGAAACAAGTCCTACCGCAATGCGGAGCACCACAGTTTCATCTCATCCTTTTCCTCCTCCAGCCTGTTTGTGATTTTACACTGAGATTGAAGATCTTGTGCAAAATGGATTGTCATTTTTCCTTATTCGGACAGAACTGGAGCAACAGGGTCCTCATCCATCACGGAGCTTCCTGAGCAGTAAAGACTTACGAAGAGTGAGCAGTCACCATGCCACCAAGCAGCCTTTTCAATGGGGAAGAAAGCAATATATCTCACAACCAGCACTGCAGCCTTCCCAGCACCAGGCAGTAAGAGGGGCACCCTCTCTTCTACCCAGCCGCAGTCCTCTTTAATTTTCCCCATTCCCCAAAACCGGTTATTTATTTACGAGGCATTTGAAGCCCCATGCAAGAAAGGCAAGAAAGCAAAGCCCAGACTCGTGGAGGCGGCTCTGCCCAGCGACTTCCAGCCTCAGCACCCAGCTCCAGAGTTTATGTTTTGGCCTCCAGTGAACATTTGCAGATGACAACTTCTGGAAGGGATTTCATGAGCATTTCTACAGCTTTCAGAAGTGTAAAACAGCCACTGTTGGTGGAACAAACCGAGCCCATGACAGCAGAATTTGCTGCCTGCACAAGTCAAGTACAGCCAAAAATAACACGAAGAAATCAGCACAGCTGAGATGCTGCAGCAAGGAAGAATACAACAGAAACAGGTTAAAAATGAGCTTCTCACGCACCATGGAAAACCAAGTAATAAAATAAACTCCAAGACGAATTGGTTGTGAAGAGGGACATTTTACTGTGTCATCTAGGTTACATAAATAAATCTGGCTGTGCCTGCGTTTGGAATTGTGTGAACATCGGGACCCTTGCTGCAAGAGCAGCTGTGACACTGAGACACTCGAAGCACACACCGTTATTTGCTTTAATTCATCAGCATCGCCAGTCTGGGCTATCGAATGCCTTTGGGTGACAGTCTCAAATGATACGAGACTGCCAAAGTACATTTGAAGAACCTATCACTAAAACAGAGGGTCAGAAGTAACATAGGATTTGGAAACATATTCAGACACCAAGAACTAGATAACGTAATGTATCGAGCACAAAACTACTGTGTGCCATGCGGCAAGTCACGGGCAAAGAAGCCACAAGAAGAAGGAGGGCTTTGTAGCGCAGTATTTAGGATATTCCACCAGCGCTGCTACAACCCCTTTGAGAGTTTTGCACCCCAAACAAAGCAGGGCAAGGCAGCTGCTGGGTGTCAGGGGGATCTTCGCGGTTTCAAGGATGACATACAAGGACTTTTGGTACCTTCACTCTTTTGAGGTTTGAATTCAATCAAAGCTGGAAAGTTGGAATAAGGATTTGACTTCTGATTAGAGAGATACACCACTTGCCTGTTTAGCTGTGAAAAATCAGAAAGCTGACTCCATGCCACTCCTTTGCAACTGACTTCAAGCCATCAATAGCAAAATGCCTCTCCCATTGCCGTGTGACTGCTGGAGCAGCAGCTGCAGAGAATTAACAGATTCACAATACAGCTCTTGCAGTTCTCTGCATTTCACTGCAGCTCAGTATAGGACCTACAAAGCAATCTATTTGAGGCACTCATCTCCACAGCAGAAGTAGCCAGTCACTTCTCTCCTCGCACTTATACGTGGTTGGAAGAAAGGGTGGCCCCGCTGGGCAGGACCAGGATGACCAGGGTGGTTGTGGCAGGCTGCCCCGTGCCCTCGTGCTGAGCAGCGAGCGGCTGGAGAGGACGCAGAGAGCAAGGGGTAAGCCAGACAGGACTCTCAGTTAGGCACAAGCCTTGCAACTTCAGCTGGGCAGCAGCAAACCAACCAGCATCCATTCTCACCACCGCGCGGTGTTACTGAAAGATGACTCAGACCTTCTCTGTTCCCAGCTCAGTTTGGGAGTTTTCCCCAAGAACAGAGGCGGCTGACCTTGTTTCCATCTGCGTGTTAGCGAACATAGGTAGAGCGCCCAGCTTTCACTGATGCATGTATTTCTTTCGCAGCACCTGGAGCTCCGTGCGGCCCCAGCAGGGCCCCCGGCTGGGCACGCACACTGGGCAGCCTGCCTGTCCTGAGGAGCCTGCAGCAGAAGGGACAAAGTGGGGCTGTGCGGCTGTTGTGAAATGCAAGATTTCAAATCCACCTCTCAATCACAGGTGAACCTACACTCTGAGAGGAGATTTCGTACAGAGGTTTGAGTATTTGAGCATTCAAGTGGTAAAGCAGAGACAAATGACTCCCTCTTCTTTCTTACTCAGCCAAATTCATCTTGCTCAAGCAATTGTATAGGAGGTAGAGGCTACATCGAGCCTTCCTCTCAGCTTCCATGGCAGTGGCTCTTTCCCTCCCCAGGGTTCAAAAAGCCTTGGTTGTGCAAGGAGCACATTGCACTCCTGGGACCACCTCAGGATGGAGGACACCATTTCACGGGACTTGTTCATACAGTGGAGCTTGGCCCTTTTGATGCACCCAAATACAAACGATTACCATGGCAGCAAAAACAGATGTGTGATGGCATCTATTTTCCTTCAGTTTAGCTGGAACCCCAAACCACAAAGGGTACTTTTGATACCATCTTGTTTTGCATGACTACAAAGGTTAAGCCAAATGAAAATCAGATTGTTTCTCGGATTGGTCTCCTGTTACACTACAGGGGAAAAAAAAAAAAATCTTATTTAGGGCCAAGAAGCCTTCAAAATACCTTGACTAGCTACACAATAGTGTCTCAGCTGTTAATACAAAACCCACATAGCTGCAGGCAGCATGGAGAACCTGTGTCTAACTCCAAGTCCACAAACTGCCCCTGTTTGCACTACAGAGAAACCCCAATAACCCCTACATTTCACAGGCTTATGCCAGGACAGATAAGATCAGTTTTATTGTTCTCTGTTAGAACAAACAAATGAAAAAAGCCAACCACAAAAATTACTAAGTGGTAAGCGTTCCACAATCTGCATATGGTTACTTACTAAAAAAATGCCTGATGTCAGAATCTTCACTGTGCTCACCAGCATTGATAAAGAGTAAGACAATATTCTTCAGATGAGAAAAAGAATAACATAATAATCGTGAATGTCTGCTAAATTAGCTAAATTATTAATGTTGTCATTATGTCTGGGACAGTAATAACAGAAATTTTGGTGTTAAGATCCATTATGTACAAAAGCCACAGGGAGAGGGAGCAGGCAGAAAGCTTTCTGGATGCTTTTCTTAAGGCAGCACCTCCACAGGCTCAGCACAGCAGACGCATTTGTTGATGAATGAGGCTGTTTGTCCCCCAGCTTTAACCAGACAGACCTCGTTTGGACTCAGCAGAAACACAAGTCAGGAGCTGTTATTCTTAAATATCCCGCAGGTATGGCTGCTACCTGGAGCAGAGCTGCATGAAGGCACTGACCTAGCCCTGATTGCCGACAGCCCCCAAAGCTCTGGGCTAGTTTTACCCAAACACAGCCTTGGTTCACAGCCGCTCTCTGAGTACAGGCTGGACTGCAAACCCATCTGTTATCTGTGTAGAAACCATCGTAATGCTCACCATTTCACCCCAAGCCCCCTATGGCATTTACCCTACGTGTTCAGACCAATACCAAGGTCGTGATTTCCAACCTGCAAGGCAGGCACCTTGCTGTCTTCACGTGAAACGAGAGCTGCCCGGTGTAAATGACTGTCCTGGGGATTTGGAGTCAGGTGTTTTGCTCAGTTTCCCGTTGAGGACAGGCTATTCTTGAGGCAGAGGAACAGCAGGGACCCATGCCAGCATTATTGGCCCACAGCTGTCTGGCAATGGATAAACCCCATGGGAAATCCTCCGAGCTGGCCTTGCTTACTTCTCTTGAGATGATGTAGTAGGGTCCCGTACAGTTGCAAGGGTGACACCCACAGACCTCACACCACAGGCTAGCTCAAACGTGGCACCTTGGGCAAATGACATCAATACATTTCTCCTACAAGGCCTCGTTCTGGAGCAGACATCTGCAGGTGTTAGTGCAAAGACGTATACAAGTTAGTTTCTTACTCTGAGATAACACATGACTCAGTAAGGAACTAAGCTTCCCATGAGACCCATCGCTAGTCAGATTTGTCCCCAGAGTGACGGCATTAACGCAAGCAGAGTCGCCCCAGGTACCAGCGTCAGCCGTGTCCCTCTGCAGAGCCTGGAAACACTCCTCCAACAGCAAATCCACCACGAGAACTAACGCTGTCCTATGAGGGAAGCACTGCAATGATTAAGCGGATTTATTTGGGAAGTTTTTAATTGCACAAGATTGAATTTGTTTATCTGCTCCTAAAATGAGAGTAGATAAACTTCCATTTTATTCTAATCATTGTGGGGAGAACTCAAGACTCCTCCCTGCTTCTGAGGGAGTTTACGGGCAGATGTAGCACAGCAGCGGTTCCCCAAGAATGGCCGTGTCACACATGGGGTGAATTAAAGGCAAACAAACAAAAAATCTAGCCAACGTAGAGTCCAGTGAGTTCAAGCAGCTTTGGACCCAAGACCTTGTGCCCTTTCAATCCTTTTAAATTCAGAGAGCACTGATGACTACCATGGGGGACAGAGGGGTCCTCAGTAGGATGCTGAATGCACATTAAAGAAGAGAAGACTTATTTTGTCATATGAGTTTGAACGGCACACATGCTGAATGCAAAGACTAAGAGGATTAGTGGGATTAACTGATTGCTCTTCTCAACCCAACGAAACTGGGCAAGCATCTCCCCATTGGGTGCTGAGCCTCCCAGAAATGGGACAACAGGATCAGAGAGAGAGAAGGCAGGATTGTGTTGGCAGGACTCTTACCGAGACCCAGCACAGGAGGCAAAGCACGGGGAGGATGGCTGACCTAGCAGCACCTCCAGGACGCCTCTTTCCACACTGCTCACGGCGTCCATCGCACCGAGGTGTGCTAGTCTTGCTGCGTGCAGCTGACACTTTCAATATTTCCAGGTGAAAAGCTGGCAAACGTACAAAAATCCAAGACCTAGTCTGCATGTGTAAGTGATTTCAATAAGTAACGTACTGTAAGAAAGAAATCAAACAGCCTGCAATGTTTAATTTATTAACCTTGTTTCTATTGGGAATGGATATGAAACCAGTCATGGTTTGATTCATTTTGTCTGTTTCTATCAGTCCACCAACATGCGGTGCAAAATTCCAGGTAATGTGAAAAGGTGACGCTAATTACTTGGCAGCGCGATCCTGCAATCTGTCCTGCCGTACAGCCTTCCCACGCGGCCCAGCTGAGGCCGTACCCAGTCAGTGACCCAGAGAAATCATCCTCTGTCAAACACCCGCAATTCAAGGCTGGAGCTTTTGCAGGAATGTTGTGCGGATGCAGCGTGAGGGATTTCCACCGGCTCTACTGCCGCAGAGCAGCGAGGAAGCCTACTCTGGTGAGTAATACAGGAATTCAGAGGGGAGTCTCTACTTAGGCTGGACCTAGCAATAGGAAAAATGAAGTCGAACATTCCTGCAGATTATTTTGTTAAAATGAAGAAGAAAATTTCAATATCTATTAGTGGGATTTTCCCATGCTCCTGCATGCTTTCATAGAGAGGAGGAAGGAAAGGATTCACAGCACCTAACTTCAGATGCATGCTGCTGCTGTTTGCATCAGAGGGGTTTGTTCCCTTAGCTCACCAGGTGGCTCCTGTGAGGAGCCAGGCTCCCATTTCACAGCGATTCCTAACAAAAATGCTTTAAATGATCCCATCGAGATGCCCGTTTCTATTGGGCTGTCTAGATCAGGGGGAGACCGGCCTCCTAATCTGGCACTTGTATTTTTTCCAAACTGGTTAGTCCTCCTTCCAGGCATGCACCGGACAGTCTGCCATGGGTATCATCACAGAAGCAACCCCTGGAAAGACCAAGTGAGATGAGAGATATTTCTCACCATGAGCATTAAAACATCATGAACACAGCAAATAGGAGGGAAAAGGACAGAGATCCAAATAAAGTCAAGTACGTGGGGAGTGTGGGAAGAGGGGTGGACCATGGTCACCTCAGCAGGTCAGGTTTGGCAAGACCAGAGCTTGCATTCCCCTCCAGAAGGAAGAGAAAGTCCCCACCACTCTCTCATCTCCAGTCCCACCAGACACTGCATTTGCCCTTCTGCAGCCTGAGTGGAGTTTAGTAAGGATGAAGCTAAAGCCACCAACCATCAGCAGGCAGATCCTGGCTCCACTGAAGTCTGGCCACTGACTTCACCACAGACAGTCTTGGTTCTTCCACCCTCCAATTTATCTGTCAATACTTGTCCTAGATAGCAACTCCAGGGCTCTGCTCAAGCAGCACATCGTCCGTGGGCTGGGCTCAGGGTACGAAGCCCTGGTAGAGAGAGCAGGCTTGTCTGCACACACCACCGCAAAGCCTCTGCTCGGGAAATGCAAAGCTCATCTCATCATCAATGCAAAGTCAACAAGAAGAGGAAGGCACATTGCAAAAGGCGTTTTTAAAAATCCCTCTGCAATCTAACCAGGGCTTGCTGAATTAGTTACTGCAAAACCATCATCCAGTATTGTTTTCCTCTCTCTTTTCTGGTCAGAAGCCACAACGTAAATGTTTAATGAGAGTAATAACTTTTCTGTATAATTCTTGCCATAGGAGATGCTTATTTGTTAAGACAGAAACTCTTACATCACCTTCTAAAAGCAGACATTAGCAAAATAACAATTATTTGAAGCTGCTGATGCCATCTCCTATAATCTTCTCTCTTCACATTAAAAGAGCCATTTTCTCTCTCTGACAATCAAATTCCTGTCATTACAGGTTAGCACAAATACTCTCTTAATGCAGATACCTTTACAAGGAAGGCTCACTGGTAAGCTAGCATTAATATGCCACCCTGTAGACATAGCAAAATCAATCTTTTTTCAAAAATTGGCCACCAAACAACATCAAATGTCACAGAACTAAGTATCATACAGAAAGATAGAGGCTATCCTGGCACACAGAGCTTGTACCTGAACAGCTGGGAATTGAAGCTGTCTTTCAAATCCCAGTTTCGCTGCTTAGCTCTGCTAGTAACCAAGCTCTTCCCAAGACCTTTTCTGTAGTACCCTCCGCTGTCACTCCAAAATACATTAGCAGTGAATAAAAGATGCTACAGACAAGGTCAAGTGACAGGTTACTTCGGAATTGGAGCAGTCACACATCATTTTGCAGTACTTGACCTCTAAAATCCCATTGTTATACAACAAAATCATCTATTCAAGACACAGGCTGAGCTCAGTAGAAAGGACACTCTGCTTGCACCTTCCAACTCCCCTGGGAGCAAGGGTTAACTTTAAAAATTCCCCTCGTTACCCTCGAAGCCTCAATGGTTAATTACCCCGGCACCGTGCTCGTGTGCCAGGCAGGACCTGCTCATGCCTCTCTGCAAACCCACCCATCAGAAATCGAAAAATGCAGCACTTTGGAGAAACCCACAGGTTTTTTTCCTGGTTCTTAAGAGAGTAAAGACATGCAAGCTACGTTCATATTTGCACAACTTCCACTCGTTTTGGGGAAATTCTTCTTCAGAAATAAATTAAACCATTTAAGCGAGAGGTGTCCGAGTGCTCTGGGAGCACAGAGTGCGTTCAGTGGGATTTGTAGCTTTCTGACAGACTCCGCTTTTGATAAAAACTTTTTGATCTAATAAATGATCTGTCATAATAACTGATTCAAAGAAGAAAAAAAAAGCTGCTGAAGCATTAGCTGTAACTTTACAGTCAATAATGAGCAATGTTTGCTTGGGAATTGATCCAGGCCTCTGTTTTTCTTTTTATCTGAAAGTATTTGCCTGGCAGATGAGTACCAAAAGAGGGAAGGGAGAAGGGTTTACCAAGCATGATTAATGATTTTGGATTATATTTAAGTAAAACCATCTCAGACAACACCAGAAAGCATCTCCTCCAGCAATGCCGTTATTTTTCTTAAGAAGTTCCTGATATCCTAAAGAAACGTATAAATTATACTCCGTTTTCACCTAGGTCAGGATTTCAGGTTCCTCACCGGACAAGAGCTTATAGTGAATGCCTCAAGCTCTAATTTAGCACCCCTTTCACCAACAAAGTAGAGACCGTTGGAAGGCACGTGCTGCCTCTTTGCCTCTCAATTGACGTGCTCTGCTCTCACACAGATGAAAACTGTAACGCCAGGCAGACCACATCGCTACGGACTCCAAACGCCAGCGACAGCCAGGACAGTCCCCCCAGCCTTTGGCTGGGAAGCCAGCAGACCAGTCGGCAGCACTGACAAAACGTTTTGAGCTCAGAAAAGAGGAAAGGGGTGCAGCTACCCATGCCGCCCACCTGCTGCTCAGCTACAACCTGGGAGTGCACACCCAGTGCATGCAATCGGGCAGGGGACCACCTTAGCCACCCGTGTTAAGGATAAGCTCCAGAGCTCACTACTTTCTATGTTTCTTTGGCATCTTCTGAGTATTTTCCTTGCAGGAAGGGAACCAGAAGCAGCATCTGACCCTGCTGTTCCCACTGGTTACCTCTGAAATGAGACTAGGACCAGAGAGCAGGTACAACCGGCGGAACTAAGGCAGCAGAAGTCACACAGCAAACCAGAAACATGCGCCTTGTGTTCCTAACAATGTACAGAGCGTTTCACAATTCATTGCGATTTAATATTGCCAGTTTGTGACTCATGCCATCGCTTACTTTCATTGCCCTGTGTGCGGCCCAGGAGGTGGCAGGCACAGTGGATGGAGGGATACGAGAGGACGCTCAAAGATGGGTCTGTGAGATCTGGGGCACTCCCACGGCTATACAAGGGAAAGTAGCTTCTGAGTCTAGTGTCAAGAAGCCATCGAGGAGAAGCCAGACTTCAGGATAATCAAGACGAAGTTAATGAGGATTTTCTCATGGCCAAGAACAGGTCCGAGAGATAGGGCTGCAACTTTCAGCTGCGTGGCTGTCTGTGATCACCACGCTCTGCTCGGCAGCGTGTGAGCAATGAGGCACAGCACAGAAGACACAGGATCTGCGTGTTCTGGAGACCGTCGGTACAGCTCGTGGCATCCTCAAGGAAAGGCCTGGCGTGTTTAGAGCTACAGCTCCAGCACTTGCTGAAGGTAAGCGTTTGAAAGAGCATCACCTTCAAGCAACGATGTCAAAAAGAGCAAAGAACAGCCACAGCTCTGTAGAAGGCACGGTCATTGCAAAGGGCTTGCCAAGGAGCCTTAAAAGCATAAACTCTGACCTGTAAATGGCATTTCTGCTTCTAAGCCACCCAAGGGATTGTAGGAGTGCCACCGAGGGTGTTTTGCAAGACAGCACTGCAGGACAGAAAAGGAGACAGGAACCTGGTAAGAAAAAGAAGGATCCAAAACTAAACAGAGTTTACATCAAGAAATGTTTTGGAAACAGCTGCTTTCTCATCAAGCATCAAGAAATCTCCCCCTTCACCCCACCACCTTCTCCCAGACCTGCAGAATTCTCTGCAGTGACAACCTGCTGGCAAGGGGCTCTGAATCCCTGCTCCAGCTCCCTGAGCTACCCCCTCCCCAAACCCTCTGGGCAGACCTTCCCCCATCCCTGCAGCTCCCAACACGTGTGGGACCTCAATTCGTCTCTAGTGCAAGGACCCAGCCTGCTCCTTGCTGAGCCCCTGCAGCTGGCCAGGCCCCTGCTTTCCACATGGATGGAGAACAGACACCTCAGGCAAGAACGGCTGGGAACACAGCTCATGGGATGGTGTGACAAATCTTCTTGTAATTCACAGCCATCTGAGGGTCCTTGAACCGTAACCACTGCTGCAGCCCCTATTAATGCTTAGTAACAACCAAGACAACTCTAGCTCGTTTTTATACGCTTGGCAGAAGGTGTCCTAACAGCAAAGGCAGGCAGGCATCCGAGCGCTGAGCTGCCATTAAAGGGAGATCCAGATTTTGTCACCACCAGAGCTCAGAGGCGATACCACTTGCGCTTGTAATTTGGGGCCACTTATCACAGTGGATGTTCAACACGATGACTGGGACAAGAGAGTTGTTGTTCACGTTTGCAGGTTCAGGAACCCTCAATTTAAAGAAAAGATGCAGAGACCCCGGGGTAATTCCCAGCAGGGGCGATCTAGCAGGCTTCTGAGGATCAAGACAGACCTCGCCAGTCACGAGCATTTTCTCTCTCGGTAGCCCCATGTCCCAGTTCATGGGCAATGAGCTGTCAGCTGCTCTTCATTGTTTGGCTTCTTCAAACTGAGAGGACAAAATCTGATGTTGTCAGGAGCATTTTGTCTATGCTGCTGCTTCTGATGGCCCAGTAAAGGTTAGGGACTGGTGCTCCAACCTGTGTGTAGCTGCAGTACCATTTATGCAGCCCACCAATATCACCAAGGCACAGAGATGGTTTAAGAGGTTCAAGGAAATGGAACGTGTATCATCAGCTTGGTTAAAAATCTCCTTTTCTGACCTGGTCCGTTACCTCCTGGCAATCCATTCACTCTCATACCATGGCACTGCAGACAGACTGACAACTTGGCTTATACCCAGAAGAACCCACAAAATTAAAATCTCCATGCCCCAGCCAAGTGACTTGCTGACTCCTCTCTGGTAACCCAGGACCTTCCCACCATACAGATCAGGTGGGGGAGTTTCATACTCCTAGGCCTTTATTCATTGAAGCTCAAGGAAAGATCTTTAGAGTTTTTTCTCATCCAGCTGTAATTATAACTCGAATTTTAACTCATACAATTAAATGAAACTATGGAAACATTAAAGCAGGAATTATGAAATCTAGGTTCTCCTATTTCTCTGTCAAACTCTCATCAATTTATGGATATTCAGAAGTTTAGGATATCACAGGAAGGCGTCTGTCACAGATTTCTCTTAAGTGTGGGATCAAAACAAAACAAAAAAATCCTTAGGTTACAAAACCACTGTGCAGGATGGACAGATTATGTAGTAAGGAAGCCCATCATCTCTTCCCAGCCTAAAATAAGAAGAAGCAATAAGTGATTGACAGCAAACGATAGTCAACAGAGAAAAAACCTTCATACATTATGATTCAGTTTTTCCTTTGTTGACTACAGTTTGCTGCCAATCATTTACAGCTTTTCTTTATTTGAGGTATGGAAAAAGGTTGCTGTCTCCTTCTTCCCTAGCAAGCTGTCTGTTTTCTTGTGCGCACTTTCTACCCAAGGTATTTAAATGTTCTCATCTTGTACTTAACAGAAATATATAATAAACCTCCCAATTACCTTCTACCCTTTTAAATGTCAAACCAATCAAAAGGTTGAAAGGGGAAAATTAAAGCCTATTTTCAGAAGAGCACACTTACCAACGTGTTACTGACCTTCAAGAGAAGAGCAAGATAACACAACTTTTTTCAGTACGCACCCTGGCTTCCAGCCTACAGGATGAATTCAGAAATGTGGGGTCCATTGCAAAAATGACTCTTAGAAAATTTAATCAGATTTCATCTAGGTATCTACCTAAAACTGCAATATCTGATGGGTCCTGGTTTCAGTATCACCTCTGTGACTTTGATTAGCTGTAAGATAATTTTGTCTGGGAGGAGCAAAGGGAGAACAGAAACCAGATTCATCATTAGAAGAGCTGTTCAGCACATCTGTAAAGACAGCGGCGTTTGAAATTCATCTACTTGCTGATGTCGTTACAAAGAGGGGCCGTGTGAGACTTGCCGAGTTACCCATTGTGCCATGGTACCTGCTGACGGGGTACGCGGCGGCCGTCCGCACCGCTGTGCGCCACGCAGCAAGAGGGGTGTGGGAATGAAACTGGACTGCGCAGAGCTGCCATTGCAAAACACTGCCGAGCAAGGCGTGACTTGCATCTGGCTCCCAGTCTGGCAAGACAACAATCAGGCCCTTCTACCAATATACTTTTTTAAGCCTTTTTATGCATATTAGAACAAAAGAGTAAAAGCATATATAGGAGAAAGCAAAACGCTTACCAGACGCACACCCAACCAAAGACACAACAAAGCAAGGGCCTTTTTGATGCAGATATTATCAATCTCTTAATCCTTTGCAAAATGCCATCAGTCAAAATACGTGCATGCGCATTTGGGCTATGAGAATCAGTGGTGATTTCTCCCTAAGGCTTGGCTCAGCAGCCTTTAGCCTCCATGAAACCTCGGGATAGGAGCAGCAGTGTTCGCACCGTGCTACAGGTGCCACCTCTAACCTGCTGCACCAGCAGATTCCCCGCCGTCCTGCACAGAGCCCAGTGCAAGCACCTTCACACAGCCGAGCTGTCGGTGAGTCAGACCAGCGTCGGGGAGCTCTGCAGGGGAGGCTACGGCTCCTCACGGTCTGCATTCAAAATTTGTAAGCGTTGAGATCAAGAAAAATCCTTTTCCAGAGAGAAAGAGCCACACAGAAAAACACAGTGCCTTCTTAAAATCACACTTATTCATATTTCACTTTGTGCATATGTGATTTTGTTCCACATATGGCAAATCTTGTGTTTTCAAGGAGATTTGTGTATGGACAGTTTTGCAGAAATGCACAGAATCCAGCTGCTCATGGAAGCATTTTCCCATGCACATGGCATGCTGCTAGAAATCACAGCCCTGGCAGAGGAACTGCTCATCCCTCAATATTTAGCCCATCATGCAGTGATGAGATGAACTATTTTTAATACCTTTGTGCAACGGTATTTCCATACTACAGCGCAGGATCAAGGTTTGGTGGGCCAGAAGGTGTTAGGTGCCGTTTGGGTTCCTACTACCTCCCGTCACGTTACTTTTTTCCCCAACATAACACTGAGCGTTGTTAAGGAATGTGCTTACAGGGCCCATGAAAGACCACCATCCCCATCACACAGAGCATCTTACAAAAGCAGACATCCATCCTCCACATCCAGGAGTACCGTGCCAACGCTTGCGTTTGCCCTTGGCTAACTCTTCAAGGCCAAACCATGTGTTTTCTTCTTTGCCTTCCTGACAAACCTGCTTTCCTCAGATATGAACATAAATTAATCCTGGTAAGACTGAGGAAGATGCTAAATTTTATAATTGTTGCAAAGTACAACACTATCACTGGTAAAATATTTAATTCTCGCATCATAAAAAATGTTTACCTGCCTTTTATAGGCACGCTG
This sequence comes from Theristicus caerulescens, assembly GCA_020745775.1. Taxonomy (NCBI): domain Eukaryota; kingdom Metazoa; phylum Chordata; class Aves; order Pelecaniformes; family Threskiornithidae; genus Theristicus; species Theristicus caerulescens. The sequence goes on from CM036564.1 coordinate 70,725,377, forward strand.
AGCGCAAGCATCACTACGGGCACTGTGCACACAATCAGTGGGCTTAGAGGGATAAAGGAGAGCACAGGCTGTTCCTCTGCACGGGGTAACACCAGCTATAACGCTGCAGCCCACGGAGATTTATGATGCTGTGGCTCCCTGACTTTGAGGCCGTGCTGCTCTTCCCAGTGCTTGCTGCTGCCTTTCGAATACCTATGTCCGCGCTCCAGAGACTGCTCTGTTAACTCAGAGGTTACAGCTCTCCTCTCCCCGCTACCCTCCCGCCCGCCGCAGGCTGCAAGGAGCCCCCCAACACATCACCCGAGGGGTCCCTGGGCCTCTTGCTCCAGGCAGCCATGCAGTGCCTTTGCCCAGAGCGGGAGGAGGAGAGCAGAGCTCACCAGGCAAGGCAACAGGGCTGGGTTCAGACCCGGGGCCAACCGACTGCAGGGTCTGCTCAGCTCCTAACCCTCCGGAGCGACAGTCCCCTCCTCACCTGGCTGGCCCCGCTTGGTCCTTCTCAAGCCCAGCAGCCCCGGCCCCCTCCAGCACAGGTACGCCTTGGGGGAAAGGATGGAGGGGTCCCATTCTCATCCACCCACTGGACAGGTGAGAGCCCTACTCATGGGACCACAGCCAGGCTGCTGAGAAATCTGCTGTCAGGGCTCAGAGAGGGTCCGAAGCCTCTGGTCCCCTCTCACCCTGGTCCCCTGCGCTGGAGGAGAACTGCTATGCACAGCCTTCGCTAAAGAAATAAAGATAAAAGTCAAGAAAGCGCAACATGCAGATAACCCTCTTGCAGACAATGAGGTGGTGACCTTCTCCCAGAACACGCTTCAACTCAGAACAAGCTATTTAAAAGGCCCGTTCCTCACAGCTACTCGTCTCCTGGGGGGTTAAACTCGAGCAGTTCTTTTCTCAAAGGGGCAAGTCTTGTTTCACAAAGAAAATGCAGCCCCATTAAGCTCTTGCTGGGGCTTTTGCATGGGACTACGAGCATTTTGAGGTGGGGATAGACATTATCCGCCTGGAAGGAAAGCACTGTGCTATCCCAGGGAGGGCTGCTGCAGCACCCGGAGCAGGGTTTAAGCTCCCTGCAGCCTGAAGCACAGCCTCCCCTGTCCTTGGGGTGTACAGCTGCCAGCAGCCACAGACACCATCATGCGGCCCTGTAAATTTACACAAACTTAAAGAGATTTTGTTTTCTTTGCTGCCTTGGCCCCTGAGATTTATTAACATGGCACTAGATTTCCCCAAGAATAGCGCCTGCCAAGTCTGTTCCCACTCTCTAAAACCACATTATAAATCATACGCCAGGAGAACATCCTGAATGCTGATGACTGGAGGTTATGGCAGTGATGAGGGCTGCCAGGAAGAAAAATGGATTTTCCTCCCCAGTCCCAGCAGCAGTGTCCAGACACGCTGCAGCCACTGCCCTGTCGGGCTGCCGCTCCGAACACACTGGAGCATGGTTATAGGAGCGTTCGCCATCTCCACACTGGTTGTTAACACAATTAATGAAGGGATGGTTCAGCAGTTTATGGCTCAAGATCTAACAGTGGTAGTAACAAGAAGGGCCTGCATTAAGACAGTTTCTTCCATTAGAGCACAATAAAACTATGATTAGTTCTATATTCAGATAATAGAGAAAAACAATTTCCAGTTGCTGTAAATCTTCTGAGGCTGAAGCAGTACTGCCAAGCTGCCTATTTGCTTGTTTGCTGCCTTTTGAACATTTCTTAAGTGGGGCCGTTGGCACTTCAGCTTCTCAAGACACAATGCATTTAATTAACCCCATCACGGGAAGCATTTGCAGGATCAGGCTGGATGCAGAGCAGGTAATCTGGGCTGCACACCGAGGACTCCTCCGTCCTGCTCCACCAGCGCAGCCCGGGCAGCCTGTGGGGGCCCAGCAGGTCACCAGCACGGGAGGCTCCCTCCAAGGGAGACGGACACCGGCCATTTGAACTGGCCAGAGACGCCCGTCTGTAGGGAGCGGTCACCTGTACGTTATTGAGAGCTCTCCGTTCACTGTGCGTTGGGTAAGAAAGAGTGAAAAAGCTATTTACATAAAGATTATCCCAGTTTGATTTGTGTTGTCTAATGAAATGGCTGGGAAGCAATTGGATGAGTTGCTGTGAATAAAGCTAGAGTGAGGGAGCACACACCAGAAAGAAGTATAATACTAGGACAAACCTCATGGGGATATGAATTAGTCATGAATTAATTTAGACTGGAAATGACAAGACAGCCCCCAGGCCTCGCAGGAAAGGGAGCTCTGTGTTTCCAAACACAGTATGGGGCCTGGGCATCAAACTGCTGGGAGACAGAGGTTGACAAGCTCCCATCCACAGCTCTGCAATGGGACAGCAGAGATGCCAGAGCAAGAAATGAAAGCTTACGCCACAAGTCTTAAGGTGTCCAATACCTTGAGGAACCTAGTAAGGGTTGTAAGGTGCCTTAATTGCTATGTCTCTGCACAATGTTGTATTAATCTCATGCTTCAGGGTTTCTGTTTGCTGCTAGAAGGGGCATAGGACAACTTTCCTTTTAGGAAAAAATTCTTTGGTTTCTTTTCATCTTAGAAGGTGGCCAGCACTTGAGATGGGATGGAACATGGCCCGCACTGTGCGCTCCGTACCAGGAAAGCTTCAGGAGCCTGCTGTCTTGCTCAGCTGATCATGGGCAGAGGTCACCAGGAGAGCTCCTGCTTGGGTAAATACCCTCCTAGGAGTAAAAGCGCCCCAGCTTCATGCATGACTTTCACCAGCGTACTGTATCATTGCAAGAGTCAGAGCTCCTGACTTGAGCTTTAAATACCTACTTCCAAAACCAGGTCAGGACCGATTGATTTTTCAGCCATACAGTAGCAAGTCTGGTAGAGCTGAGTTCATCACCCCAACGGTTTGCTGAGGGGATGTGCAAAATACAAATACCAATTGAAGAGTTAAACCCACTCACAGCACATGTGGCATGGAGACAGTGACTTGGAGGAAGGGCTCCGGGCCAGGCGCGCGTAAGGTGTCCATGCACACGTGGGCACGCTGCAGCAGCCCGCCATCGCGGGCGGCCGGGGCAGGCCAGGCCTCTGCAGTTTCTATGGCAATCCCTCACCTCCTCAGCCCGCTTCTCGGGGTACCCAGCGCTGCTCTCCCACACACCCTGTTAAGGAACACTCCGCATTAATTTTAAACGCTTGCTTTTTTTTTTTTCAACAATGTCATTAGCACTGGGAAAATTCAAAAGAGTAAAACCACAAAGAAATGTCTTCAAAACAGAGGCAGTGCCGGCAGGCGGAGCATCCCATGGCAGCGCGCACAGAGGACGGCCGTGCCGGGCGGCTGCACGCACAGCCCTGGCAGCAGCCTCCGGCCAGGCGAGCGCAGCGCTGCTGCAGCCCCAGCGCTCAGACACACAGGCACAAGGGTCGCTCGGTGCCCAAGCTCCTTCGCAGGTTGGCGCAGATGGTGGTGCCAGCACTGGAGCGTGGCTGCTATCGGAGGACCACGAGTGCCACCTGCAGCGCAGCCCTCAGCACACACATCCTCGGCACCAACCCTGCCCAGAAACTGGGCCGCTGCTGCTCAGCTCCCCGGGCTTGCAATGAGTTTTTGTGCTGCAGTTAACCCCGGCAGTAAGTGCTCAGGGCTTGCCAAGAGTCAAACTTGAACTCCCCAACAGGGAGCAGCAAAGCCGGGAGTCCAGATCACATCATTTTCTTCCACTTTATTTTTGCAAAGAGGCACTTCCACATCAGGACCAGAGGTAAAACAGAGAAGTAGGAGAGGGCAGAAGAAATGTACTGTCCCAGGTGTTTTCCGAGTTCTCGTTTTCTTTGGGATTGCTGGGAATCTCCTCTCCGCAGCTGGATGTGTGCGCCCATGCCATGGCAGTTCAACGCGGGAAAGCTGTGGCGAGCCAGCCCAGCTCCTGCAGGGTCTGAAGGTGACACCCGACTGATTTAGATACCAGAGAGCAGAGTCACTGGAACCGAGACTTCCACAAGTCCCCCAATACCCCTTCGCTTCGACTTCTCCAGGCAGCTGCACTGCTGCTGCTGCATGCACGCGTCCTCCTGCGTAGCCTCCAGTCCTCAAAGCTGCTCACGAAGCTTTAACATAGTTATGACCAGAGCTGAGCATTTCAGGTCAGCCTCAAGTCAGGAGGCAAAGGATGGATACTGTCCTCTGTCTCACCCGAAGAGACCACGCTGTTACTGTTCTCAGCAAGCTGGATGGACATTTCATCCCCACTGAGCAGCTCATTTCCGAGGGACACCACTGCTCCAAGATGCCAGAGGAAAGCAAACCCACTGAAAATTTCCATCCAGCCTTTTAACCCCTAGCACAAAACTGACTTCATGATAAATGACAATTTCAGGAGCAAATTGTACTAGCTCTGTCACTTGTGGCATAAGCATCACAGACACAGCATTCAAGGCTGGCTTAACCCCACAGCCCCATAGCCACCGTCCAGCCAAGGTGACGGTATGAATCAGAGCAGGGTGGTGCCACGCAGACCCTTCTTCTACCCCTCCTGCCATCAGCTAAGAGAGAGCACTGAAACCGCTTCCTAGAGGCGCTGCCAGGGGATGCCCCATCCCCTGCGCAAGCTGCCACTCCTTTCCATCCCCGCCAGCGTCCCGGCTCAGCCATCCCTAGCGCAGGGAGAAACAGGCGCTTTCAAAAACTCCCCTGCCAAGACATCTTCCACAGTTTCATCTCTTGTGCCCTCGCAATCCTCACAAGAGCCCCTGCCTTGGCAGAGCACCCTCAGGAAGGCAGGCTGTGGTCCTCCTTCCCCAGGATGGCCGTGCCCCAGCCAGGAGGGCTACAGGCGCCCACGGAGACCCTGCGAGTGCATCTTCTCAATCCAAGTGAGCTGAACACAGAAACCTTCTCTGAAACATCACGCCAGCTACTCCAGCACACTAATTCTTTTCAGGATTATTGTCTTCAGGGATTAACGTCTCAAAGTTTAACAAGATCACCCCGTGTCAGTGTTATGGCTTGAAAACATCTCGGTGTCTGTTAGCATTACAGGTGATGCTGGCACTGGTTCCAGGCCAATAATCCAGGAATTATTGCAGAAGAGCCTTGATATGCAAATATACCAAAAAGGGAAGGGGTGTGCTGTTCATCTGGCTGAGCCGCATCTTTGTGGTCCTTGATCATTTGAAGCTGGCACAAGCCACAGCCACCTGCAGACAGAAGTGCAGTGGCTGCAGCCCAACGCACTCTGGTGAGGTGAAGGAGCAGGGCTTTGCATTTCTTTCAAATCCCATTTTTCACATACACCCACAATTCAACTGGCTTGGAGCAGCTGTAAGAGAACTAAGGTAAAATTAGTTCCAGCTGTAAAACATCTGTTGTTGCTTAAGAAAAAGGACTGCCAAAAGCTGTCACTGCTATCATGGTGGATACGTGTCCATCTCTTCATACAAAAGGATACCAAATGGCTTGGAAACTCCACCATCTCTGCATCAGAGAAAGGTCACCCAGACAATGTGAAGCAGGAGTCAGTTTTGGAGGCATTAAGATATTTAAAGAATGAATAAATAAATAAAACCAGCTACACTGGACTGTCTCCTCATGCCCGCCATTTCTCAGGGAGCTCACACTGCCGTACCAGAAAGGACTGGCAAGGTTCACCCAGCACTAATGTCCACCAGCTCTCCATGCCATAGCAACCTGCAAGCAGGGGGACGGAGAGGTGAGGTGGTTGCACACGCAGGTGGGAAGGGGTGAAAAGTCTGTCTAGCAGCTTCCACCCAAGTGGACAGGAGAAGCACAGGAGCAGCCAGGAGACCAAGTGACAGCTCTATATACTGTATATAACATCCGCACACATAATCCCTCTCTGAACCCGCCACACTGTGCTGCAGCTAATGGTTTGGGGAATACAGACACCCTATTGCTCCCTGAAATACATAAAACCATCACTAAGATGGCGGTGTTCCCTTCCACCTGCATTTCAAAGGCCCAGGTGCTCATTTCAGCACACAAATACAGAAAGCTCTGCTTCAAGATGCAGATAGTTCCTGCGCTTCCAGAACAGTCGTGTGCAATACAATGCAGATGTACAGTCAGGCCAGCTGCACTTCTTAGCATTTATCAACTTCACGCAGGAAAGGCAGTGAATAAGCGGTATGTCTGCGGTGGTGCTCTCACTGCCCAGCCGCCTCTGCCACGCCGTGCTCACCCATCCCCAGCCCTTCTCCCCTCCGCCGGCTGCCGGAGCACAGCCATCGCCCACCGCCCCGGCCAAGCCCCAGCCCCTCGGCTCTGCAGGCACCGAGGGCAAGCCGTGACGGACGCCCCGTCCCCATCCAGCGCAGGACGCTGATAAATGGTTTGCACCTCTGCTTTTTAATAGCGAAACCCACTCTGCGGGAGTGGCTACTAGCCGAGTCAGGCAGCGGAGCCAGGAGATGAGGTGTGCAGGAGCCGGCTGCGTGCTGCTCTGAGCAACTGGAGTTTATTTGAGCACAGAGAGCAAGCGAAGGCAGCGCAAGGAGTTCCCTGTACACAGTTCTGCCTTGATGTTTTGCAAACAAAAAGGGGGCAAGTGGGTAAAGGACTTTTTAAAATCAATGGCAGCCAATCTACATAAATTCAGACACATGGGTCCATGTACATTTTCATTAAAATATCTAGTTTTCCACAGATGAAAAAAAGATAAAGCCACCACACAGAAGCCAATTTAGCTATACATAGGAGTTGCCCCTCACAGCAGCTGTTTGGGTCAAATATTTTTTAGCAGGATTTCAAAATACAAATGTATCATCATGATATTTAAATAAAAATCCTGGGTATTTAATATTAATCTGTGAAAGTGGCAGTCAGATCACTTTCACCTTCTCTGTGGGAGAGGGAACACAACATGTAGTCTACACATGAGCAACTTTATTTGAAACAGGCAATAATATTTAACATAGGAAATCTTCAACAGCATTAGAAGGAAACCGAGGCCTTCCCAACTTTCCATCCAAATCCCGAGGCGGCACCGCTGGAGGCAAACGCAGAGGGCACCTGCAACACGGCCCTCTGCCAGGCATTGCCAGCGGCACGCAGGACCCCCCATGAGCATCACCAGCGCCAGCCCAGCCACAGACCTGGGCCCCGCGGGCTGTTCCCCAGGGTACCTCTAGGGAACAAAACAGGAGCACTCAGTTGGTACGTAAAAAAAGGGAAATCACACCGGCAGTGAACTAATAACATATATACAAATAAAACTCCTCACAGCCAGCCCAGCTCTTGCCTCTTCCCCCATGCCCCAGCTGCCTGCATGCCAGCGCTGCCCCCTCCTCACCCGGGGCACCCCCATACGGCAAAGGCACCTCTGTCCCAGGGAAAGGGAGACCTGCTCCCGTCCCTGAAACATCCCTGCGGCCCAGCTGGGACGGTGCGGCACAGGCGGGATCTGGCCAGAGACCGCCCAAGCCTCCTGCACTTCAGAAGGGCACGGTCTGGTTGCCGTGCTCCCGCGGCTCAGTGCGGAGGGTAGGGATGCCAGGATGCTGCTACTGGGCCAAACCCAGCCTTCATCTCTCTCCCGGGAACACAACCCAACAGCAACAACGGGGAACAAACTATTGAAAAGATGTTAAAACACCATCAGTTGCCCACCCAGTGACACGAGACGTGGTTGTGGCAAGAGTGATTATTTTGCTCAGCACTTATTCAGGACAGTTCAGCAGCCCTTTCGCTGCACGCTACAGACAAGAGCTGTCAGAATTAACTGATTTTTTAACTCAAAAGAGCGAAGCGTGCTCATGGTGGCAAAGGCCCTGGGGCAGGCAGTGCTACCCAGCCCTGGGGACGCCGGCGGGATGGATGCCATGCCGGGGCTGTGCGGCGCGTATCCGACCTCATGCTGAGCGATTCCACTGCAGCCCGTCGAGCCAGATATTCCTTCCTCCCTTTAGCAAGGGCAGAAATAACTTTGAAACAATAGACATCCTCCAAAAGAGTACTTCACCATTCTGATGAACCAACATCTGCCAGGGAACAAAGCAGTTTGTGAAAACAGTTTCCAACCAGTTGGATTTAAACCCACCATAACTGGGGGCTCCCAGAGGGAAGCCTGTGAGGTGCCTTGGGTAGAAGACATAACTGCTGCTGCAGAATGAAATGCCAGGCAATTAAACCCTCTTCTGCCTAACAAAGAAAAGTATGTGAAGCACTGACTGCTTGAAGATAAAGCCAGAAATGTTCAAATCACACGAGGCACATATTTTTAACAACCAGAATGATGGGAATAAACTCTGAATGGAAAGGCGATTTCTCTCTTTCTCAGGTTCTTCAGGCCACGTTTGGATAGCTTTCAGGAAAGGTGCTTTACAAACGCACAAGCTACCAGGGCTCGTGTAGGCAGTAAAATTCAATTGCCGGTGATTGCAGGGAGGTCACATTAAATAATCTCATTTTCCCCTGACTTTGAACTCTCCCAGTCTGAATAACGTATTTGTTACCTCCAAGTACTTCTAGGTAACAGGAAAACAAGAAAAAAAGAAAAACCACAAAAACCCAAACCACTGTTTGTGGACTGCAGCTCACACCATCAGCACTTGCAGGTGTAGTTTGTGTTGCAAAGTCCTCTGCTCATTTTGCAGTGCCATCACGTGCACCCTCCTGCGGGACCAAACGAGCTCCCAAACAGTAGAAACCTGGGAAACGAGGTCTCCTCGGCATCGTGCTTCCTTCTCCCTCTGCAGCCGAGCCTGAAGAGAGGGTGTAAGCTCAGCCTAAAGGGCACAACATCTACCAACCAAGCACACCCACAGGCACCCTCCAGTAGTGCAGATCTCCTGGCGTGTAACTAGGCAGACCCCAGCCACTCCTCACGAGGAGGCTAATTTCAAATAAAGGATGCCAGCTTTATTACTACTGCATTTTACTGCTTTTTAATGATCCATTAACCACAATAAGAACAATACAGAAGCGTTTACTAAAGAGTTTGTGAACTATTTCATTATTTCCTGGGTTATGCAGCTCTTCGATTCATCTGTAAATTGTTTCTCTTTCAGGCTTCCTCCAGATTTGTGTCAACACAGTAACTGTCCCGTGTTATCCCACACGATTTGAGATTTCTAACCTGTAAAATGAAAAGCCTTGCTGGGGCGGTGTGCCCCAGGGCTGGCACGGTGGGGGAACCCCAGCAGCGGCAGAGCAGCCCTCCTGCCAAGGAGGGCTGGGCACCGGCGGGCAGCCCGGCCGTAACCCGCTCCGGGAGCCAGGCCATGGGCACAAGAAGTCCTTGAACCATCACGCACCCACCTACCCTGTCCCACTGCTTCGGGCGGGTGACTGCAGTAGGAATACAGCATTTCCAGAAGGCTCTCTTCATCCCCAGAAAGAAACTAGGAATCACCCTGGCCACAGGGCAGCACGGGAGTGCAAATGGAAGATGAAATCGGTGTCTCTTGTGACCAGACATGGGGTGGGGGGAATAGACATGTTCCTCTTCCCATCCTGCTTTTCTTGCTTTCCTCTGCAGTGACATGATAAGTATAAACTCAGCATTAGCAGATCTAGGGCATCTAGTAGGTCCCAAGGACCCACTTAGAGTTAACGTTACCATTAGTATAACCCCAGAAACCAGGAGTAATGGATGCTTTGCAAAGCCACTTGGGTTTCCTCTGAGTGAGGAGATCCAATGCACTCCCTACGCATCGCATTTCTGCCTCAGTCAAGTTGGTCCATGTGCTTTCAATAAACCACTTTGTAACACTTAGCCATTGGAAACCTAATTAGTTCTATCTGCTGAAGGCTTAAACTCAGTCTGTCTGCCAGAGCAAGAGCTGGGTGGATTCCTAAGAGCATCACTGCCTGATGGAGGGCCAAGCAAAGCTCCGTTAGTGTATTTGTCATGCTCATCCCTCCTGTCCAAACTAAGCCGGTGGGTTGAATACAATCTATGCAAGAAGTTTTACAGAAGTGACAGGGGTTTTTTAATCCCCATTGATTTGTGGCAAAACAGGAAGCATCAGAATAGCTTCCGTGGAGAAGTGGATTATTTCCCCAAATCTCTCCTGCCCTTCAGTTAAATCTTCCTGGAGAGGAAAAAAAACCCAACAAAATCATTCAGCCTTTTTCTTAAAGAAGGAAAGATTTCAACCCATACAGCTTTGAGTTTCTTTCTCACATCCTTTTCTAAGGTGAAATTATTGACTCATCACTTACTGCCTGGCTGAGCAGGAGGAGAAGACAAGGAATTAACCACTGCAAGCCCTGCCCACGCACTGCTTGGGCAGGTTGTACAGTGCTTTTGCAAGGCCAGAGCAGAGTAGGCTGGACGGAGGATGGGAGTAGGCACCTTAGCCCAGCCTTGCCAGAGCCCTGCTGCAAGACCTTGGCCTTTCTGTCCTTTGTGCCTCAGTTTCCCTACCCCTCAGCATACTTGATGGGCCTGTCTCCTTTCAAAGAGTGTGCTGGGATGAACCTTGCCACACAGGAAGGAGTTTCCTTCTGTAACCAAATGGTGCATTTTTCTCCATAGCAAAAGAAATAATAAAATGCAAGTTTGAGCATTACGTAGCTCAACAGTCTCCAGGAAAGTGATACTTTCCTGACGTTCTCTAGAAGGACGACTCAAAACCCGTGTGGTCCAGCAGATGCTGGTCCCAGCTGAGGCTGCCCAGGGCAGCGGTGCTCCTTGCTGGTGATGCTCCTGCGGCCAGACGCTGCCCACCCCTTCACAGCACCGCTGCCCACCCCTTCACAGCACCGCTGCCCACCCCTTCACAGCACCGCTGCCCACCCCTTCACAGCACCGCTGCCCACCCCTTCACAGCACCGCTGCCCACCCCTTCACAGCACCGCTGCCCACCCCTTCACAGCACCGCTGCCCACCCCTTCACAGCACCGCTGCCCACCCCTTCACAGCACCGCTGCCCACCCCTTCACAGCACCGCTGCCCACCCGCTGCTCCCTGACCCCAGCGCTGGGCAGAGCATGAGGTTTGGGCTCAGGCCTGGGGGGATCTGCACATCTTAAACCAGAAGCAGTTATTAAGCTCTGACTTTAAGGAAGCAGCAAGTGAGATGGGTTCCTGTGCCCGACTTCCCCGAAGGGCTGGGAGGAGGACTTAAAGAAAGGCTTTAATTGGTCCCTTGAGGGACCTGCTGGCAGATCAGCTGAATCCCAGGGCTGGTGAAGAAGACACCCAGACCCGCTCCTGCTCAGGCTGTCCCTGCCCAGCAGCACAGAAAGCTGCCTCCCTTGCCACAGGAGGAATCCAGAGCTGCAGCACTGAGGGCCCACCTTCTGTGATTAGGCCATAATTTGCACTTGGATAATTACTCTTAACACAGATATCCAGGGAGAATAGCAAGGAAACCCATCCAGCCGGTGAGGCACCTGAAGAGCAGCACAGCCTTAGCAAGACAGTGCAGGCAGGGACAGGAGATGAAAGCCTCCAGCCTTAAGGCTTCTCAGTGCCCTGCGACTGCTGTCCCTGCTTCGTGAACCTCAGACACCCCCCAAGCCTGCCTGTCCCCTGTCACCTTGGGCAGCTCGGGGTGGACACTTCTGCCGCCCCTCGAGCACGGCCCCAGCAGCTCTGGGGGAAAAGCTGTGTTGGTGATGACCAAGACCCTGCATCCTGGCAGCGACACCCCACGCTAGAGACCACACGAATTTGCCAGCAGGAATAACACGCTATTTCCAACTGATGGAAGTCTTTTCCTAAGCTTGAGTAACCCTAAGCCAGACACTGCCTCCCACACCCAAGACAGCAGCGTCCTACGTTTTGAGCCGCCACACGTGCAAAGGCTCCTTCCCTATCAGTACGGTTCAGCAGGGCTAACGCTCCCCAGCAGACGGGATTTTTAACTCTCGGATATTACCCAGGTCTCAACACCCGAAGGGTTCACTTGCTGACAAACCACTCAGGCTGAAAATAGATTTTTTTTTTTTTTTTTATGACTCTTACTAAGAATTCAAAACTCAAAATTATGGTATAGTCACTCCAGTTCTTCCCCGATGATGACTGGGTTTCCCGAGCGCAGGCACTGCAGCAATGTTCTTGCCAAGCTTCCTTAAACAAACCCCGTTCTGCATCAGTATCTGCCCTTCATTTGGTTAAATATAAATGACGACTCGGTGCAAGGGGCAGGGGGAAGATGCATGCACACGGCTGGCCCGCTGCTTGCATAAAAGGCAGAGAAGTCACAACTTACATTTCTTATCGATAAAAGCCTTCAACAATTAGAACTCTGCAGTAAAACACAAGAAAAGGCTGGGTTTTCCTAAGGGACATCCTTTGATACTTAAGCCAATTTTATTTAAACTTGTAAATTACCATTTTCAAAAAAAAAAAAAAGCTCAGAGAAAGCAAAGCTTATTTTAATGGCAAATCCTAAAATCTTTTCAAATCTCTCAAGCAGTATTTATCTGTTTGGAAGAATATTGGTAATGATTATGCTAATAAAATCAATTTGTGACAATTACTTAACTTCTACCATTCTTGGAATTAAAGTTTTATGTTATATTTTCTTCTAAATGAAGTAATTGATCCTCACATGAATTAGAATTATACCAGCTCGCAAAATCCACAGACTAATTGAATAGTTAACCAAGTGTTCAATAAACTTCACACCTTAGTATCGTACCCATTAAAACTGCTTAATTAGATTTTGCTCCTTGCATAAATAGCTGTAAATGGAGACCGCTTAGTTTCACTTTTCATTTAACTTTATTCTCAAAGCACATTAACAAAATAACTCCGTGCTTATCAGATATCTTTACATTTTTCACAATATAGTGCTGATTGCAACAGCTGAAAGGTTATAAAATATTTTTAAGTGCTTATCAATCAGCTCCACTACAGCCAAAGTCTCCATGAGCGTGGACCTTGTACACTTAGACTCAGCTCAGCAAAGCACTTAAACGACTGCTCAGCCCCTGCTTAAGCTATCAGTATGTAAGCGAGAGCTCTGCTGCATCACGGCTTTCCCCATCTGCATCCTCAAGAACTGCAGCGGGTTTATTTCCTTCAGCCTTTTCAGGACTTTGCCTTCTGTTCTCCATACCCACACCTTGTCTAACTCCGCTATATTTTATTCACCTTTTAAAACTTTATCATATTCTCCTTCCCCCGTTTCATTCATTCAATGGGCCATCCCTGCTGGCCCCCACCTCTGCACCACAAGGCGGCCAGAGCAGTTTGCCTTTTCAATCCACAGCGGGCAGGCCCCTGCAGACTGGGGCAGGTGTGTTCCCATCAGGCACTCCCCGATTACACGACTAGAAATTCACCTTTAAAAGCCATCCATCTTACCAGCAACACAGGCCATACCATCATTCATTTTGAGTTTTGCCATTATATTTCCCCCAATATTTCTCTCCGCCAGCAGCAGAGCAGACTGAAGAACCAGCAGTGCTCAACAGCTCAGCATTTACCAGTGACCCACGCCCCAGCAGAAGATCAGCGAGCAATGATGAAGAAGAAAGCAGCAGACCAGCAACCAAAGCCCCTCACCAGTCTGACCAGAATGAAACTTCTCAGCCCTTTCGGAAGCTCCCCCAGGACACGCAAGCAAGACCCACCAACCCAACAGCTAGAAAGCCTGCGTTACCTCGGTGCCACGGTCCGTGCTCTCCCCTCAGCCGGCCATGGTTGCTTCACAGGAAGGCTGGGCAAAAGTTAAAGCGTGGAACAGAAACAAGCATCCCTCTGGGGGAGCCTGCAGCGGGGAGACAGCACCTCCGCCCCCGGAAAGGGCTCAGCTGATGCCCTGAAGGCTGGGGTTTGTTACTGCCTCGGTGCACACAAAAGGCAATCCTCCATAGGATCAGTGCAAGGTCCGCCGTGACCCACAGGCCACCCGCTCTCCAGTCTTCACCCTGAAGCTACTTCACACTCCACAGTTTGGGTACGGTGGCGTACAGCATTTAACAGAGCTCAGCACTTCTTCTCGGTGCCCTCCATACCCGTGCTCACCTCACACCAGCGCAGCAGCTCACGGCACGGCGTGCTCCTTCCCATCCAGCAGCTTCCCCGGTATCCAGCCTAACAAAACCAGCACGCAGCCTTCGCCTGCACCCCTGACTTCGTCTTCCACCAAAGCCCTTTCTAAAGGGCTTTCCAAGGCCCCACGCTGACACCAGCGTCAGTAAGGAGCCACCTCCTTTCCCACGCGCTTGGGAGAACATCCCCCAGTTTGCTCAGCCGGCGTCCCAAACCATGTCCGCGTCCCCACCGAAAGCCTTCTCTCCCAGGCTGATGAGGCGGGCAGCAATTAACAGAGAGGTGATGGCTGCCCAGAGCCCCACCTGTGGCCAACCGAGATGGAAGCACAGGAATTGGCTACGGCCTGAGGCTCCCTCCACTAACTGCTTTGTCAGATGTTTGTTGTTATTTTTAATGTGTTTATTATTAATTACCACCCCTCCTCTTTTATTTTTGACATTCATCCATAGTGTAACTGGGGCGGCAGCCTCAAAGCTGTGATCTCTTCAGGGAGACTATTATAAATTCACTTCCACCATAACATCTTATAGCCATTGCTCACATTAGGTATAAAAATTTTATGGAATATACTAAAGTTGGTGCACACAGCAGCAGTTTTTCAAACATAAACATCTTGGACACTTTAAAGATATTTCTTTCTAAAGACCAAGCAGCATTTGGTCACACTGAGAGCTGAATGCCAGGAAAATATACATTTTAATTAAATTAAAAAAAAAATAGTCAAGCACAGCTCTAAAATAGCTTTTGAAACTAGACACATATTGATTTTTTTATCCTGTACAAAAATTCATTGTGCAAACAATGTGCTTGTAGTATAGTTAATATTGTATCTTTCAAGGATGTTGAAATAACTGCTTCAGAAGGAAGAATTTAGTAAGGAAGTATGAGCGAGCTTCACTTACGCACTGAGGGTCGCGGGCAGTTCCAGCAAAGCTCGGCATTGCCAGGCCAGCGCACAGCTCTCCTTCCCGGGTCCCCAGGTACCGGTGGCATCACTAGGAAGACATTGGGCAGGCACCATGCTGATGCCTTAGCAAGAACACCTGCGTGGGAGCAACTTTTAACACAGCCTGGGGTTCATTAATTCAACGTAGAGCAGCTGGCTGCTGCCCTCCCGCCTCTGCAGAGGGCACGCAGGTGTGTGTGTTGCAGGCGTCTCAGCGGGACCTGCCTGCCTGCTGCTCCTCTGCGCAGGAACACGCGCGAAGGCTAAGCGATCCAAAGATGCGGGCCTGAAGCGAATAAATTAGAGCACTCTCAGTAATTGTGTGGATCTTCCCATACAGAAGTATTTTAGTGCTCTTAGTTCATGCCTAGCTTATTTCCCTGAATCTGTATTTGAACCTTTTATCTTCTTATTTTCTCATGCCTCCCTTGCTCCTTATTCTCTTTCAAGAAGGATTTTGCAGAGATGCTCAGTCTTGGTCATTGCAAAATCTTGCACGCAAGAATCCTCAGAGCTTCGTAGCAATGTGAGGAAAGCTGAATGTGATGTTTTAGGACAATGTAGCGCCCTAAATAAGGATATCATCTGGACACATCCTCTCCCCTCACCAAACCCGGCCCTTACTCCCCCTCTAGCTTCAAACTTTTTCATTTGGGATGGTGAATTCACCAGTGCCCCAGACAAAGGCTGTCACTAGCCACCATTCTACTGCTTTTTGCGAGTTGTTGGCCATATTTCAATAAACTTTTCTTTTTCTTTCAGAGCAGACTGCAAAATGTTCTGTATTAACCATGGAACTCACTTTGAAGAAAAAAAAAAAGTCTTTTGTCAGCTTACAATGCTTAAAATCATACCACATTTCCTCCCTGCAGAATCACTGCTTCCCATTTACATTGTCGTCATGTACAGGCAGACAAAAACCACATCAGAAAGTGAAGTGGGAAAAGGGTCTATAACCGTTCCTGGATTTTTTATTGATTTGTTGACGTCTGTTCTTAATAAAACTCAGTAAGTGCCACCCGTAGCCCTGGGCTGGGGGAGGAGGAGAAGTCTAGCAGCAGAGCTGCAGGCAGTGGGAATGGCGGGTACCAGCGCACCTCCCCAGCGCCCGGAGCCGCCGCGCACGCGAGGCCGCTGAGCGGAGCAGAGGATGGAGGCAGCCAGGAGCCTTTCGCTCACCTACAGGCATTTGGGTAGGGACGGGCAGTCTGGGAGCGTGCACCAAGCCCTGCTGCCGTCAGCAAGCAAAAGAAAGTGAGAAGACTGATAAAGAGCATGACAACTGCCCCGACGTGCAGGGAATTACAGTCAGCTGCAGAGGAAGGGCCCAGGACTCTGGGCTTATAGAAGCAGCTTTAAATGATGCAAGATTAGGCATTGAAAGATATAACGTGAATGTACCCAGGACTGGCAGGGCAGGGCACGGCACGGCACGGCACGGCACGGCATGGCACGGCGTCCCTTCTGCAGGCCTCCCTCTTTGGGAGAGCTGCAAGTCCTGTCCGCAGAGCTCAAAGGGAAGACTTGCGTGGTACCTAACCCACCCAGGGCTGATAGGGGTCTGGTGCAAAAAGCAGCGGGACCCTCTGCTTGGGGCAGGGCTGCCTTGCCTGTTTCTGATAGCATAAAGGAGGTTTTTTTATTTACACGTAAAATAATGCTGGCAATAAACTGACACAGGAGCTCCAGCTATTTGGGAATGGCAAATCCCTGCACAGGAACAGTAGCCACCAACAAGCACTGCCTGTGGTCCTCCCGGGCTTTCAAGAGCACAGTGCAAACCTGCTGCTAACACCAGGTTAGACACGGGAGATGCTCAGAGACGTGCCCCAGGGGATGCGTATCCTGGCAGACAGTCCTGCCTGCTGTGTTAGCAAGCAGCGAGGACGTGAGAAGCAGCCTTGTACACGCTCCTCCTCCAGCACATGCTGTTTTCAAATGGCTGCATCGCTGTGAACCCTCTCAGCCCGGTGGAGATGTTCACCTGCAGTCTGCACAGCACCCAAGAGCACCCAAGGTCTCATTCGGGGACCACGGCTGACTCGCACCTCTGCTCATCAGTTACGCTACCTCTGGTCAACCCCTGTTTTTTTTTATATCTGCGTTTCAGTGGGGAGTGGGTTTTTTTCCACTCAATTGCAATTTTGCATTAACATTCTTAAAATCCCACCAGTTGCTCTTGCCATCTGAAACTATCATCAGCTTCAGTGGAGGGAATTGTTAAACCTTGCTACGTAAGTCAGCACTGCCGATCACCTTCTCCTGATGCCTGAGCGTCCTTCCTCAAATTGGTAATATTATCAAAAGAAAAAAATAATGGGAAATTAAGTGTGTAGGTAGATTCCACTCCCAGCTGGAGAGAGGAAAACAGCTTTACTCTCCCACTGAGAAGTATCCTCAGCGCCTTTTACACTGCAAATGATAAGCGGATTTATACAGGACAGCGTGTGTTAATGACAGCAACAGTAACTACAATGAGTGTGGTAACACCTGACCAAAGCCTGCGAGTGCTCAAGCCATGAACCCTGCCATGGAGAAAGAGAATCAAAACCAACTAGTCCATCTATTTAATAATTTTATCAGCTTGAGTCAAAGCCTACTAAGCTGATTCGCAGTGATGCCCGCTGAGGGTAGAGTGCAAACAGGCATTCATGAATATTATGCTTTTTTATGAACCCAGAGCAAACCCAAAGCGTAATGAACAGGACACCCTTCGCCAAAAAGTATGCTAGCGTTGATTACTGGTTGTGTTCTGTATTAAAAAGGATTAATCAATACCATCCATTGCAAGTTGTACGTGTGCTTGGAAAGGATCACTGGAAGATGAAAGGTATCTGGACAAAATGCAAAAATTGCTAAATGAAAGAAATAGGGTATTTCTTTCTTTTCTACATGTCTTCCTATACTACCTGCACACGAAACCCACTCTCCTAATTAGGTACTTGGTATCTAAACTTAGTTAGTATAAAATGCTTTTTCCTGCAACTCCCTTCCAGCAAACACAGCAAGACGAGTGTGGTGATAGCGAGTGGCGTAATGGGTTTGGGATATGGGACAATATGTAAAAAATCTTTGAGATTACACTGGGAATATTTCTTGCCCTAAGTGCTTTTATAGAAATTGTTGAATGTTTTGGCTGAATTTAAAAGAAAAAGAAGTAATTGAGGGAAACAACTGCCATAGAACAATTTCAATTCATACAGTTAAAACTTTGCAAGGAAAACCAAATCTCACAAGAAAAATGCTGACAACTTTAATACAAAGCTACGTCACTTGCCTTAGCTGCAACTTCCTACACTTTTACACAAGTAAAGGTAATGGGTTCTTTTCCTAGCCCTTACACTTTAGAACAGCATTTCTTTTATTTCTTTGTCTTCTTTCTCTCCAGGTTGAAGCCAGAAGAAGTCCCTATATATACTGTGATAAGTAACATGAACATGTACGAATGGAGAAGACAAACAGTACGGCACCCAGCCAGGTGCAGTATCACCAAGATGAAACATCTTAAGATCACGAGTAGTCTTCCAGTCTAAAAACCACCTCAGGGTAGGTCCCCACACGAGCTCAATGGCCGTACCATCACCAGAGACGGGGAGGCTCCCCGCAGCGGCCCAGGCAGCCCGCAGACCCGTCTCCCAGCAGAGGCAGCAGCCCCTCCACCAGCCCAGCCTTTCTCATTCGAGGACTTGCACCGGGAATGTTTCCCCTGCATCCTGCAGAAACCTGCACTGGTATCTGCCTCTGCATCCACACCCCTGCCGTCACCAGCGGTGCTGTGTCCTGCCCCAGCCCAGAGAGCGGGACGGGAGGAGAACGGCTCTGCCCAGAGCCTGCGGCTGCACTGACGGAGAGCCGTTATCTGGGTCAAGAACCTTTCACAATGCTGGAGGCTCAGGTTAATTACCACTTCACCGAGCCAGTGGAGGCAAAGGGCTTAAAGACAGTGTGATTAATCATTAAAACGCACCTAACCTTGAAACGTGCTTGCAGCCTTCCCCAGGTGGGCAGCGTGTGGAAGCTGCTGCAGTCGGAGCCCGAGCGCGTGCTCACCCGCAGCGCTCAGAAAGCAGCTGCTGACAGGGGAGATCTCTGCCTCGGACTAACGAAGCTGAGGCCCAGGCCCTGCTGGGAGGCTCCCCGTTTGCGCCTGGGACTCGCAAAGCTCTTTCAGAGGAACCCCCTACTTGCACCAGAGCTCAGGGAACCACGCTGTGCATCACACAGAGCACCGAGCAGCACGAAACTGTCCCGAGAGCGTGTGTTCGTGACTTCCCCAGAGACTGCTGCTCTCCCACATACCCTTTGTCATCTCCGCTGACCACAGCTCAGCTCCCCGAACCCTCATCCCTCCTGCTTTTACCAGAGTTCTCTTGAAGGGACAGGAGTAGCTGCTCAGCACTCCAGGCAGACCGCCGCAAACCCCCCATAGCCAATCTGTCTCTCAACAGCATCGGTGTATCTGGGAAGGCACGCTGCAGACAGCTCAAGGTATGTTTCGAGTGTTTTGTAGCCAACAGTAAGACTTTGTTTAAATTTCCCTTGCTATTAATGCCCAAAATCAGACACAAAAAGCAAGGGAATTTGTATCTTTGGTGTAAGCCTTTTTCTTCCATTTCTGTAGCTGTCTCAATATGGCAACATAAAAATTAAGTGAATAATTTATTAATCAGAGTAGCAGACGCAACAGAAAGGCCTAGGAAGCATTCAGGTGGGAGGCGGGGGTTTCGTAAGCTACCCCAGGAGACCCGAGGAGCCGCGTCCTGCCGCCCCGGGAGCGCCCACGCTGCCGCCCTGGGGCGCGCCCCGTCTCCCGCAGATGTGCAGTTCTTCCAGGCTCCCTCCTAGGAATATAAAGATGCTGTAAAGCTTGTTTTACAATCCTGACCTGCTACCGCAATGTCTTCCTAAATACCCTGCCCTCAAGATAGGAAAACTGCACGTTTTCTGCATCTGTAAAGTATTTCCTAGAGACGCACTAATGGTTGAAGATAAAAAACACTTCAGAAAGCCTGCCTTATCTCCATGAAAAGTTCCAGAAACTTCATGCCTACAGCTTGGATGTACAATGCGCAGAAAGGCTTTGAGACTCACTGCAGACTTTGCTCTGGGAATAAACACCACAAAAGCCAGTGAAACCTCTCCTCAGGTGAAATCCCTAGGGAGCTGCAGAGGGAAAAACCTCATCTAGGGCAGAGAGAGCCTGCAACACTCGGAGCAGGGATGTGGAGAGCACCGACCTAGCCTACAAAGGGAACCACTCTGGAGTCAACAAGCCATAAACCACCTACATGAGTGACACGGACATCCAGACTCGAGGATTACTGGGAGGTATTGGAAAGCAGATGCCTGGCATGCTGCAGCAACAGCAGCTGTTTCCCCAGGCCTGCACAGCTCAGCCCAGCGTGAGATCGCAGGCTCCCTGCCGGCAGCACATCCCGTCTGCCAGCGGAACTCAGACTGGAGCATCAGCGGAGCGACAGCCCAGGGAGTAAATCCTGCTCCTGACAACCAGTCGTCTCCCTGCAAAGCAGACAGAAAGTATTAGAAAGTAATAGGTGGCCTCACTAGAGAGGAGAATTTCAGTGCTAGGCGCTGCACAACTAGACTACAGGAAGGCGGTCTCCATCCTCAGAGAGTTCATAATAACATATGGCCTGGGAGATAATGCCTGAGTACGGACAGAAACACGGAAAGCACAGGAGGTTTACTGATCGGAGTCTTAGGGCACCCATGATCAATCTGCTGTCAAGTATTTTTGTAAGGATCACAGCCCCTGTGAAGGACTGGAAAGGGGCAAAGACAAAGCTGCCCGGGCACCTACAGAGAGCTCCTCCCTCCGCGGGGGAAAGGGAAGGAGTGGAAAGGTGCATCTGCACGAGTGAGCGGTTCAGCAAAGGAGCAAGGCCCTGGGACGGGCACAATGGAGAGCCAAGGGGGAGGGAGAAGCTGAGAGAAGGAGTGTGGATGGGGCCAAAGGGGTGGGCTGACAAAGCCATCCGCACCAGGGTCAAAGCCAAAAAAGCCCCGGTGCAACAACTGAGAGACAAAGCACTTCCTTCTGCTCAAGGGGCTGGAGGAGTCAACGCCCAAAGCACAGACACAGGGAATGGTGGGGAAGCGAGGTATCAAGATGAACATTTGCCCACTTGACATTCCCAGCAGCACAAGAAGAGTACGAACTATGGCCTTTTCTGCGAAGGCTCTCTCCCAACTTCCCATACAAATACTAGAGACAAAGTTGGAGCCCAGTCATCCCAGGGTCCCTCGAGAACCAACCCTCGAGAGAGTGGCAGGGACTGCTAGAGCATGATTCAGGTCTTGGGTGGCCTGAGATGCCCTTGGCTGGCCCCCAGTTCATCACGGCTTGCAGAGGAATACAAGGTGACCGGGGTCTTTAGTTAGTCTGTAAGTGCCTTGAGATAAATGTGACAAGTCTGTTCATTGACACTGGTGGGTAGGGACATGCCTACAAACATGTTAGCAAGGTATTTCTTAGGACTTGGGCACGGCTCAGTTATGGTAACAGTCTTTATAAATCCAAATCCAGTCCCTCTTTTCTTGTTTTGCTGCCAGCAACACATGGCAGGAGGGTAGTAATAAAAGTTGCTTAGTTAATGGCTAGGGAAAGCAAAGAGTCCAGTGAAACCAACAATCAAATCAGTATGATACACTGGGAATCATGGCAGACATTACAGTACTGCCAACCCAAACTCATAATAACGACTGAAAAAATCTATAAACCATTTTAATAATTAAGATTTTTTTTTACTTGAATTTTAGTTTCTGAGCCTTTTACCTGTACAACCCATGAGCAGAGTAAAGCTCTGAACTGCCACCTGTATGACTTCAAACATTTAATTGGAAAGGGATCTTCAATTATCACATGACTAGAATGTAAGGATTTCAGAAAAACGGTGAATAGCGTTATATTCATGAAGGAAGTCACACATGAAGAACACTAGAGCCTTTGGTTACTCTTTGATGGATGCATTGCATGCAGCTAATCTCCCAGACCTGCAAACAACCTCCACGTTCCCTTCGGGCTGCAGCGGGCATACCGGTTTGATGAAAGCGCCTTGGGTAACCAGCTGAGCAATGACCAGCAGGCTGGGGAAACTGCCTTCCAGTACCTCTGAACGTGCAAGCTAGCATTGGCTGAGTTGGAGAAATGTTTGTACCTGTAAATGTACAATCATAAGGGAAAACAACGCTGGGGGCAGACTGCAAGAGGTCACCTCGTCCGTCCTCCCTGCTAAGGCAGAACAGGCAGATGTGAGTCTCTCCTAACACAGGTTTTCCCAACCCGCTCTCAGCAGTCTGTAACGGTGACGACTCCACGCTGGCTCGGTGCGCTCTGCTCTTCTTTCTGCTTCTGTACTCACAGCCCTAACTGCAGCAGAACAGACTAGTCCTGAGAATGCACGTAACATTTGAAAATATAGGCTTCCAAAAAAGCAACACAAAAGGGGCAATAAATCATGACAACGGTTTGTTAAAAGTCTGATTTACACTTCAGCGCATTGGGTGGATTATTTTTGGAGAAAGCTTCCAACAGTCAAGACCTGCAACCACTTAAAACTTTTTATTGGCAAAACCAATCGACCTGCCAACATTAAGCACAAGGTATTTAACAGCATTAACCACCCCATTATCCATTTCCTCACTTATCATGTTCTCTCGTATATAGAGTTTTATTGTGCTTTTGCTTCCAGCTCCATTAAATGCTGGTGAAATCACTGTCTTTTAGAAGATCGAAAATACCAGGCTGCTAAGGACAGAGGCAAAAGGAACCCAGATTATATTTAACTCACTTACAAATTTGTCATTTAAGCTGCTAAGGCCATTAATTTGAAGCCATGATATGCCCATCATTTTAATTTTGCTTCATTTAAGCTACATGTACATAAAAGAAGCAATTCCCAGGCTTTCCGTCATGTTATCACATAAATGCATTGCAGAACCGGTGCTAAAAGGATATTAGAGCAGGCACCCCTTAACTTTGCTGTAATTTACCTGAGTGATAACTAAACTCAATCTCCTAGCATTAACATGCTCTATGTGATGCAAAATAAATTCTGAAAATTGTATTTCTCTTTAACAAAATAATTGTAAAACCTTGAAGCGGGCTTTAGCAGAACAGCCGTGCCTTTGCACTGACCCCTCAGACAGCAGGAACGCCCTCCTGCTTCCCTGTCCTCAAGGGAATCGCCCGCTGACGCCCCTGCAATTTGCTCAGAGGTCCTCAGGGCTTACACCCCCCCGCCGCGGGCTCTGGGAGCTGTGCTGGTGCTGCTGTTCTTCTCCAGAGCACCCCAATAGTTACAGCCCCTGGTCAACAACTCCGCCGTACGTCACTGAATGTGATGGGCTACTTCAGGAGAGCCTTTTGGGTCAAAGAAGGTGCCTTAAAGGTGGAGCTGCATTATTTACATCAGGGCACTTCAGCAGGATGCAAACTCCTCAGGTGAGAAAATCACCAACCAAAATTAGAAAGAATTACTGCAGACCTCGGTCTCTCCCTAGGGAAGAACAAGTCCTTCCCCACTCGCCTTCATGCCACAGCATTTCTTTCAGACGAGACCAGAATTTTGTTTTATATATTACAGCCTCCAGGCCTCGACCACCGAGAAGGCTTGCAAGAAGAGCTGGCTGTCTCCGAACTTGGCTGCAGGAAAAAGTAAGCGTGAGGCACTTTCTCCGCAGCCTGGCGCCAGGGCGGCTGCGGGTGGCTGATGGGCAGCCTTGCTGCAGACAGACACATCCTTTTTCTCCCTCTTGTCATCCAGTGTGAAGAAAAAGCCCTCTGCTCACGCTTC
Source organism: Theristicus caerulescens (assembly GCA_020745775.1). Lineage (NCBI taxonomy): Eukaryota > Metazoa > Chordata > Aves > Pelecaniformes > Threskiornithidae > Theristicus > Theristicus caerulescens. The sequence goes on from CM036564.1 coordinate 70,749,092, forward strand.
TGCTACCTCTGAAAAGTAAACCTTTGAAATTATCCTTGGCATAAGCAATGCCCCAATCGCTATTCATGGGAAACTATTTTAATAAAACCATAGCTCCAATTCTACAGAGATCCTGCAAAATTCTAGGAAAAATTTGGCGGCTGTTGTTACAACTTGAGGCATTTCTTAACGTCATGTGCTGCCAATACGAGATGCACACTCAGCTCTGGTAGATGTTGGAGGCCGCAAACATCAGTCACTACTTATAGCAAAGTGCCAGTAGCTTTTATTGAAATGAATCCTTTGATCACATTAAAACTTTTCTCCCTATGTGGATCATTTTTTAATTAAGTTTAAAATAAGGTAATTGCCCACTTCAGTTGTTAAGATTCTCTGGGGGACACTTACAATAATAACCATGATTATCTAACATGGGGATTGCCATATGCAGCGTTCCAGATTGATCCACAACGTGGCACATTAAAAATCAAAATCCAAGGAGAGATCAGCACTCCTTTGCCAATTTAACATCTTAAAATTACTATTTAGAAACTTCTAAAGGCATAATGAGACACGTGCGTTATGGCTGGTGAAATAAAAGCTAATGCAAATTGTAAGATGGGAGGAGCAGAAAGTAGTCTGGCAGAAGTGCGTGGACCACAGTCCCAGCCAAGAGGTAGCCCAGGTACGGGATCACCAGTTTCTTGGTCTCACCTTCCCCCGAAGCCTTTCTACCAGGTAGCAGCAGCTGTTATCATCGGAGGCCTCCTTGACAGGCGTACTGCAGCGACAGGCAGAGGAGCCAGAGCTGTCTGCAGTCGCAGTCACTGTGAAACTGGGCTGCTGCAAGCTCAGAGGATCTGGGAATACGCAGGGCTTTCGCAAGGAGATGAAGCTGAACGTCCAAACTCCATTTTATCAGGGTGCTACACAGGAGAGTGAACTAGAGCCCTCGATAACTTTGCAGGATAAGAGCCTAGGATCGACCAGCTCTGCCTCCTGGCCCTCTGCTCCAGGTTGCTCTCTAGAAGATATGCACCATAAGCGGCTCAATTATTTATTTCCTTCCTATGTGCAATCAATCTGTAGCACCATCATTGATAAATAATATCCAAAAAAGTAGAATTAAGAGTGCCAAGACTGAGCGTGACTACTTAAAAATCAACAGTGTATACAGCCTCTTATGTCTTTGGGGCATATCCTTCTTTCTTATGAATATTACCATGACACTAACAGAGAAATAATGGGGTTAAGTAGTCCTGTCACTGGATACAGGATTTTTGGTGGCAAGGAACACAAATATAATTCTTTTGCTCTGTATCTGAACACATAATATTTACGGACAGAGCACATCAAACCGACACGAAATACCCAGGCTGACTCCACGTCACCACGTACGATGCCTGTTCTGCACTGCCGTCACCCCATCGACGCTGAGAGCGAATAACTGAGCGATCTTGGCACGGATTACAGTGGGATAACGCATACATTCAGGATATCACGTTCTGCTTGGTATTCATGTGAACCATCTCCAATATTAATCTGTTTTATTTTGAAGGGCTTCCCACCGGATTGCTGAGGCACACTCATACTCATACATGGTCCAACATCTACACGCACATGCTCGCTTTTCCTTGGTTTCTTCATGTGAAAATTCAGCACTCGCGCGCAGAAGAGTATCTGAAAAACAAGTGCCGGGTTGCTAAATGGGAGGGGTCATTTGGGTCCCCGACACCTTCTCTGCTCCTCTGCTTAAACGACAGAGGTTTCCTTCTCTAATAGAGAGGTCTCTGCAGATAGCATCAAGCTGTAAGTAAAGAACCTCTAAGATATTTAGGGAAGCAATTCTTCCTGCTCCTAATCCTGCCAACACCAATTTCAGATAAAACCCATAAAACCCAGCAGTTTCTATTGGAATGGATTTAGTTATTATGCTAGCATGTAGGGGGAAAAAAAAAACCCAAAACCAGAGAACTACGCTAGCAGGGGGATGCATGCTTTGATTGTGACTCATGGGGTTTTCAGAGAAATAAAGGAAATTATCCCCTCCAAATTTCTTCAGTTGTGCTCTATGTTACAGTACCAGGCTATTAACCGTGTACAGAGCAGAACAGAAACGAGCTGTGCCTGTTCCAGGGAACAATTAAACAGGGGAGTCGTCACCCTGATTTAGAGCAATGCAGCTAATAAAACTCAAGAATGGCACCTTGTCTGAATTTCTTCTCACAAAAAAAGGATGGGGAGTAGAAGGAGGGTATTCCTCAAATCTCCCAAATCCTGGAGACCAGCAGACAATGTAATGGTGTGATACCTAAATTTGCTGGTAGATTAGAATAAAGCACAAGAAGTAGTATATAGCGCAAAGCATTAGAAAGCACCAGAAATAAAGGAATTTTAAAAGTATTTAACCTGCTGTGTTGGTTTTGTGTCAAATTTAACTTTGTTTAACTAAGTTTTCAGGTTTTTTAAGTTTTCCTTTTCTACTGCCTCCGTTTGAAACACAATCCAGTGCAGTACCGTCTGGCACTTACTTGAAGAGTTGCAGAGACCGCGATCAGGAACTATAACCTCCCTCCACAACGCTTTCCCTCTCCGCCAGTAAAACTGCAGAGCTGCTATATAATCCTCAGCCAATAATTTCTGTGTGCGGATTTAAAAGCATGGGAAGAGGAATCAATCTCAAAGTCTGCTGGCAATTTCCAAATGCCAGCTGGTTTCATCCCAATCAAGCTGGAGGGGGCTTCCTCACCGAGGCTTAGAATCATAGAATTGTTAAGGTTGGAAAAGACCCTTAAGATCATCAGGTCCAACCGTTAACCTAACACTGCCAAGCCCACCACTAACCCATGTCCCTAAGCACCACATCTCCCCGGCTTTTAAATCCCTCCAGGGATGGGGACTCAACCACTTCCCTGGGCAGCCTGTGCCAGGCCCTGACAGCCCTTTGGGGAACGAGTTTTTCCTAATATCCAACCTAACCCTGCCCTGGCGCAGCTTGAGGCCGTTCCCTCTCATCCTCCATGCTCTTTATCTTGTGCATGAGAGCACCTCTGCCACCTATACAACGGGAGCGCTTCAGTGAATACGTGAATGCCATCATCTACAGAGCAGGACAGAAACGCGCTGCACAGGCAGCGAGAACAGCTTCTCTTGCTAAACCTGTGGTGGAGAGAATTGCTCAATAAAGAGGTCTTTCCTTCTACAAACATGCATGTGTTTAACGATAGTCCCGCTGAACCAATGGCAGTTCTTGTGGATATAAAATTAAATGTTTGTGTTTATGCCTGTGGAGCCCAAGCGCACAAACATTTTATGCCATCTGAAAGTTGTATTAATATGGAGATCATTGGGGAAAGCACTAGGGGATATTATGCTTTTATTATATCTAACATATGGAAAACATTTTATTATATGAGACACAACATAATCATTATAATTGAATACTATCAAATGAAAAATCCCATATGCGTCTGAAAACTGTGCACCACTGTAATTACAAATGGAAACTAAGAACATTAAGAATAAAAGGCTGGCAAAAATTATTGTTTTGCTCCATTTTGTTAGCTTTGCAATCCAGGCAACATTTCCTCAGCAAGATAAGTTCTTGCTGAAAAAGCAGTTAAGTCCACCAGCGAGGGAGCAGAAAATGTTTTATATAAGGAGGAATTTTATGTTTTAAACTCCAGATATGCAAGATAACAAGTGGCCCATCAAAACTTTGCTCTTGAAATGAAAGTTTACCCTGGCAGAGGCCTTGATTATTTTATAATGAACTTACGGTCTCTTCTGTCCTTGCTCTGTTCGTTCAATCAAAGCGATACAAAAAAATAAGCTGAGACAGGTTTGGATCAAAGGCCTGTTCTAATATTAATTTTGTAAAACACGTATTTCATAAATTTTCAGCCCAGCGGAGCCTCATACCCACATGGCAGAGTGGGAACGTGCCCCAGGGTGCTGCAGCCCCAGAGTATTCCAGCAAAAGAGCGGGGTTGGGAGGCACGGCGGACACCCAGGCTATTAACCATGTACAGAGCAGAACAGAAACGAGCTGTGCCTATTCCAGGGAGCAATTCCCTGCTGTACGCTCACGAAACCACCCCGCAGAGCCTTCTTCCCTCCCGTGCACGCCAGCGGTACAGCTGTGAGGGCAGGGAACAAAAGCAGGACGATTGAAATAATGGGAAATGCAGTTATCGGAGGGCTCGGTAACGGAGCAGGCAGCCTGGCTCAAACAAACGGTGAGCACGAAGGTAAGTGACACTAAAGCAGGCAGTATGTATTCATCGTTGCGTCCCGTATGGAGACAGGGAACGACAAAGTCCCCACGCAAAAGAAATGTGCCATCTAAGAGAGCGGAGGCAGCTGCCAAGCCCATGAAGCTGGAGTTTAAGCTGGCAGTTAGCTTCGCTCTAGACAACCTGGCGTTCACATTAAAATAGGACACAAGGTTTGCAAGAGCAGGGTGATTCAGTGCATCGGGTTTGTGCCAGTTTCAGAGGTTTCTGTTTCCTCATCGCTGTACCGGCTTCCCTTTCTCCTCTCAGCACGGTGAGCCTCGCACATGGGGTTCGTTCTTAAAGATGCAATGGGGGGAAGAGGCCCAAAGGAGGGCGCAGAGGCAGCTCCATCCCACAGCCGCCCAGCCCTGCGGCACGAGCTGAGGTTACCCCCAGGCAGCCCACCCTCCCCACGCCTCCGCACTCCTGCCGCAGGTCACAACCCCACCGCCACGTCCTTGCTGATCCAGTTCACACCGACTGCGCAACTGGCAGAGACCCGAGGTGCGAGAAGAGGACTCGGCAGCAAGGCTGGAATGGCAGCCCTCCAGCCAGCGCTGCCACCAGCAGGAGGGACCTATAGAAGACCACGAGGGCATTAAGTGGCATCAGCCCGTTGCTCACAAGGGCCAGATACTAGACCTCAGCCTCACTAGATAAACCACTGCAGTTTGCCAACGGGCTTGGAAAGAACTCCTGGGGTCCTGCACAGGGAAATGGGTCTGTCCCAAAGATCATGTCACTGATGGAGGACACAAACAGGGCAGTGGGAGTCCTGAGAAACTGGGTCCGTCTACAGTGAAGTTAACTGAGAGTATTCCCCACACCAGTATTTGGCCAAGTGCTATTTGGAAGCTTGGTCCCAGGCAGCTAACAGGTAGGACGACAGCAGGATGATCCAAGGTGAAGCTGAAGATGTTCCATTTGGAAATCATTACTCAATATCCCCCCTGCAGACGCTTCTGCGCTGCCTGTGCCGAGGTCACCCTGGCTCCAGGGTAAATACCCTCCCTCAGCTGCTGGGTGAGCTCCTCTCACCTAATTTTTGCCATTTGGGCTTCCGGAATTGCCAGTGGCAAGAAACTGGCACGTCCCGTGCAGGCTGATCCCACCCGGCGTCTCCCCGCGCCGGCCGCAGAGGAGGCGATGGAGCTCACGCTCCCCGCGGGCGGCTCCCAGGCCGCTCCCCTGCTCGGACGGGGCGCTCGCCACGCGGGGAGGCACAGCCCCGGGTCCGCACAAGCTCTGCTCTCACAAGCAGGTTTTTTTCCAAAAATCAATCGAGATATAAATTTCATTTCAGTTCTGATACTCTTGTTGCTGCTTGCAGAAAAACCATAAATAATTAATCGCATTAGAGAACTGTCACTCAGCCCCAATTTTGCTTCACCTGAAGTAAAAAAAGACCACTTCAAAGACAAAACATTGGCAGGCACTTAATCTTTATTCTGCGCTGCTGTCTTTCCCCCTGCTTTAAAAAGACCCTACTTCTCCATGTAACCAAGTAATTATGTTCGAAGAGTATTAGCCATCGTAATGCATGGTGATTTATTAATGGCGATAGGATGTTATCCCAGTCTGACCCTATAAGAGGAGGAGGATGCCACAGAGTCTCTTATGAAATTAATAGCAACAATGTCAGACCCTAGACGGCCCGCAGAACTTTGCCAAGACTGACCCGCTTCCAGAACAACTTCAAGACTACTTTTAAAGGACACATAAAAGCTTTTTTTTTTTTTTATCTTACAGCTAAAGCATCAAGATGTGGAGGGGACATGGAAGGTTTGTCTGAGTAAAGTAAGATCTCATCCCCATCTCCAGTGGCTCTTTAGGAAAATGCATAGAGCAGCATTGATGGGATCAAGCAGAGCTTCTTCCAACCCTTCTCAGCAGTAAAGGTCAGTTCATTAACCGGTCAGCAAAGAAGAAAGCTCTCCTGCAGCCCGTGAGGGTGCATATCCACGTCCACTTCTGCTATGTGTAACTGCACACTAACAAAGTTACACCAGAGAACCTCGTTGGGATGACACTGCTCATTATTGCTTGTGGGCTCTCACACAGCAGCAACGAATCCACCTGCAGACTTGCAAATCATGCAGTACAGCATTTTCCATGAACGCTGATGGAAAATGAAAGGAATGATAGTGCACCAATATCTCTAGATTCTGTGTTCTTCTGCTGGGCACGTTGTTCCCTGAAGAAGCAGCTGGGGAATTACACAAGAAGAAATGTTTCCAGGACTTGAGAGTTAATTTGCGACTTCATACCTGCTGTATCTTCCTTGAGGCCAGGCATACGAATAGCCACGCTTCACTTTGTTGCGTCTCCCTTGTGGAGGAACACGCTGATGTGGTTTCCTACCCAAGCCAAAATACTAGAAAATGGAGTTTGACACACAGAATTTGCAGATTCAAATCCCAAAGAAGGCCACAGCTAAAATAAAAAGCGGAGACTCATGTGTTGATTTCAGCTCTTGTGACTCTGACGCTCAAACAGCCACTTGTCTCGCTGGAGCAGGTACTGTAGGACGTTTCTCAAAGGGAAGAGCTTAGGCAGTGGACTGTTAGTCTGGCTACTCCTTCCCTACAGTTGAGTCTTCCGAACAAGACAGCGTCCATGGTGGACATAAGGGCAATTCAAGTCTGTGGGAAGGTGAAGCTTTGCTCGAGTATGCTTCATTTCATCCTTTGTAGGACCGTAACACCTAGATGCTCCATTTAACACCAGAGCTGTGCTGGCGCCTAGTGCAGGCTTGTTGCCCAGAGCAGAGGAAGGTCACAGAGCCAGTCGTCCTGCCTGCGCTGGGCTAACCGGGGCCCTGACCGCGTGCTTCGAAGGCCAGGCACAAGCAGGCTTCCTCCCCTCTCAGCCGGGAGAGGCCATCACCAAGCGAGCGGCGGGTCTCAACATGAACGATAGACGATTACAGACAGAACTCGACAGAGAGCTCTCTTCTGATGTGTGCCGTGGGTCTGGCGGCACGGCCAGTGCCTCACCCCGCAGAAACACAGCGTGTGGTGAGCGTGGGTATGGCTCTCCTAGCAGAGAGGAATTGCTCCAGCACCGCACCATCGCGGGGGCTGACCACAAAGCAAAGCTGCAGTTCTGCAAAAAGCCCCCATAAAACTCCAAACTGAGTGGTCAAATAAAAACAAAGCCACTGTTGCATTGTATTTTTGGGGTGGAGGGAGAGTTGGTTAGCTTACAAGGAAAGAGAACGATTCTGAATAACGATGCCACGGCAAGGGACAGCAGAGGTGCTAATGATTTGCCACTAGCTGTAAACATAGGGTGGCTTGAGCAACAGCCTCAGAGTTCATTTATTCCCATCACCTCTCCCTGTATGTCCTGGGGCGGAGTTATTATTGAATAAGAATGAAAACAAGTATTAAACTGCAGAAAAAGGTTTATTATCCTCACAGTTGGAAAACAAATACACTTCAGAAAGGCACTTTTAACTTTAGACAGTTTCAAATTAGAATCTTTATTCATCTGTCCATTTTGCAAAGCAACTTCACTCTGTGGAAAAACCATTTGATTTCAAATGCTTTAGGACAACATGAACAAGCCAGTTAGCTCTGCTACCCTCTCGCTGCATGCCGCAGTGTTAGAAAGCCTGGCTGAGAGCACGCCATGGTCTCCTCCCCTACCTGAAGCAAGCAGATGCATTGATCTACGTTGAAATTACTCTCTGTTTTATCAGGTGAGGCTGTTTTGAGGATAACATCTACAGATACTGCTTCCTGAACGATCCTGTGGCCATTCAGACATGAATTTGAGATTACAAGTTAAAGGATAATTAATATATTGCCTGGAAGAAAGTGAAATGGTACCTCCATCAAGAGAATGAACCACATGCCTTAAAACAGTGTCGTCTTAGGATGGTGCACCAAAGATATTTAATCCAGTATGGCATCACATTTCCTGTCTGACCTGATAAATGGGTCTCCTACTTGTAATCTGCACAGGAATTAAAGTCTTCAGACTATCTGCATTATCACAAATAAATTACATGTTTTAATGACTTTGAAATTTCCCTCTGACAAATTCTAAAGGTATAAATAATCTCAGAAGTCTTGCAGGAAGATAAACAGTCATGCTTTAATAATCATAATTCACAAAGCAAACAACGCTTGGGTTTAAATCGAAACACAGCATCGTTCTGCCAAAAGAGGGGAAGAAGGAGTATGAGAAGCATGGTGTTGATTGTCTCCTAGGCAAGCCAGGTTCAGATGGGTGCCAGGGTGGGCAGCATGTACCCTGAGACGTCTGGATACAATTCACAAGTCCCAGAGAAAGATTTCTAGGCAGCTTCCCCTCATGCCAAAGCCTTTGCATTTCAGCTCAAGGGGCAGAGCACCACAGGATGTATTGCACAACCTTATACCAAAGCCAGCTTGCCAAAAACTGACATCTCACCAACGTGACGTGAAGGACTGACTCATCAGGCATCTCTCTTGGGAAATACACAACCCCTCAGAAGTGACCACTCTGTCTTTGTCTCATTGATGGTGCCACAGCCTCTACTATGACAGAGAAACAGAAAAGTGGAGACAGCAACTCCCTTCTTGGCCTCCAGCCCTCCTCTGTGTGTGGAAAGGGAGATAAGGACAAGTTGCTCAAAAGCATCGTTACTTTCTTGCATAAGAAGATGCAAAGTAGTACACCTACTGGAATAATTCTACGTGTTCCCCCTATGTGGCTGAAGCAGGACCAAGGGTCCCAAAACAAGACCATCCTGATGAGCAAGAGACAGAGTCCCTCAAAAACCAAAAATCAAGCCTGCATCCATGATGGCTCTCCTAGGTGACTGAGTACCATGTGTTAGCCGAAGAGGGGAGCACGCTGCACAGCAATCTACATACAGAGTCCTTCCTTCCTTCCCCAGCTCCCTCACAACACCTCTTTCCTAGTTTTACACTTGAAGGTAAGATCAAAACAGACCTGACCATTGCAAATACATGTAATTCATCTTTCAAAGGCACTGAGGCCGAGGTGTGGGCAGAAGCACAAGGCTTTCAAGAGGCACTGCTGCTCAGCACAGAGATCAGGGCTGCAGGCTGCTCCTCTCTTCCTTGCACCCACAGCCTCTACTCCCATGGAGCGCCGGCTCTTGCTGCACACCACAAAGGGTTTGCATGGCAGAGAAGGGATGGCCCACTACTGTTTTCTCAGGAAGGAGCAGGTCTTTGCAAGTGTGCTCAACATCTCCCAGCTGCCCCATCAGAAAGTAAACCTGGGATCTCCAGAGCTGTAACACATGAGCTACTGCCCGCTGCTGTAGGATATCATTGCTTCCCAAGTAAGACCAATAACTGTGGAACTGCAGACACTCAGTAACATGCAAGCGACAGAAAGGCTTAAAAGGGCTGGGGAAGTCCTAATAATTGTTTCTGGCAGAAATCAGCAGTTTTCAGCACCAGTTTTCCCTGTCTTTGGTCTCACACCAGTCCTTTCTCTGTCTTCGCTCTCTGAACACCTTCTGAACAGCTGAAATCAACCTTTAGGTTCAGTGAGGAAGAAGTCCACAGTGTGCTAAAAAATCAAGACTCACCTTCAAGAGCACATAAAAGCCATTTTTCAGAAGACTGGTTTTTACCAAGTTATTAAATCTGGGACTCATGGTATTAGATAACTCAGTTGCCTTTTATTTCTGGTTTTGAACTATCAAGTGGCAGAAGGGGAAACGAAAATGGCAGAAAAGAAAAACTCTTCTGAGGACATAATGGTCTATTAAGCAAAATTTTAAACCGACTTGTCTTTGGCTCTCTATTGCTCAAATGCAATTCTGTTCCTTCCCTTCAGGCTGTTATTAACACTTTTATAATGAGTAACTAAAATAAAACTCAAGTGAATAAATACGCTCAAGGTATTTTGTTATTTCTGCAATTAGAGACAAACTGCCACAGTAAAGCTAAAAGCATTCGGGAAATTATGTTCAAGGAAACACTTAGCATAACTACAGTAATCCTTGGGCAGCTCTTAGCAACTGCAGTGAATGCTGTGAAGAAGCTGGGTCTCTGTCGTTAGCCACTGATAAAAGGACAATTTGTCATCTGCTATGGCACTGTGCGGCACGGCAAAATTAAATAGTGAAGAGGATCAAAGTTCTGCAAAATCTTGTATTGGCAGCAATATTCACAAATTGCCACAAAGTTTAAAACAAAACCAAACAAAACCCATAACTATTTATTCCTCAGAAGACAAGCATTTGCTCGGGTGGGAAGTGGTCCTGAAAGGGGAGAGCCCCGTCATTATGCTACCTGCGCTGCCCAGGTGCATTCCCCATCATATAAAATACACACCCTGAATAAACCCCGATCTGTCAGTTGTTGGCTAAAGTTCTGGCTTGTTTTATTGTCTATACATCTTTGATAACCAGCAAGCAGGGAGAAGACAGCCTACAGGCTTTTTTGACCTGATGCTGGTCATGAAGAGGAGACTTTGCCTGCGGAGCACTCTGCCCTCCGGGCCGTGGGAGCTCGGAGCGGGTCCCCTCCGGGACACAGGCATGGAAACACGGTGTGAGGCTCCCAGTTCTCACCAGTCACACACGGCCTCTCTTTGTCACTCCTTGGTGACAAGGTTTCATATCAGATATCAGAACTCACTCTTGTGAGTTTAGCACTACATGCCCACAGGGCACCATGCCCAGCAGTGCAGGTAACTATGACATTAGCTCAGTAATTATTTATTCCAGCAAAACTCAAAGGGAATTTATTCTTGGAAGAAAGGATGGTAGAAAAAGGGAAAGTAACAGGAAGACTAAAGACTAAAAAACTAATTTTCTTCTGTGACTGGCTAACAGGCTTTTGGAAAGCAGAAGACAGCAAACGTCATTTATTTTGACTTTAATAATGCTTCTGAGGCTCTTTAGCATGACATTTCCAAGCAAGCTAGCAAGTCCTGGTTTTGCCTGGGATAGAGTTAATTTTCTTCCTGGTAGCTGGCATAGTGCTGTGGTTTGGATTTGGTATGGGAATAATGTTGATAACACCCTGATGGTTTGGTTGTTGCTGAGCAGTGCTCACACCAGTCAAGGACTTTCCAGCTTCCCATGCTCGGCCAGGTGCACAAGGAGCTGGGAGGGGGCACAGCCAGGACAGCTGGCCCAGACTGGCCCAAGGGCTATTCCGTACCGTATGGCGTCATGCCCAGTATAGAAACTGGGGGGAGTGGGCTGGGGGGTGCACGGCCGCTGCTCAGGAACTGGCTGGGCATCGGTCAGTGGGTGGTGAGCAATTGCATTATGCATCACTTGTTTTGTATATTTTTATCATTGTTATTATTTTCCCTTCCTTTTCTGTCCTATTAAACTGTCTTTCTCTCAACCCACAAGTTTTACCTTTTTCCGATTCCTTCCCCCATCCCGCTGGGGGGAGTGAGCGAACGGCTGTGTGGGGTTTAGCTGCCTGCTGGGTTCAACCACGACAGAAGCATGGTCTGGATGAAACGAAGGGGTAGGAAGCCAGAGCACCCTACTGAGAGAGCAGTTGTCCATGACCCAGGGGCATGCTGAGCGTGCTTCTGCGTCTCGCTGCGTCTGATGCTATTTGACTTTTCCCTTAACGGCCTGGATGAGGAAAAAGAGCGCATGTGTGATAGGCACAGCTGAGACTGATCTGGGGCAGTCTGTAAGTAGCTTGGTCAACCAGGCTGAGAATTCAAAAGAATCATGACAACTGGAAAATGGATTTGAAAAAAATATTTAACTTGAAGAATGCCCAGTACTACCCGAAGCAGTACAAGCTGCACAAGTACAGGCTGGGGAGAAAATGGGCTAGCCAGAAGAAAGGGGCTGGGTCTACAGTGGATTGCAAGCGAACTGCAATATTAGCTAGCAATTCCCAGTCATTAGGGAAGAAAGCAACTGTCCATCTGCGACGCACGAACAGCAGTGTGCTCAGAGAGGGCCGTGGAGCAGTCCTGTTCTCTTCAGCATCTTCCCTCTCCCGCACGGTACGGCCCCGCAGAGGACCTGCTTCCACAGCCAGCCACAGTCCGGCCCAAGCCCCACGGAGGTCGGCAGAGCCACCAGGAAGCAGTTTTGGAGCATGATGTGTCCGGGCTAAGCTGGGACAGGCTTAGCCTGATGCCACCCCAGCTGCTGTGCAGCGCTGGCGCGGGCAGGCCCCTGCTGTAGCAGCACAGACATAAGGGGTCTGGAGTGACTGCCTCAGGGACCAGACTGCTACCCCCAGCGAAGACCCCAAACACATTATTCCCTCTGCCTAATACCTCCTGCCTTCAGTCACCTAAACCCCTCCTTGTTTGGTAGGATAACAGCAGGGTAGTTGTCCTTCCTTTGGCACTGCCTTGCAACCTGTGCCTGTAAACACCTGATTTTCCACCAGAAAGTTTCATCAACTTGTCCCAACAGCTTCCATCCAACAGACGTGACCCAGTTATCATAACTACTGCATGCAGGCGACTTCTGTCCTTGTTTCTGTTTTCAGGAAGACAAGACACTCAGGAGCACACCACAGTTGAGTCTCTACGTTTCTAACATATGTCGATGATGGACTCTGATTGCCTCTGTAGTAATTTGGGTTGTTCTTGCATTTTATGGGCTTTGCACAGATTTCCTTACGGCAAAATGCTGTCTGGGAAATTAAAGGGTTGCTCCTTTTCTCTTTCAGATTCAGATCTTGAGTTCTTAGGTTTCGTCTTCTCGCCTTTAGCAAATCAAGCGCATTTTCAATTTTGACAGTAATTTCTCTTCAGAGAAGAAAATAATTGATCAGGAAGCCATTTGCAAATGTGTTTCAAAGACAGTGTAATATGAATGAGAACATCTAACTACATGGAAGTAGAATAGCAGAAGTTTACTGATAATAATTTCCCCAGGGTCAAGGAGGATGAAGTTTCTGAGTGAGCCAGTCCCCACGCTGGGTGCCTCCACGGGCGGCAGCCGGACATCTCAGGGGTGATGCAGATCTAGAAGGCATTTGAGCATCGTGCCACAAAAGCAGGGGACTAAAACTGGTATTAAGTCATTTACTAATTCCTTAGCAGCCTCCCTCTCACAGTGAATGCAGTTGAGGGCAGGATCCACACAAGACACGCTTGTTTTGCTTTTGCATGATGAAATGCCACTGCAGTGGAAGGGGTACGGTGAGAGGCACGCCTGGTGTATCTGGAAGGTATCCCAGCACAAACACAGCTCAACCCGCTGGACGCCAACCTGAGCACAAGCAGTGGCGTCTCGCTCTGACAGTGAAAACAGGAGCAGAAAGAGGAACCAAGCTGAACACAGGTGTCATGGCCATGGTCAGGAATGAAAGTTTCAGAGGCTGCAAAAAGCCAATTAAATCCACAGAAGAAAAATCCATGAGGAATTGTGAAGCACAAAGATACCACGGCTGATTCAGAAGGTCCCTAAGCCATAACCTACTGAAGGCTAAGGGAATACACTGCAAAATTATCATTATAGACACCCCCCATTATTATTATACTCTTCCCCAAGCACCCCCTACTATTACCCGCTGCCAGAGGTGGGATGCTGGGCTGCAGGGACCCTTGGCCCGGCGCAGTGCGGCTGCTGCCGAGCAATTTGGAGGTAAAAGCAAGCACAGTGCTGCTTGCGCTGCGACAGCAGCGCTGCCACGCTGGCGGTACGGATCCAGGGAATGGAAATGTCACGCTGTCTCTCCTGCGTGTCTGCTAGCTAGGCTACAAAGATAGAGCAGTAATTGGTGTACATTGCTGGAAGATTAATAACCACTTGCAACATCTAATGACATTGCATTTCATGCTATGGTCTGATGGACATAATCTGCCCATGATCCACACAAAAGCTGTTTTACAAATCAGTTAACAGTCATCAAAAGCAGCATTGATAATAAATGCATTATTTTTTAGTATTAATGTATTACAGCACTTTAATCCAAAAGAATTTTGGTTTTGTCGCTTACAAATGAAATCCTTATCTCTCCTTGCAGTGGTAAAACATCATCTTAATATGATAGATGTGAAATGCTCTCTGTATTTTCCTACTTACAGTGTTTTCGTTGCCAGATAGATTACTTATAACATGGTTCCTTCAGATATTACTGAAAAGTATGCAGAAAATATCTGTATTCATATTCAATCACTCAAAATAGTCATTCCATATAAAAGGCTAGTTTCACTTTAGGCTTTAAACCTACATATATATTATCAGACCATTTCCATGAATCGTGACTTGATCAGGCTGTAGGTAATATGCACAGAGACCACGTTTGCTGAATGCCAATGGCTAATATAAATTTCTTGAACACTAAACTTTTCTTCTTTTCCAGCCGCGGCTCTGGGAATGACACCACTGCCTATCACCTCTGGGTTTGAACTTGCAATAGGCTGAGGCAGAAACTGATGCAAATAGGTCTAAAAGCATCACACAAGACCATCAAGAAAAGACACGGGAAGAAGAACTGAGTCTCTTCTTCCTATTCAAGACCATTCAACGACCCCCATAAGCATCCAGAGCGATTCACCCACATCTGGCAGCACCACGGCCAGGTTAAAGCAGGTGTTGCTGGATGTAATGATTCCTCTGGAACACGAGGAGAGTGTAGCTTGTCTCTACCCTTCATTGCAACTAACTTTGGTTTGTTGCCTATTTCAGGCCGTCCCCCCTGAACAGCAACGCGTGAGGCATGGAAAAGCACTCTCACTCAGCAGCTGAAAGTGTTGCTCTGCTGGCTGTAAGGTGTTGGAGGGTAAGGGTCCGGCGGGGACACGCAGCATCTGCTTCTGTTGTGGCAGGGTGTTGCACACAGAGACCAAAGGGACAACTCAGTGTAATATGGAAGATCTGCACTTCCAGGCCTGGGACGAGCTGTGTGGGGCTACATTTGCAGGGGGCTCCAGGCGTTGCCTTATGGCCACTAGTTTGCAAGGGAGTCAGGAAAAGGTGTCCCTGGCTGCAGCAGGGACACACTATTCTGGTCTTATGTGATGTGACATATTAGCTGACACATTTTATTTGGTATGTCATACCCTCACTTGCGGAGGCTAACAAATGAAATCACAGCTGTCAACCATCCAAATTAAAAATAAATCACTCCACTGACCCTTGAACCCAAGCTGACAAGTCATTCCCCCACCCGATGGCATGGCGTTCGCTCTCAGCTTCCAATCCTCTGCTATCATCCGTGCCTTAATTTGTTTTCAGTTCTGGCCTGGCAAAGCCAGCTCTACCCTCCTTTAGCCACCTGGGTGCAGCCTCCGTTTGCTGTGAGGGTGGTGGTGCTCACAAGCGCAGTGACCCGCAGCCCCGCTGGTGGGCTCCGGGGAGATGGGACGTGCTGGGAGCAGGCTGGGGGAGCCTTGCCTGGAGCTGCTGGGTCCGGACACGGCTCCGGCTCACTGCGGAGGTGCTGTCTGGGTGGCAGTTTGGGGAGGATGAACAAGGGGGCTCATCAGAGCCAGCTGAGCCCTTGTCTAGCACCCACGTACCCAGTGGATCCAGCCCTGCCTGCGTGTCCTCTTTAGGCAGCTGGAGAACACCCTACAGACAGGCCCTGGTACTCATGGGTGACTTTAAACGCCTCAGTATCTGCCAGATGGGCACTATGGCTGGGTGCAAGCAATCCAGGTGATTTCTAGAGTGTATTAAAGATAATTTCTTGATGCAAGTCATTGATGAAATGACCAGGGTAGATGCTGTGTTGGACCTGCTACTCAAACAAGGAAGAGAGCTGTTGGATGATGCAGCCTTGGATACAGTGACCATGAGAACCTGTGGAGTTCAAGATCCTGAGAGGAATGAGCAAGATAAACAGTGGAAATACAACTGTGGGCTTCAGAAGAAAGTCATTCTAGCCTCTTCATGGACCTACTTGGCAGGATCTGATGAGACCATGCCCCTGGGAGGGGTAAAGGGGCCCAGGAGAGCTGGCTAGTTGTCAAGGACAGCCTCCTCAAAGCACGAGAACAGTTCATTCCAATGAACAAGTCAAGCAAGAGTGGCAAAAGGCCAGCATGGATAAATGTGAAGCTCCTGACTGAGCTCAAACACAACAAAGAAATATACAGAAGGTGGAAGCAGGGACAGGCTGCTTGGGAGGAAAACCAAAGACGCTGCCTGTACATACAGGAATGGCGTCAGGAAAGCCAAAGCTGGGATTGAAGCTGGCAGGGCAGGAGACAGGCAGCGAGACAGGTTTCTGTAAGTGTACCACTAGCAAAGGGAAGGCGAAGGAGGATGTGGGCCCGCTGGTCAGCGGGGCAGGGGAGCCAGTGACAAGTGATAGGAAAAGGCTGAGGACTCAATGCCTTCTTTGCCTCAGTTTTCACAGTTAAGGCTTGTTCTCAGGCCTCCCAGGTCCCTCAGCCTTCTAGCAGTCTGTGGGAGAGAGGCAGTACCCAAAGCAGAGGAAGAAAGAGTCACCGATCATGTAGCCCGCTTGGATGTACACTAGCCCATGGGACTCTCTTGGGCTGTAGTAGCAAGAGTGTCCAGACCAGCAGGTCCAGAGAAGTCATCCTCTTCAGCTCTTGGGGCACCACAACTGGAGTGCTCTGCCCAGTTCCGGGCTCCCTTGTACAAAAAGGATGCGGACATACCTGCTGCCTGACAACATGTACACCAAGTTTATTCTTAGCTATCTCACTTTTTTTGTTTGCCTTTCTGTTCTGTAGGCTGACACTCTGAACCCACGGTCAGATCTCTCCATAAATGAAGGCAACTGAGAAGGACTAATGTTTTTAATAAAACTATTGCAGACTCTGTCCACAGAAGATGATATCATGGTTACAGATGAAAACCCTGAACTGTGTTTTCCATTTCAGACACACGTTCTCAGTAAGAAAAGAAACTCCTGTATATTTTGATAGTGAAACTCATCAAGAACTCCTGTTTCCAAGCAAACTGCTGCTAGGATGTTTAGCAGCATCAAAAAGACCTTCAAATAGACTATTTAGCAAATAGCTTTGCCTATGAGAGCTGAAAGATTTGGCAACGTTTAGTAATTTATGTCCTGCTCTTTTTAGGGATAGGTAATAAATCAAAGAAGGTATTTTACCTGAAGATACAGAGAGAGAAGGTTCTCTCTGCTCTGCACCTTCATTATTTGTCTTCAGCTTCAAAGCATACAGCCGGTTGAAAGCTCCAAAAGGGACATATAATGATGCCCCGTAATCAACAGAGTAATCATGAGATGGCTGTGTTACATTACTCTCTCCAGAATGTTAATGGAGTGAGGACATTGCAGACTGATGTGCAACAAGGGTTTAAAATCCTTCCAAATGGTTTATTAGTCCATTATTTCTGATGCCGTGCCACTCTGTTATCAAGGCTGAGAACAGTAGGAGGAAGGCAGCCGCATAATACTCGCAGCTCGTTGAGAAGCAGTGCAGTCTGTATCTCCTCTCTGCTGCATCTCCCTTCTTCAAAGAGCAACACATACAGAATTAAAATATTGTGTGTTGAAAAAGCAACATGGTTTTGACCTCCAGAACTGATCCTGGGCTCACTTAGGCTTTAGGCTGCCCTGAGAGGTGCCAAGTAGCCAGAGACGTGAACTTTGGCCACACGGACTCACGACGTGCGTGCTCTCACCCGCTCTGCTGGCTGCCAGCCTGCGGTCAGCCCTTGCACAAAGCACCCGCACCGCCTTCCGAGCAGCCCCTGCCAGGCTGGGCCGTGGTGTGCCCACCTGCACTTCTGCCTCATCTGCCCACCCTGCACGAACAACGGACTGGGACCGCCCTGTGGCCCCCAGCACATAGGGGATTCCCCTCCAGAAACCTGTGGTGCCTTGGGCTGTGTTTGGCAGGATGCGTGCCCAGAGGTAAGCAGGAGGGATGACGAACAGGTCTGGATTTGCAGATGGGCTTGGACCACACTTAGGGGCTCAGGGTTGTGGGGTACCGTCAGGAAATCAGGGCTCCACAGGATGCACTAACAATAACGAGGGTGACTCTGGACAAAATTCAGGTCACTGCCTTTGGTCAGAAGGCATGAATGGTCTCCCAGAAGACATCAGGCATTGGGTGCACTGAGCAGATATCCACAAACTTCTGCTGGGAGCACGGGAACCATTCCCAGTGCTGGGCTGGACAGGTCAGGGACACAGGAAGGTGACATGAGACCTGGGAAAGACAACCACTCCTTGGCAAAGTGTCCCCACAGGCCCAGATCCAAACCATGGACCGTTTGGTATCGTTCAGTTGTGCAGCTGGAAATGCAAAGGAAAAACTACTCACTCTGCTGCTGTCCTGGGTCAGGAGGAAAAGGATGGACTAATGCTAAGAGCATCAGCCAGATTATCTGTATTGAAAACTTAACTTTCGCTACAGAAAATACTCATTTCAAGTAACTTTACAGGAGATAACAGCTCTTGTGTAAGAACAGCACACAGAAATCCCTGCCGGTTAGTGCTGCGCGCAGCTGCGGCGCGGAGCAGCGCGGGAAGAGCCAGAGGCATGCCTGCAGCTCAGCGGGCTCTGCCCAGGGCGGCCGCTGTCACGCTGCGTGCGGGTGCCCACGGGCCGCCAACGAGGACGGCTCCCAGACGTGAGCACGGGAATCAAGACAAACTCAAACCTCTCTCCTGACTGCTTTCTTTCAATGAAAGACTACTTTCAAAACAGCATTCAGAAAAACGATTGGTTTATGCGGAAAGTGCTTATTCAAAAGCCACAGCACTCCAGCTGAGCATGTCCAACAAAATACTTCCCATCACAAATGTTGCTCTCGTATCTCGGCACAGCCATCCGATAAGTGCTAATGCTGCCCCATCCATGCACCAACCCCCAATCCCATACACTATAATGCCATGAAATCCTAACGAGAAGGATGCACAAGGCATCATGGGAGAGTAATCCAACCCAAACCCCGCTCTTAGGAGTCAGCATCACACAACGCTCCAGCAGCATTTCTAGCCTTAGCCAAATGTTTCCAGTTTTCAGGTTT
This sequence comes from Theristicus caerulescens, assembly GCA_020745775.1. Lineage (NCBI taxonomy): Eukaryota > Metazoa > Chordata > Aves > Pelecaniformes > Threskiornithidae > Theristicus > Theristicus caerulescens. Next base: position 70,768,247 of record CM036564.1, read on the forward strand.
TGCCAGGAAGTCGAGGTCATCCCTGGACACATCTTGCAAGAAATGTTTTCAATTTCCCCTCCTGAAATAATCACAGAAAAATTAATTTTTAGAAAGTTCTTTCTGTAATTTAATTCAAGTTAATGTGTCAGGGAAGAGAGGTTTGTTGCTTCACTGTGTTCTGGTTATTTCATCTGGTGCCATTCTCCAGTTAAGCTGCACTAAAAGCTCTAACTCTTAACAACTTATTTCTTTCCATAAGTCAAAACAGGGCTGGTGAGCAGGGGAACACGGACTTGAAGGGATACTCTTTGACCTCTTTATCTTCACTCTAGTAACGTCTCTGACCTGATCTAATTTATTCTTCACAGAGCGATTAAAAAAATACAAAAAAGAGTAAGTCAAATTGCTGGAGAGGTTTCACGTAGCTGAAAACTGCTTCAGACACTCCCATTAATTGCTTTTTTCTGTCCTAGTCTCTTTGCATGCAATTTTGACTCCCTGACAGGAAGGCATTTGCAGAGGTAAGACAGTACAAAAGACAGAGGTCGGTATCGCAGATGTCTTCTGGGCAGCCCTAAATTGCGCGTGTGTCTCCATGCCGCCGGCGCGGGTCCTGCCGAGGTGAAGTGCCGTGCTGAGGCCCTGCAGCCCGCTGTGCCCACCGAATCCCAGGCTCCCTGGACGGTGCAGGTGGGAAGGCAGCTCTGGGTGTCCCCTGGTCCAGCACCGCCTGCTCTGTATGCAGAGGTGGGAGCAGCTGATGCCGAAATAGCTTTCACTGGCTGAGAGCTCACCTCCCTGGGAGTCCTCCAAGTACTTCCAGGCAATTTCAAACCCTGCCATAGACTTTAAGTGCAGGAGGTGAAACAAGTGGAGCAGAGAATCCATCACAACCTACCACACTTGGACACTGCGGCTTAGGAGAACGCTTCCTGCTCGTGTTGATTGCAAAGCCTGGTCCTTCGCAGGATGAACACTGTAATGTTTCTTCCCCAGGTGGGAAAGGCTGGGAGGTCCATTCTGCGGGACAGCTCCATGGCATACCCGGCCCGGGAAAGCATTTGCATCAGGATCCACACCAGGAGCTGACACATCTCGTCCCACCTGCCTTGTGATGCTAATGCAAGTGGAAGAAACAACTATCTTCCATCCGCTCTAAGGCTGCCTTATTGCCGTTCCCGGCATCACTGCTGCCAACTGGTGCTTGGCACCGCGCAGGACATGAACTAAAGACTGTTCTCGCCACCTGGTGCTGCTGATGGCAATTACAGGAGAGCAGTTACGGGATGCCCTAGTCTTGCGCTTCATCTGCTTTCTCAGGGCAGGTGCACACGGGACTGGGCTATTGTAATTGCCATCAGGAGAACCAGATGGAGAAAGCGGTCGTGGAGCCCCGTTCAGTGCCACACAGGAACAATGCCCATAACAACACTGTAATAGTGCAGTCTTGCGAGAGGACGGAAAACAGTTGCTGTTTCTTCCATTTGCATCAGCGTTGCAAAGCGGATGGCCTGGGATGTGTGGTTCGGTGCAGAGGCATTCCCCAGGCTGGGTGTCTGAATTGTTTTCCTAGGCCAATCTGCTCGTGTGATGGGAGCTTTGTGTCTGCAGGAATGGACCATCTTCTAGATTCAGATGTGCTAAACACCTCCCTGCTGTGGCAGAGTGCTTTTGCTAGCACTTTGTGTCTGTGTGCCCACTGTGTGCTACTTCATCCAGCTTCTCAAGAAGAAATAACCTCAAAGCCCCTTGGAGCCAGCAGAAAACCTCCCACTAATATGAACTGGCTCTGCATCAAGGCTCCGCTACTTTGATTCTGAATCGCTCTGGGACCACAGGCCAACCCACATCTAAAACTCCTGTCTCCCTGTGCCACACAAAAACAATGTTCCAGTGTTCCAGCGTGACACAGGCTCAGGGCAGGAGGTAGCTATATAGCACTACTGCTAAGCCCTGGACTGTTGCTCAGTTTACCACCAAAGCGGGAGAGACTCTAGCATATGGAAACAGGATTATTTATCACAGAATCATAGAATCATAGAATCGTTAAGGTTGGAAAAGACCTCTGAGATCATCAAGTCCAACTGTTAACCCAGCACTGCCAAGGCGACCACTAACCCATGTCCCTAAGCACCACATCTCCCCGGCTTTTAAATCCCCCCCAGGGATGGGGACTCAGCCCCTGCCCTGGGCAGCCTGTGCCAGGCCCTGACAGCCCTTTGGGGAAGAAGTTTTTCCTAATATCCAACCTAACCCTGCCCTGGCGCAGCTTGAGGCCGTTCCCTCTCGTATTTGTATTTAAGCAGCCACTCTCCTCCTGCCTGGGTACAGGATAAAGGAGTGAAGCGCTGCTGCCTCGTGGCAGGACACCACGCTGTTCTAACAGCCCTTCCACCCAGCGTCCTCGCGTCTCCTCTCCACCACGGCACATTCACACACTCGCTGTGGAAATGGTTCCTTCAAACTGCGGAGAACAAATCCCAGAGTTTGATCTGCATGGGAAGTTTCACATGGGGACCTCTCAGCATCATCCCGGTGTGAGTTTGGGGTGACGGTGACATCCTGAGGATTTCACAGGTTCTCTGACTTTCAGTGTTTTCAGTGTTTTTAAAACTTCTTCATTCCAGTGACTGTGTGCTCTGCGCCCTGACTACAGAGCTGGGAAATGATCCCAGGGCTACCACGACACACTGCGCAGAGCGCTCGCGGGAGGGCTGAGAGGTGTGAACGCTGCAAAGTGTGGCCTCAGGGTTGCACCACATCTACCCACCCTCTTCCCCGCTGGGGACTCTGCAGCCACGGTGTTCCCCAGCAGGCAGGCCAGCCAAAAACCAGTGCAGGGAGCAGACCGGAGAGTGGACTTTGGCTCCCTGCTATTAACACTACTGGATTTGACGGGAAAGAAAGCAGCAGACAACCAAGAGGGCAGAATCAGCATCTGGAGCAATTATATTTTAAATCAATTACATAAATTATGTAATGAGAAAAGATTAGCTAAATTAGTGTTTCCGCATGAACTCAGAATGCAGATGGCATGGCCACAGCCTATGTCTTGAGCGCACTCCTGCTCTGCATTAACACTCTCCATTACTGCACACAATCTCTCGTTTGGTGCATTTGGTGACTGAAATATGTCAAGTTCCAGACAGAGACAAATTGAGGTCTGCAGCATTTGCTCTTTCCCCCTAGTTGAGCTCCTGCCGGGGTTCCCGACGGCACCTCCGTGACACCACGGCCGTCAGTGCCAGTCACAGTAGAGCTCTGGTGTAGCGTCAGTGAAGCGTCATCTCGAGCTGACACAGTCACGTAATGGCTGACCTTGGGCTGCTTCTGAAGAAAATGAATTAGCTTACAGAGGTAGTCAACTGGAAAGCTGAAACTATCATTTTCCAAAGATATTCAAGGTAAAAAGCCTCAGGGACAATCTTTTGTCAGTTTCTGAGACTTGATTAACTGCCTTAATTCCACATGATTAATGGCTTCGAAATCTCAGGAGACCCAAGTCTCTGTGCACATCGTAGGACTGGAGTGTCTTTAAGAAAGCCTTTCTCTAAAGACCCCTATGAGCTGCTCGAGAGCCGCAGCCACTGGTGTCCCCGACAGACCCTGTGCCCTCCTCGTGCTCTCAGCGCACGTCGGAGGAGGATCATCCTCCTCCTGTCCCACCCACTTCACACACAGAGGGGACGCAGAGAGAGACCACACTTCACATCAGGCGGGAAAAGCTGTTTGCCTACAACAGCTGGACGGCGGCTGTCTCACCCACTGAAATCCCAGAGGGAAATGTGGCTGCTGGAAACATGACTAGTGACAACCCCTCGATGGGTCTTGGCTTTGAGGTACCCAACACTTTCCTCCGAGAGCGTTTACGAGCCAGCTCACTGATCCACGCACCGTGTCAGAGTGGTACGAGCACAGCAGGACCACAGCAAGGAATGGGAAAGGCAGGTGGGGCTAGCCCCGAGATCTCCCCTGATATGAACTGACGGGACTCGCACAAGAGGGCCAGGACTGCTGTAGACACCCAAGGCCTGGCAGGGGTAGGAGCTGACCAGTGAAGCTCCTGGTCTGCAGATGAACAGACAGAGGGATGGGCCAGACTAGAGAACCTGCTGGAAAGGTTGCTCCTTGGAAAGGACACTCCATCGCCCCACAGCTGCTGAAGAGCAGCTTTGCATCAGAGGCTGAAGGTTGCCACCACTGTGTTCCCTGCAGCACTATCCAGGAAAGGGACCCCTGTGTGTAGCACTTCATCTGAGCAGAAGCTGGCTACCCAGAGGGACAAAGCCAACCAACCACTTGCCATTTTCATCCTGAAGGATCAGATGTTTGCAGCCACACGGAGAAAAGGACAGACTCAAAAATCAAACTGGCCTCGTGTGGGCCGCTGTTTATAGCTGTGGTAAGACTATGTTAAATACCTCCTTGGTGGGCTCCTCCTTGCTTGGGTTCTGCAGACAGAAAGAGATGTGGGTTTAGGGACACAGGGGCACTACAGTGGAAAAAACAGGTAGAGCGGTGGCTGGAAGAGACCGCTGAAGGTCCTGCCTCTCATGCGACGTGAGACCGTCGCCAACACCAGACCCAGCCAGCTATGCCTTTGTCCACTGAGTCTGGAGGGGAAGGGAAGAATGGGGAGGGGAGGAAGGCACGGCAGGGTGGGCTGAGATGAGGAGAAGCTTTTTTCCCAAGGCTCAGTTTTACTAAGACCTGCAGGGCCATGCTGCACAGCAAATGCCATCACACCACAAACAGGCTCTGGGCAGGGAGCTCAGCCACTGCCAGCAGTCAGAGAAGAGATGGCTCTTGTCTTCCCCCATTTTGCTGATTTCTCAGTTCCCAGTGCTTACGTGCTGGATTTGGAATGGGGAGAGCTGGCCTCTGCACCTCAGCTCAAGCCCTTCACTGAAAAGCTGCAATGAGGGAGATGCAGGCACCTCGTAAAGAGGTCTGCTGCACCCAGGGTGGTGGGGAGGGTGGAGGAGCAGTGTTCATACCATCTGGCTTGGCGCTTAACCAAGGAGACCAGGTTCTGTCAGTGGAAGAAGACTTCTAACCCCCCTTCACCAGCCACAGAAGCCTCGTCCCTTCAGTGGGCACCCTCCAAACCCGGACAAGAGGAACGCTTCCTTTTGCCAGGATCAAGTCAGCCAGTAGAAATGCCTACCTCAGCATCTCTCTCACTGAGAGAGGAGTCTGCTGGACTTTGGTGGATAACCACAAGCCACAGCATCCCTCTGTATCTCAGGGACCAGGTCTCTACTATTTTAGGGATGCCTTCTCTTCTGCTCTCCAACAGAAACGACTCTAGAGTGTAAGGAAGGTGTTCAGAGTATGTCTGTATCTCCGTGTCCCTCTGGGAATCACCAGGTCCTTCAGCAGCCCTGGCAGGGGGACTGCTGCGCTGGCACTCTAATCCTGGTGACGTTGCTCTTTAGAACTACAAATGACGCCTTGGATGTCACCCGTGACACCCGTACAAGAGATCTGTGACACAGAGCAGAACAAATGGTGGAAAGAAACCTTTAGAAAATTATCAAAACTCTACCGAAGAGTTAGCAAAACTCTGCTGATTATGGCTGCTGTCCATGTGTGCAACGACAGTCAAACCCAATTTCCTTCTCTTCAGTGATCACTAGCGGGTGCTCCCAAGGGGTCAGCAGCGAGGGGAAGCCCAGGCAGTACGTTTCAGTCTTGCAACCTACAGCGGTGTGCGAAATGCAAATGGAAAGAGAAGAATATGAAAAGAAAGAAGGAAGCATTGGCCTCGTCCCCTCCTATTACTTGCCACATCAGCATGTGTTCTCCAAAAGAATAATGCTTGTTTCACAGTTCATAGTAAATATGGTGATGTTGACCATTTGGACTTCTTACTATAAACAAAATCAAATTAATGTATTGAATGAGTATGAAGTGGTTAAGTACACATGCACCACGCAGGTTTTATACAAGACATCAGTAAAACACTGGTAGCTGAATCATTAATCACTTGTCAAAGGTTAAAACAGTAGAGCCTCCAGTAAAAATGCACAGTATTTTATGCAGTACAAGGTCCATAATGGATAAAAAATTCATCCCGTTTCTGCCCTTCTTAACAGAATGCGAGAACTGTGCATCTACAGGATCTATAAATAAACTAGCAAGGCTGACTTGCTTCTACTGTACTTAATGGTAGCAAATTGCATAAAAGAGTTGCTCAGGCAGCCAGTGACCTTGAGAAGTTGATGTGAAGAGAATACATACGGGTTGATTGTGCTCTCCTGAGGTGGGCTTCTGAGCAAGGTTATCGCAGCAAATATACAGCAGCGCTGCAATTTTCTGATTTGTGTTATGGAAAGTCAGAATGTAGCTCACATGAACTGAACTGAATTACACATGGATTGGATTATTTTTATTTATTTATATTAATACAGAAAATGAAAGTGCTGCATGGATCAATAGAGTTTGTATTCTCAGAACGAAACACAAAACCTGGCTCTGTGGAAACAACTATTGAACTTCATTGGGCACCCACTCACATTTATTCGTACCATTTTCCATTAAATGCCTGAGAGCTTTTGCCGTTAAATGAACCCCTGCTGACTAAGGCAAGGGGCAGATAGTTTCTGTTAACACGCAGGCAGCAGCTCATCTCTGTAGCGCTTCACTGCTCCGGGCCCTCGCTAGGCTTCCCCCCCTGCCCGTACACTCAGAGGCAGGCAGAAATCCTAACGCACTTGGGAGAAGAGTTTGAAGTTGAGTTTGCGATCCCTGCCTGGGTGCTCCCTGCCACAGCCCCACAGTGCCCATGCCCAGCCACACTCCCTGGCAGGGAAAGCATCTGATAAAAGGAGGATACCATTATAGCCAAGGAATTTACTTGGTGTTTCCCATTGTAGTACCTTGTTTTCATTGCTTAGACCTTGGACAAGGTTTTGGCATCTTAGTTTACATTTTCTGTGCTAGGTCAGTCCCAAGCTGATCTTTCTGGAACATTTCCACTGCAATAAGTAGGCTATTTCTAAGCATGATAGCAGATGAAAATATGAGGGAGGGTGAAGGCCCAGCATCCGGCTTAGGAGCTGGGAGGATGGGGATGGGAACTGGAAGAGAAAGGAGGGAACAGGGTTGAGAAACCTGGACGGACCAGCCTTATTTATCGAAAAGTGCAGGGACCGGAATGATGAAGAAGGATGAAGACAAGCAAAGAGAAGACAAAAGCTCTGGGGGAAAAGGGCAGTGCTTACTGGACCATAGCCTCCAGCCTGGAAAAGACCCCCCAAGATCCCTGCGCCTCACCATTTGCTGGCATCCCACAGTAACACGCACGTCCTGCTCCCCTCAAGTGCTGGTGTGCAAATCACCCTGCTGCTCCCTCAGCTCTGCTAGCGACAGAGATCTGTACATGGATCTAAATGTCTCAGCTGTGCTGCATGATTTAAATAAAGGCTGTATCACAATGCATATCTCGCCCCTGGCTTGCTCAGAGGGAAGCCTTTCAGTGACTGTGTTATGCACGGACACGCAGATCGAATTAAAGCTGTTTGAAGGAGTGGCAGAGATCTGTGCAGAGGCTGAAAAGGTCACAAGGCCGTGAGTGTCCATGGGATAACTGAATTTATTTTTCCACAGACACAACAACTAATGAAGAAACTTCAGTAAGGTCATAAATCAAGTGTTAAAATTTGAGGATACATACTGGTCTTGTATAACTTACCTAAACCCCTGTTGCATATGTAATATATTGATTGATGGATTAGTATCATAGGATCATAGAATAGGCTTTTACCCAACTATTTGTCCACCCACTCAGACTGTAATGCCCAAACTTGGAAACACGAATATTGTAGGACAGAATACTGTGTTAAAAACATTGCTACAGTCAAGGTAACTGCCACCTGCTGCACTGCTCCTGCTTGCACATCCAGTCATTTTCTCACAGAAGATAATCAGGTTGGTCAGGCGTAACGCCACCTTCTTCTCCATGTGCCAGAAGTATGGTCCAAGATAACTCGCTCCGTGATTTTCCCAGGGATAGCTCCCTGGATTGTTCTTTCGGCCTTTTTTGAAGATGGCTACAACATCTGTCTTTCTCTAGTTGCAAGAGAAGCACCCTGATTGCCACAACTTTTGAAAGATGACAGAGAGCAGCCTTGCAAGGACATCACCCAAGTCTCTCAGCACTTTCAGATGCATCCCGTCTGGTCCCATGGCCTTGTATGGATCAAGTTTTCACAAGCAATCCCTGAGTGGATAGTGGATAACACTGTTGGCAGCTTTTCTCCTCCTCGAACCCCTTCACTATGCACAGAGGCCCAGGAGACCTTGCTGGTAAAAACAGAAGCAAAGGCGGCATGGAATGCCTCAGCTGTGTCTGCTGTCCCTAAATCACCCACTCACCCACCCAGCAATTGGCTCACATGTTCCTTCTTCAGCTCATTATTGCTAATCTAGTGGCAGAAGCTCTTCTTGTTGTCCTTGACATTCCTTGCAAGTCTCAACTCCAGGTGGCATTTGGCTTTCCTGATACCATCCCTACAGGCCCAGACAATATTTCTAAATTCCTCCTTTGTAGCCTGTCCCTGCTTCCACCTCCCATGTGCTGTCTTTCTGCACAGGACCCCCATCCTGACTTCCCTGCTCAGCCAAGCTGGTCTTGTCTCCTGATGCATCTCCTTCTCTTCCTAAGGATGGGGATGGACAGTTCTTGTGCTTGAAAGGGTGCTCTCCTTACAGACCTGCCGGCTTCCTTGAACACGTTTGTTCTTCCGAGCTGCCTCCCATGGGATCTCACCTACCAGTTTCCCAAATAAACCAAAATCTCCTCTCCTGAAGTCCAGGCTCTGTATTGCGATACTCTTTCATCACTTCCTTCACGATCTTGAGTATTTCCTGGTCGGTTCAGACAAGGCTGCCATCCATTACCACATCCCCATTAGCAGTAGCTGAGCTCTGTAAGACCCTGATCATATTCTGCAAGGCTGAGCAGACTGGGACTGCATTCATCAGCGGCTTTCATGTTCATAAAGAAATGTCTTTAATGACATTATCACTTTTTTTTTTTCCCCACAAGGTCAAGACCCTGCAGTGGTAAAACAACTAGGAATGGACACGGTTAAGTTGTGCCCATTTCAAGATTTAAGGATTCAGTTTTACTAAAATGCAAACCAGAAAATTACAGGAAGACAAACCAGAGCCGAAAGAGTGTGGACTCTAAAATGCCACTGCCTTGCCAGTTCCAGAGATAAAGTTAAAAAGCGCACGTCCTCTCTGCTGGCTCTCCAAACTATGCCTGGGGTTTGCAAGTCAAGTTAGGTTCTTGTTGACTCATGTATCTGCAGGGAACCATGACTGCAAGTCAAATTCTGCTCTGTTTCACAAGCAGATTCTCAGTAGCCCTTGGAGACACCAGAGGAAGCTGACACAAAACCTCTTCGCCACTGTTTGCTCCAGAAACGTTATTTCCATCTGCCTTCTGCCCAACCGTGTCTCAGAAAACAGTAACCACGAACTCTTTCCGCTGTTCCTACAATGGGAATGTTACAGATCAGCAGGGAAACGGCACTCTGTGGACATCCAGAAAGATAAAGCTGCTTTCCCCCGAAGCCTACTGCTGACTGCAGCACTGCCTGCAGGCTCTCTGAATTAGTCACAGCAACAACTCCGGCTCCTGCAAGGAGATCTGGTAATCTCCCGCTCTCTCAGGGCACTGTTTAATTTTGGAACGTCAGTTCCAATCCAACAACTGTCTCTTAAAACCAGCAAGACAAATGTTAACCCTTGATTAACACACGTCAACCCTTTGCAAGACAAATGTTAACCTTTTGCTGAGTCTTATCCCTTTAATTTAGAGTGAAACTGGAATGCTCAAAAGACTTTGCAATAGCCAGGAAAAGAAGCATTTTTAATGCTTTCAGATGTAAACTGAAGTTTCCCAAACACATGGAAAGAAAGGCATCCCCAAATGCTGAATGCCAGGACGAAGACGGTCAGTGTGGCATGGTGGGACAGGCAGTGATACGAGCCGCCACTGGCTTAGCAGATGACCGTGGGATGGCCGCTCCTGTACCCCTGGCTAGGCTCCTCTTCCAGAGGGTACTGAGAAAAAGGCTGAGTGACACTGGGCTCACTTGCGGCGTGCTGTGTGAACTGCAGATGGCAAGTGCTGCACAGATTCAGGTATCTGTTTTACAGGGCTCTTCCAACAATAAACTGGTCATTACATTGTGCCATTGCCAAAATCATTCTTCTCCCAGGCAACACGGATCTTACTGAGACAGAAATGACTGCCCATTCACAGTTTAGAGTTATCACAGGCTTTTATGATCATTGTCCTTCTTTCTGATACTCGCACTATTATGAGCTTTAGTGCCAGTCCAAATTAAACTCATTTTACAATATATATTTATTTTCCTGCTTCTTAATAGAACAATTTGGAAACCTACCGGACACTTTAAACAACAATACTATTTTTTCTTTACAGCAACAACGTGGGTTCTTTGCCTTTCTTCTCTCAGGGAGAACAGTCAGCAAGGGCAGCACCTCTGCTTGCCCAAGAATGTATTTTTTACCTACTGATTGCACACAAAACTATTCAGCAGTTTAGCATTTCCAAGCTGTCATTTTGTCACACTACTGTCTGTTAATTACATTTATAATTCCTTATACAGGGGGTGTGTGTGTGTAGAAATTGAATATCAAGCGAAATTTACTTTGTCTCCCATGTAGTGAGCAAATAAAACTTTGCTTAGCTTATTGTAATTTCATGACCTACAGCATGAGCTGGTGAAAAAAATCCTCAGTAACGTTACTGATCACTAACACGGAGTGCTGGACTCTTCCTTTGATCTGTGTTATGACCAAGACTGAGGAAAGGCCCCCGAATGCATGGCCGGGAACACAGCCTTTGTGCCTGGAGGAGCACCAATGCTGCTTCCAGACGGAACAGTTTCTGCACTGCTCTCCCTTCGCTCTTCTCTCTCCACACCTTAAGTACATCCATGTCTCTTCTTTCATAGTAACTGTTTTTACAGCTGTTTCCCAGTCTTAAGTGACAAACATACTTGTGATATGCTGCCAATTTCCTACAGGAATCCCAAATGGTTTGGGGAGAGAGAATACACAGAGATGAGGAGAATTTTGGGAGGAAACAATCTCCTCATCATGCCAGATGTCACTGTGAATAAAGACCTTGGAAGAAAAAGAATCATTAATGCAGCTTAGGTGATGTTGTTTTTGCAGGTGTGCCAGCGTCAGGGGAATACACTACAACGAAGGCTGGTTTTCTCTGCTGAGGACAGAATAGGAAGAGTTGACAAGAGAGCTTGTGGAAATTCAAATCAGTCCCTTCCCATTTTATTTAAAAATGGCTTTGTGTCCTCAGGAGTGGTGCACAGCCTGGTATGGTTCAAATGAGGCATAACTGGCAGCCTAAGTGGATAAACAAAAAGGAAGGAACTTGTCCCGTCATCATTATTTCACTCCAAAGCATGTTTACTGTCACCACGGCGATGATTCAGCTCCGAGTGCCGCGGCACTGAAGGCTGTAAACACGCAAACAAAGACAGTCTCAATGAACGAGAGTAAGGAAAGTGATTCTTGCATTCATTTTACAGAGGACTAATGCAGAAAGCGAGGAATCATCCAAAAGACACTTGCTTTTATGCATTAGGTTACTGCCTCTGCCTTACAGGATCGCAGGACACGGAGCCACTTCTAAAAAAATGTGATGGGGCTGTTTTGAATTTCCTATCTAATCTCTTGCAAAAAAACAAGTCAGAAAACATTCCCTATAGGCCCAGAAATTCTGGTGGGGCAGAGGAACGTCCCTCGCAAAGCCAGTCAGTCGTTGTGTGATGACAGCCAGGAGAGAAGAGCTGCTGCAGGCGGATGAACTGGGACCTGCCCTGGAAGCGCTGGGACGGCCAGGCAGCTGCAGCTTCCCTCGCCACGCTTCCCCCGCGGCACTGCGGCTGAGGACATCGGTCCCAAGCAGCCACCAGCCGCTGGTACAGAGCAGGGCTTGTCACCTCATCTTCCAGCCACCAGAGCTCACGAGTATGTTGTTGGCAGACAAGAGTCCCCAGAAGCTCCCTCTCTACGACGGGTCTAAAATAGCAATGTCATTTAGCAACGCAAACTTTAGCTTATAGCATAATTAATGCGAGGCAGCCATGAATCACAGAATCATATCCCTAGGAGGATCAGCAACATTCGCCACAGTGTTAAATCCTGCTGTCAGTGCACTGTGAAATAAGATAAAAATAGACCGAATCTGGTGGCAGCCAGCGCTGCCTGTGTGAAGCAATCCTGCCTGCATCCTACTTTTTGGGGCTGGTAAGAGAACAAGATGGCACATTTCTGCTTCCTCGGCTCTGTTTCTACTGCTCTTCGTGTTTAAAAGAAATACTGCGAGTGAAAGCTGAGGTAAATTGAGATTTCAGGGGTTTACAAAGCAATAATTTCAGAGAAAAGCATGTACCATGAAGTTGCAATGTTCTGAAATCCTTCAAAGCTGCGAAGGAAGGTAGCGGTTTACCCAATTTACCTTATAAACCCTGAGGAAAGAGATCTTACAAGTGATGCTCTCCTCTCGGTAGGACAACATAAATTTGATCTGTCAGCATCTGTATCAATCAAATGATAGTTCATGCCTTAATTTCGCCAGAAGGGATCACTCTGAGGAACTGAAAGGGCACCATCCGGCAAGTTTTAAGCACTTGTGAAAATGAAGGCCTTCTCTTTATTGCAAAAGACATCTCTAAAGAACAAAACTACTTCCGAAAAATGATCACTCATCACTTCCTAAAATAGAAACCTTCGGTTCTGCAGCATCTAAAAGACTAAAATTTCAGAATCTCCTTTTATATCTTTTGCAAATTCTTTAAAAAGAAGCCAGAGAATAATTCAATAACTTTCTATAGTTAGCCTAATATTTGAATTCTGCTCCTTTCCTTTTTTTGATTATCTACTCATAGTCAGAGCTGATTTGGTCTAGTAAGAGGGCGAAAATCAGGAATACTCCAAAAAAACCACCCCAACCCCACCACGGATCAGTTCATGGGATGGAAAGGTCCGGGACACCATTCCAGGTTGCTCAGCAAGGGCCCTCCCCAGGACCCAAGGCATCGCCTTCGCAGGCTCATCCTTACCTGCACTGCAGAAGAGCGCGCTGCCACGGCCACTCGCCTTACACATCACATTTTGCCTGCTTCAGAGCGCACAACCTCAGCCTAATGTGCAGTTCAGATAATTGCTGCTTTGCTCCATCTATCTCACAGAATAACCCCAAAATTAAGCTAATAACCATTACTATGTTCTTCTGGTGTTCTGAAAAGTACAAGAAAGCCCGGAGATCCGTAATGTACCTGGCTCTAGCAAGGTTTTCACAATTAAGCAGTTCTTCGGAATGTATCTTTTCTGCACTTACACAGAAAGACCCAAATGTTACAAAAAACTAATTTCTGCAGAGTAGCTCCATAGTATACAATGCAACAACAACAATCTTACTTGGTATTAGTCCCATTCATTACAGAATTAAAAACACTACACAAACACAGGTTTTCTTTGTTTGATGTCCCAAATGTCTTTCAGCTGTGCCCATTTTGCAAATATCTTGGGCTTCGATTCAGTAAACAATAAAACAAGACTGAAGCACACGGATACACTGCCAAGTCATTATTCTGTCATTATCAAGGTAGAATGTTGACACCCTTAGCTAACTTGGAGCACCAAAACCAATGACCAGTAAACTGCGTGCTCCATGAATAATTCATGAGTCCTCTCCAGGGTTTTTTGCCAGTTCTCTTGAAACCAACCAAAATGATGCAGGAGGATGACAAAGATGCATCATCTCTGTTGTTAAGATGTGAGCGTTATCTGCCCAGCCAGCTCATTTCTCTGGAAGTAATCATTGTCTCATGGCTGCTTTGTATTCCTGGTGTCTGCTCTGGGAGCACTGTGTTATTTAGATCCACACTCTGAAGTTTGAAAATAAGCTCCCACTGAGCTTCACAGGTACCTGGTGCCCAAGCAAGCTGAGACAGAACAGGCGGTCCTGCTCAATGTCTTCTAACTGGGTATTTCAGGAGCACAGAGAGATGAAACCATCATCAGAAACAGAGAAGAGTTTGGAACAAGTGAAACAAGAAACAGAGAACACAAGAGACCAGGAACAGGCGAGAAGATTGCTGTAGACTTCCAGCCAGAAACCCTGGCTCCGGTGACATCAATGGGGGGTTGTTACTGGACTAGCCAGAGAGACCACAGTCAGACCACTTACTGATCAGCAGCCCCAGAATCCAGCTTAAAGCCTTACTCTGCCCCGTGGCTGTCCTGGGGCACCTCCAGCGCAGAGCCGAGTGCCCGCGCCCTCCGGCCTGCCTCACCTCAGGGAGCCTTTTTTGCACAAAACTGAGACCCTCTAGGAAGCAGTTTCTGCATGACCTCTCTGAACCAAGATGTCTTCACAAGGACCGACACGAGAGATGCAGACCTTATGCACCATCCTTTTTACATGGCTCAATCTTGCACAAGGGCCTCCTCCTCCCAGTGACGTGGAAAGGGACACAATGTCATTAAACACAATTAATATCTGTATTGTAATACACTGTTACGCAGTAGCTCACTGTACAATCCAGCCCTAAACAGAACGTACGAGATTGGTGGTATGATACTGTCCCAAAAACCTATGGAAGTTGGGCTCTGTCAGTAGAGGTCTATCTTAATTACATTTTCTTGACAGTGTGCATTTTCCGTCTAACCACTCCAGTTTTAATACAGCACTGTATTACCAAAGCCCTTCTTAGCATTTGGGGGATGTGGGACTTGTTGAGAGGGTGTAAAAATACTGTTAAGGTATTTAGAAAAATCCAGACTAGTTCTGAACAAACTTCTCAGCAGAGCAAATTAGCCCCAAAGGCCTGAGTGCTAACACAGATATCTTGTAATGGCACCCGAGTTCTCTCATGCACAGCAAGCAGGTATCGGCCTGACACTGAACTGCACCCTGTACCAACGCTTTCTCCTTCCTACCTGCTCTGAGAATGTATTTCATCTGAGCTCCTCCTGCCTGGGAGTAGGAACAGAGAGGAGGGATATTTTTGCGGTGCTACAGCTTCTTTTGGAAATTTAATAACAATTTTAGAAAAAGATTAAAGAGTGTTTTAATCAACTTCAAACAGACAACAGATGTTGGCTTTAATAAAAATGAGTTATGAAAGAGAAGGGAATAACAAGAATTAATTAGAGGATGCTGAGCAAAGAAAGAAAGTCCAGAAATCTGACACTTCCTCACAGTTAGTTCATAGCTTAGCATCCCCTCAGGACAGGTGGATACTCTTTCTTGTTTTTAATAAAGACAGTATCACATTGGTATCACCACTACCGAAAGCACAGATCATTAGCTCTGTATTTTAGTAGTGTAAACACAGCCCACTCCAGCTCCTAGGAGCATCTCTTCCTCAAGCCAAGCACAGCGCCGGCAGTGCGCACGTCTTCTGACCCCCAGTGCAGTGTTTGCAGCGCCTGGGTGCAGACTGCACCGCCGTGACAGTAAAGGGAGAGCAAGCTGCTCACGCCAGGCTAACAGGTGAAAGGGGACGTTGGTTCTGGTACTTTGGGGAGCAAGGGGACGGGTAATCAGCAGAGAAAAGAAATATTGCCAAATGAATGATGGAAGGTGGACCGACTGTCTTGTTCTTTAGGAACAGCAGCAGACCCTACTGTAGGGGAGTGACCTCCGCGAGTACAGCCACTGCCCTGCAGTAGCGGTGAAGAAGGATCAGTAATGGGCATCACTGAAACTGCAGGCTATGCACGAGCCATTCTCTGCATCAACTGCGGTAGCTGCAGTAGTGCGGAGCTCTCTCCTCCGACACGGAGAAGCAGTCCATCACAAAATACGGGAATGGGAAAATGTTCACGATAAAAGTGAAATGATATTCAGAACCATCAGATATAAAACCAGTACAGAAAGCTAAGCTTACCCCTTGCTCTTCTAAAACACATGGACTTGGAATAGAAGACAAAATGACCGTAAAATATTGTATGCAAAACCATGGAAGGGGAGGTACTAAGAAGTAATTCTGAAGTATTGGACCTCCCAAATGACAGGTGGCTTTTCCCCCTGTCAGGCAGGACAGCGTGGGATGCCAAGCTGGCATCAAAGAACCCTTTTGCTTTGTTAAGCCCACTACTTAAGCAGGGTGTCCTGGCGCAGCGGCTAACAGTGCCCATGAAGAACAGGCCGAAGGTACACAGGGACTCATCCAGGACTCCGAAGGCATAGCCTAAGGAAACGCCTCGCTAGTGGGCTCCCCACTCCAACACAGGCATCCTAGCTGAATGATTCCTCGAGAATCCAGGCTCTGACGCTGCATGGCATGACGTGGCCAGTGACATCAGTGCGGAGCACTGGAGCAATGAGAGCTAAGAGCCTGCTGAAGGTGCTTTGCTAAATGAAGGCTCTGAGCTGAGGTGGGGGGAGGTAGGGGAAAGCATAGGCTTACATAGTGCCACAGGAATGAGAATAAGGCCTGACATGGGAGAAATCTCCCTGGGGAGGTCCCAGTTTGGCCATAAGCATGGCACTCTGTGCGCAATGTTTACCTCTAACCGAACAGAGATGTTTTCCATCATCAGGAGCAAACACCAGCGGCTGGCTACAACAGCACTCATTGACAAACTTTGTTCCCCGAAATGAGGGTAATGAAGACCTGACCGGTTTCACCCCTCCTGCCCTAAGGAACTATGTCACTGATCAGCAGAAGCCCTGAGTGAGAAACCCTCCCCTGCCCACCGGCGGGCTGCTCTCCTCATCTCCATGAGACACTCACAGGCAGACTGGTGCATTGCCCTTCTGGGTGACACCACCGGCTCCAGCTGACCTGCTAGATGCTTGGACCCTGCTACGGGTGTTACTGGGGGCATCACGCTGTACCTGGAACTGGTCGTCTCACAGTCACAACACTGCTGCCAGTGACCACAGCTCTGAAGCAATACAACCCAACACAGGAGTGAAGACAACCAAAAGGACACTGGAGCGCAGAGGTACCGAGTAGCCATAGCAACCCCCAGTGGCTACCTATTTTCCTTCTTACTGTATTAGTGCTTTTCTCTTATGCTACTGATTTTCTATCATACTGTATAAACCTCAGGCACAACCGATCTCCAGTCAGCTGAGATGCTAACATTCTTTGAAAATAATTTTATTAACAGTTTTTCTTCTTGTCATCTTAAAAGCGCTGCAGTGAACTTGGATTTTATCTAAAAAGGAGAGAGAAAGAAAGGACAGAGATGCCACCAGTGCTTAGTCTCACTGGACAGCAAGCCGGTACAAGCATTTAGGTATGTTACCCTCATTTACTAGTCTTCTGTGAAAATGACTGGCAGCTTCGTTTTGCCAGGATTCCTGTGGCCAGGACTCCTGTGACCAGGACTAGTTGCCAGCAGGCAACTCCCGGTTTGGCATTTGTGCTCAGCCCCCCGACCGCAGGCAGCCTCGGGCTCCTCCTCTGCCCCGTGACCAGCTAGTGCTCTTCTTAGAGACAGCAGAAACGATGGTGGAAGGATTGCACCTGGTCGAGGCGCAGGAGGGCGGAGGAGCTCCTTTGGGCAGGCCAAGGAGGGACTGCGGGACTCAGCCTCCACATCTCGGAGAAGCCGCGGAGGCAGGCAGCTCTTTCTAAGCTTCACCCACTGGACTCGCCGGCTCTGCTCCTACCTCACTTCTGCAGTATGAAGGGCTTATCGTATAAAGGTCAGCCTTTATACGGTCCGAACAGATTAATTTAGGGCAAAATTAGGACAAGAGGAAAACCATACAACTGACACTAAATTTCATCATAAATGGACTGATGAACCTCACCTTCACAAAAGAAGAGGCAGGTCATTCTGTCAGAATTGGCTGCCTCCTGCAGAATCTTAACAACTTATTTATTCATTATTTACTTAGTGTTCTTGTTAGTATGTGAGGAAGAGGGGACAGAGTGAAGAAAAGCAAGAAATTATTTAAAATTTATAATAATGTGTACTCCCTGTCATGCTGCATTAAAGTTCTGCCAGGCAAGCACTAAATTGGGATGTTCTACAAGAGTTAACTAAATACAAGGAACCAAATGAGTCATTTTTTATACTTGTACCTAAGGAGCAGGAACGCTTACCCCAGCAAACGGTCTGCTGCCAGCACGTGTATTTAACACCAGCTGTGCACCGGTATTGCAGTGAGCCCATGCCTGATACCGCAGCAGTAATAGCTGGTGCCCCTGAACCCCATCTCACCGCAGAGGAGCTTACTTCATGTTATCCTCAGAAAGATGAAAGTAACCCAGCTTTTTCTAGATAACAAATTTTAACTAGAAAGAAAACCTTCCTGCTTCAGAGTAGACTTGGGCTATTTAGGTCCTGGCAAAGAAATTATCACCTCTCTACTACGGGAAGGAAAATTTCACTGGAAGAAAACCAACGGCGCCGGTTAATGAAGAGGACATGCAAGCGCGATGATCCCGTGAAACCTGTGAGAACATGTCCAAATCAAACATCACGGCGTGAGGCCACGGCTGGGGCATGTTGGAGAGACAAAGCGTTCCAAGACCTTTGTCAAGCAAGACCTCAAAGGAAGATATATGAGGAGAAGACCATTTTATCACACACTACCTAGAAGGGCACTGGGTCATGTTTTCTAGAGGAGCTAACATCATCTCCTGAAAGGCGTTGTGAATTAGGTTTGGGAGCTTGTAACTCCCTTCTAACTCTTTACGACTTTAGGGGAGTAGACGCCTGAAACTTCCTTAAATTCTAACATGGAGTCACATGAGGGAAAAGGTTAATATCTACCACTAGAGAATCACAAAGCTGGGGTCACTGAAAGGATGCATGACTGCTGTCCACAGAATTTTAATTCCCTCAGATACCTTATTACTGATAGTTTTTCCGTCCAGTACCAACGGCAAGCCATCTATATGACTCTGGGACTCCCAAAAAACCACAATGCAAACATATTTACATTTCCTCCACATGGCTGCTTCATGCAAAGTAAATTGCCAAAGAGCATATTAATGCATTCATTTTAAAAAGGCATGTTTGCACTGCTTCCTTGAAGGAATTTGAAAATGTTCTCTCTCCCTTCCCTTTAAATGGCACTTCGGAATTAGTATGCCATTGTGCGGATCAAGGCCATTTGCACGAATATAAAATATTCAATTAATAAGACTCCGGAATATTTAATCATGACATTGAAATGCTAAGGACTGCATTAACATTTATTATTCTCTATAAAGGAAGGATCTCCAGCACTCTGCCGGCAACTGTTCTATAATAGCTCTTTGGAGCTCAATGTGGGGTTTTGGTCTCTTTCCTAAACCAATGCTAAAAGGCAGTATTAATGCAGATTAAGCTAAATTTCATAACCACTAGAGTAACACTCTAAGAGAGAGTGAAATTACTAGCTCTTGGTTTAAAAAACTGGGAGAAACATTTTTTTTCCATTTCCAATTAGCAGAGCTTAGATGGCAGAGAATTATGCAGCCGAGCCTTTCCATTACTGGCTTAGGCCACGACGCAGAGCGATGAGATGCCAAGTACTGCGCACCTCCGAGCAGGAGTGCACCAGAGACCAGCAGCTCCAGAAGGAGACGGCTGTTTGGATACCACTCAATGAGTCCTCCTTCAGGGTTTCAGATGTTTACATCACCTTCAGCCCCTTGGCGTATCAGTTTGCTGCATTTCATCATGTACTTCAGGTGAAGAACAAAAGTAGTGACATACACAGATTCTTCATAGATACACAATTGCTTAATTATCTCACATACCTGTTCCAAGTAGCCAAATAAATGAGATTATATCTATTATAGCAGATACTTGACAAAGATGAATCTGCCCCACCCTCATAGTTTAAGCCCCCAAACAGAAGACATCAACACAGCAAGTATTTTCATTTGTATAGTACAAAGAGTCGTTTTCCAAAACCCAAGCGATGCAGCCCTACCTAGCGTGGATGATTCCCCTGCATGGATAATACAAAGGGAAATTCTGACCACAGCAGTGCTCTGTCCTCCAGAAGACTGACGGTTAATTCCTTCATCTAACTTTATTGATCCATCTGTACAGTATTTAGTTCTCTTTTTGACTGATGGCAAAACTGACTCTACACCCATACAACTGGACTGCACAGAGTTTCTCCTAAGTTGCAAGGGAGTGAAATTCAATTGGAAGTGAAAGATATTACAGATGACTTTAAATTACCTTTTTTAGAACACAAAACAGATCTTGCTAATAACAGCAGGGCCCAGATAGCACACTCAATATGTATCTTCACCAAAGAATCACCAAAATAAAAACGGGCAGTAATATTTCACCCTTGGTCTTGATAAAAATAAGGGCATGTCAAAGAAAGGCTTGAGACAAGTGAAGAATCATTGCCTTCACCTGATGAAAAGGTCTGTAAATATGGTTCTTGATTTCACAAGCTTCTCATTAAAGGAGCAAACTGAGGAGAGCTGAGGAGTTTGTACCCATCGGTGAGCAGAAAGCCTTAAGATGCCAGAATTCCTAAGCTGAAAAAACAAGTAGGGCTATTTATATGACCCAGCCTCTTCACCAAGGGTATTGGGAACACAGCAGCTACAATTGCTGCTTTGAAAACTCATAGAAATATATGGACCACCTGACATCTTAGAGGGCATATAGGGAAATATACGGGAATGTCAGAACTGTCAGAAGCAAGTTTGGTTAAGACCTTGCAAATGACAGAAAAGCAGCAGCAAACACATCAGATGAAGATGGGGAAATTCTTACGGCCAGCCTGGCCATGCTAACATATTGATGCCAGGCTCGATCTTTTAAACTGAACGCTGTAGCAGGATTTATTAGCTTTGGGAGCAGTGCCACTCTGCATCTGTCAGCAGGCCAGCAAGAGCCCTGCTGGATGAGAGATGTCTGCACCACGCTCACAGCACGACCTGAGCAGACCCTCAAGGAGCCTGGCTTATTTCAGTCAGGAAAAAAAGGCTGTAAGAGGGCATTTTTCGTCAGTGTATTCAGGGATACAAACATCAGGGAGAAGAGTTGTTAAAACTAAAAGGAAAAAAATGCTTGCACAATAGTAAATGGTATAAAATAGCCATAAATCCAGGCTGGAAATCTGAAGATTTATAAGCCTGATGGCAGTGAAATTCTGAGACAGTCTCTCAGCCGTAGTGGTAGAGGCAAAAACCCCTCTGCCTTGCTTTAAGATGCAGTTTGCTCAGCCCGTGAGGATAATTACATGAGAGGGGCTATTGAAACGGTGCTCAGGACATGCAAACCAGAGCTATCTTACATCGGTGCTAGTATCAGAGAGGTCCCCGTCTGGATGTCCGATCAATATGTGGCTACCTGTATGTTTACAGGCAGTCCCAGGGTAGCAAAATTGCTCATACAGTTAAAGTCAAGCACCCGCTGAAGCCAGATTTATGCCACCAAGCATAACTCAACTGGTAATTCAAGCTTACTGTCAGGAATTTGAGGCCAGGAGGTTGGCTGCTTTTTGGATCACCGAACAGCTCTCTGCACTTCTACTTCAGTTTTATGGTCTGAATGGAGTTATTGATTGGAAAGGTTTCTCCACTGCCTCCCACTTTCACGCCAAGCAACCCCAAACATTTATCACCAATTTTATTCTGGAAAAGGCATGAAAGAACTAAAATTCAGTAGAAAAGCAGTTACATGGGGAAAAGGGAGCCAGGAAAGACACCCTGTACCCCTGGCCCTGCTGTTGGCCTGCCAGCTGACTCTGGGCATGCGCTTCTGCTGCTGCTCCCTGCCTGCTCTGCCTGCTCAGGCTGAGCTCCCCAGGGAAGGGACCGGACCCCAGCGGTCAATCCTTGGGCCAGTACTGCTTACCATCATCATTAATGACCTGGATGATGGCACGGAGCACAGCCTCAGCAAACGTGCAGACGATACAAAATTGGGAAGGGTAGTTGACAGACCAGATGGGTCTGCTGCCGTTCAGAAGGACCTGGACAGGCTGGAGAAATGGGCTGAGAAGAACCTCATGGAGTTCAACAAAGGGAAAAGCAAAGTCCTGCAACTGGGGAGGAATAACCCCATGCACCAGTATATGCTGGGGGCCGACTGGCTGGAAAGCACTTGGCGGAGAAGGACCTGGGGGTCCTGGTGTACAACAACTTGAACATCACCCAGCAGTGTGGCAAAGATGGCCACCAGCCTCCCGGGCGGCATCAGGCAGAGGTTGCCAGCTGGTCAAGGGAGGGGGCTTACATGGAGAGAGTCCAGCGAAGGCCCACAAATGATGATGAAGGGACTGGAGCATCTCAGACAGGGAGAGGCTGCGAGAGCTGGGACTGCTCAGCCTGGAGAAGGCTCAGGGGCATCTCATCAGTGTACATGAATACCTGAAGGGAGGGTGTAAAGGAGACGGAGCCAGGCTCTTCTCAGTGGCACCCAGGGAAAGGACAAGAGACAACGGGCACAAATTGAAATACACAAAATGTCATCTAAACATAAGGAAAAACTTTTTTAGTGCAAGGGTGACTGAACACTGGAACAGGTTGCCCGGACACGTTTTGGAACGTCCACCCACAGAGACAGTGAAAACCCACCCGGACACAACCCAGAGCAACCTGCTCTGACTGCCCCTGCTTGGAGCAGCGAGTATCTGCGGACATCGCTCCAACCTCAACCCCTCTGTGATTTACCAGGGCACGGCTCTAACACGCACTAGAAACTGCACCAGGCTAGATTGCCCGAGCGAGGCATCCCAGAAACACATTGTAGTTGCTTGGAAAATTTCACCTTCCAGCACGGAGATGCTGCACAACTTTTTGCAGGAAACTGCAAAAATGGGAAATCTGGAAACCTTGAGTGTGATTTGGACCCAAACTAAATTGTATGAGCTCTCAGACCTGAAAGACATTTTTTCCCAGGCGGCTGCCTGAGCAAGGTAGTGCATCTGGCAAACATCCAAGGGACTTGTAAAATGATGTACTAAAAAAATGGCAACACCGATTTTAAATTGTTTTAAGTGCTCACCAATGAATAATCTGCAGGTAGACAACATCTACTTTGCTAACGGCTTTATAATTTGTGTTGTGTTAAGAACAAGCATTAGCATAGCTAAAGATTCCTGCATTTTGCTAGATCAAAATGTCTCCTAAGTGACAAAAATAGAAAGCAGCACTGAAGAACCTATCCCTCAGACAAAACAGACATGGCTTTCCCTTTTCTAATACACAATGCATACTTATTTTAACATTACAGTTAACATCCATAAATCTCAACGCTATTGCAATTTGATATAATTTAAAAGCAGTTGCATATACTTTACGGGCACTAAACTGCCCAAGCACTTTGCCTTTATTTTTAAATGTATTTAAATCGTTTAAATTGCTTAGCACATGCCTTTGGCAGATGTCCCTGGGGGTCAGCCTGGAACAGTATCTGAGGAGGGGAACGGCAAGGTCACCAAGACCCGTGGCTCTGGGAGCTCCTGCGAGCAGCAGGCACGGCAGAGGACAGCACAGGAGGCGAACAGGCTGAACTTACCCACTGCAGGCCATGCCAGCATCACCGATGTGAAGCTGTTACCACTCCTCCGCTAAGAGGGATTCGGTTGCTGTTTATAGGGGAAGGGGACACACACTCCAACTTGTCCAGTGCCGAGGTGAAACCTGCCTCACGGAGTGCAGCAGTCACGGAGGTCTGTTCTGCATCTTCTTTCCATGCCAACGTAAAGAAGCTTTTTCTGTGCCCAGCGCTTCCACAGCCCCTGCCCACTGGCTCACTGCCCCGCCAGCAGCAACACCAAGCCCATTTATTCCAATAAGCAATCAGCATTACATGCTGTTAACTCCCTGGGCCTCACTAGTTTACCCACAATCATGCAAACATGCTTTTGGATTTCTCTTTTTTCAGCAGTGCCTGTCAGGGCCACCTTGGCCTCTGGCTCCAGGGGGCTGTGCTGCTCCATGCCTCCCAAACAGGGACCCTTCCCCTGCTCGCACCTTGGTCTCACCTGCTTCCCCCTGTGGTGGCCCTCAGCCCTTATCCCAACCCTCGCTGCCTCCCCTGGACCTACCGCTGCCCACAGGGAGATGCAGGTACAGAGAGGCGAGGTGCCTGATGCGGCTCTGCAGCAGCAGCAGATGCAATGCCAAGTCCCACCGGGCTTTCACAGTTGTAGGAAAAGGCTGATCAATCGGAGAGGGTTCATCAAGAGCCAAGAGAACCATTAAAGAATTTGGAAGTTTGCCTTAGCGAAAGAGACTTCAGGAGTTGCTCTATTTAGTGTATCAAAGAAGATTAAGGAAAGACCTGATCACAATCTATACAAATCAGCACGCGAACAAAACCTGCAGAGCAAACTCTCCCACAGAACAGGGTAGGGAAGGACCATCACCTGCGTTGGACGGACAATCAGACCGCCTGCAGGCACTGCCCCTTTTTGCCCTCGCAATCCATGTAAAAGTACAGCTCATTTTTTATGCTCCTTAAGATTCAAAGCCTGAAGGCTGAAATTAGACAACTTTGGGACATAAGTAACGTGAAAATTTTACTGGGGGTGGGGGGAAAGTAGTTGCTGGGGCCGCAGAACCATGGATGTGATGGAGTCAAGAACATGAGCGCTGTCCGGCAGGTTGGACCGTGGCCACCCTTGTCCCCAAGCTCTGCTCTGACAGCAGCAAGGGGAGATGCTCTCTGCAGGGGCAGCGAACTGGGCCACTCTGTTGTCCACGCTCCCACACCCCAGCACCCACCACCACTGTACCAGGGCTGTCAGCAGGTTGGCCGTGATGACTCCTCTTTGGACTGGCTCTGTCAGGGGTGATCTTAAGTTGACTGGATGCATTTCTAAACAGGTAAAGTGTAAGGGAGGAATGGACTTCATTACACAAGAGGCTGGGCCGTGTCATCAGTCACCCCTCTGTGCCCTCAGCAGCAGTGAAACACACAGCCTGCGGTGAGCGTTCCTCGGTGACGCTGCAAAGCCATTCCACGCAGCTCCCGGGCAGAAGGGAACAAGGCAATATCGCTATACGGCTCACACACAAGACCTTTCTCTGAAAGCACCTCACACCTAAAACCTTTTCTGGGTAGGTATTTCTCAAGCAAAAAGAACAGCTTTAAAAATACATAAAACCATGCCACAACCATAATTTTCTCTCTGAGATTTCTGTGCTCCAACTAGTGCCCTGGCCTACACCACTAGTGAAAACAGAAACGCACTGCAGGACTGGCCCTGGCCATGCAAATTGGTTTGTGCCCTGAGGGCGTACCAAGGAAGCATCGCTGCCTGCTCCCCTGGCGCGCATTCTTCACCTGAGCATCCGCTACCAGCTGTGGCCGGAGCACGGGCACTGCCCTACACGGGCCTCCGCGCTGACCCACGTCAGGCCATTCTGTCCCTCTTAAAACACGGGCCGCAGACCTCCAGCTCTGTCACAGTCTCAGATCAGTCACTCAAACTGACCTGTAAGATGGGGTCAGTATGTTTCTTCTCTTCTTTCATTCAACAAGGCTAGAAACCCTTTGGACCAGGAATTCACTTACTGATCTTTGTTCAGCATTTAGGACAAATCACCTTTACTACAAAAGAATGCAAGAATCAAAGGTTTGTGGAGCTCAGCACCCTGGCTCTGATGCTGGCCTAAGCAGATATCTTGGAAAAAAGACAAAACCAGGAAAATCACAGAGGACTCTGCCCAAAGCGCTGTCCTAGTTTGCACCCTTTCAGGTCAGGGACTTCTTCAGACGCATAACTTTTGGTATATTTGTTTCTTCTGAGGTGATTTCTCTTCTATGCATGGAAATACCGCAATACAAATAACACTGCTAGGAAATTACTATCGCAGCAAAATTTAGTTTCTGTACAGCCCTAACTATGAGCCACGAGAATTTATAAACTCCTACGTTACCTTTGCATAACTTCTTGCAAAATCTTGGGACAGGTTATGACACTGTGAAGCCATCTCACCTCTCAGGGAAATAATGTCAAGCTCTATAATGACAATGTGCTGTTTCCTAATAACAGGCATCATAAATCTGTCTCTTCTAAATAAAAATCAGACACGTTTCCTTGCAATGAATGGAGATTACTTGAAATGATCACTTATGAAATATACACGAAAGATAAGGAAAGTTACAGACACAAGTAAAATAAACACTTTGCAATAAGGTAAAGGACAACAGGATGTTTTAAAAGAACAGTAACAGGGGAAATTATTGTAATAGCTTACATCCATTATTGGGAATGAATACAGTAACTGTTAGTGTTAGAGAAAGCATTCAACAAATATTTCTCTTTTGTGCTTGTAAAAATACTGAGTGGGGTATTCACTTTTTACAGTAATAACAAAAATATCTCCTGTTCAACAGCGACTGTTTAACTAAGCAGATTAAAACCCAACGGCAACCAAAGCTAATCACAGACAATGTTCAAGAAACTGTAAAGCCATTTTTGTGAGCAGTTTTTCAAAGCAGTTCCTTGGCTCATTGCACAAACATTTACCAAACCTCGGCACCTTTGGGAAAGGAGAGAGGAGTGGAGGCCTGGCTGTGATCATGGGACTGAAAGGGGCAAGCTGGATGCCCCTGAAGGCTCCAGAACGGTTAATGGGGCAGTCCAGACAGGCAAAATGAGGCAGGCTGACAGTGATGGAGTTCGGATGGTAGCATTAATTACCAGGATGCTGCAAAATTAATTGGATTTTATAAAAACTAGACCTGAATAAGCCAAATGCCTTACAGAAACATTGTATGCCAGAGTTGTAATTATTAACCAATCTGGAAATTATCCTATCAAGGAGAACCTTGCAGAGGAAGACGCTCCCAGTAAGGACATGAAATTCTTACTGCTCCTGTACAAGCTAAGCGCTGATCTCATTACAGAAGATCTGAGTACAGCTCTGATCATCGGCCTCAAAACCACAAACTGACACAAACCGGTCTAGAAGCAGCAGCGAAGTGTCATGGGGTAGTGCTTCCAGCTGAGACAAACTGCGACTGCTCTCTAGAGATACCCCGGGGGAAAATAACAGTGAAGGGAGAGAATTCAGTAAGTTAAAGGGCAGGGCCAGCACAAGAACCAAGAGTTATAAATTAGCTATGAATACATTTACACTGGAAACAAGAAGGCAGCATCTAATCACTAGAGAGAAATATTGAGGAATACACTGCAGTAGCAAGAGTATGGCAACAGGAAAAATAAGAAACTAGTTAAAAAATGAGCTCAGCTTATGATGATAGCGGGATAGGACTGAAAGCAACACTTCAGGAGTACCTTATGGTACATGCCCCTAAGGGAAGGTTATGGCTGATCCCAAGGGAAGATGCTGAAGGGTTAGCTCAAGTGCCTAGGAGGTGAACCTCGGATGCAGAGGCAGGAGAACTGAGGCTAGGGGGAGGGACTGGCACTGCCGCTGTACACACCACTGGAGACCATCTTTTATGAAGGGGCTGGAGACCCAGGATTCAGTCTCCAAAGGGCCTCTGTAAAAGCAACAGGAAGACCTGAGCTCTGGAAAACCTGCCTTGCATGGGGAGATGAGAGAAGCTTCTTGTATTTCATTTAACAGAGTGAAGGGATGTGACCTCTTCACCACCTGCAGGGGCTGAAAGTTTCTGGCGTTAGGCTGCTCTTCATTCCCGCTGAGAAAGGAAGCGTCTGGAAAGTAAAGCGAAACAATTTCAGGTAGAAAGTACACAGTTTTAAAACACTGAGGTGACAGTCGTCGGAACAACTTAGTAAGGATTGCAGTTGGTTTGTTAATCAGATCAGAAATCATTCCACAGAAGGTGCTGAGCTCTCCCACAAGGCAATGGGTCCAACAGAAACTAAGCAGGACAGTAATTTCTACGGCCTGCATGACAGCAAAATTCAGATTGCATAGCCAAAACACTTCTCTCTTGTCTCGGGATCTGTGAGAGCAGGCATAACCAGCAGCAGAGCAGACCGCGGCGAGGAGGCACAGCTTTCAAAATTCAAGACAGGCTTAGCTTAGCTGTGCACCGCACAACGCATTTCCCTGAACCCTTGCTCGTGTTTCTGTTTCTAAGAATCACAGATGGGGGCATATTTAAATGCTAAACATGGTAAGCATTATGAATAACTATGTCTGTAGCAGAAGCAGGTTTCGGGCAGAGCTGGGTGCTGGCCAGAGACCCCCGCTCCAGAGCCGGCTGAAGCACTGAAGGCAGCTCCTGCCATCTCGTGGATGCAGGCCCTCCGCCACCACACATCGAACCAGCCTCGACATCTGGAAATCCTTGTCAGTCGAGCTTCCCACCTGGATGCAGAAGAAAATACTCTCTGGCATGAGGACCCCCCCGCCAGCGCACGTACCACGTACGGCATCGGGGAGAAACGCGCGACCTCTTGACGGACTTTGTGAGACTTCGCACAGCCCAGTGAGGCTGGAAGGGAAACACTCGGCATTTAGTGGCTGATCCCTAGAGCTTAGCTATTTTTGCCTCTACACCTAAGATTGTGGGACCGTTTATGACAAAATCCAATTTTGAAAGGTTTATGAAGTCGATAATCTCAAGCAACAAAATATTTTAAAGACTTTTCTTATACCTTACTTATGCAAAATGTTACAAAGATCAAAGAAACTGTCATTTTTTTATACATTATCCAAATGTATCTCGTAAAAGAAATTATGAAGTAGCTCCTTTTAGAGTTTAAAACAAGTATATTGATAATGTTTGAATAACAGCACTAATTTGGTTTTAAACTTTTTAAAAATATGCTTAGCCAAATTAGCATGTTAGCAGCTTAATGCTGTAGCTGAAGACATTTAGATCATTAATAGGACCTCAACACACCAAACAAAACTGGACCACAGTCCATGCTGGGTACTTTTCTATCACGGCAATGAATAGGCCTTGGAAATTGTAATTAGCATACTTAACAAAAGCAATTTTAGGCTTTAAGTGTTTTTGCTTCTTCTGTAAGAAGTTACAAATTGCCACACTGCCAAGTATCCCCCTCCTGAGTCAGCTCCTAAGCCACTAGAACCTAGAGCTCGCAGAGCTTAGCAGGTGCTGGATCACAGCACGCACATCTTCACAGAGAAGCAAACATTCCCTCGTTCTTACTGTATTCTCCTTTTGCTTTTCACTGTGTGGTTCTCAATGTCACCTGTCTATGGCAGCCACCTGTTGGCCACCGGTTCTGCCTTTGGTCCTCATTTACCTCTGGCAACATCGGTCTCATTCAGAAACCCAAATTCAGCTATCATTTCTGTCCTGATGGCTTGCAGATCAGACAGTAGATGGGCATCTACCTAGTATGGACAAATGGCTCAGAGGTGGGTCTTTTCCCCCGTCTGGTCACTATTCTTTTCCCTCCAAACTTGAGTTTCCTATTCTGCACCAACTGTGACTGACAGGAGCCAATGAAACCAAAAGTCTCTGGCCAGGAGTACGGGGTGAGGGAAGGAACAGCAACGCGGCTGCAGAGACACAGCACACCTGCACATCTTGTTTCTTTATGAAGCCAGCCAAAAACCTTTCTATCTAGACCGTGGGGAAGCTGAACGCACGGCTCGCCACCCTGACCAACGCTGCCTCATTGCTGTCCTCAGCTCCCTCCCATCCACCTCCTGTCTTACGGCGCATACGCCTCTACAACACTTTCGTATAGCGCCCGGCATAAGCAGTCCTGACCTATGGCTGTATGTTACAGCTGATGTACAAAGAGAATTATAGAAATAAAACAAGTGTGCTCTAGCATTTCTGAGGAGGCATTCTCTCCTAACCCTGGTTTGCTGAGCAGATGTCCTGAAACGAGAGTATTTACAGTTTTTCCAGCTCTCTCGCTTATCTGGCATGCAATCACAGCTATCCTGAGTACTCCTCTAGAGGTCACATTTGTTCCTCTATCAGTATTCCTGTGATGATTCCCGAGAAAACTAGTGAAGTGATATACACCCCGCAAGTAACACCAAGAAGTACAACAACCTGGTAAAAGCAATTTCAAGGCTAAGGCAGGTACGATGTTTCTTATCTCAGTGTGACCCTGCCGTCAAATCAGTCTGTGCTGTCGCTTGGCTCTGAGATTCATGGTATTGCTGTGGGAGCACGCCAAGGCCAGTAACATGGCTGCGAGTGCTCCGGCCGAGGCAGGCTCCCGGCTGGGCAGATGCACAGAGGAATTCCCTTCACCTTCTTCAGCCACCTGCAGCACAGACTTTTGCACTTGCGTTGATCATCTCTACATACCCACTGAAAAAAAACGGGCATTCAGACATCTACTTCCACATGGCTTCACAGGCTACTTCGATTGCCTCTCTTCAACTGTAGAGGAAACCTAGGCAAACAGGCTCAGTGGGCGCCTCGCTGACGACTTCCACCTGCACGGACAGCCGCAGAGTTAGAAAACTCATGCCCTTAGGAGACAAAAACTAGGGGTGAACAGAAGAGGGGGAAGGGAAAAGGAAGAGGGAGGAACCCCCTTTAACGTGAGCTGTGCAGGCTTGCACTTGCAGTGGGAAAGGGAACAAAGGCTTGTAAAAGGAAGCATTTGATGGGAAAGGTGTGAAAAGGTGAAACACCGAAGCAATCCAA
This sequence comes from Theristicus caerulescens, assembly GCA_020745775.1. Lineage (NCBI taxonomy): Eukaryota > Metazoa > Chordata > Aves > Pelecaniformes > Threskiornithidae > Theristicus > Theristicus caerulescens. The sequence continues at coordinate 70,798,772 of CM036564.1, forward strand.
ACAGAAATTTTCATATCAATCAATGAAGGAACATGCTTCGGCCATTGTACCAAACACAGAAATATAATCCTGATACCACAGTGAAAACTGCTGTTGGAAGTTAGATCCCGCTGGTGGGCAAAACAGACAGGTACAGGCTATTCTATGCACCACGAGTTCCCTCTGACCTCAAAAAAAGAAAAGCAGGAATTAGGAAGGGAAAAAGGTAGAGAATGTAGCTGAAAGGTACTGACAGAGGGGCAAGGTCTGTATCGTTAGGGAACAGATAGATACAGCTCTCTGACCTTTGCTACGCACCACGGAGGGGCCACCCAGGGCCATGGAGCTCCTCTTCCACCCTCCCTTCGGCATGCCCCGCTCCCACACACCCCATCACCTTCCTCCTGCTCTTTCAGCTTTTCTCTGTATCCTGAGGCCAGCTGCACTATGCAGCATTAACAGAACACAGCCAGAGAGCACAAGCAGCTCTGGTCAGCCTGGGATTTCTTGTCCTGGAGAAGCAGCTAACCGCAGGAGCTAGGCATGTCCCGAATCAGGGAAACGAGACAGTCTCAAGCACCGGCTGCCATGGCTGATCTGCAGGCCCAGAGCATTCAGCTGTTGCCCTGCTTCCTGACAGCATCATCAGAAAGCTGTAATTCTTTTTATCCTCTCTTTTTATTCCTTTGTAAGTGCTTGTTTCATCACAGCCCTGAAAGGTAATTGTCACTGGAAACTTAGAATTAAACAGAGCCAACCCCATCTTCCCTTTTAAGAGTTAGCTTAATAGATGAAATGGTTTCTACAAATATCCTTGTTCAGAGGAATGAGGAATAATTTGGTATATCTGAAGGCTGACTGCATTTCTGTTCCAATCTGTTTGCAAAGCACTCTATCTGGCCCAGTCCTTTCTCTTTTCCGTATCTCAGTTGTAACCCAGCTCTTCTCCACTTTCCCAGGTCTTTGCTGTAGTGACAAAGAAGGACAGCATCTCATAATCCTCAGCCTGTGAGTCTGTGCATAACCTGTGGGCGTATGAGACACGGTGCTCAGGGTGCCACTTGGCTGCTCCTCAGTGCCTGTGCTTTGCCTCTTCCCTTTCTGCTCAGCATTGTGGGTTTTGTTCCTGGGAGCGCACTGACCTTGTACCAGTCCTTCAGGCTCCTTGTCTTGGCATTTACCTTATAAGTTAGAGGTTCTTCAGTCTCCTGGCATTCGACCCAGGGCCATGATCATGCTTCTGCCTTTGATTCAGCATGCCTTTGGCTCCTCCGGCTTCTTCTTGCTCAGACCTCAGGCCCTCATTTTGCCCTTGGCTATCTTGGGCCTCTGGTTTCAAACCTCTTCCTGCTCAGCCCCTAATCTTGGATCCCAACTGCCCACAGCTCGGCTGGGATTCCCTGTCAGGCCTCACGATTCCTCCCCAGGGATGCAGGGTATCTCACTGGCTTTATGGAACCAGCAAGCCAGCCCCAGCCTGTCTTCTGTGATGTCTTCAGGAAAGCATGGCTATGTTCTGTTTCTAGTTTTCTTTTGAGCTTCCTGAAAAGTATAACGAATACACTGCCAAATGACAGGGAAACAGTAGAGGAACTTTAAAAAAATATGAACAGGGGCTATTAAGAGAGTGTCATTAAAGAGCAGATTGCTCAGTGAAATAACAGTGAAAAGGATGCGAACAGTTACTAAGGGAGATGGACCTGGCACTGCAATAGGTGATATTGATATGCCAAGCAGAAGAATAAACAGGAACAAAAATAAAAGCCCTAGAGAAAAGCACGAGGCACGTGGCTCTGAGCACCATTGCTAAATCAGCAGGAGAAGAGTTCACAGAAATCCAATTAGCAAGGCTGGAAGCAGGAAGAGCAGGCCAGAATGTCAATCAGCACGTGAAAAAGCCAGCGTGAAGATGGAATGTAATAAACACGTCCAACCGCAACGTGAAATACAGGCAAGCAAAAGGAAAGCATGCATGGCAAGGACAGAAATGGCTGGCTACTCCTCAAGAGGAAAAAATGCCCTGAAGTGCTTAAAACAAGGAATCAGCAGCAACAGCAGCAGGGGCACAGGAGTAAGTGAGCTGCACGAGGCATATATCACACCAGCCCATAGTCTGACCTATTACAATTGCACAGGCTTCAACAAAGGACTTGGGATAACTTTGGCAGCAAACTAATTCCTGTGCAGTCCAAGAGCATTCCTCAGGGCTCCTGACAATTTCCCCTTGTCTGAAGGAGCCTGACCTGTTCCAGATCTTTCATCAGTCCCGGCCTCTCTTCAAGCTCTCCATGGTAGACAGTCTGCTGCCATCCTCACTCTCCTACGGGCTTCTCTCACATGCGCCAGAAGACCTAGATTTATTTCATGTACTACTTTCCTAACCAGTTGTGTTGCTTCCACACATCTTTCCTCCAGAAGCCAATTCTAGTAGTCAAAGACAGGGATGCAAAATGACACCCACACCTCCTAGGCCAGATCCTCTCTTACAAGAGTGGTACAATTGTCAAAACAACAAATCTCTCCACAAGACTGAGCAACAGACCTTTGCTAATAGCACCATGAGACAGATTCCCAGTGGGCACTAATGAATATCACCTTCTTGGCTCGTGCTGACGCTCCTTCCAGCAGCTCCAGAACTGGACCAGTAGCTTTAAATCTCATTGTTGATTTTGAAAAAAGAGCAAAGCACCACTTCAGTCAGCTAGTTCAACAGCTCCATCCATCTTTCCTGAAGGGTTTAGAATGGAAGCACATTTCTGAAAGTCTTATTTTATTTTTTTTTAAATGGAAATCCAAATGGTACAGTCAAAAGATCACAAACATTGACAGCATTCCATCTAGAGAGTCTTCTGAAAAGGCAATATAAAACCAGACCCACTTCTTTCTTCTTTTTTTTCATTTCATCATGCACACCTACTGCAGAATATTCTAAAGAACAACGTGTTAGCACATTGGTTAACACAGTCCATATCATTCAAGCTTTCGGTCCATTATTTGCCTGACTATCTCTTCAGTCATGAATAAAGCTTGAATAAAAGGCAAATCTTTCACAGCAAAACAAATTAGTTTCGCTAACACATTTGCATTCCAACCAAAATTACTAAATAAGCATGAACAAAATAAATGCAAATGAATTCACTGTTAATAAAATGAGAGCAAAATCCATGCACCAGGTAATAAATTCCATACATCCACTGCTGAGGAGCACTGCCTGCAAAGTCCTCTTACGGTGTCTGCCTGGTGATTTACAGCTTCATCAAGTTTCACTGATCATAAGGTGACGCACAGCTCTTAAATGACTGCAACTGCTCTGTTCACACTGTAATCTCGCTTGCTATTTTATATGAAACAGAAGAAAGGCTAAAACAGACATACAGTGACATGCTGCAGCGAGACAACACACTGGTAACAAGCAGAGCAAGGCTGGCTTCCAGCGTGGCCTCTCCCTGTCAAACGGCTGTGTTTGATAAAAAACCTGACAGGGGCTCCAGCCGCGGAGGGGAGGCCCGAAGGAGCAAGGTGAAGCATGATGGCAGAGGGCATTCAGAGTCTGATGGGAAACTGAACGGTGTCAGACCCTCACGGTGCTATCGATCCTGACACGGAGCCGTTACCTTTTATGGCGCTGGCCTACCCCAGATCTGACTTTAGAGAACAACATTCAAGTCTTATTTCAAAGTCAACCTGTCAATTAGAATGACATTTTCCAAAGAAATATATGGGCCAAAGAAAGTTCTTTCAAATGATTCACTTCACATCGGCTCCTCACTGTTCTAATTTTAGAGCTAGGTACAATTCAACACGGCCATACACACCATGTTTAACTGAAAACATGAGTAATTGCATTTAGGAGGAACACTGTCATACAGCCTTGGCTTAGCATTCATTACGGAGGCTGTGACATTGTCAATGTGGGACCACAGTTCCAGATTCCTTTGCTTAGAAGCTGTTTTCAGGAGTCAGCATAGCGTGGAGCGGAACTGCTACACATGCAAATCTCATTTACTATCCATAAAGTCCATTGGGAAAATGAACCATTGCGAAAATGTAACAAAGAGAAAGAAACAGTAAGAATTAAGGGGTTACTGGAAACTCTGAATTTTAATGATAGAAGATTTTTTAGGAGTAAGAGAAGAACTAGAAAAGCAGTAGAGAGCTGAAGACCAGGACCACAAAGGAGGACAGATCAAGTTTTATTTAAGACAAAACCCCAGGGAGGACTTAGAGCAAATATTAAGAAATGGTATAGCTGAATTTGGGTGGTGGGGAGGGCAAACAGAGAGGGACTGGAAAACTTCCAAATAAGAAAAGGTTGCTGCACAGAACACGAAGCTTAAGCCAAGAACTTTATTGCATGCACAGCTTCACAGAGGCTGGCTACGCTGGGTACGCAGGTGCACGCACAAGTTACTCCAGGGCAGGCACAGCTGAATTCACACGCATGAGCTGCCCCGCAGAACTGCCTCTGCATAGCCTCACCCCGCTCCCTCGGCACAAAAGGAACTGTAATTTTTCCACTGGATATGAACATGGTTTGGGGAAGCAAATTGTTCACAGTGATTTGCTGTGCCACGTTTTTAAAAAAATGTGAGCACCTGTTCATAAATCCAGTGCTTTTCCAAACAAACAATATCCCGATCTGTCAAACGTAACAAGTATTGTACTCCTGGCTGAGGAAAATCTCAAAGGTACATTGGAAATCACAGATCAAACAACCTCAATTATGCATAAACTATTTCTGATTTGTGGAAATCACCCAGCTTATTTTGATAAGAAACATGCATGATGACCTTTGCAAACAAAATCATCCCTCAGTCACATATCAGAATGAATAAGAGACCAGAGACAAAACTGGTTCAAAAGTTTTATCCTGAATCCCTAGAGGCTTCTGAAAACCTCTTTACAAAAAGCAATTAAGGAACCACAGTTATCAAAGGTGGTAATCAGTCTTGTATTAAAGGGTAGGTCCAGATTCAAAACACGTTAGTCAGTTTTCATGATGTCAGATGCCTGAAGAGTGACATTTCATTTCATTCATTCATTGATTTCATTTAATTATTTTTCTGATACCCCTAAACCACAGCCTCCTTTTCCACTCCCTCTTCCCTGAGCTGCTGGCTGAGGACATCGGTAATATTACACCATTCAGAAGAGGCAAAAGGATAAAATAAAATCAAATCTGATGGCAGCAACCCATTGTCACCTAAAAAAGACTGTGGTGGTGTTTTGTCAGTGACAAGTAGCGCTTTCACTCAGAAGTGTTTGTATAGAAAAATCAGTATTTGTTTACTGCTCAAGCTGGCAGACATACAGACTCACAAAAGAGACTTCAGCTTTTTTTGTTTATAAACCACCTGCTGCTGTGAAAGCTATTCAGTTTTCATTTGTTTCTACACCACCTTCATCCTGATGGAATATCAGCAGAACTTTTCAGAAAAATCAATACACATATTTGAAAACTGGATAATTCCAAACTGTGCTAGATTAAACTTAAAAAAAAATTAAAAATAAACTTATTAGACATTTTGCAAGCAGGTGCACTTAGAAAACCAATCAGATTGTTCTGATATCAAACTCTGGAATGGCTTCTTAAATCCGGTTCATGTTTGCAGTAATGCCAAGCAAGCCCTTGCAGAAGCTGCATTTTAGCCAAGCTGAACGTGATCCTGTCAAAGGAACGCCGTTGGGAACCACAGTGTTACGAGCTGCACGACGCAGCAGTGTGCTACTAGAAGCTGTTGTTTTTCTTTCTTATTTTCCTTCAAGGGAACGGTAGCGTTACACACACCCATACCAATAAATTCACTGTGTTGAAGAGATCACAAAGTTGTATGACAGAGTCGCCTCAACAGCATAGAGCCTACTCACCTGTAAGATTTAATTCTCTCAGTTTTGGAAGGTTCTTCAGAACTTGTCCACAGACATCCTCTGCGTCTGACAGGCGGACAGCAATGACATGCTGATGAAGAAACGGTAGAGGAAATGCTCTGTCAGACAGCTATGACCTCACTACTTCAAGACTCGCATACGAAGTAGAAGCGCTGGGACAGTGCTTGCACTGAAGGATGGGGAGAAAAAAAAAAAAGACGACAAGGTATTTCCCAAAAGGCCTCTCCTGTCCAACAGCACAAGCTCCACCGGAGTTCCTGGGGTGATCATGTTTACATCAGTATATTGCATTTAGAGCAAGGGCAAGTAAAGAAGCCCACAGGCGAGTGCACTTCAATTAGTCAACATCATTTAAGTGAAACTTCAAATCTGATCTAATTTAGTCAATTTATAGCAAGGCCTTTACCTAGGAAGCGTGACCAATATTTAAACTGACTGTTAGCGCATGACAGAGAGAGGATGCAGGTATAGCTAGGGGTTCAGGAACCAGGAATGTTCTTAAAATTATTTGTTAAATGAGACCTTTAAATCCAAAACAAAAGATAAATGCTAGAAGAACATCCTCAGAGAGCTCTCTCCAGTTGCAGGCTTTGGACTGGATCCGATTTGTGACATTTTACCCGTGTCCCACTCTCAACAGGAGAGGCTCACTTCTTTCTGAAAACTGAAACCTGTAGTGGTTCCCACATCCAAGGACAGGAACAACTAAAAATCATCTGATGCTTTTGCAAGTCTTGGACAACAATTATTCCGCTTGTCTAAAATATCTTCTGCAGCAGAGCTTCGCGCGGCTCGGTTTTGATGCCAGTGAAGTGTGACTGAGCGAGGCCTCAGCCTGCGAGTCACGGTCAATGTGTGAAAAGTTGTGTTTAGAGTACTCCACAGATTTCCACCCTTCATTCTAATGTTAGTGGTTAAACTTATGCTTAACTATCCTGACTAGTCCCATGAATTTATTAATTCTGGCTGGTGTTGAGAAGCGCAGCTGGTAAATGAGTTTTGTGGAAAGTCAGCTTAGAACACAAAGCTCTTTTTATCTGGGAGAGAAGGAAGAGAAAGTTCTCTACCTTTGGAAAATGGAGTACAAAATTCCGCAGAGATTTCTCCCAGCAGAGAGCACACGCAGACATGAGCAAGTCTGGTCGATCCAAAGGCATTCAAGCACCACAACAGCAAGCAGGGGGAAATGCAGAACTCCCTCGCTATGCTTCTTCCAGACAGACTATGCGTGTTTTCTGGTGTTGCTCCTGTGGGTCTTTGGGCATTTGAAATGTGTCAGGCAAAGCCTCAGGCTGGAGGGAATCCTCAGTCACAGCTAGCAGGCTGGGAAAACACGTCACCATCTGCCTCCACTGACGAAGGCAGACCCCTGGGCTGACAGAAGTGATGTCCTTCCTGAGCTTGGCACTGGCCGTGCTTAGCCACTGCGGGGCTCAGGGCTCTGCTGACACAAAAGCAGAAGATTTTCCAAGACAGAGGGTGGCAAGGCACAAGGTTTTTTCTACAGGAGGATGGAATCCAATTATCACCATCAAAATTTCTTCTGGTAACTGCAGCAAGTGATAGGCATAGGCTATCGCTTCTCTAATGCAATTAAAAGCATAGATGTCTCAAAAATTTCCCTTAAGGTCATCAAAAAAGCTGTAAGAAACCTCCCCATCCCCACTTTGAGGAGAGAAAACCAAACTGCTGTGGCCAAGACCAGAGCGGTGCAGGAGCAGAGGCAGACCGCGCAGCCGGCCTGAATGACGACCCAGCCCCGGTCCCCAGACCCCGCTGTCCCTGCCGCTCAGCCATCTCTGTTGACCCCAGCAGCTCTCCCGGGTATTTGGGACTTTTAATAATCAGGCGCACAGAAAACTGAATATTCTCTGTAAGAGTCTGCCCATGAAAATGTTGCTTTAGGAGACTTGCTGAGCTCTGTCAGAAGCAGCAGGAGACAGCACAAAGTTCTCGCAGGGAATACTGGCCTGCCTAACCACAGATCATTTTTCTCTTGAGGACTCTGCTGTTAATTCACTGAATACCTTCCGACCCTCTGGAAACTGAAGCAAGCTTAGGTAAAGATTCCACAGCTAAAAGCTTTACTGTACCTGATACATTCAACTGCCCCAAGATCATCCTACAAAGGAAACAAGAAAGTAAAACATAGGCTAGAGATCTGAGATGCAATGAAGTCCGTCAGCAATTTGCAGCAGGAAATTTAATTAGGTTTAATAAAGATTATTCTGTATTTCTGGATTTTAAAGCCAGTAATAAACCATCCTGTACATACCTATATTTATACATATAGGAAATATATGAGTATTTGCTTCTGCCTTCCACCAGCCAAACAAAGGAAGCAGTAGGGTTTTTTTCAGCCATACAATTAATTAGTTTAAAATCTCAAAAATCTGAATGAAGGATAAACTGAATGATAAAAAAGTACGGAAAATTAAGAAAACAATTAGTTTTCTCCCAGAAATGGGAGTACACCTTTCATAAAAAATATGGGTAAAGCGCAGTAAGGGTATTGCCAGTAAGTTACACAACAGTTAGCTAGGCCAATGTGTAGATATGACCAACGCAATCACCAAGTGTTGTGGTTTAACCCGGCAGGCAGCTAAACACCACACAGCCGCTCGCTCACTCCCCACCCCGCAGTGGGACAGGGGAGAGAATCGGGGAACAAAAAAAGTAAAATCTGTGGGTTGAGATAAAGACAGTTTAATAAGACAGAAAAGGAAGGGAAAATAATAATAACAATAATGATAAAAGCATATACAAGTGATGCACAATGTAACTGCTCACCAGCCGCTGACCGATGCCCAGCCCGTCCCTGAGCAGTGATCACTGCCCCCCGGCCAACTCCCCCCAGTTTATGTACTGGGCATGATGTCATACAGTACGGAATAGCCCTGGGGCCAGTCTGGGCCAGCTGTCCTGGCTGTGCCCCCTCCCAGCTCCTTGTGCACCCGGCCGAGCACGGGAAGCTGAAAAGTCCTTGACTGGTGTGAGCACTGCTGAGCAACAACCAAAACATCAGTGTGTTATCAACATTATTCTCATCCTAAATCCAAAACACAGCACTGTGCCAGCTACTAGGAAGAAAATTAACTCTGTCCCAGAAACCAGGACACTAAGCTACCAGAAAAATAGCTCCAGCAAGGAAAGGAGCAATAAAAAGACTAAGCTTCTTCACAGAGCTTCACAATAACTACAGGAATACAGAATGGAAACCCTGAGGGCAAGAAGACATTTCTTTAATTGTCAACAGTAATCTATCCTGGCTAAATGGGATAAAGTGAAAGGTATTTAATCGTAAACAAGCTCCCTCCCTTTGCTCTATTTCCCCCATTTGGACCCTTGTTTTGGGAACACAGAACATTGGGCGTTCTCTCATGGGTGCCGCAGGTGACGGAGGACTAACAGAATCTGTTTGTCCCCTTGGTCTTTCATTCATCGGGCATCTCTCCAGGACAAAAACATCACACAGAAGAGTGACTGCCAGACTGCAAGAAGGTAAAACCACTCAGAGGACTCCAGACATTTATTCTTATGCCTCTATACTTATTATTATGCCTCTATACTTATTATATGTATATATAATTTGCAGGATTGCTTCATAGACAGCACCTGCTAAGAGGACTCCCTGAAAAGAGAAAACCTTACGTATTTCCATGAAAAAAACATGAAAAAGCATGCACCCCTCAGCCAAACAGCATGCAAGTTGGGTATTTTTTTTCAGTTTAACTACACGCTACAGATCTGGCTCTGGACTTTACATGCAATCTACAACACAGATTTTTGGCTTGTATTTTTGCAGCTGCTGCCAAAGTAGCTTATACGAGACCAGTCAGGAGAACGACATTTTAGATTTGCACGCGTGGCATTTCTTTCCATACGAGTATCTGGGATCGTGGTGGTTGGTGAATCAGCTCTAAGGGGTCTGCAGCAAGCAACTGACAGAAGCAGGTCTACTGGTTGCATACTCTACCTAAGCTCACGTGGCTCTAAGCAGTGCCTCAAGTTCAGCTGCGTGGATTGCATTTCCACTGGACACTAAACAGAGGCAGAAAGTCTGAAAAAAATATCTTGGGAATCCCTTTATAATGCAATCATGATTTGTCCTGTGATGAATCCTTTTTTCCAGGGAGAGCTTTACTGGCACCAGCCGTCTGCCCAAAGAGAACTAACTGTTGAGTCAGGGTGCCAGTCTGCAGGTCTGGCCTTGTAATTGCTGAGATTGAAAGAGATGCATTCTAATTAGTAAAATAGATATGTCTCCTCTGAAGCCCACAGCACAAAGACGTGATAAAGCTATCAAGTAGCCATCACTTGGAGGTGTGGCCTTGAGCTAAAGAACTTGCACCTTTTGCCTCCAGGTGTATCTGCTCTCCTGCAGAATAAGCTCTCCTGTGTACACAGCTGCTGTTCCAATTACACACAGTACCTGAACTCACACTACCCAGCGAAAAACCAAACTATTCCACTCATTCTTTTTACCTTAAGAGTTTTCTGTACTTAGTCCGGATTATTCTTTCTTCTCTATACAATCAACCTGTTCTCTCCATTATGGAACAAAGTATCAGCAAACAAGCTTAAAAATTATTCAAGAAATGCTATTTAGGAAGCTCGCCTGGCGTCCGGTAGTATGTACAAAAGGGGACTTGCTTTGCCCTGTTAACAAAGTTTGTAATAAGTATGGGCTTCTACATCTAAACTACACCCCCAAATCTCACAAACCTATCTTTTACTATAAAGAAGGAACTACCACACACTCAGCTTTCTGTGGATCCTACTTTTTTTTTTCTGAAGGGAAGAAAACGTATGATGGCTTCTGCAAGTAACTGGCACAAAACAAATTTTCTTTGCTTTTGATTACTTAGGCAAAAGCTGATCTGATAAGTATTTAAGAAACTATGGTAGCACTAAGATATCATTAGCGATAAGGAATAAATTGTGGGTTGAACTTTTTTTTTGCTTTTTAAGAGGAGCTGAACCATTACAGTGCAATACACACCGTTAGAAACCGATAATATTACAGTGTATTAAACAGACTGCTCTACTACTTTCGGCTTACCAGTGCTGTGCTAGCCAGGCTGAGACCATGCCAGCTGCACGGACAGACGGTTATATACAAACCACAATCAGACATGTAACAACTCAGGTAAAATGTAAAAATAGCCTTTTCTTGCCATTCCCATTTTGACTTTTTCATGCTCTTCTTTCATGTCCCCATTGCCTTCTCCAGTTGCCCTCCCCACCAACGGGGCGCCCAGCCCCATTACTCCCCTCAGAGACGCCAGCTCCACAAACCACTGCCAGAGGAACAGCGCAGGGAGCCGGGGCAGCGGCAGACACCAGAAGAGCTCATCCAGCTTGCAGAGACCCCTCCTGTGGCCAAACGCCCCCTGAAACCCTTGCTCTTGGCCTCCGCGTGCCCACACACCACTGTGTAACAGGCAGTACTTGCCCAGCTTATTCACTCACAGATTTTAATCTCTGTAGCAGATACTCCTTCTCTTCTTTAGCTGGGGGAGCAGCTCAGAAGCACATGAAACCCTCACCAAGAGGCCACAAAGCCTATTCTCACAAAACATGCTTCTCATGGAACTATTTTCTTTATAGCTCAAGACCCCACTCCCCAGAGACACACCTACCTTTGAGTCTTAACGCTGACAACCGTGTACCTGGGTTTTTCTCCTCCACATATGAATTCTTAGAAATTCTGGGTAGCAGCAAGCACAGGATCATTGTCTGCTATGTAATCTGGGCCACTAATTAGCATATGCATTTCCTGTAAGAAGCCCAAAGACTTTAATTACTAAAAAGAAATTAAGTTGCAAAATACCAAATAGAACCCCAAAACACCATAGAATCACAGAATGCTTTGGGATGGAAGGGACATTTTAAAGGTCATCCAGTCCATCTCCCCTGCAATGGGCAGGGACATCTACAACCAGGTCAGGTTGCTCAGAGCCCTGTCTAACCTGTCCTTGAATGCATAACTACTATTTTTTTTTTTTTTAAGTGTAGCTATTCTTTGTTAATGCACCTTTGGTCAATTGCAGTAAACACTGGGGTCCTTTCTTACCCGAAAGTGAATTTCTAAGCCTACCTACTTGGACTAACCCAAACACCAGGCACACCTGATCCCACAGGCTGGTCACTGCCTGCTCGTTAGCTGGGAGAGCCGAGCTGCTGACTGCTGTTCTGTGTTGTGCAAGCAACTTCCCTCCTTCCTCACTCGAAATACAAAACTCTACCACTTCATCTTTTGGCCAAGACAGAGAGAACAGCTTGCCTATGTTTTCAGAGCTGTAATTACAACCCCTATGTAAGCTAACGGTTATAGACTGGATTTATTGCTGTCTTTTAAAAGAACCTACATGCAGCTACAGCTGGGGGTCACTTTGCACGCCAGGTCCTAGAAGCAAGCCTCGATACTGCTAAAATATGCTGGTGAACTCTTCGCGCTCATTTTCTCCGCTTGTGCCTCCCCTGAGCACAGGAGCAGGGCGCACACGGGCTGCTCAGCCCTGCCGGCCCCTCTCCGCCGGGCTGCGGCGCTGCACCGCGACCCCAGCGCCCGGGCTGAGGCGGGGGCCCGCCCTCCTCACGCTGAGGCTGCCGCGCTCCATTAACGCTCACAGGCGGCTCCCGGGCTGACCGGTCGCCGGCTTTAGGGGCCTTTGCGAGAGGCGCCGTGCGGTAGAGCCCCCGCCGCCCGGCTCGCCCGCTGCTCAACCCGGCTGCTCAACGCGGGGAAACCTCCCCTGAGCGCCGGGAAACCTCCCCTCAGCGCCGGCCCCGCCGCGCCCGCCCAGCGCCTCAGCCGCCAACGGCCGCCCAGCGCCTCAGCGCGCCAGGCCCCGCCCGCGGGGCGGACTGTACCACCCCTGAGGTGTGGGGGGGGGGCGCTGTGGGAGTGGGCCGCGCTGCCGCCTCCTTAAATGCCGTTCCGCAACTTCCGGTCGGCAGCGTCACCCCCCCCCTCCCGATTCCCGCCGCCCAGGCGGGCAGTGACGCCGCGCGCCCCCGCCGCCAATCCGGGCGCAGCGGCTCCGCTCAAATCCTGCGGCGGGCTGGGCCGCGGCGCGCGCGGGGCCGGCCGCCGCCGCCTGAGGGAGCGACCGCCGCCGCCGTGAGGGGAGCGACCGCCGCCGCCGTGAGGGGCCGGGGGCCGCCCCGCCGCCGCCAGGCCGCGGCGAGATGATCGTGACGCCCACCCGAAGCCCCGCCGCCCGCCGCCGGGGAGAGCTGCCGTGCCGGTCGGTGCCCCTCAGCAGCATCCCCGCGGGCACGCTGACCCCCTTGAAGGAGCTCCTGAGGCGTCAGGGTCCCCTCAGGGCCGCTCCCGCCGCCGCGGAGCCGGCGGGCCGCGGGGAGAGCCGTGCCGGGAGGCCGGCGGCCGGCGGCGTCTTCCAGTCGACGCTGGTGGCGGGCAGCGCGGGCGGCGAGGAGCTGCTGGATGTCAGCGAGATCCGGGCCGGCCCCAGCCCCGAGCGGCGGCTGAAGCGGCGGGCGTGCGAGCCTCCCGCCTACGAGTCCCCGGCCAAAATCTTCCAGCGGATGAAGGGCAGGGCTCTGCGGCAGAAGCAGGACTGCGGGCTGCCCGCGGGGAAGGCGCCGCAGAGGAGCTGCGGCAGCGACCTGATCCTGACTCCCACCCTAAACCCCCTGGAGCAGGGCCGCGGGCACGGGAGGCCCGGCGCAGCAGAAGGCCGGCAGAGACCCGCCAAGGTGCCTGCCGGGCGCGTCCAGCCAGAAAAAGGTTTGTTCGATTGCTTCTCCGAGCAAGCTGCCTCTCGTGTATAATGTTTACCTCGGTATGACCTCCTCTGCGTTTCGCTTACGACTCTGCCAGGGTCTGCAAAAAGCAGCCAATGTCTGCTCATAGGTGTAAGAAATACTGGTACCAGTACTGGTTTTCCCCCAGATATTTGAAATTTTAAAAAAAAAAAAAAAGTTTGGATGGCAGGTTTTTTAAATGCTAAAATGTGTCTGTACCATAGTTGATTTCTCTTACCCTTTCTTTACCTGAGAGGAATCCCTCCCATGGTATTTTCTCCCCTTCTTGCTCAGTCTGGCTTTAACTACTCCCTCTGTTCTGTTTGTGAATGGGATTGACCCTTTGCAACACCTTGAAAAACACAGAATTACACTTTATAAGTTAAAAAAAACCCAAACCAACCAATTACTTAAACTACTCCCTACAGTCAATACAGAAAGGAGAAAGGTTGGTGGAAGAATTGTTTGGGTTTGAAATCCCGGGGCGTTTCCCTGGGCAGCCTGGCCTGATGGCTTTTCCAGTGCATCTTCTCTTTCTGACTGGTTGGTTTAACTTGAACTTGCAGGCACTGTGCTCCCTCCTGTAAAGCTGCTGTAGCTGCTCCAGGCGAGCAGGAATGGCTTTCCTTCTGGTTCGTGTCCCAGAGCTCTGTATCTGTAAAGGTAACAGAGGTGTTTTAAAGAGGAAGGTGTCCTGCGGTGGTGCCCTGCTATTCTCATGCTGCGCTCACCTGGAGCGGGAGACCCACTGAAATATTGGCTGGTTTGTCAGAAGGGTTATGCTTCATTGCTACATGTATTCCTGTTTGAACTATGGTACTTAAACACCTTCTGTACTAACCTTTTGTCTGGTTTTGGGTGGGGGTTAAGACCTCCCTGGTTTGTCTGTGTTTGTCTTAAGACATAATTGCAGAAAACTAGGCTAACTGCTCAGCCTGTCTTATCTGGCCACTAGCATAGGCATCTGTATGCTGTTTTCACTGGGGGGTTATCGAGTTGTTCTCAAAAGAACTTGCAGTTACAGAGGTGGCAGTGCCCTCGTTTTATGGTTAGATATGAAAACGTCTTCCTAAGTCTCCTTGCTGCAACATAAAACCACTTGTTACTTTTATTATTTCTGTTGGGTACAACAGAAATGAGATTAAACCACTATTATGGTGACTGGGAAAAGGGAGATGTTGCACCCATTTTTAAAAAGGGTAGAAAGGAGGACCCTGGGAATTACCGACCTGTCAGCCTCACCTCTGTGCCTGGGAAGATCATGGAACAGATCCTCCTGGAAGCTATGCTAAGGCACGTGGAGGACAGGGAGGTGATTCGAGACAGCCAGCACGGCTTCACCAAGGGAAAGTCCTGCCATAGTGGCCTTCTATGATGGAGTGACTGCATCAGTGGATGAAGGAAGAGCTACTGGTGTTGTCTATCTGGACTCTGTAAGGCCTTTGACACGCTCCCCCCCAGCATCCTCCTCCTCTAAATTGGAAGGATATGGATCTGATGGGCGGACTGTTTGGTGGATGAGGAATTGGCTGGATGGTTGCATCCAGAGAGTAGTGGTCAATGGCTCGATGTCCAGATAGAGACCAGTGACAAGCGGTGTCCCTCAGGGGTCTGTACTGGGGCCAGTGCTGTTCAATGTCTTCATCAATGACATTGACAGTGGGATCGAGCGCACCCTCAGCAAGTTTGCAGATGACACAAGCTGAGTGGTGCAGCTGACCTGCCTGAGGGACGGGATGGCATCCAGAGGGACCTGGACAGGCTGGAGAGGTGGGACCGTGTGAACCTCATGAGGTTCATCAAGGCCAAGTGCAAGGTCCTGCACATGGGTTGGGGCAATGCCCGGTATCAGCACAGGCTGAGGGATGAAGGGATTGTGTGCAGCCCTGAGGAGAAGGACTGGGGGTGCTGGGGGATGAAAAGCTGGCCATGAGCCGGCAATGTGCTCTGGCAGCCCAGAAAGCCACCCGTCTCCTGGGCCGCATCCCCCGCAGCGTGGCCAGTGGGGCGAGGGAGGGGATTCTGCCCCTCTGCTCTCGGGAGACCCCCCTGGAGCCCTGCGTCCAGCTCGGGGGTCCTCAGCACGGGAAGGACAGGGAGCTGTTGGAGCGGGGCCAGAGGAGGCCACGAAGATGATCAGAGGGCTGGAACGCCTCTGCTATGAGGACAGGCTGAGAGAGCTGGGGTTGTTCAGCCTGGAGAAGAGAAGGCTGCGGGGAGACCTTATAGCAGCCTTTCAGTACCTGAAGGGGGCCTACAAGCAAGCTGGAGAGGGACTTTTTAGCAGGGCATGTAGTGGCAGGGCAAGGGGTAATGGTTTTAAACTGAAAGAGGGGAGATTTAGATTAGATCCAAGGAAGAAATTTTTTATGACAAGGGTGGTAAGGCACTGGCAGGGGTTGCCCAGAGAGGTGGGGGATGCCCCATCCCTGGAAGCATTCAAGGTCGGGTTTGGACGGGGCTCTGAGCAACCTGATCCAGTTGAAGATGTCCCTGCCCATGGCAGGGTGTTGGACTAGGTGACCTTTACAGGTCCCTTCCCACCCAAACCATTCCATGATTCTATGATTTTTATAAAAAGTGAAAGCTCCTAAAGTTTTATTTCCTTTTTAACAACGGATTTCCAAAAGGTATATTTCTGCCTTTGCATCATCACATCACAAATTGATAATGACTTTTGATTGAATATCAAAAGGGTTTAATATTGGTGCTGCTTGTTAGACCTTAATACTATGAACACACCCTATTTGTAGGCACCTCCAAACTGCTGTTGGTTCCTGTGGGTCGGGTTCCATCCAGACATGCATGCACGCACCTGAGGGTGCTCTCACAGGCAGCTGAGGCAACGTAACAGCTAACCCCCGAGGAGAAGGGGAAGGGCGTATCGCCCATCCGTCTTGGGAAAGAAAAGAAAACATATTGTTGTATAGTGGAGTTTAGTATCTTACAAAGTATGTACTTTGCTTCCCCTGCCCCCACATGAAAATCTTTTTCTTCCCCCAATTCAAAGATTTTTTGGTATTATTTTCCAGAATTATTTTGCACTCGGATTCCTGAGAACCGAACCACAAAAGCACTAGCCGTAGACCCTCTTGTATTGGAATCCCCTCAGAAGTTCTTCTTGCGTGTAAAGCAGAAATTGCAGCAGCAGCAAAAAGGTACTTGGTATTGCCCTTAAAAACGCCTCCAAAACTTCCTTGACTTCAGGGTTTCTGTTCTTGCTTATAATCTCTTGTGTGCTTTGGCAGAGTATCGTTCTTCTTTATCTGTAGTCTGCGTGCAGTGGAAAATGGAGGAAGAAACCTGCAAATCTGCCTTTTCAAACCCGGCGATGGCACTAGACTTGGTTTAACTATGGTTTAGGGCTGTGGGCTTCTGACCTTGAAGCTCGACATCATTAGTCCGTTTGAGTGCACTCTCTCTTCTGACAACAAAAGCCATCTACCTTCAGGCTCCTATCGTGGTTAAGAGTTCTTTAAGTGTAACACTTTGCCATTTGCATGTGAAACTTGGTGGAAAAATCCTAAACCTCTTTTTTGCTGGCTCTTCCCCCCCCCCAGCTTTTAATACATAAAGAGAAAAGCTTTGGTTCCATGAGAAATTATCTTGTATTTGGTTTTTTCCATATTGTTACTTGATAGCAACCCGGTATATGCTTCTGTCCTGTAATTCAGTTTTGAAAATGCAGATGAAGAAAGTGATGCATGCCAAAGTCTTAGTAGTGTTCAACTTCAAAACTGAACTTAATTTATCTGAAAACTCAAACCCCAATGCTTGCAGCTCCCAGCATAGCAGCAGCATGGCTAGAAGTCCAGCTCTTGAAGTCTGGAA
Organism: Theristicus caerulescens; assembly: GCA_020745775.1. NCBI lineage: Eukaryota > Metazoa > Chordata > Aves > Pelecaniformes > Threskiornithidae > Theristicus > Theristicus caerulescens. The sequence goes on from CM036564.1 coordinate 70,816,244, forward strand.
AGATGGGAATATTTGAGACGTTGGTTTTTGTGAAAATGGATTTTTTTGCTCTGCAAGGAGGGTTCATGAAAGAAAAGATAGGAAGAATGGTAAAGATACACTATTAATAGATTTGGTGTGCATTAGCTTGGTTTCGGGGGGAAGTGGGATATCTGTACGTCTTTAACAGCAGGGGTATTGATCTGGTGGTGAGGAAAAACTAGTGCAAACAAATTGAAAGAGTGGCTTGCTGTTAATGTTAACAATTGAAATAGGCAGTGCTTTCACAATTGTTGTAATGCTAATCAATACAACCTGCTCTTATTAAAAATGGAGCTAACTTTATGAATGTACCTTTATTAGTTCTCAGATATCACTAATTTCTTTGTTATTCCTCTTTTTTTAATGGGCAGATCCAACACCTTCAAACCCAATCAAGCAGAACACTCCTCCTTCCACAACTACGGAAAAGCTGTTAGTCAAATCTGCTTTTGCTGAGCAGCCCAGGAATGATCCTGCAGAGTATGTGGCCGCTGATAAGGATGATCAGGATAATTTCCTTATGGAATCAATGGATGCTGATGATGAAATGTCTCAAGATACAGTGACTAGTCCTGTGCATTTAAACTCTGACCCTTTTAAAAAGGGGGATCAGGTAGAAGAAAGGAGGGGAAATGGAGAAGCAAAACGTACTGAACTTCATCAAGACAGAAGAGAGTTGCAGCCAAGTAATAAGCAAGCTGCTCATGGAGTAGAAAAGATGCTGGAGACTAATTCTCAAAAGCCCTCACAGTGCTTCTGTAGTATTATGCTCTCTTCTCCCAAAGTCCACATTCCAAGGAAGCAAAAGCCGAAAGAAGGCTGTAAAGTCCCTTTGGATAAACCTCATACAGATCAAGTTGCTGGCAAAGCAGACAAAGAGGTGGGAGAACTTAATACTGTAAGGCAACTGATATATTCCTGTGGGCTGCTTGTAGTGCATAGTTGCGATTTATTTGGTTTTTTTCCTTGTCATAAGTAATGAGCACTCGGAAGAGAATAAACTATTATCTTATTAGATTGTACTGGTAGACGCTTTCCCATCAAAAGGATCTCTTTTTTCCTGTACTCCAAGATGACAATCTTCAGGGGGGGTTTTGTTGTGTGTGGGGGTTTTTTGTTTGTTTGTTTGTTTTTTAATAAAAGAAGGCCTTTTGGTTTAGTATTCACAAGCCACAGTATGGGCTGAAAGAGTTCTCTACCTGAAGGAGCCTCCTGCGTCATCTCTTTAATACGTTAATTGCCATGTGTTCATATGATGGACATGAAACAGATCACTGGCCAATGCAGCTCTTGGCTGTCCACACAAAGCCAAGGAGAGAGCTCTTTCCTAGCTGGAGGCTAGGGATGGTTCTAAAATTAACTGAATCTGTGCAGCTGATAGTGAGGTAAAAGTCGTGGCTTTCCTACAGAATATCCAAACTCCTGTTGAATTAACTGGGACAAGAATCTTTTCCTAGGAGACTAGTCTGCAGATCTTATTTTCAATTCAGTACATGCTTGGCAGTGTTTACAACTTTCCGAATAAATTTCGAGGAAAGCAGTATATTTTGAAGCGTGGCGCGTTCGTTGGTGATTAGCCTAGCAAACTGGTGGAAGCATACCTTCCCAAGGGCTGAGTTCCCTTTGCTCCCTGGAGAAATCTGTGGGATTGCAGTCCTCTTCGAGTTAAGCAAGTTACTTATTTTGTTCTCCCTCACCATTGTGAAGAATGTTTGATGTGTTTTCCTGTATTAAAAAAAAAAATTACCTTTCTGATGAGCTTTGATTTAGATAAGGAACAGATATCTGTTAATATTAAATATTTGTAGCTGAGCAGAAGATGCTGAAAAAGATGTTGTTATTGGACACTACAGATCTGAGCATCAAGTAGGTGCTGGCTGTACGTGTCGGGTACCTTTCCTCGGTCAGGGTTAAATCATTGGTAAGACCTTTAGCGAAGTCAAGGCTGATGGTCAAAAGGCGAATATCATTAAAGGAAAGATCTGGAGTTTAACAACTGACGTTCTGAGGAGAAATAGTGATAGTTTCGGATGTTAACAAATAATTTTCCAAGAAGCTGTTGTTAAAACAAAGCAGTATGTTTCACACACAGCTTTCCAAACTGCAGCTCAGGTGCGACTGACTTGCTGGCTGTTTAATGCAAGATGAAGGTACTGCAGCTGCATGTGTCAGTAGTTTGCAAGATCAGATATAGCCATTCTAATACTGTTTAAATTTTAGCAATAACATAGCTAATAAATACAATTTTATTTTTTCATGGATAACTCTTTTTCTGAATGGTAACGGAGGACAGATGACAAAGTGTAAGAGGTATGGCATAGTGGTGGTATTTTTTTGTGAGGAGCTTTTTGGATTTGCTAGAGGTCTTGGCCAATGGCTTTGTTTTCTGAAAGTCAATATTGAATCAATCAAAAGTTTCTATAATGTAAGTTCCTGTCTTCACTTGTGCATCAGACTCCAGCTTGATTACGCTTCAGCATTTATGTGTGTAATGGTTGTTTTCAGTTTTTCTGGTCTGGAGGATGGTGCCTAAATATCTTCTCAAGTTATACAGGAGTTAATTTCTAATTTGCTAATGCCTCGGTGATGTTGCATAGCTTAGTCTAATTTAAAAATGACTTTTTTTTTTTTTTTTGTAACAGAAAAATGTCTGCCTAACCAGTTGGAGAATTAAAGTGATGGATGGTAACACTGCAATATGTGTTGAAGGAAAACGGAAGTAAGAAAAAGTTTTCTGTTTTAAATGCAATGTAAAACACATCGGTGGGCTTTCAGCGTCGGAGCTAGAAAGGCTATACCATCTTCGCCTGGCTGAATAGCTGTAGCTTTGAGACTTATACTCTTGGAATAGCTTGGTAACTGTTGGAAGCAGTTCCACACCGTTCTGCTGCGTTCCTCCCCAGCCACAGGGAACACGGCCCTTTGCTTGCATCCTGCCCCTTGTGGCAGTGCTTACAGCTCTTACCGTTTCTTCAGACATAGTTGTCTGTCTTCTGAGTAAGCACGCTGAACCCATTTGCTTCAGAGCCTGCAGAACGGCCGAGCTGGTGCACGGGGGGATGAGGGACTGCACGGCGGGAGGCTGAGGGATGGTGGGGGAGAAGAGACGTGGTTGTCTGGGCTTCGGTTGGCTTAGGTGGCCGTGGGAGCTGCACCTTCATGGAACTTACGCTTAGCCTTTGGGAAAGACAAAGTGATGTCATAGTTTAAACTTCTTTATCAAGGAAGAGGTGAATTCCTTTGTGTGTGCAAGAGGTAGAGTGCCTACATACAGGAAGACACTGGTTAAATAATTATTTCAAATGCCAGTCCTGAGCCGATGAAAGAGCTTAAGAGGAATAAGACAAATGTGTTTGTCTAGAAGATGCCCCAACCTGGGGCTGACTAGGGGTCTTATGAGCTTCTACTTCATTTCACAAAAATTCTATTTTGTGCCTGCTTTAAGTCAAACTGGTGCAGACTGCCATCAGCCATATGTTCCTGCCATATCATTTGTGATGGCACCGTTACTCCTACAGCTATTTGGCGAACCATGGCAGCAGCTGACCCACCTGAACGCTGACTCTGCATTTGCTTTGGTCAGATTGTATTCAAATAGCTATAAGATCAGGAAAACAAGCGTCAGAACAAAAGAGAGATTTGGCTTGCAATAAAGTTGTTTGAAGACATTGTGAGAACATACCCTTGGAGAAGAGTATTCCCCTCTTTCTGTAGTTAGTAACTACCTAACACATAGTTACTTACCTACTGAAAACTCAGAACCTCACTCAACAGCAGTAGCCCTGTGAAAGGAAGCAGTTCAGTGTGCTTACTGAGGGATGGCAGGAGGCTCCATGTGCCGCGGTAGGATTTGTGGTAGGAACTGACGTTTGTTTCATGGCTGTATGAAAGCAACGGATCCTCTCACTTCTCACCCTTCGCTACTAGCAACAGGTTCTCTTTTCATTTGTGTGGTGTGTATCTGATACGTGTTGCTTACACATGATATACTTCATTTGCTTTTAGACCCTCTGAATTGACTTCTGTTAATAGTTTGTGACAAGTTATACAGTTGAATGTTTTCACTGTTGTCTTGGGTTTCAGTCCTTAATATTGTGCTGTAGTTTGATCTGTTGGTTACTGTTGTAAAAGTATATTAAAAAAAAAAGCACCCCCACCAAACAAAAAACCCCCCAAAACCCAAAATGTACATTTCTTACTTTAATGCTTGGGTCTATTTTTTATTCCTCATGGAGAAGTCCCTTAATAATTTCATAACAACTCTAATTTTTGCACATATTAGGCCTCCTTCTTCAGTTGTTCTTGTCTTTAAATAGGAAGGTCAGAAATAAATATAATAATCCTGGGGAAAATATACATTTGACCTGTATAATGGTACTTTTGTAACTTGCATAATGGTATCACTGCGATAATGAGCTGGATGGAGGTCTGTAGTCCATTTCGCTGCTGCAGCCTAATGTCAAGCTGATGTTCTGTGACTAACGTTTGCAGCAGTTGACATGTTCATTTTGTTTCCCCTCCAAGTATTAGACAACACCAGACCTGTTTCTCTTCCAAGCTAAGAAAAGAAAACCTAGCACATCCTGCCAGTGTTTGTATCGCTCATAAAATACGTGACGCTGCCAGTCTCATATGGAATATCAATATTCTAGTTTTAAATTCCATCTTCTGTGAAAACAATGCTCTATTTCTGTTCTTTGTGTTATTTGTCTTTTAGAGATATGAAAGACCTGTTTTGGCATAGCAATGCAATTATGGAACGCATAGCACACAACCAAGTTAAAACATCATCTGGCAGCATCTACTTGCTGCAGGGAAATATAGATTCAGCTTCGATGAGAAAAGAAGGTAAGCAGATGATTCTTAATGTAACCTTACAAACTGAGAAGGGCTTTAGATTTATGATTGAACATACTGCTGAAGCAATTGTTTTGTCTTATCCTGCTAATTGGGCTCGGTGGGTATTCAGCACATGCTGGAGAGTGACTCCAGCATGAGATTTCTAAATACTATCTCATGTTAATTGTAGCTGGCATTTTTAGGGTGCTGCAGTTACAGCGAGGGCTTTCGCATCATGAAGTTGGCTAATGGGTACGTTCTTTTAAAGAAACTGGTTTTTGCTAAGATTGCCTTTATGTAATTTTGCTCAATGTTTTGGCATTTAAATAGTGCTAAGGTGTTCAAATGGGGATTGCTTACATGCTACCGAAATTACTCTGGTGTTTGCATTCTATCTGTGACTTACTAGTCAGTGACTAACCACTAGCTCTGCAACGCTACATGGCGTTTCTGGAGACAGACTAGTGATGGTGTCAGTGCTTTATAATTCAGTAAACGGACCCATCTTTAGGGTCTAAGCGGTATGTTGTATCAACTCCAGCAAACCTTCCTGCTTCAGATGGTTTTGAAGCATGTGGAATTTTAAAGGAGATTTAATTTGCACACAAAGTTAAAGTTAGGCTAGGCTTTATTCTATTTTTCTTGCTTCACATGCATCCTCTGTCATGTTCACTAGTAAATGAGCTGCCACGTTAGTGCTTACAGGCAGCTCTAGGAACGTAAAGATCATCTGCGTCATAGATGGAATAAATGCTTGCCTTAATACAGACGTGCATTGTGCGTGCGATCGCACTCTTTTTAAAGGAGCATGCATGCACTCTTTGCTCTCTCAGTCCCAGCACAAGGCATCCCAAGATGTGTCTGTGGCTTTAGTTTCTTCTTATTTGCAGTACTGGGATGCATTCTGGTAAATACCCGACTTGGCTGCTCTCCGACTTGGATTTTTTTTATTACTTCCTCTGCTAAATACTTATATTTGTTTTTATTTTAATATTCTGAGAAGGAAAAGTAACAGCAAGAGACTTCTGAGCAGAGCGGCTCAAGTACTATAGAGGCTTCCTAAGCCAAAGAGTTAATGGACTGTGCTGGGTCAATGCCTCTGATCTTCGGACTTAGCGCTTAGGGCAAAACGGCCTTCCTTCTCAGCTCCCCCCTCGCCTCCAACATCCCCCAACACACAAAGCTATCACAGGGCCGGTGTGGAAAGTACCCTGGAAACACCCTGAAAAGATTCAATATTGATGTCTGAATCAAAAGAGAAGTTAAAGACAAGCTAATGTAGGTAGAGAGGAGGAGAAATGCCACATCTGAAGCCTAACCCAAGGATTTCCCTAAACCAGCGGTACTGGGAGCCAGGAAGGGCTGGGACTGTCTGCAGTGGCACCATCAGTTCATGAACAACGCTGCACCAGCACAGAACTAATGTCTGTGGAAAATATTTGGCTGATGTGTACCAGCACTCCAAGTGACTCTGCAAAGCACTGAAATTGCTAACGAAATGTGTTGCAGTAAGAGCGCTGGCTAGGCACTTACCTACTTCTGCCTCGTTACCAAAGGTGGTTATTAGCGATCGGGGACTCCAGGTGTGCTACCAAACCTATCCGCTGGTCACTGTTGATGAGACTGTGCAAAGCGCAGCACGGGCTTTTCAATTGCACAGGCTCTGCCCCTGGAGAGGTGTTTTCTGTGGCTGGTGTCCCAGCAGCCCCGCAGCAGGAATGCTGCACGCAACCCCCTGCATCTGTGCAATGGCGCTGGCTCTGCTTTGGCTAGAGCCCTTCCTGATCATCAGGAAATACTTTATCCAGTCCGTATAAAGAATGAACCTATGCGCTATAATGAAATGCTACTCCTAAAGCATTGTAAAGGAGCCGAAGGATGAAATAACGAGCATGTAGCATCTTGCAAAAAACCTGCTTTGATACCTATGGGCTTGAAAGGTGGCTGATGCAAAGCTTTTTAAGAAAGTTGTTTTCCCAGCTCCTTTGAAATTAAGGAATGTGGAATTTGGCATTCATATGAGGCAAACCAATAGAAACTGTAACAGTGAGTGGGACTGGTGGATGTACAGATAGTGAGGTATGGGGGAAGGCGTCTACAGTGCTACTATAGACGAAGTAATGCCTCGCAGTGGTGTAAGGCTTCTTTGACGGGGCCCCTAGACTCTGGGCTTCTAGAAGGGCTCTTGGGAAGATTTGTAAGGATGCAAAGTAGTTATGTGATGATGATGAGGAGGAGCTTCTGTGGGTTTAAATAACAATAGAAAGCAAGAGGAATAAAAAGAATCCCATAATGATGCAGGCTCTTGAGCAGATTCACAAACTTTGTAGAAAAGAACACGAGCTGGGAAGCAGCAGCTGTAGTCTGATGTTGCTAAGTTGCATCAGGATGGTAAGGGTGAGTGCTGGCCCCAAAGCATGTCATCAGGGCTTCAGAATGGGCATTAAATAATGAAATTCAGTCTTCATAAATGTAAAATGATGCATGTGGTGGTAGAGGAAAGCATATTGTTACATATACCACAGAGTGGTTTCATCACTTGGTTTGGCAGGGACCTTTAGAGATCATCTAGTCCAACCCCCGTGCGATAGCGTGTGAGGGGATACGACTGCAGGACTCGGTTCACTGTGAAAACCGAGGAACACGGTTCGGGGCTTTTGCTAGGTGCTTCCATTCGGAGGTCAGCTTCATGCCCACTAGCAGTTAAACAGCTTGAACATGGATCGGAACAAAAAGACTGCCATCGGCTGTAAGACCTGAACAGCACATGAACATCTTGAAGACTGAGTACAGCTCCGCATCTTTCCTTCCCCCTCCCTGCAGAAACCCCAACCACCTGCTCTCAAAGGGAATGCAGAAGAAGCAGGAAATGTGTGGAGAACGACGTGTTTAAAGTTGCGAAAAGGCTTTCACAGGGCCGAGGACAAACTAAGCTAAGGCATTTGGGCCTGCAAAAGGGGAAACTGGGGAGGAAGTGTGGGAGAGGTTAATGAAATAACAAAGGAAATGGAGATGGTAAATAAAGATCAGTTGTGTGCAGTCTCTTGCAATAACAGAATAAAGGAAATTAAAAAAACCTAGCAGAGGGGAAATGAAAGGTTTTTCATGCTACGTGCATCTCATTTGTGGAAATCCTTGCACAGGATCTGGTAGATGCTGAAGTTTTACATGGGTTCCATTGGAGACCGAGCAGTTTCCTGGAAGACAAATTCCTTTAGGGTTTTTAAATCCATAGAAGCCAGTCTCAGTTTCTCAGTTGGAGGCTGGGAGATTGCTTGGAGGGAATATTCCTGTATACTTGCCTTGCTTCTGTACTCCTCTCTGGCCTCTGCTGCTGGTACCCTTTCCCTGGTTGGGCCTAGATGGACCTTTGGCTGTACACTAAATAAACTAATGACGGAGTGCCTTTCTCGTTTCCCATCCTCCTGGAGGAGCTCAGTTACGGGCACTCTCTGTTGGTGCAGGCCGACATTAACGGCCTTTCAGCTCCCAAGATTAACAGTTTGTGGATGTGATTTCTTTTCTTTTTTTTTTTGACTGATGTGCCTCTTGAATGCTTTCCAGTAAAGATACTGCTTCCCAGAATTTCAGATAAGTAGGCTACTACTTAAGCTTGCCTTCTAACCACGTGGTGCAGAGCCTTCTTGTAGCGGTCCGTGACGCTGGCGGTCTCGGGTCAGAGGCTGAACGCCGCTGGTTTTTCAGACCTCGTGAGCAGGCAGGCGGTGGCTCGGTGTTGTGCTCCTGCATCTGGACAGGTATATCCCGGCAGAGGGAAGGCGACACGGCAGCTGTGCTTTGCTCGGAGAGGCTGGAGCTCGAGCGATGCTTTTTTCCTTCTCTGTTAAAACAAAGGATCACATTATACCTTCGCATCAATATTTGTTTTTAGGGTTGTTTTCCAATTTTGGAGACAAAACTAGTCATTTTGTTGTATCTGTACTACCTGAAGAACTTCCCAGGTTTATAATCTTGTTGCTAGATGCTTTGACTGCACCTGATCCTGATGCTGTTGTTCTTTACCTAAGCCTCACGGACAGTCTGTGTGCGCTTGGCTGAACAGCTTCTCTATCAAAGCAAAATAACGTTTTCTTCTAAGTGGATTTTCCTTGATATGGCAAGTCCCAAACAGCTTAGGCCTAACCGGAGCCCGAAAACCTCAGGCTCCCCGAGGGACTTCTGGGACTCTGCAGAGCGACCAGGTGCCGGTCCAGCGGGTGAACGGGGAAGGCCTATGCTGCTGGTTCCCAGGGGACGCGAGTGCTGTCTCCAGGTACTGACAGCTGTCATTAACCATCCCTTGGTTGACTTTTCTATGAAGTACGCTGTTCTCTTACGCTGGGGAAGCCTGTCTCTCTCTAGCGTTTAAAGATGTGGCGAGCTTCTGAGGAACTTACAAAACCGTGATTCTACTGGATATTGTTTCTACCCTTTCTGATTAGAAGTGTTGCTCAGCTGTTGTTAATGCTACTTTTGTTTCAAACAGGATTTCCCTACCGTTTCATCAAAAGATTTACATATGGGTTTTCCAAAAAGTGGAAGGAATACGTTGAGGAGTTTCTTGAGGAAAGAAGAAGGTAATTTCTTCAGAGATTCTGTTCCGTTGCAATGTTCTTTTAAGTATTTATTTTTTGCTTTCTAAGAATACTGTACTAGAGGAGTATAAAAGATTGTAGATGTGTGCATGAAGATTATGTTCCAGGGAAGTACCGGTCACTGCTTTGGAAGGACGCCCTCTTACCTTTCTTCATTAGACTGGTTTGGCTTTGTTCTGCGTGTCTGCACAGCCCTAGAGCAGACACAAGCGAAGGGCTTCGCTGGCGCAGCGGCTCGCCCAGTGTCCGTGTGAGCGCAGCTGCTCTACGCTCTTGGGCTTTTGCTGAGACGAGGAGAAGACTTCGAGTTTGCCTATGTTAATGTGTTGTTAAAGCTTTTTCAGATATTTATTATTTCTTTTCTTAAACTCCACATCATTAGGAAAGAACAAAAACAAAACACTGGTGAGGATGAAAATGAAGAGAGTGACTCGGTGGTGGGTACGGATGTGTTGCGAAATGCAGAAGCCTCAGCAAGAGAGGTAAAGAAACCTGACACCAGAAACACCACCTATGAGGTGTTACCGAAGAACGATGAAAACGCTTGTGAGTATTTAATAATTCTTTTCTTGGGAAAAAAGTTGCCTTTTTTTTGAGATTTGTTTTCCTCAGCAAGAGAGATCTAAGGTCTGTCTGGTTTGTGCCTTGTTAATTAGGCTGTATGGAAGAGGTAACAAACCAGCTGGGTGAAGTTTTTTGTTTGGGTTCACTTAGACTGCAGTGATCAGAGCATCGCTTTGTTTCTCTGGTTCGCTGATGTACAACAGCTACGCCAAGTGTTTCGGGGCTGTCCTAGGGTTAACCCTGGGAAGGAAGCAGGAGTCTGGTTTGGTCTGTAGCGGCTGAAGGCAATGATTCCAGGGCTGTTTATTCTGCAGCAAACTTGACTTCATTTTTTTCCAGTTGCTATTTTGCGTAACGTACTCTCTTGTTAGTCCTTCTGGGCCACCTGGGGGATTTCATACTCTGTCAGGGCTCCATCCTTGGGACTGCTCCCCTGCAGGGCCCACCCCCTTTTTACCTGGGTTAGTTTTAACTCAGGGCAAGCCCTTGAGCAGGTTTATTTTGTGGCATCTTAATGTTTTTGCCACAGGTGAGGCGTAGGGAGTGGTAACAGTTGGGGATGGACGGAATGGATTGTGGAAAAATTCGTTACGTTGGTTTGTTTCTAGAGGAAACGCTTGTAAAGCCATAACGTGTTGATCCACCTGTTTTTTCTTTGCCTTGTGATGCAGCCCTGGCTTTGTTATGGACACCAATAGCTTCTGGGTTTAACTTTGACTTCTTTTTAATATCTTGTCATAGGTTCCGATAGGGCTTTGGCCAAACTTCATTGTGCTCTTTGTTAATACTGTAATCAGATTTTCTTGCTAACGCTATAAAAGCTGGTTTATTTTTTTCTCTCATTACAGTTAGGGTTTGTTCAGTGTGACAACTTTTCTTTATCGTTCCACTTCCCTATATGACTTTTACACTATTTATAACCTTCTAAACAAAGTAAAAATAAAAAGTCCACAACAGTGAATTTTATAATTTGTGAAGATTATGACTTCAATCATTATTAAGGTATGCTTATTTCTAACCTGAACGCTTTTAAAAAAACAACATAACATTGTAGTAAGTTTTATATCGTCCGTGTAGTCAGCGCAAATGAGCTGGTTTCCATGCAATATTGCTCCTACGCCTGTGAAGTCCGCAAAGCTGAATTTTCAATATAGGATTTGGGACAAAACTGTATTTTTTGTTTTTTCTTGTAGATACCACACCAAAGCGCAATTCCGTATTGAATGACTCAAGCAGAGTTTACACTCGTAGCGGCCGTCTTGTTAAACCACCATTAAGTTTCTGGTGTGGGCAACGTGAGTTTGTGGATCAGAAACTAAACGTTACTATAGAAGAAGGTGGAATAGATTATTTGAGCATGGTAAGATTCTTATTGTTACTTAAATGTATCTTAAATATACTGAATAAACTTGGCTAGGTATCTAATGGAAAGAGTCCAGCTCTTATAAGTACCTAAAGAGGCCGGAAATCTTGAAAACATTATAAAAACATTTTAAAAGAAACAAAAAAAAAATAGTCTTAATCTCTGTATTATGAGATAATTGTTCTTGTCTGTAAAATGGGGATAACGGGGAACTACTTATGGAAAAATAAGTGGGTTTTTGAAAGATCAATGTGTCAAACAGGGAGTTGCACACCGGCACCGGCGTGTTCCTAAGTAAAACATGTTCCGTAATGCTGTAACGCTGCGGCCCTGCCGCAGTGTTTAATCCCACGCGGGGTGCCAGCGCTGCAGGAAAGCTTTTGTGTTAACCTCTGCTCTTCTCAGTTCTCCCCTTCCCGTGCAGGGTTTCACATTCGGTAGGACCAGGTATTTCCTCATTTCTTGCGCCTGACCTGTCCAGGTCACCCCAGTTCTGACTGAGGCGTGCTGGTTTTATTTATTATGACACTTTAACAACTCTGATAACGGGTGAAGGAAAACCGCATTCTTTGCGGTAGCTGTGAGCTTCTTTTTTGCTCTAAGGTTAGTTGGCCCTATGGCGTGGGGGTGTACTGACACCTGTCATCAGCTGCAGCAGCGCAGATGCGTCTCCGATCTACCTCCAACTCAAGCCGTTCTAGGGCTTAAGATTTTAACTTGTGTTCTAGAACATTTAGGTGTAAAGGGAGTCTGGCGAAGTTGCTCTGGTTGCATGCATTTGTATAAACACCTGTGTTCATCAAATAGTAGTTAGCAGATACTGGTCAATGTAGGTGGCTTTTAAATCTACCCATCCTGTAAACATTTGGCTTTTTCAGAGCTGGCGTCGGTAGGCTTGATATGTAATCTCTTGCAGAAGTTTAGATTAAATTGTTTTATTTTGAAGATGTTTAGTAGTGAAAAATCCCAAAGAAAGGCCAGTTCTAAGAAGAATAAAAGAAAGGAAGTCATGAAGACAACAGAAGAAACACCAAAAAGCCAAAGTAAAGGTAAAAAAAATTTTTTCTTTTTTTGAAGTTATTGACTAGAATCGGTGGGATTATGAGCGGGGTGCTGGAGCAGTGCGGTGATGTCCTGTTAATGCAAAGAAATTGTTTAAATCTTTTAATGGTCGATCGCTGCTTCTATGAAGAATTATCAGAGTGGCGTTAACACCTCGTTTCCTCGTCCTACAGCTCCGGGTATAAACTATGTTGGTAAATCACTTCTTTGTGTACATAATGGGAGCACGCAGATGTTTTTCTGGAAATTGAAATGAAAGGTTTATGATTTTTTTGCAGTTTCTGCTCCTGTCCTTTGGATCTCAACATAGCTATTGCATGGGACTTGAGAGAGCCTGAGGAGAAGCGGAGTTTACCAGTCCAGCGAACTGGTGATCTGGCTTTGCTTTTTAAGCTGGATGAATTAAATAAATGAAATGCCTATGTAGGCAAAAAAAATGTATTAACAGAGTTTTAAAACCTTATTTTTGATAAAATTTGGGACACAATAGAACCCTGAAAACATAAAATATAAAGCAGAAGTTTCTTTTTTAAAGCAGTTGTAATGCATCCTGCAGAAAAGCTATTTGTAGCACAAGTAAAACTTTTGGGATGTTAGCGTTTGCTCAATCTCAGTCACAGCATGTTAGCAACACTTTCTGTTTACTGTTTTATTCTCTGCCTGCTCAACACTTTCACGTTCCCTTTTGTAGCCTTGCTAATCCTAACCCTTTCAGTCGATGGGAGGCAGCCTGCCGTGGGGGGAGCTGGGCAGGACGGGACGTCCCCTGCACGGGGGGAGCCCTCCCCGCTGCTGGCTCAGAGCGCCTTCAGTGCTCACAGCTGGTTTCATGCTATGTCCCCTTTGTGAGAGTCGTCCCTAAAGGATGTTGTCTGCTTCTTGACCGCCTTGCGGAGGAGCGGCTGGGACGTGCTGACACGTCTGTATCGAGTGGCCTCTGTTCCTGACGGATTTAATCCCGAATACACAGGAGTGTGAGAGCAGAAGGCCTTTACTTAATCCTTCCGAGACACACGTATGGGAAAGGAGGTGTAGCGATCTCGGGAAGCCTCCCTAGGTGCTGGTTTTACACAGTCGCGTTTGGTAAAGTTACGGGCGTCCCTCACCAGCAGAAATGAGTTGGTAGGAAATCTTTGGAGATGGGTTGCAGATAACCTGTGCTGTGTGTCTCAAACGGGGAAGGGGCGGGCAGTACGGAGCGTGATGAAATGTTTCCTAGCATCACTAATTTCTCTCTTAAGGGACGTTTTGCTGTGTTTCGGAGGGAAGCAGTGTTTAATTTAGTTTTGTATCCCAATGCGACCGTTCAACGGAATATCTCCTCGTCCTGAAGAACTCTCGTGTTCTGTTAATGCGGGGAGAGGCTTCTGCAGGACACGGGGAGCTGCAGGCCGGAGCTGTGCTGCTGGGCTCTTCCCACAGTCTCTAACAGAAAGGAGTTCACAGATCTTGGCGAGCGTGGGATGCGTTGCATCCCGCAGCAGGCCAGTCTTTGCTTGGCTGAGAACGCAGTAATGATTCACGTTACAGTGTGTGATGTTATACTGACATCCTCTCTTTCAGGGAAAATCAGTGAAAAAGGAGTAAGTTCCAAAAGAGAACCCAAGTCCGCTGGAAGCAAGGAGGCCAGGCGCTTTGTTTCAGATGAGGATGAAAGTGATCGTGCAATCGACAGTACAAAAATGAAACCAGAGCCTTCTGTTCAGCTGACTCCCCTGAATACCACAGTGCTAAACAAACATAACAGCAGAATCCCAGGGATGACAAAGGAAAAGAGAGGAACAGAACGCGGAGAATTGACTGTGTATCAGGCTTACAGGTACTCTTTAAGGTCAGCCAAACGACTTCTTCCAGACAAGCACTTAACAGCAGAATCGTCAAGCAAAGATGAGGAAGAGGAGTCCAGTGAAGATATCCCACTGTCTATCAAAAGGAAAAATAAACCTTTATTTAAAAAAGAGACTCAGAACTCTAAATCTTCCTCTAACTGGAAGAGTTCACAGGATGATGCAAAAAAGGTGTCATGTGAACGAAGGACAGTAAAACACTCTCCTGCCCCCCAGAACGTGCCGCTGAGGCACAGCGCGCCCGGGTCCAGCGATGGTTCTGATCGGCTTGAAGGCAGAACACCTTCTAGTGAGTCTGGTACTTCCCGCCTGCCTGACAGGGCAACGAGGACAAGAGGCAGAATCGACCCTCCGAGGTATTTCCTTGAATCTGACACTGAGCCGGAATCCAGTGAAGAGGAATTTCACGTGAAAGAAAAGAACTCAAAAGTATCTGATAAGAAAACAAATTGTAAAGTTTCTAACACTGCCAAGTCTTCAGCAGCAAAAGCAAGAGAACCTGAGCGGGAGAAGCCGCAGAAATCTCTAGAGCTTTTTCCAAGGGCAACCGATGGTTGGTCTGACAAGGAACTACAGAAGCTCTACAGGCAAGTGGTTGCCCTGTCTTCGCAGGGCAAAGATCCCCTCGGACATCGGGAGGCGTAATGTACTGAAGGGGTTGGATGGTCTGGATTTGGAGCTCTCAGATTCAGTCTCTTTCACGTTATTTTAAAGGTTTCCTTTATGTTTTAATTCCCTTTTACAAAATAAATGTTAACAAATTAAAAAATAGTGAAATAAAGGAGACAGCTGAGCATTTTCTAAAACAACTGCAGATGCGTGAGCCTGCAGCAGCCCCTACCGCTGTCATCAGTGTAAAGGGAGAGGAACACAGGTGTCAGGCAAAATTTTGTGAACCTACTCCTCTGCCTGTTTTTCAGAAACACGTGCTTCATCTTCTTAAAATGATAAACATTCCTGTGAGTAAAACTGAAAAACACGAGTAGGTAAATAACAGGGTAAAAGTACTCATGTTTCTGATGTAGAGAGTAAATCAGAGGTAGCGCATTGTTTCCCCTAAAGGAATAAAATGTTAAACATGACGTGTTTATGTATTTAAGTCTCTTAAAGGGGAGATTAACTGCAAGAATGTTCAATTAACGCACTGTCCAATTACTTAAACAAGCTACTGGGCAGTATTTCATCTATACATTAAGTAATAAAATGACCGTGTTTGGTTTTGTTTCTTTTAGATTAGAAGCCTGACAAGGCATGAGCTCGTGTCCCGGGGGGCGGGGGGCTGCTGCAAATAAGGAAGAAATTTCTCTTGTAACGGAGCTGTTAGCTTCAGTTGTTCAAATTTGTGCGGGTTTTAAAGCGCCTGGACGAGACGCCAGGGACAAGGCGCTCTTCATCCAGCGCGCAGTGCCCTGTGCAGGAAGGGCAGCTTCTCCGGGTGCTTCGCGCGCGGCGTTGCGCGGGTTCGGCTGCGTGACGAGGGCTGTGGCCTTGTTCTCTTGGCAGGGCCGTTGCTTCGTTTCCAAAGCACAAGAACGGCTTCTGGGTGGAGGTGGCCATGGCGGTGGGGTCTCGCTCTGCCGAGGAATGCCAGCAGAAGTACGTGGAAGAACAGCAGGCAAAGGGTTCCAAAACGCATGCCAAGAAGACCACCGCTTCAGGAAAACCAGAACAGAAAGGTACCGACATCTTGCTTCTGGGTGTATCCTTGTCTTTACATAACTTTAAATTCAGTATTTATTATGCGATGGGAGATCCAGGCATAAACACACATCAGAGTCCGATAGTGAAGAAGGTTCTCTTCCACAGTATAAAGGTTTGTTGCAGAGCTCAGAGGATGTCATAAATGACTGAAGCAACGAGGAGAGAAAGGATATCTTTATAGAGTTTTCTAGTTTTTGGCCCGATGGGAAGAATTAAACTGGCTTTGCCACCTAAGGGAAGAGAGCTGTTTATATCTTAAGAGGCTCTTGGAGCCGAGTAGATAACGAGCTACTTGTGGAGCTGTCGATCCAGAAAGGAGAACGGGGTGCTCGTACGCACCAAGGGCAGCGTGGGGCAAGGACAGCCGCGTTACGTTCTCGGTGCCTGTTGCCGTTTCCCGCCCAGCGCTGAAGTCAGTAACGCGTGTTCACAGACCGCCAGTGCGCCCTGAAGCGGAAGGCGCGGGGTGCCAACCCAGTCCTTTAGCACAGAGGAGGTGACAAGGGCTCGGCGAGCGCTCGGGCGAGGGCAGCTCCTCCCGCTGACGGAGACACCCCGCGCCCAGCCGCTGGAGGCTGCAGCCTTACACAGCTGTGGGCAAAGCCGACGCTGGTGACGTTTCTCAGCGGTTAAAGCTGTGCATCGGGCTCCATTTATTGCAAGCATTAAAACCATTTTTTCTGTCCAAATGAGGAGACCCAGGTTACTCGCGGCTCCTGGACTTCACGCGGGAATGCTCGGCTCGTAAGGCAGAGCGGCCCGGACGGTCTCAGGTTTCCCTGCCCTTAAGTCAGTGCGCTGTGATTTTGTGCAGGCCTGGAAAAGCAGCAGATGGAGGGCTCAAGTGCAGGGCTTTATTTGCGCTTTATTTTTACTCGAACGGTTCTTTGAAAAGTTTGCTGCAGCCACAGTGTTTGTGTGAGAATCTGCTGGGCATCAGTTTTGCAACGGATTTAGTTCAGCTTTGGTAGTGCTGGCATTACTCTCGAGCACGTTGGAGCACAGGTATAAACCATCTTATTTAGACTGTTACCATGGTATCAAAATTCCCTGCACCCCAGTGCTTATGAAGGCTTTTTCTAACGTTGCTGTTCATCTCTCCACTGCTGGTCTCCTGCAGGGAGTTGTCCCTGTTCCACCCTGGCGGTTGCCGTTACCAGCCTGCAGACTGCTGTTAAGAGACCCAGTTCTGGGCAGTGAGCGTTCGTGAAGGGCCAGTCTGCACACTGGTTTTAAGGCTTTTTACTTTGAGGAAAGCGATGGTTGGGACCTCTCGGACTCACCTGGGCCTTTTGAATACTAAGACACTCTAAAATGCTCGTAGCAAAGGATAGGACTAAGTTCAGTCCTGCGTGACGCTTAGGAAGGATCTTTCTGGGCAGCGAGGAGCTGTTCCGTGGCTTTCTCTCAGAAGGCGAGTGCATCCTGTTCACGATGCATCTTAGCGTAGATACAAAAACACTTTGTTCTTCTGAAAATCTGCGAACTGTGGATTAATTTTCTGCTTTACTTGACTGTCGGTGTAAGCAGATACTTTAGTTTTTGTCTGAAGATGAGGATACTGGGGAGATGTTCTCCTAAATTTGCCCCGCAAGTCACTCGTAACGGAAAGCCGAGGACAGGAATACATACCCCAGTGAAGTTCCTTCCTGCAAGTGGGCTTAACGGCTCATCACGTAGGTGCGGTAATGGGATTAAGGTTTGCGGAGGCTCCGGCTGTACACGCTAACGCCTCGGACGAGCATTTCATAAACCTCGTGCCGAGGATGCTAAATTGGTCTCTGTGCCGCAGAGCCTTTGTTTGAGCGCTTTATGCCTCTTGACAGGGGCGATAAACCTTAGTGTCTTCCGTCTCCGAAAGGCGGGCGTACGGGTAATTCTGTTAGGCTAGCAAGGGAAGAGCTGAGGTGTGTATGGCCCTGGCAGTGGCTGTGTCAGGCTCTAGAGTCAGCTTCTGGTTAAGACGTAGTGGAGAGATTCTTTTTGAAAGCATGAATGGTACAAGAACTCGGAGGATCACAAGGAAGCTATAAGACGTTTCCACGGAGGAGAGACTGAACCGTATCACCACCACTGACCGTAGTTGGCGGATTTTAGAACCACGCTACATAACTGATGTCTTTGACCAATTAATATTTTGATTGACGTAGGTAAGAAGGAGCCGGTTACGATAACTGCCAAAGTGGGGACCTTCAAAAGAAAGCAGCAGATGAGAGATTTCCTGGAGCATCTGCCGAAGGACAACCATGACGATATTTTCACTGCGACGCCCTTTCAGAACAGAAGAGTAAAGGTAAATCTGGGGAAACGGTGCAGGTACGCATCTGCCTTTCTGGTTGGCGTTTCAAGGGTGTGTTGCAAGTCTGCTGGTTCGGTTCCATCAATGAAACCTTGTGGATCCTGGGTTTGTTGTTGCAATGCTTGGATTGCCGGCAGTGACGGCGTGTGGAGCGCGGCTCCTGCAGACGAGGGTTCCCGCTGAACGGGGGCGTAAAACCCGTCCGCGGCTGGGGCGTCCTTTCTGCCGGTGCGGGGGAACTTCTGACGCGGTGAAGCGCTGGTGGTGCAGCGACGCCGCTGTCCGGGGGCCGACCCTGGGACCCTCGTGCTGCGGGACCGGGCACTGCCTAAAGTCATGCGGATGCTTAACAGGATTTTTTTCTTTCTCTCCTCTCAGCACACCTCACGCTTAGAGCCGCCTACCTCTCCGTGCTGTCTGCGGGTGGGTTTCTCTTGGGGAGTTCTGTTACCCTCTCGCCCTGGCCCTTGCCGGCCGTTTACTCCCTCTCTCCTGCTTGTTGCCTGTTTGGGCCGGAGGGCTGCCCCTTTCCCGGGTGTTAGGCTCGCCCTCAGCAGCGCCCTCCGCCCCCAGACGCGCCGGCAGATGCAGCACCGGCGCTGGGGAGCCTCACCCTGCCTCCGTGACAGACCCCCGGCTGCGGTGAGGCGCGACTCTGCGCCCCAGGCGTCCGTCCAGACTCTGCTTTTGTTTCTAGAGAGAAAGCCACTCATTTATCAAGAGAATAATTCCATTTTTTTTCCCCGTAGAGAATTTTTGCAGTGTATTTCATGATGCATCTTTGGTTTTGCCGTTACCCGGCCAGACTAGCTCTGCCTGTTAAAACCAGCGCCTCGGTTCCAGCAGGGACTCCAAACCCCACCTGTAGGTCTCGCAATTTGTCCTTTTCTGGGTTTTCTTTGTAGCAACAGTGCGCTGCGTACTCTGCCAGAAGTAGAGTAACGCCGCGGCTCATTGGAAAGCCAAAATTTAAGCAGCGGTAGTTTCGCTGCTCTCTATGAACTGCCGCGTGCTATGGAGAAATCCCCGTGAGCAGGGCGAGCGGGCTGGCTGTGAAAGAATCGATGTGTCCGTGCCCGGGACACCCGGTTTCTGCAGAGGGCTTCTCCAGGAGCCTCCTCTTTCGGTAGCGCACAGTTTCAGCCAGTGACTCAAAAGGGTCCCTTTCCTTCTTTTTCTTCTCTTTTTCCAAATTCCTTTTGCCTCGCTTGCGCTGTGCAAACGCAGCGGGCCTCCCTCGGCTGTGCCTGGCGAGAGGTACGCCTCCGGGGAGAGCTTCTGGGCATTCAGGAGTCGCGAGTGGGCTCCCCTTCCACGAACTGGTCTGGCCCCACGCAGACTCCTCACCGCTGCACCTTCGTGGGCTAAGTTCTAGAGCTGAATTATTTGCTGCGTGAAGCAGCACGATCTTTTATTTGTTCTGACCTTGCACCTGCGGACTTCCTCTTTCTCTTCTCGCGGGGAAGAAACAGCGGACGCCTCTCCTGGCCCCCGTTCCCCTGATGCCTTACAGCTCTCCCCACCCAGGACCTGCCGTGCTTCGGCCGGCTGTGTTGCTCCTCTCTGAACCTTTCCAGTTCTCCTCTCCCTTCAAAACGGAAGGACCAGGAGTCCTAAAATCCTCCTCCTGAGTAGTAATGGCCAGCTTTGAGCTTCTCATTTTAATCAGAAATTATTTTTTGAATGCGTAGTAGCAGCCAAAAAAGGCCAGCACAACGTTGGGCATCAACAGGAGCATTAAGACGGAGGCATCCTTTGGCTGCTGTGTCGCGTCCTTGCGTACCTGCGCTCCGCGTGCGGCGCACGGTGCTGGTGCCTGCCTCTCGAGGGACACGGAGTCAAAAACGCAACTGGAATGAGCGAGGGAATGGAGCGGCTGCCCGTTGAGGAGAGGAGAGGGAGTCTGGGCCTCCTCCCTTTGGGGAAGGGGAGGCAGCCGCGGCTCACGGGGTGGTGAGGAGGCTGCGTCCTGTCGCCGCTCGGACGGACCCGCGGGAAGCCTTTTCAGCAGGCTCTGGTTGAAAGGGCAGGTCGCTGATTGCTCTGATGTGGCTTTGCAGTTGCCGACGTTCCGGGGAAGCCACGATGACGACGATGACGACTTTGCGCTTACGGACAACCCGATCACACCCTCCTCAGCTGTCTTCCCGATGGTGAAAACCCCGCAGTGTGACCACATCAGCCCTGGTATGCTGGCACCCATCAACAGGTAGGAACTGCTGCCGCCGTCCCTCTGCTAACCTTCTCCTTTCTCCTCTTCCCCAAGGCTGGTTGTCCCCTGAGAAAGATGGCTCCTGGAAGCGGGACAGCAGGTCCCCTCCAGGCTTAGAGCACGCATAGCAAACGCTGCGGTCCTTGGGGGACTCATTTAGAGAAAGCTCCTTCCTTCGGCAGTGCGTGCCGTTTGAGCTACTCGGCTAAGTCTGGGCGACGGCAACGACGCCCATCGCCTGTCCTTTTACTCCTGGCGAAGGCGGCGATTTGGGCTTCGGCCTCAGCAGAGGTTCCTCTGCCCATTTTGAGTCTTAAACTCGTTAACCCAATGGCTTCAGGCTTTACTGAAACCGGAATCATCTTGAAACTTGTGGAGTAACGGGCGTTTTATCTAATGGACGAGACGTGAACATCATCTGGGAGGATGATGACGCTTTGGTACTTGCGTTAGGAGTTCTAGCGTGTGATCTAATTAAACACGCCTGCGGTGTTACACTCCCCGCGCTGCTGTTACATTTAATTAACCAACAGCTGTTTTTTAGCAGCCCTGCCAACTTTCGTTCTGAATGCGAGCCGTAGGTAGGACGCCCTTCCCGGCCTCCCGCCGGGGCCGCTAACGGGCTCGATTGCATCTACAGGAACGATTACGACAGGCACGTCTTCAGGATGCAGAAGAACACGCAGGGCAGCAGAGGCACCTGGGACAACGTCAAGAAGAAGTCGGTAATGCTGGTTTCCTTGAACGTTGCCCGGCCCCACCTGAATGCTGCAAAGCTTTGCTAAGCCACGGGCACGAGGGATCGCAGACCAGCTGGGTGTGTTCAGGAAGGAGAAGAGGAACCCTCCCCTGCTGCCCCCCAGACCTCTGGGTTTGGTATCTGCTTCTCTTGGAGAGAAGCTGTTAGAAAAGAGCTCTTTACTGTCAGGATTAAATACGTACTGCTTTTCTTCAGGCTTTGTAACTGCTCTGGGATTCTGTGATCTTTAGGTACCTTAAGTTCCTGTTACATCCTGCTGTACAGTGGGAAAGGACACAGCAATTCCCACCTTGTACGGGAGAGTCCCTGAATTTAGGTATTTATTCCTTCGGTGCCCCAGGTTTGTAGTTCTTCTGGCCGGTCCAAGAAAGGCTGAGATCCCAGCAGCAGCAAACCGGCTTGTGCCTCCAGTTTAGTGAAAGCGTTTGTGGCACTTGAACAGCTGAAATTTTTAGTGACAACGTAGCCCAGCGCCAGGGCAGCTGCATCCCAGCGTCACACCCAGTCCATGCCAGTCCCCGCGCCGGCCCCGTGCGGGCGCAGGCGCCGCGGGCTGAGCAGAGCCTTTCTGTCCTTTGCCAGGCTGGAGGGCTGCTGGGCACACCGGCGTCGCGCAGAGCCGCCTTCGCTTTCGATAAAAGTAAGTATTCACTGTTTTGCCGCCTTCGCTCCAGGCTCCTTCCCCTTCCCACCGCCACTGGCCTGTTGGGTGTCCGCAATCTTTGCATTTAATGCTTTTCCTGCAGCCTGTTTCTCGTAAGCGCCTTTGGTTTGTGGACGTTACCCGCTTTTGGAGCTCGGGCGCGCGCTGATGATCCCCCCGGTTTTGTGTTGCAGAAGCGAACCAGACCGCTGTTGTGGGGAAGCTCTTCGTGGCCGAGGCAGCAGATTCATCGGATGAAGAGCAGGACGATTCCTATTTTTCTGTTTAATGAACTTTGTGGATTTTATTAATTCAACGCTTACGCGCCCCTCGCGTGAAGCCAAGGGGCTTGGCCGCCGCTCTGAGCCGGCACTCCTGGCGTGTTAGGCGTTCGGTTTGGAAGCCCTGACCTGCGGGGTTTTTATGTGTTTTAACACCGTTCTCTTGCTGCCTTTGCCCTTTTCCATGCGTACAAAGTGGCACTTTGTGCCCAGGCTCCTCCTTTCCGTTGCCCCGTTTCTCCTGGGGCGGGGGGAAATGTCCTGGGAGACCAATTACAGGCAAGTTTTGATTCATTTTAAGATAAAGTATCTTTTCGAAGCATGGCTGTACAATAAACGTATAATGGTACAGTCTGTAACTAATTGGAATCGCTTTTTAACTTTGCATTTTTACATTTCCTTAATGTAATAAAAAAGGACGAGCTTACTCGCGAATGAATCGGGCTCTCCGTGGGCAGCAGTAGTCGCAAGCTGTCCGTCAGTCTGTCTCGTTTGTCCGGGCCTCTTTGGTTCCTGAACAGGCGCGAAGAGCTGGCAGCAGCCCCTTGCTGCTCCGTCAGATGTAACGACCCCGCGCTCCAGCAGGTCATTGTCTCCGGTCATTCCCTCACCTCTGTAGGGGCCTCCACGGAAGGGAGAGGAAGGGATAAAACCGGCTCCTGTGCCAGGTAGCCACAGCGTGGCAGCAACAAGCCGCTGCCGGCCCCAGGCTGTGCCCGCGGGAAGGGAGCGGAGAGGAGATGGCGGCTGCCGGGCCACCTAAGGAGAGGGCACTGCCTGCCCTGCGCCCGGCCATCTCCACTTCAGACCTAGCGAACCTTCCGCTGCTCTGGGCAGGACGAATAAGGAACATTTGGCACTTTGCTGTTTTTCTCGGAAGCGTGGCTACCAGTCTTGCAGCGGATGGCCGGTAACGGCAGGCTCCTCTCACCACCCTTCTGCCCGAGCTGGGACGCTTTCCTTTGCCAAAGCACTGCAGCCATTATTCTCATTTTTAAAGGAGCTTTGGAATGATGGCACCCAGCCCGGCCCCCAGAGCCCCTTGCCTCGCTCTGCCACCCACCGGGCAAGCGTGAGACCCCGCGGGAGGCAGGCGGGCGCCAGGGCCTGGCCTTAGGTGACGAAGGGAGTGGCTGTGGCCAAAAGCCCCTGGTGTTTCTGCAAGGATTTATTTACATATTTTACACTGAATCAAAACTCAGTAAAGTGCAGTTCAAAGAAAACAGCCTTGGGGGTCCAGAAGCCAAGCGTCGTCTCCCCCCTCAGCTCTCGGCAGCTGCGTTGCTCCTCCCCTTAGCGCAGAGGCTCTCGGGCAGCATCTGCACGTCGAAACCATGGTGGAGGTAGCGGTAGATCTCCTCTGCCTTCTGCCGGCCGACCTGGGCGCCGGTGGCGATCTCCAGCGGGGAGCTGCGAGAGAGAAAGGGGAAGCTGCCAGTGTGGAGAGAGCAACAGCAACACCGCGAGCTGCTGGCTCTCACTGGGTGTCTGAGGGCTGCGAGCACCCCAGACCAAGGGAGCCGCAGAGACGACAGAACGGCACAAAGCGGGAAAGGAAGAGTGGGGCAGGAGCAGGGATGGTGGAGGACAGCCTGTGTCACGGCCCTGGGCTGCTCAGAAATGCACAAAGAACGGGACGCGTTGGAGACAGGGGAGCTCCGGCTGTAAGAGAAAGGCGCAGAAAGGGTCTCCCTGAGCAACTCCCCCGCAGGAGGTCCCGGATGAGCCGGGGGCGAAAGGGAGGCAGGCCTCAAAGCACCTGCCCTACGTCTTTGCTGTTACCTGTTGGCCATCTTCTTCACGGAGCCGAAGCAATGGCACATATTGAGAGCAGCCGGGTAGCTGAGGTGAGGAATACTCAAGTAGAAGCCGAGCATTTCCCGTTTGTGACCCTCCACCTCCGTGGGCACGCGAATGGCGGCGTTTTTCCTTTGCTCCACCAAAGCCAGGTCTTTCAGCAAACCGGCAGTTTCCTCTTGGCAAGTGCTGAAAAGGATTCGGACGCCAGCCTGGACCAAGGCTGAGAGCACACCGTCGTAGTACTGCGTCCTCTGGAAAAACCGTGACGTTTCTCCTGCAGAGTTAAAGCACAGAGAACTCGGTGAGATTGAAGTGCCCAGTTACTGTGAAAAATCCAATACGAATCACTCGCAAAGCAAAACGGCTCAAAGATCCCCTGCTCTGAGAGCTCGCAGCCAAAACCGAGATGAGGGAACACATCTCAAGGAAAGGAGGCAGGAGGGGTCGCAGGAGCAGGATTTACTCAGCTATTTGAGAGGCAGAGTTTAGGAATTAACACCGAAACTGCAAATTAAATGTCATTAGGAGAGAGGATGGGGAGGAACACAGAAGTGATGGACAGGCCAAATCGGAAGAGGTTTGGTAAAGCTACAAAAGTAAGGATGCACATGAACGCCGCCAAACAAGAAACCAGCAGCGCTCTGGAAACAGCGTAACGAGAGAAACTGGACAAAACCGATGGAAACGAATGACACCTTCAGCAGCGGGGCAAAAAGGCAGCTCAGCCGCAATCCGCTTATCTACGGCCCCCGCCGAGAAGCTGCATCTTCAGTGACCAATTCTATCACTGTTTCCATATCTGAACCATCGATAAATTAGATTTATGTCACAAAAACAAAGCTGCATCCACAACAATTTGGTTTCAATAGTGGAGTTTTATATCCCAGAACATCTGTAATTTAACTGGAGCTGCGAGCGCTACTTCCATCTTCTGTGAGGCAGGTGCGAGCGAGACCTCTCTGTTATTTTCTAGGTGGCACTGGGAATAGACGGCGTTAGTGAAATTGTTTGATTGCATCATTTGGATCTTAGGATTACAACAAATGGCGTGTCCAAACTATATAAATTAGAGAGTCTTGAACTTTCCACAAACGTTTAATCAAGTCAGGAGGCGTCTCAGACTCCTCTACACTCTGCTTTGTGACAGGAGGCAATAGCTCAAGCACAGCCTCCCCTGTTTGTAGGAGTGCTCTTTTCTGTCGTTTTCTAAGGAGTGATGTCATTCAGCTGATGATCTTTTGCTTGTTCAAGCAGCAGCCATTACGTGGTTTGGTCTCTACCGTTTGGAGGTAGCCTTAATGCATGGGATGGCGGGCTCAGGCTGGCTACCGCTCTCACTGGGGCTGAGCCGTGAGAACCTCCCGACGCAGTTTGATGACACCACTCGTTAGGTTACGGCTACAAAAAATATCTTTCTTGAGTCTGCTATTATTTTAGTGCTGAGCACAGAGAAGATGGTGCTTGTTCTCTGTTCTACTGTTCTCACCTTTGTTGAAATCTGCCTTGAAGTTGGGGTTTTTGCACGTATATTAGTACGGTCAGTTAATAATGCTTGAGTTAACCTGCCTTTCCCTGCCTCAGTAATTAGTAAGCAGTGTATCCCTCTGGATCCAGCTGTGTATCTCTGCCTACATTAAATGGCCCTCAAAAGCAAAACAAATGCTAATGTTTGCTGGTGACCTTATTAATGTAATACTCCTAGAGGGACTAAAGTACGGGTTTGCAATCTACTTTCCGTCCCGTGTCACACGCAAAGCCAGCGTGGCCAGTGCAAGCCTACAGCAGAGACCAGCGCGTCCCCGTGCTGCCCCTGCCTGGGAGCACCGACCTGGTTTCATCCTGTCCTTTTCCACAATCACGCATATTCTCTCAAACATGCTCTGCAGGCGCTGGATCCGCTGGGTGACTTTGTTCCTGTTCACAGAGCTCAGTAATTCCGACAGGAACTTCCTTTCCACTGCCATGCGGTTGCTCACGATGTAGTCGCTGCTGCTCAGCGAGCAAACCTGCACCTTGACTCCGTGAACGGCCTTCAGGGAAGAGATCACCTCTGCTCCGGAGGAGATCTCACGACTGTCTACCAGAATGCAGAGCGAAGGTTTGTTCTCCAGAGGGCCACGTGAAGACAGAGCTGCAGCTGACGAGGGCTCTGTGGAAGCAGGACACGGTGGAACTGAAGTGCTCCGACAGGGGTTCTTCAAAGAACTTTCCACCTGTAAATGTTGAAAATCACACAGTGTTTCCAAGAGGCCACAGAAGTGTAAGGCCACAGAACAACACGCCAAGAAAAAAAATACGGTTTTCAAATACTGATGCTTAACAGACACACTTTGTTCCGTGGTTTTTTTAAAATCCAATTAATAAAATCTTAAAAAAAAAAAAAAGGTATTTTTTGATATTGCAAAACATTAACACTTTCAGATTAACACTTGAATCCCCTATAAACAACCTCCCAAATTAGTTGATCTAATTATTCAGGAGCTCGAATGACAAAAGTGTGCAGCCTTCACTAGTGAGTTCAACAAGAACTGAATGCTGTAAACGATGCAAGTCAGGCAGAAAAGCGTGAGAGATCAGGAACCCAACCTCAGGCTATGAAGAGTCTTAATTTAATGACCGGGAACAAGTATTTTATAACTACAAAACCCAAAGAATTAGTGGACGCTCTCTGCTATTCGAAATAGATCCATATTCCTCCATGATTGTCAGACTCGAGATAGTATCTAACCCCCAATTTTTATTTATTGACTACTAAGATACTCTCCAAGTTACCCTGCGAGTACGAGAGCTTCCCGTGCCAAAGGAAAGGGAGGCGATGCAAAGCCGAACAAGCAGAAGGGACCCGCTCCTTTATCACCAGCAGCACGCTCGCTCTCGCTGCTGTATTGCTGACAGCCCTCAAACAACAGCGCGACAGGAGAGGTTCCCACCGCGGGGGATTCTTTAGCAAAGCGTGAGGTGAGAGGAAGGTCCTTGTTTTGAATTAACACCGACCTCGGTGGGAGCCTGGAGAGCCTCCTTCCCTGAAGGGGAACTAGCGACAGCTGGTGGAAAGCCTGTGCTCCCGACTCGATGGTCTGGGTGAAAATCCAGCATTTCAGACACTGAAGCTTTCAAGCCGAGAAGCATCTCGCTCTTACTCTCCACAGACTGCTGAACACTGGTTTCTCCCGCCATTTTCTTGTGCTGCGCAGAAGAGGCTGAAGGCAATGACTTGGGTAACTCGGCGTCTTCCCGTTCTGCCCAGAGACAGTCTGTTTTCATGGGCTTCTCATTGCTGACACTTGCTTCTTCCCCACTGGAATCACTGAGAACAATAATTCGGGACGGTTTCTTCTTTTGCATTGGCACAGAGTAGTTCTCTTCCATCCTGGCCTGGTTTAACTTCTTTCTGCGGCGAGTGAGGTATTGCTTTCTTCCGCTAGTAAAACTCTCATTATTTAGGAGATCAAAATTAACGCACACTTCCTCCTCACTAGATTCACTTTTTTGGCAAGTTTCCTCTTCCTCCTCTCCAACACAGAAACTGTCTTCTGCGTAAGCCTGGTCTTGCTCAGGAATCTGGGGGGGGAACAAAGGAAACCCAGTCAGTTTCGAAACACTGTAATGATTTTGCTCCTCTCCATAAACGCGCTTTGCTTATCCAGTCCATCCTGCGCACAAGTGCTGCGGGGCCCGGGGGCTCCTCGCGCCTCTCGAAACCTGCCCTGCTGAATACGCTCTGCAGCTCCCGAGCCTCCTCCCCGGGGGCCCTACACGCTCGCAGCTGCGTCTGGAACGAGCGCGCACTCAGATTGCGGTCGGGCCCGTGATTCCTCACCGGAAAGCTTTAAATGGGAATATTTATTGCAGTATCGCAATAGAAGCGAGTGTCACTCGCTAGTACCACCCCCAAACAGGCTGGCATTACGGACAGGAGTATCTCCTTCGCGCGTCCCGGCACGGGGGGAGGGCTCTGAACCGCCACGCTTGCGCGCTCGGGACAAGCTGGGGTTTTGCCCGAAGAAAGGCAGATTCCACACCTTGTACCGCCTGCGTAACGAGCTCCCCAGCACACACACAAGGCTTGCTGGCAGAAGCACTTCGTGATGCCTTTGCAATGCATACAATGAAATGGAACGTCAAGCTTTGCGTTTTCGGCAAAACTCTGCCTCAGCTGAAACAACAAAACTGACATAATGAGCCGAGGCTGCTTGGAAATCGAGTCCCATGCGTTCTCCTTACCTGCTTGCAAATAATCAGTGAGCACAACCCAAATTTTTGTGTTAACAGAAAAAAAAAAAAGTTAGTTATCCTTTTCATCAAATACAGATCTCCATTTTCCTGTGCTAAAGGCGATAAAACCCCAGGAATACAGGATACAGAAAAAAAAGGGGAGGGGAGATAAGGAACCATCCTGAGCATCCGTTTTTCCCATTCTGTTTAGCTAAAAAGTACTGTACGAGTGATTCATGTCACGTGCTGTTTGAAGAGTTCAGAGTAACACAGAACCCAGAAGAGAGACCACACAGGAAACGTCTCGGCTGAGCACCGTGCAGCCTTGACGTGGAGGGGGAACGCAGCCAGGTGCGACAGAAACCGAACTAAGCCGGGAGCAGGCAGGGTAAGAAGTCCACATTTTGAAAGAAGCCCCATCACGATAATCCAGCAATGTTTCACTGCACTTTATGAGTACACAGAATTAGTGTGTAACGATACCCTATGTGGTAGGGCAAGAGCTGAGGACCTGCTTTGGAGAGTCACGCGTGCTCAGCAGCCACCCCAGGCGGCAGGGGCACAACCAGCACCTGGGGACCACGTAACGGGGCAGTCTCCAGTACCACTGGGGACACTGGACAGCAAGAGGCGCCCTGCCCGACAGCGCTGAGGGGCGGCAACAAGCGCTGTTAAATACGCGACTTTATGTTCTCGTAAGCGTTTCCAAGCTTACATTTCGGGAGCTAACCTTGTAACTGCTAGAGAAAATTCGATCTCTTGGCACTGTTGCTTGCCTGGCAACAAGAGCGCAGGGCTATCTGACATATAACTGGGTGCCAGGAACGCGCTCAAACCGTTAACACCTCTGTTCGGGGGTTGCCTGTTTCATCAAGCTAGGAAGTCGGTTAAGAGACTGGAAACATCACACGCAGGGTGAGAGGCCTCTTCCTCAGAAGATGTCAGTCAGCGTCCTCTCGGCAGAGAGGGGGTGATAAGCTTCCGACCCTGGAGGCACCATGCAGTCCTACACTGATCGACAACGACCACCGCTCTTCACTGAAAAGACCAGGGATTGGGGTGCTTTCGCTCCAGAGTGGTTCACAGCCTCTCCCCAGCTGAAGAAGGGGGTGTGTATGCTTCTATCAAAGCATGTGTGTCTACACACTTTAACTTAAACATCAAAATTAAGTCAAAAGTCTTTGTTAGAACTTATTATTTATCAACAATAGGCCACAAACTATACTTCAAGGTAAGATTAGAACCTAAACGCGGTCACACGCAATCGGAATTTCCCAAGGACAGTAGTCATTTCGTTTCATACCTGTGAGAAAATCGTCATGTTGTTGAATTCACGATGAACCATTTTGTATCTATTGCCAAGAGCTGGACTACGCACAGATTTCAGGTAAACTCCTTTCATCTCACAGTCTGAATTAAAACAAGAAGATAAAAGAGAATACAGTATTATTAAGGATATCATTTTTAATTCATTATTGTTACATTGTGTTTTCCATATTAAGTAATCCCTTTATAGTCTCCCCAAAACCTGTATTTCACAAAACAAAAATCTGCAGTTCTCCAGACGCCTCTGAAAATCCCAAAGCCAAGGCTTAGGTCTACGCAGCTCGCCCTCATGAAAGCGGCCATGTAGAAGGTTTGCTCAGCAGGCAGAGCTCTGGATGCCCGTAGAAGGGGGAAGGGCAACGTCAACCACGGGAAACCCAAATCGCGCAGTTTCCCATGTTGCAAGTCTCTCCCAAAACAGACACAGCAACTGATTTCAGAGACTGTATGAGAAAGGAATGGGTTTACTGAAGCCCACACAGACTCACAATTTCCGTGGAGAAGGAAAAATCCTCAGCAACATCAGGGAATCTTAAATGCTAATAAGATGATTCCATCATGCAAATATCCCAGGGAAAGACAAGGTTCCTAAGCACAGGGGTAAGTAAAGCATCTTGGCCAAGAACCAGCATTACCTTCTCGGCTCTGTCAGTGTCAACACTGTAATTGTATCTTTAACATTCATATTGTTATTTCATATTTTAGGTCTCTGGTACAGAAGACCTGAAAGATTCAGAAATTTCTAAGTGAAATGGAAAATGGTGTTTCTGTTCAGTCATAGTGGCGTATGAGGGGGTGCTTGGCTCTTAGCGACATTGCCCCCGCAATCCTCAAAGACCCGCCTCCAGCCTGCCCAAAGCCATTGCACGGTGGAGACTCCAGCGAGGAACTCACTACTTAAGAAACCCATGCAAATACAAACAGAAAAGGTACAAACAGATAATGGGAAGCACCTGATTTACCACAGTTGCAGAGGTTACTGCTTATTAGCTGACCGAATGGCCATGCCTATCGTACACCATTTGGTAAGCAACACCCCTTATCTTAAAACCATAAACAACTCTCCTCATTCACCATTTAACACTTGTGTGACCTCTACATCATCATTCAGGAACTGAGCAAGCGAAGAGTTCAGCTCATTCTCTGCATCGTCCCTCTCATCAGATGAAACATCATCTGCATCTTGCTGGGACAGCTCAGCTTCTTCATCTAAAAACTGTCTCGCTGCATTCTAAAAATGAAAAAAATCCAAACAAAATTTTAGTTAGAAGGTGGCTCCCAATTAACTAATGTAACACATGAAACCTCTGATTCATGAGTTCAGAACATCAGCTGCTTAGATGATCACAGATATTAGGCATCTGGCTTTGAAAAAAGAATCCATCACAGGGAACAGCGATATGAAGAACACAGGGTTCGGTGAAACACCTGGCAGCGCACAAATGACCGTCCCACCAGCACAGAAGGGGGAAGCTGGAGTCCATTTCAAAGCACTGGCCAAAGGTAACCGCAGCGTGTAGCACTGTTTGCACCTAGACTAGTTAATAGTACAGGCAGAGTTTACTAACACATTGTTGCTAAGCTACCCAAAAATATTAGGTTATTTTGTAACTTATAAATCTAGTTTTATTCATTTTATTTGCTTTAAAAAATCTGTTTGGATTTTGAAGTGCTGGATTACTCTGAACCCAAGTCCACCAGAAACTTCAGACACAGACTTCACGCTGGTTTGCCCTTCCCTGTTTAGGACTTAGGATTGTTTCATGACTTCATCACACAATGCAACTCATTATTGAGAAAACTCTCATCTTTCAGGGAAGATGAGGCACTTCACACATGAGCTGCAGTCATGCAGGAGACACGATACAAACCTTGGTACTAAGTTCCATCCAAAACAGACAACAGAAGATTCACAAGAACGTACATGGAAACAAAACACATGAATTCAGAAAAATGTTTTGTCAGAGATACTTTATACTAAGCTGACTTTTTCTCTTATAATTTCAGCTATAAAGTACTAAAGTGAAATGTGAAAAAAAACTCAAAAAACATTATGTATCCCAATTACTCCAGAAGAATTATTTGTTTGCCTTCAAAATACTTCAAATAAAAAGCCAAAGCTGTACATTTCCGTTTAGTACCTGGAAGACTAAGGCATCTTGTGCTACAATAAGTGACACCTCTGATTTTCACATTTTCCTAAGTCCTTTAATTATTTGCTTACACCAATTAGTAAGCCTGAATGACAGGCATTATTAGTAGTTCCTTTTCTAGAACAGTTTTGATTATTCTGAAACACACCGGAGGTCACGTTTACAGGAAAGAACTCTCAATGCTATTGCCAATTAGTCTTAATCCTTCTTCCTTGTGACGGACTACGGAGAGGACAAACCCTGCAGCCTAAAAAGCACTGTGACACCAGAAACTAACAGTCAAGAGTCTGGTCACACTTGGGAAACAATAAGTTACCAGGTTCTGGAACTATTTATTGAATCTTTGAATTCGGTGCCAGTGGCTCTTTTGGTCACCTCGGACCTCTCACAATCTCCGTTAATCTA
Organism: Theristicus caerulescens; assembly: GCA_020745775.1. Lineage (NCBI taxonomy): Eukaryota > Metazoa > Chordata > Aves > Pelecaniformes > Threskiornithidae > Theristicus > Theristicus caerulescens. Next base: position 70,848,330 of record CM036564.1, read on the forward strand.
ACTGCAGATCTCTGCTGCGCTTACACCTCCTGACAGAACGCCGTAACCAGTGGTGGACTGATCAGAATGATTTTGATGTCGTGGATCATCTGCGGGTGTGGAATTCTGACATGTTCATCACTATCAATGTTTAGGTAAGATGATATGTGAAAGCAGAGTAGAATTTCCCAAGTGTAAAGGTAACACACACTCTTTCCATGAGCCGTTTGGTCTCACATAAAAAAATGTTTAAATAAAATTGAAAAATGGATTTTTCATCTACCTAATTCTTTGTATTCCAGAACAGAAAATGCTGATACTATAGGGAAGTCTCCATAATGAAGATTATCTTTAAAACATTAAAAATATTCAACATAATGTGCCCTGGAGTCCCGATTACAGTAATTTCTGCTTAGTGGAACCACATCCATGCATATTTAAGAGCTTTTCAACTTACTATGAATATATGATTCTGGCCCTGCATCCTCTCCTGCATCCACTCTTTATGCAGTGTCAGATTAAAGTGTAAAATACTAAGTTGATATTTAAGCTTTGGGGTCAAGGGACAGTTGCTGTCTTAAGATGTTCAAAGTTGAAACCATTAGAGCAGGTGGTAAATTCAGATGATCAAATACCCTAATAGCGTAAGCTCTGGACAAGCATCTGAGCTTCCTGAGTCTGACGAAGCTTTGAGTATCTTCTACTTGTAATGTAAATTGTTATTTTGCTTCAGAACATTATTATGCAGGGCCCTGGAGATTCCTCCAAACGTCAGGCAGTGGATGTGAGGGTTAAGATCATTATCCAGAGTTTCAAGATTTCATCTCAAATGTTTGCAACAAACTTGTGTGAAATTGCTATGAGCCTCAACCCTCCTAAACAATGTCTTAAAAACAAACAACTGCCCGACTGCATGCCTACTATAATACAGTTGTATCAGGAGATCCTACAAAGGCCATCAAATAGACAGAAGCTCCATTTTTAGGCCACAAAATACACACAAGCTCCACAATGAGTGACTCAATGACACAGTAAATTTTTGTCTTAAGTATGTGAAACCAGTGCTCAACATTTCTGGCTTTTTCATGTGTTTTTTTTAAATTTAAATATAGACAAATCAGAAAATATTTTAAGTTCATTTTTGCAGTTTGAACAGAAAGTAGAACCTCACTAAGCCTCTGTCTCTTTTTTGTTTTTGTTTGGTAACACGTTGCTTATGTTCAAAGAAGCCTTCTTCTGAACTAGGTTTTGCAATGTTGCAAACGTGCACGTAAATACATACACACACACAAGAGAAAGCACAGCCATTATCTACATTGCAACTTGGATGCAAACTGCTCCAAATATGACCTTCAGCGTACGAAGAGAGCCGTGTAACGTCACATACCTTGTATGCAAAATTGCTCTTGACCTTTTGCCGTTTCGGACTTCGCAGCCGTTTTTTGTTACAGGCTGCTGAGCTGCTATTTGTGGTCCTGCTTGAGTTCTTGTGAAAATCCATGCTGTCATCACTGGACATGTCCGACTAGAGGAACATTTCAATAAATAAGACTAAAGCAAGCAATACTTTAATTACACAGTCATCCTTCAACATCTGTTTTTTTTAAGCAACACCTGATTTTTTGTGATTGATTTGCTATGGCAGAATAACGCAATGATGCTAATCATCTTATTAAATACAAAAGGAACAGAAAAACATGTTATTTGGAAGAAAAATCAGGTCAAATGTGACATGAACTTTTTTTTTTTTTGATTGAAAGCTTTGTGGAAGAAAGCTTATTTTACTGCCTTTCACAAAGGGAGAGGCTCAGCTCTCCTGCCTTTGACAATAATTCACTGCCAAACAACAGCTACAAAGGCATCTTTGGAGACCTCGCGAAAGAACTGAAGGAAGGAAAGCAATTACATCCTAATATGCCTTAGGTCAGATGGCATAAAATATTTTTAATAAGAACACTTGCCTACTGCCTGGAGAAAGAATAAATGTTTAAATATATACTCCATAAATGAGTTTGCATTATTTTTCTTCTGTCTCACCAAAGCACTTACTAACCATATTAAGTGGGTGTCGACGTTTTCTGATGGCACGAACTGGCGACTCGAAATCACTGTCATTCATAACCTATGTAAACAGAAATAAGAATAATTGCAAGGAGGATTTTTGTTTTGGTGTTTGACTTCCTTGTTGTTTTGATTTTCTTGTCTCTTTTTTTTTTCCTTTTTCTAAGACTCACATCAGGAGACTTCAAAACATTCTTTTTTTTCCTATTTTTTCTCTGGAAAACAATCTCTTCTTCACTCTCGCTGCTGGTTCCTACAGAAAAAATAGTAAACAACATTCACAAGAAAATGCATTGTTCACAATACAACATTGCTATAACTGAGCAATCAAAATCTGTCTCTTATAAAAGTACCTACAAAGGAGATTACTTATTGATCTATGTGGCAAATATTGTTCTCTTTAGCCTTCTTAATCAAAATAAATAATCTCCAGCTGAGACGTACGATAAATCCTGCTTCCCTGGAGAGTCTCTGCGTGGAAGTGATTACCCCAGGCAGTACAGATACAGAAAAAGGGAGGTGAAAAATGAAACCAAGAGAAGAAGCCCTTAAAAGCTGAGGAAGAGTTGCACTTCTGGAAGCATTCTGTAATACATGTCCCTTTGCGTGCACTGGAACAAAACCAGAACTCACTACAAACTCCTCTTTCCAACTCCTTTTCAAACAGCTGCAGCCTTTTTTGCTTTTACAAAGGACCGCCTTTACGAAATACAAGCTATTCCTTCACATTCTGCGTGACAAAGCTCCAGTTCGGACAGAGAGGCCCTGGACTCGGTGCAGTAGGTATGCTGCCTATCGTGACATCCTTCCTACCCAAAGCAGGCTCGACATTAAGTGCAGCCACGGCATTCTGGCTTCTTTTTTCCCCTCTGTTTCTTTGGGAGTATGGCAGGAAAGGGTGGGATGGAGAGTTGATTCGGACTAAATCACTCAAAGGTTTGAATTTCTTTAAGAAAAAGCACAAAATTCCCAAACATTCCACTTCTAAAATAGCATATTTAAATACCAATAACTGTCATTTCAACAACACGCACTGTCTGGAGAGGTTTTAAAGACCCAACTGGACAAAGCCCTTAACAATCTGATCCAGGTTCAGTATTAACCCTGCAATTCTAAAACAGCAGTTTGTTTCCTTTTGTGGTTTTGGTTTTTGGGTGGGGCTTTTCATTTGGTTTTGGTTGTTGGTTTGTTTGTTTGTTTGTTTTTTTAATTAGATTATGATTTTTTAATTCAGCAAACTAACGTTATCAGTTTGAAGGGGTGATGATTCAGGAAGAAAGGTGGCATTCAACAATCAATCACCTTTAGAAAATATGATGACTATCAAACAAATTCAAAGAGAAGGAAAATAAGAAGCTTTAACCACCAAAGGGACTGTTTATGCTTTGTTTCAATGTTTAAGGACAGTAACAAAACCATTCACAAAAACCCAATGTGCCCTACGAATCAGACTGAGTACTACTAAGTCTGAATTATTTTGAAAGTAATTCAAGGTTACTCGGAGACAAACACGACAAAAGGTGTGACTATGACCTACCTGTAAGTGACCTACGAGTGAAAAATGATGGTCATTTATATATTGGCAATACTTGAATGCGAAATGTTTTTTTATGGTATATTGGTCCTAAAACGGAAAAAGACAGAAGGGGAGAGAGAAGGGAAGAAATAAAAAAAAAATAGAATAGGGCCTACAGTCGGTGATTTTAAGACAACCCAGCTTTGTGCTGAAGTTATAATAAAAAATTTTAAAAACAAGTCAGTTGTGATGCAACTAATCTAAAAGAAATCCATCAGTAGAGTTTCCATTCCTCAGGAACAATGACAGGAAAATAAGAAGGCATGGATTCAGAGACTGAAGTGCAACAGACCCAGATGATTACGAATCAGATACTGAGAGGATTAAGAAAGGGCTTTAAAGGCAGCTATAGCTCACGCAGTTATGTCTCACACGGTTGCCCTGTTAGCACTTGTGAAGAGATATGGGAGGTTTAATTCCGAGTGCTTCCTCCAATATGCACGCGTGCATTTCAGCCTCAAATGGCTGCGCTCGTATGCAGTGTTAAGATTCTGGAAAGTCTCCTCACTGAGCCAACTTCTAGCATCATCACCATTATTCCCTGTTCGTTTCATCCTTCCCACCTAAGTCATAAAACCAAATTGAGGATCCAAAAGATACTGGATTCTACATTATTTTTTTAAACGTGAAGGTATGAACTAACTGTACCACTGAAATCCCTACCTTCAGCAGGAAACACACGCGAACTATGAAGGTTGGTGTCTTCAAGGTTTTCAGTTCTTCCTAAAGGGGAATCAAGCGCGACCATGGCTGAACTCCCAAAGCTCTCCCTATGTGGGCTCGTATTTACTTTATCTGTAAGAGGCGCCTCTGGAATTTCCTCCCTGGCACTAGAGAAGAAATTCATAGGAATTCTTTTGATAGCTTCAATATTCATAACCTTTCTACCTGTTGGGGTAGAAAGTGCGGAAGCCAAAGCTTCAGGCGATCGCCTTCCCCTTCTTCTGTCTCCTGACCCCAAGAAAGGCGCCGCAGTGGTAGCGTCCTCAGTCCCTTCTCTATCATTCATGCTCCTGCTCCGGAACGGCAGTGGTGTGGAAAGGTCTCTTCTCTCAAGACTTTTGCAATCCCGTTTTGGCGACGTTTCAAGTCTGGAGCTATTCAGTAATTTTTTTTTCTCTTCAGTGGATTTAACATCTGCATGACTCCCTGAGGCACCATTTAATTTTCTGGTATTATTAGTATTTATAGCTTCTTCAAAGATTTCGTTCTCACACTCTTCAATGGAAAATCCCAGATCAAAGTTAACAGAAAACAGTTCTTGAGAACAGTCATAAAGATCATCATTATCCAGAAATGCCTCAGTCACGCTAAGATCACCCGGCATTTCCATGGCTGTGGTTTTCCTGCTTACTGGCGGCTCCCTGCAGGCTTTGCCAGCGGTCACGCAGCACACCTCTGAGGGAGGCCACTCGGAGCCTCGCTCTGCAACTGGCCTAACGCCACTCTCACCTGAATCTGACTTGACCAAACACTTGCTGTTCACAGAAAAACTTCCATTATTTGTGTCATAAATGTGGTCATCTTCAAATAAGTGTATACTCTTCTCTTCATTAATAGTCACATTTCTCTTGTTCATTTCAAGATCATCTTTACCTTTTTGAACAAAATACTTATTTGAAGGCTTATTTGTCAGAGTGTGATTTATTGTTGGAGCTTTCTTTTGAATTTCAGTGAATTCTTCATTGTCAAACAGCCCCTCAAAGCTGTCATTCCAGTCAAGCTCCTCTCTGGCTTTAACAGCAGCAGTCTCAGAAGATGATACAGTTTTTGAAAAACAGGTACTTACAGAAGCACACAAGTCACTGGTGACTTTCAGTTCAGGATTTTCAAAGAGCAGCACTGAACGATCAACTTCTGAGGACACAGGAAAGACTTTGTCCCGCAGTCTCTCTGCATTACTATCAGAAGTAGCTTTTCGAAAAGGACATATTGTTTCTTCATTTCTCATCATGTTTTCAAAATCATAAATGTTATTCAAAGAGGGAGGAGATTGTGATAAAAGCCTTTTCACATGGGAAAACATTTGTTTTAACCAAGAAGGCTCCTCAGATGGTCTCACAAGTGCAAATGAATCCGCATATGACTCAGGAAGATAAAATAAGTCAGAGGACACAGGTGATTTCTCAACTGTGAAGCTACTATACCCTGAATCTGCATGGTTTGTTCCCAGTGACCTACAATCTTTATCTACAGTTTCGTATTCCTTTATTGTTGCACTTTCATGAACTACAGTACCTTCACTGTTGTCACATAGGTCAATAAATGAATTTAAGTCAAATGTCACCTCTAGTTCCTCATCCTTTTGACTGCCCTGGTCAGTATTTTCAACCAGAGCAAGCCTTCTGGCTGAGTAAGAATCTGAAGTATCAATATCTGTAGGCAACGCAGGCGCTTCCAAATTTAATCCGGAAGTTCTTTTGGGAGTCTTTGTTTTTGTTATTTTAAACATGGAAAATAATTCACTCCCATTATCATTTGTATCAGGTGAAAATGGTTTTACTTTTGATCTGTGTGCCATGTCTTTTCCAGATGAGCGTGCTTTCTGATCAAATGTGGAGCTGGTCATGGAAAGATGACTTTTATTCCTTTGAACATTAACGTCTTCAATACGTAAGTGAGGCTTAATCTCCAGTTCATAGCTGCAATCTCCCTGGTGACAAAGACAGTGTAATATTTACTATAAATACATACAGGCTTACAAGGACCTATCATAAGGATATTTAAAACAAGTGACAAAGGTTTTCATACTCTTAAAGGTTACTAGAAAGGCAAAAAACAAAAAAAAAAAAACAAAAACAAATGGAAAGTGCTTTGCATTTAAGGTCGGAACTTTCAAACAAAAAGCTTGCTGGCAGCTTAACTGCAAATCCATGCTTGGGTAGTCAAGCCCGAATGTTTTAGAAAGATCAAAAGATACCATGCATAAACAAAGATGGCATTTAACAGAGCACCAATGCACAGTATTCCGCAGTGAGCATCTCTGCAGTGCAGTTAAGATGCAGTTCTTAGCACGTTAACAGCAAGCAACTTTACCTTGCTAATAAAACGTGCAAGGTATTGTGTCCTCAGACAGGCTAATGCTTACGGGCTGTAGTTCTGGGAGGACTAGCAAATTGAGAAAGGCGTCGTGAGCAGAACAAACCCTTATTCAAGCACAAGTGAGCCTGCAGTTCTCTGTTCTCTTTGTACTATCGTTTGTAATTGGGCTATTGCCACTGATGACACATTAAGAACTTCTCACTTACGTACTCTGAACTTTTTTTTTTTTTTCACAGATGCTTATTAATCTTCTGTTCAAAAAGGCACTAACCTAGGCAACCAACTCTTTTAAAAATACACTTGAAAAAAGCACAATAGACTTTGACATCACTCCCAGTTAGGTATCCATACAAGGACTGCCTGGATTTAAAAGCTACTTATTTATTGTCCTTCTCACTCTCTCTTTTAAATTAAGATTTCAAAATTAAGGCATGCTGTCTCCAAAAGGAACAGTAAGGGTCAAATGAGGCTCTGAAAGCAATGGTTTGAAACACTCCTTCAAAGTTTAAACCTGTTTCGCTAATAAAAAATAAAAATGAGGATGTAAGATCTAAACAGAAGGTACAATTATTTTTTGGCAGTTCAGTCAGATGAATCCCTAGACTCATTAATCCCTGAAATTAAACAAGGTACCTTTACAGAATAGTGGGTGATAAAATGGACTTTTACAATAAGAGGTTACCTGCTTCCTGTACAAGTAACATTCTCCCAAAGTCTTACCATATATAAGTAGGAAAAAATAAGGTCCTCATAATCATAACCTCTTGAATTCTCCTTATTGTCCCATGAGAATACTGTTAGAGCAGTCCTACTTTAGCTTGTACTAGCCATGCTGATATTCACTATTCAAACTCCAACAACATCCATACCTTCCAGCAGCATCCCATCCTTCTCCAGCTCTTCACTCCCTAGCGTAGGTACCCAAGCAATCACAGACTCTTCTCCCAGGGGCACAACCCCATGTCTTCATTCTCAGAGAACATGACTCCTCATTTCTTCAACACCTATTCTCTGTGTAACTGAGTTGCTAAGAAAGTTTCCAGAGCTGCTCTAATCAATAGCGCTGCGAGACCACCATCTTGGTAAAACTGGGACCCCTGGGACCACTGAGGCATCTCTTCCAAAGAGGTTGTGAAGAAATTAAACAGTGGGAGCTTCCACAGACGGTACACCTGGAGCTGCTGTTCAACAGCCTTTTACTGCTAGACTCCTTACAGGAGCCAGAGGAGTCAATCAGGGAAATCAATGTTTGAAAAATACTCTGGAAAGTCATTCTACCCCATTACACAAGGCAGAAATAACCACACCTAAAATCACTGCTGGCTGGCTTGTCTAAATGTATTCCTGAAAACAGGATTCGAAGCCGTCTTCCATGCATTTGAAGACTGACTACATCCTAACACAGTTTGGGATCCTCTCTGGTTGCAGTAGATAAAGCATACTATCCAGTATTAACAGTATTTTTTCCACTCTCAGTAGTAGTAATAATAATAAATATTACAAAAAAATATTTAGACTTTATCGCTAACTTCATACACATGCCACAGAAAGGATGGTACGCAGAATAAGTAAGGAAGAATCTGCGTACAGGCTGTTTTGGGGTCAGGGCAGAGCTGGTTACAAACCCTGTTTACAGAAGATGATACTCAGCTGCTACACGCTTACTGCCTAGGCTTAGGCTATCCATTTATGAACATATCCAACAACACTAAAAGTTAAGATTTTTTAAAAAGAGATCTCCAAGGAGATCCCCAGACTATACAGGCTGACTTATAAGAAGTCTTAATACAGAAACAGTGAAGAAAACAATTACTATGAAAGGGTTAAAGGACGATTTTGATATGCGTAGGTTCTAAATAATTAGTTTCCCTCAAGCTGAATCAAAACACAGAATCAAGATATGGAAGTCTTTGTATGAAATCGAAGAGCAGTAACAAATAACCAACATGATCTGGTCCAATTAACCTCACAAACATCATCTGAGGAGATTACATGTTTGGTTGACAAGGTAATGGTGTTGATAATGATATGTTTAGATTTATGTAACAACTGAATGTTGCATAACATTTCAATTAAAGTATCCAAGCAGTATAAGAACACAACGTATATTAAATGGATTAAAGACTGATCAGCTGCCAAACCACTAAACCTTACTGAAACAGAAGTAGGTGATGCTCTCGCCCACCCAATACACTCCTAAGAGGCACCAGTGCAAATCATTCTTGGCCCCACGTTGTTCTGTATTTTTTTAGTAACCCAAAGGAAAGCAACGTAAAACTAATCAAACCTGCAGGAAAAGATGAGGGTTGTGAGTGGGTAAAAGGATAATTCAAATCACAACTGGACCAAGGGTTAGAGCAGGTAAGAGCAAATCATTTAGGTTTTCACGTGGCCAAACACAAAAGTTGTGTGTTTAGGAGGTGAAGAGGTAACAGAACCGAATCATGCCACCCAAAGGACCTAAAGAAACTCAAGAACAAAGTTCCTGAATTGGTAATGGTGGTACGTAATCTCTTGCTTACATACCTCAGGAACTAGGAGGTGGCAAATGCGATGCCATTTTTTAATGGTCAGGGAGGAAGCTAATAGGTTGCTAACCTTATACCCATACTGAATAAATTAGTAGAAGCTATAACAAACAATATAATTACTGGATGAGTCTTCTTCAGAAGTGTCAATATTGCTTTTGAAAACAAAAAAATCAGACCTTACAAACCCATGAGATTTCTTTGAAGAGATGAACAAGCAAAAACACTGAGATGCTCTCATGCATACCATCTTCCCAGCTTTCTGAAAGGCTTTCAAAAAGTCCCTGCCAAAATCTTTAAAGAAACTTAAACAGAGGGAGCAAAACGGTGAAATTTCTTGCATGGGTAAGTAATTGGGTACCACACGGAAAGCAGGAGGGGTGAGGAGTTGTTACACTGAAGAATATCATTAGGCCACTGCATATACCCACGGTTATGTTCAAACTTGAGGGGGGGGGGGGGGGGGAAAAGTCTAGCAGAACTGCTGTGTGTCAGAACAACAGTCCAGAAGACAAATTTAGCATCTAGGACAAACTTCAGTAACCTAATTTCGGGCTTACATGGAGTTATATAACTGCTCCAGTTCAACTCAGTCATTCAAAATGCTTTCATGCAGTGAGGCTAGTTAATACTGACGGAGTGAAAGGACAGAATTGTAATTATCACATTTTAGCCTGAATGTGTACAACTTGTAGAATCTTATATTACCTGATCAGCTCTCCAATAACCTAGGAAGCTCCAGTGTGTACCAGCTACTCAGAAAATAGGTCATGCAGGAGTAGAAAACCAGGCATCTCTCTTACATTATTGTACTAAATCAATGACCTTGCTTAGAATTACTGATTCAGTTTAAAAAGTAATAGGGTTTTTTAATATAGAAAATAAAAAGGAAAAATAAACTTAAGATACTAAAATTTTCATTTCTAATATATAAATATATGTATACACACACACTCTCTTTCTGTTTTCTAGCATTTAAATTTAAGGCATCTCATATAAAAATTAAAATTGACCTCTCTCTCTCCTCATAAGCTGCTTTGGATGTACATTTTCTACCGAGACTCAGATGTCTGCCAAAACCCTGGTGATTTTACTATTCAAAAATGAAAAGATAAGTCTGTAAACAGATACAATATAGATTTTAACAATTATAACTTCTTTAATCGAAAGCTTGATTGGAACGGAGGTAAAAGCAGCATGAACAACTGGCATTTAAGTCTTTTCTGACACAAACCAGAACCTACTTTCAGAACTGTTTTTTGTTAGATCTAGGGAATAAAGGCTTTTGGATTTTCAGCTTTCATACTGAGTATTAAACCCCGTGGAGTCAACACTGCCAATAGAGTTAGTCACATGGGCATATTTTTGGTTATGTTTTAGCATGAATATTAACAAAAATTAAACAGTAAAGCTGGTGGTTTTTACACAGTATTTTGCACGAGTAGATAGAGCAGATATCAAAGCAGCATATAGCAGTCTATTCTAATGACAAGTGGTTACAATTTTTTCCTTGTAGGTGATCAGTTGATCCCTTCATGCCCAAGGGAAAACCCTTGCGTCTGCCCTCACACACGATCCTCAACACATGGAAGACACCCTTTCGTGTATTCGGGACAACAAAATGCCATGGCTCAAATGCTCTCAGCCATGACTGCTCTCCCCCGCTCCCCACAAACACTTTTTAAGGTTTACAAATATCTCCTGGGCTATGATTATTGCTTTTAATACACTGAATATGTTAACACTCACTCGCGGAGGGAGCTAAACTGCACTTCAGTTGCAATGGAAGACTGCTGGAGGACAGAGGAATCACAGCGTGCAGTCCTCCAGCTCCTCTCATTCCTACAAAGAGAGCTTCTGCCTTTCAGGAACCCTGCTGACCTGCTTGACAAACTGGGATGTAGGCAGTGAAATATCATGTTCCTCTCTGAAATGGTTTAACATAAATGTAGGTACTATACAGTATTTATTAGTGCCCGGTGACGAGACTGAAGCACAAGAATGCAAGAGGACAAATACCCACGGCTGTCAGACGAAGGCTGCTTTAACCCAGCGTGTTGTGTCTGACCAAGAATTGAGAAAAGTATAGAAATAAAGAAATTATAGAATGCTCCTTCCCCAAAACATTTCCATCTGCCTGCCTAGGCTACTTACTGTGAGCTTACGCTGGCTAAAAACGGCATCTACACCAATGACCCCAATGGCAGTGGATGAACTTTCGCTCTATACAAGAGACGGGCATATGGCATATTTTGACTATCACAGAATTTTTCCTGCTTTATTTTATATTTCTTTCCTACTGATTTCTGAAATTCTAATCCCCTTTTTGAGTAACAGTGATTATTAAATTAACATTTACACAGAAGTATCCAAAACAACTCTTTCCTGGCTAAGGCAGCTTTCTCCTTCATTCAACTTTGAACTTACTGGTACAGAATTTAACTCACCAACTTTTTAGATCTTGTTTACAGGATAACTCTTTAGGAAATTTTGTAATTCTTTATGACCATCTTTATCACCAAAAATAATTTTTTACTGCTGTAAAAATTATCGGTTTTCCTAACCATTTACAAATAGGTTCAACAATTTTGATGCTTATGTGATTTCACTGCTAGCCTCCCTGCCATCTGAGCACAGGCCAGGAGCTGGTTAATGAACAGAATCATCAATCCCTCCTACTCCATGACTGCTTAGTTTCCAGAAGAGATTCTAGAGGAAGGAACACCGTCAAAAACGTTTTGGAAGTTCAAGTATACTATATCAGATGACCCTTAAAAATATATTCAGTTGATTCATGGAAGAAGCCTAAAGGACATAGAAACCACAATTTCCCGCTACAAAAGCGGTGATATTTCTCGTCCTAACGATATCACATTATTGATGTATCTACTAATTCTGTTGCGTCTTTGCTCTCAGGCAGCTCGCCTGGATGCATCACAAACTCTCTCATCCAGCCACCCGACGCCCTTCCCCAAACCCAAGTCACTGTCCGACACCTCCTACTCCTGCGACACCCAGGCTGCTCGAAGCGGCTGGGAATGCTTGCACGTTACCATCTGCTCCTGCTTAGGAGCAATCGGCTACTCTTCATTTATCTGCTTGTACTTATTTTGCTGATACTCTAATTTGAGAGAGTACCTGGCTATACAGCAAACACAGCTACCCAATAAAAACACTCAAAAGAACCCTAAAAAGGAAGATTTACTAGCAAAATACAGGGTATATGCCCTAGCAATTATGGGAACAGGTATCATTAAAGAGGCTATAGAAGCAAGAGCGAAGTTCAAGAATATCTGAAGTGTCAGAAAATAAATTAACTGCTTATTTTCTAAAACTTTCTGGACAGAAGTGATAGCTAGTTAGTATTGGAGGTGCCTGACCTGGTAACTGCAGATTGTCCTGTTATCTGACATCATAGACAGGTTAAAGCTGACATTTTACTATTTACTGTTTTACTGTTTACTATTTACTATACACTATTTACTATTTGACTTCCTCAGCCTGGGATGTCCCTGTACTAAGTGGTGTAGAAATATACAGGGGATATACAGCAATGACCTGGATAGCGATATGTCATTTCCATGAAAATACAGAGAGCAAAACATTCCCGAACCCCAGCGGCCATGATAATTTCCTAAGCTTACTGCATTTCCATGCCAATATTAAAAACAGAAGCAGCAACAGGTATATCCAAGCAGACAGCAGGACTGCTGCCTCTAAAAGCAGTTTCTCAACTGCAGTAGCAGTTCAGTGTTCTGAATAATTGTGATTATATTGCACTAAGCTTTGTCATCAGTGCATTATTATAATATTAAAACCAATGTTAAAATATTATCCCCTCTCAAAACAGAAATGGTATCTTCAAAGACCTTTGGTGTATCGTAGCTCCTGCAGGCGTTCCAAGACTATACGAATGGATTGCCAGTTTACGTTTGGCACGCTTACTGTAGAAGTTCTGCCAAATCCGTCTTCTGCAAGAGCTTAAGGGACAACCAACCAATTATTTATGTACATAAATATTTTGACAGCTTGTAAAAAACAACATACAACTATTTTAAATCCAGAAACGTAAATGCAAAATTACTGCACACACCCCTAAACAAATAAAATAACAATGGAACAAACCCAACCAAAGTCAACAGCAGCCAGAAGTGACGCGTGCCCTACCACTCTACTGACAGCAGGAGGGAATCGGGAGTGCGCACACCAGTAATAAGAACCCACAAAAGGCAGGCAGCTGTATACGATGGTGTTATATGTACCACACCACAGAATGCACGTGAAGTTTCTCTTGTCTGTAGATTTAAGTTGGCAACCCTGTATCACATACTCGATATTTTATTTGGTTTCCATAAGATGTGATAATATTATGGCACGTTTTCCAGAAAACTGAGATCATTTCACTTTGGTGGAAAGAATATTTTTGGCTGGTATGCCTGAACCTGAGGCACAAGGGCTACGGGAGGCTTTCATGTGGCGCTGTACAGGAACACTGCGTCACCCCTGAACACAGCAGATATGCTATCTCAAATTAACACAGCTAAGCCCTTCCAGGTGCCACACAATCTGCTCAGTCTCCTTGTCCCTTTCACATGGCTGACACCCCAAAATCCTCTGCCTAATCACTCTTACTTCTCCGTCCTCACTGTGAGCACAAAACCCCACAGCATCATTAAAACAGAAAGCACCTGCAATTAAAGGCCTGAACAATTTGAACCAGGTCTTAATTTGTGTTCGGACTCAAATCATTTGGCAACAAGATCAGAAGAATCAATATGGCACAAAGAAACCAATTTAATTGGAGAGCTGAGGTTTTTGGTCTTGCAGGTTCTCCCTGGCAGCCGTTCCATCTCAGAACAGAACAAACACCCTCCTGCCTTCGTGCTGGGAAGCCTGGTCCTGTTGGGTTTTTCTGGAATAAAGAACAAGCTGGGCCACCTCTGCACAGCTTTCTTTTGGGAATCCCAGGACATATTTGCTTTATCTGTTCTCTGCTGTTTAAGCCACACTCCGTGCCCAGACAATAAAGAGTGTCCCACAGTTCAAACCAGCAGTTCCACAGATGCATTAGTTCGCCCGTCCTAAACAGTGTAACTAAACGTCATTTGCTGTCTTAAATTATTTGCTTCTGGCTGGGGAAGAAGTCTTTGCCACATCTCAGATCAGGATTTTAACTCGAGACATACTATTGGCAATGAGGGCCTAAAAAAAAAAAAATAAATTTCATTGTCCTTATTTGAACAGTTTTTCAACTTTGCATTCAGTGCCTCCTGGAAAAAAGTCACAGCTGGCTGGACACACTGTGTTTTCCCCAAAAAACATGTCTGATTTAAAATTTCAAAATCATGGAAAGCCTTTTCAGGTTCTATGGAATTTTAGGGTATCCTGGGAGCATTTTCCCCGCTGTCAGGCATTTCATCCCATGAATCCTTCAAGGCAACCTAAGATAGATGATAAACGACAGATGATTTTAGTGCCAGTTGTTCCAGGTTCATCTTCTAAACGCTGTCTCCCAAGGTGTTTGGTATCAGAGATTACTTAAGTGAAAAAGAAATACTTCTGATTGGAGTTTTTGGGTTTTCTTTTGTCTTTCTGAAGAGACTGATTGCTCTGACCATAACTTCACATTGCCAGCTTTGAAATGGGAAACAGACACTTCCACATTTGACAATGTTACAACCTTTTAAAAGTCATCAAGAATTGCCTACCCCCCAGAAAAAAAAAAAATGCACTTGCACTTCAGTATTTCCTGTTACTTACCCTCAGAAACTTGGACAAATATCATTTCAGTAAAAATGATTACTTTGCCCAGACCTTGTTTCCAAACAGTACAGTTTAATTTTCAAAAACGCTTAAAAGCTATTGAATTATTTTGCATAAGGACAACTTGATTTGTTACCATGTCACACAAAAAAATCCCTGCTCGTAGCTAGTAGAAAATCCAGTCCCATCTGCCCAGGTCTCGTTGCTGTAGTAATAAAGCCACACAGGCATTAAAGGCTTTTCTGCAGTGGATGTGCCTGTCACAGGGTTCATATTTGGGATTTTTTTTCTTTTTTATTTTCTTCTGATTGTGCCAATTTCTTTAAGTTTTTAAGAGTATATAAATACAATATAATTTTTTTTTTTCCGAGCATTTTCACTTCATCTATTTAAAAATATTTAAGCCTTTTAATTGACTTTTGTAATCTGTTATGCTAAACACAACTGCACAGGAGGTTTCTTGGAATCGCTGAGTGAGTACACGGAAAGGAGAGCTACACATCAGGGAGTTCCCGAGCTTTCTTCCGCAAGAGAAAAGAAAACACCCACAAAGAACACACAAATACCTCCTGAGCTGGCTCGTACTAAGTTGTTACTAATCGCTGAATGAGATTCTTCCCAAGAAATTATTACGTTCATCAGAAACTTCCAGATTATTTGGTTATTCGTAGTAAAATACTGATTTGCCTGGTTTTATATTTTATCCCTCAGTAAGAAAATAATCAATAGAACTGTGGTTTGAAGTTCAGTATCTTAGTTATTTAAGGAAGTAGCTTCTAGTCATATTTGTCTTAAATCCCTCTGCTATTAAGAACTGTAAATTAACCTCAGACAGATTAGCACTGGTATATTTGGCTATAGAATATTTATAGCAGGAACTTGGATGCACAGTACATACATGCAAAACCTTTGAATCACTGCTAAAACAATTACTGTTTCCATCCCCTTATCTTCAGATAAGACTAATGTTTTAGGTGAATGTTTACAGGCTTTATTTCTGCTAAAGGGGAATTTCCCAGAGGCTGGAGTAATATCCCTTTATCCTATCCTACTGTTTAATAATAGCCCTTCCTACAACTTCAAAACACATCTAAACACTACGGCAAAGCAAAACTTCTGAAAGTTTAAACTTGCTATAGAAACAATCTTCACCAAGAACGCCCTGGTCAAAGCAGTCTGTAAAGCACCAAGCGTGAATCAAGTCCATCCCGATCCGTGTGCTGTAACTGAGCACCCGTCCTGCGGCTGGGGACCCGTTCATCCAGCGCAGCACAAGCGCCCTGAGCGAACGCAGGAGGCGGCAGCAGCCTGCTCCCTGCACCGCCTGTGCCGCCTCGAGCGAGCACAATGCGTCCGTGGGGTCTCGCTGTGAAACAGAGCAGGACACTGAACAGGGTTAAATTCAAATCTGGTAGAAAAGCATGATTTTAAACCTCATGGTTCTTCCAATCTTACGCTGAAGTGCTCATGAAAATCCAGTGGCAGAAAAAGACACGGGGCCGGTGTTGTACAGCCCTGCACTTGCAAACGCAGGCCGTTCTTTCAGTCGGTGGAATTTTGCCTGTACAGCTACTCCAACCTGCACAGCATCAGAGTCGGGAACACAGCCAAGACATACCCACCTGTATAAACGGGCCTTGCAGGTGTGCAGAAATTCCAGACGTTGCCTACAAATCTCTAAGTTTCTTTAGTTTTGCTGTACTTTTGCATTTTTTAATTAATATTTTCTTCTAAGAACAAGAACTCTTACCATACAAAAAAAAAAAAAAAAATCAGCGTAGTAGTTACTGTTGAAGTAACCCATCCATGCCTCCCCCTAGCTCCGGCTATGGGCAATGTAGCATAATCAGTTTTTGGCAAAGCATGCTTAATTTTTGAAAGATCCTGATGTGAACAATTTTATATGCAATAGCATTGGGAATACTATATCATAAGGAAAATCTGAATGTGTGAAATTAGAATGCTACATGAATGTTAGGTTTATTCCACTGTTAAGCTTAAAGTACAAACTTGAAATCAAAGTAGTAAGAACACATTCAAGCTTTCAAGAGAATATCCCAACAAGCATACAAAACGCGTAGGGATGAAGAATTCAAGACTGCCCTTTATGAAGATGTAACCAGCTTTGTGGGCAAGAGAAGCGCAGTGGATGTTGATTACCTTGACTTTAGCAAGGCTTCTGACACAATCTCATCGCTAAACTCATGAGATATGGTTTGAATAAGTGGACAAAAAGGGTGGGTGGAAAGCTGGCTGGACCACCATGATTAAAGTGTTTTGAGGACTGGTATGAGGTCCTGCCAGTGGCCAGCTGCTAGGAGTGCTTCCCAGAGCTTTTTAGTGTTTAACAGTTTTATTACTGACCTTGACTACAGTACAGAGTGCGTGTTCAGTAAGCCTGCAGATGATAGCAGGTGAGGGGAAGCAGGTGCCATGCTTGAGGGCAGGGCTGCTGTCCACAGGGTCCTCAACGGGGTGACAGACACTCCCGCAGAAAAATGAGACAGCAGTGTGCCCTTGTGGAAACAAAGACGATCGCACCCGGGCTCCATTAGCAAGACAGTAGCCAGCAGGGCAAGGGAAGCGATTATTCTCCTCTCTTCATCCTCTGTGAGACCACACCTGGAGCGCTTAGTCTGGTTTTGGGGCCCCAGTACAAGAAACATCTCAGATTGGATCAGTTCCAGCAGAGGCGGCCTGAAGTGTCACAGGGCTGGAGCACAAGGATGTACAAGGGAAGGCCAGGGGAACTCTGCTCAGTCTTAAGAAGAGGGGGACCTTATTACCAGCTTTATCTAACGTAAGAGCAGAGGGAAGACAGAGCCAGGCTTCCTGGAGGTACGCTGACACCAGAGTTAATGGGCACAACATGTAACAAGGGAAACTTTGATTAGATATTAGGAGAAATTTTTTCACCATGAGGGTGATCAAACGCTGAACCAGGGGCCCAGAAAAGCAGTGGGATTCCAACCCTGGAGATCCCGAAGGCTTGACTTGTCAAGGCCCCGTGCCACCTGGTCTACATGGGCCCTGGGCTGGACCACAGAGCTCCACAGGTCCAAACTGACCTGATCTATGGTAGTAGTGATGGCCCTCAAAGCAGGCGACATTTGCCAACAAATGGCTTAGAACAGACATATTTTTAAAAAAATATTTTATACTGAAAGGCTCTTTGGTCTGATTTACTGGATAATTACACCCATTTTTCTCCGTATGCGTTTTCTGATTCACCAGAATTGAAGCTGGAGGCAGACTGAGTAAGGACAAGATTGGTAGCAACGGGAAACCAAACCCACCCCCCCACTCACACATGCTGTCACGTTAGCAATATGGAAGATTGTTCTCTTCCGCGTTGCAGGGCAACGAGTCTTTGCTGGTGTGATCTATCTGATGAGTAAGCACTGCTGGAGCACAGGGACTGCTCAAGGCGATTCCACTGTAAAGACAACATACATCATTCACCTCCCTTCCCTCCGGTGAATGCCAGTGGGAACATCTCCTGTCTTGGGGAGACTATCAGTGCCTTTCAGAGAAGTCAAGGATGACTTAAGACAATATTAATAAAAGTCACATACAAGAAATCACTGTCAGTGCTGACAAAACAGATCAAGACACGTTGCATCTTTGCTTTTTGTGAAACAATTATGGTGAAGCTTTGATGTCCTTGAACCTTGACTATTTAGTTTAGCTATAAGAACGAGGCCAACATCACTGAAGTTTAAAAACTGGGTGTCAGTGCCGATTGCAGCTTCTGCCATGTCAGACGTGGCCAGAGTTACTGCTAGTGCTTTGTTTCTCCCTAGAAGAATTTGACAGGGGGAGTGATGTGTCATGTCGTGACCGCTCATACTCAGTGGAGTCATTAGAAGGTGTTTTCAGCATGCCAGTGACATCCAATTATAATTTCTCCTCTAGCTGATTAGAAAGTTCAGCGTCTCCACCTATGACTAGTTAAGACAGATCAGAGAAAGCTGGCTGGAAATCAATCCAGGTAACGCCTGAAACTTAGAGCTGGGAGGCAGCTGAATGAGGTAACAGGCAGTGCCAGTCTTTTGAGTGCGAGAGCATTCCCTGCAATGTATCACGACTGAGCTGACATTTAGCTGTTAAACTAGAAACAGTGAAAGCCAACTGTTTATCACTTATTATCAATTAATAGCTGTATCCTGGCCTTTCCGATGCAGATCTTCCAGCGTTTTCCAGGACTCTGTTTGCAGACTCTCTGCAGCGCTGCAACGTGCTGCACGCAGGACTGCTCTGACGTGCCTGGGGAGAGAGCTCGTCTGCCGCGATGGCAGCTGGCAGCACGATTTCTGAGCAGAGCGTGCCACAGAGAACGCAGCACCACACACCCTGCCTGTGCTGGGTGGCCATCGCCAGCGCTAAGCAAAATGTGCCACGATGACCGTGACGTAAGAAGCCATAGTTTTGGGTCCTGCCCGTTGAAGGGACGTCCGCTCTGTTCAGTACACAGCGGAGAGCGGAGGTAGGTGAGCTGGGCTGTCTCATTCCCCTGAGGGACAGCAGGCAGACATATCTCTGTAAAAGGTCTGTAAAAACTTGCTTGTGAAAGCAAGCATTTCATACTCTGCTTTGCTTATTATTTTTGGCACCTACTTTGGCAGAGTTTGGTGGAGAAGACTGAAGACTCGCTTGGTGACTCACAAATTTGCCCTGTAAATTATTTTAAGGGTGCCAGATGTTGGTTTAGCATCTACAACTTTGAAGGCGCTTGGGAACCTAAACAGACTTCTGGTATCCATACAGTTTCCCAAAAGGAACTTAAGTCACAAATACTTCAAGTGCCTGATTTGGTGGTGGGGAGGGAAGTCCTCAATTAGAAGAGCAATTCTACATTTTTTAAACCATTTCTTTGCCTCTTGACTTCCTTCAGCTCTCTCTACCTGAACTCTCCCCAAAGTTCTCCCTCTCTGCAGTACTTGACCCTACCTTGGGAACACGGACTCTCAAAGAAGAATGCCATTGTTCTGTGATGAAGTGGAGAAGCTTATCTTAGCTCTGAAAGTCTGTTTACAATTTTCCATTAATGCACGCTCCTAGCAAGGAGTACAACTACAATGTGTCTATTCTCTTCCTTGATTAGTCTAGTTATTCAGGAAACTCTGGCAGCTTAGCAACAGATTCTGATGACCTAGAAAACTTCAACACACTAAAAAGCAACGTGTGCGGAACACAAAAGAGCTACACTGGAGGAAAAAATAGTGTGGTGAACAACTGAAGTCTTCAGGTGCTGTCAACAGATCTACCCCTACACGCATCTTCTTGTATGGCGTATCTGCTATCCATAACTGCTAGCAAACAAAATTCTCATCTCCCAAATGGTTTTCACCCATGTTTGTTTGACTGCCCTCCTCTTATCCTTTAATTCTTAGGAAGGTTTTAATTAAAGCTTTTACAGAAAACAAACCAAAAAGCCTCAAAACACAACCACCTTAAAACATGCAATGCATTCCCGCATCGTTTTTATGGGATACATTTAATGGACATACATGATACGAAATTATTTCTAATTCCTGTTACACTCTGGAATAGTTCTAATACCACTCTCGCTGACTTTGCTCCTTGACATATATAGTTCTTGTATTTAATGTCGTTTTGTAAAAAATTGATACTTGAATCCATTAAACCAAGAATAATTTATGGGTGGGCTTTTCTTCTCTTCAGGGAAACACTAACTGTTTTTAAGCAATTTCTGTGGAAAAGATTAAGAATTACAGTATACCAGTGGAAGACATTTTGAAACAAAATTAAATACACATTACTCATTTCACAATGCCTAACTTAGCCCCACGTAAACACTTCCCCACTTTTTGTTTCAGCTGACCAGACAGAACTAGAGCACTCATTATTTCTTAAATATTCAACTGGGCATTAAATACTTGGGCATGTTTACAGCCAGCCAAACGTAAATACCTTACCTGTTCATGTCTCATCAGTTCTATCATTTCCATAACACTGACAAAATGGTAGCAACGATCTGAGTGATCAACCATGGATGTCGGAAAAGCACGATTCTGCCAAATTCTCCATTCAGACAAGGAAAGTTCATGAGTTGCCTTCTCTTCATGCTTCTGCAGTTTGAAATTGAGATTGGCAAGGAGATTTTAATCAAGAAATTGTTTAGCAAAACTAATGTCTACTTTTCTGTCAGAGACAATAAATACTCTGAATGTAGAAAAATATCTGAACATTATGACAAAGGTTTAAGCCTGGTCTAAAATAAAAACAATTCTGTGCTTTCTGCTGTCACAATTTTTCATGGAAGATAGGTTGTTTTAAGTGGTGAAATGACATAAAAGCTCCTAATTTTTTCTCCGAGTCAAAAAAGAGCTTGTAAAACTTGAGGTTTTCTTTCAGTAACACTTTTATAAAACAAGGAAATGAAAAAGTGTGGATACAATACCTACATGAATACAGCACCCTGCATGGAATTCTTAGAAACAGGAACAGAACTTACTGGATACTGAAAGACTTTTAAATGTACTTTTAATTTACAGACCTCAAAGACCCATTTCAAGCATCTAATTCCTAATTCTTATCCTCAAAAACCTACACATAATTCTCAAAATTGCATTCTTAATATAGACCTCCTTCAAATTCATAGTTGACTTCATTACTTAGGGTATCCTTTAGGCCTCATGTCAAAGGAAGCATTACATTTAGGTTAAACTCACTGATATTTCTTCCAGGTTTTCTAAGGTTTCAAACTGAATTTGCGGCAATATCGGTTCCTTTACTCCATCACTTTCCTTAATCCTGTAAAGTCTGTCCCATATTTCAAATTCCTCAGGCGACAGAGACCAATTCTCATGACAGTGTATTTGCTTTTGGCCTACGGGGGGGGAAAAAATAACAGGAAAATGTTACCTATTTGAAGAAAAAGGATACACAGAATAAAAAGAACTTTGTATGGTACCAGTCAAAAGAAAAAATACCTTCTGTGTGCCACAAGCAAAACCAGATATAGAGAATCTGATGTCAGAAACAAGTATCAAACCAGTATTGTATGTGTTATAATTATGGATAAATCTATCCATTAAACGATTGTTTTGGGGGCAGGTATCATATAAACAAAGATATAGACAGACAATAAATAGAGGCCCTGAAGACGGTATAGCAAACAGGGAAAGCATATGGCTTAAATTTCTAAACGTGTGTCACAGACCTTGGAGAACAAACTGAAAATAAGTAAAAGCTTTTTTTGTCCCCTTTCCTCCCCCCCCCCTTTTTTTTTAAGTTACTCCTTAAATACTGGAAAGCAACATTAATTTGTTATGACAAAAATATTTGTTAGTCATTTTTTGAAGCGATCTCCTCTATTAAGGACATGCAGATAAGTAAGAGGACAGGAACAAAAGTACTATGAAAATTCCCCAGGAACAGGGAAAGAAAAAAAGAGGCTCATGAGTTATTTAGACTCATAACTGCAAGTGGGAAGTATAGAGCACCTGTGAGCACCAGTGCTAGATAAAACAAGTGCTCGTGTGGCAGCTTACTGAAGGCAACGCCCGGGTGCTGCCTGGCTCTGAGCGAGTACGCTCCAGTGACAAGGAGGAAATGGAGTCATTTTTGGCAGTCTGACAGCAAGCCTTGATACCACCGCTACCCAAAAAAATGCCAAATCCCTCAAAACAGCCATCAGTGCGAACAGCAAAGGAGCATCCAGAGAATCAGTGTTAAGAGCGTGTTAAGAATGCGATTGCTTTTAGCCCAGATGTACGAAGCTTGGAGAAAAATAATCAAGTTAATTTGACAATCACTCTGCAGACAGGATTTGGGATGAATCTGCAGCCAACACCCTATTCTGAATTAATGCCACGCAAGAGGAATCAGCCTGCACCTCTCAATCCTCTCAAATTACAATCGCCAGAGACTGTGTCTCTGCAGGATGGTGTGACAATGTTTATCAGAGACTCAAAAACAGATCCCTGAGAGTTCAGAGTAGTAGGTTCAAGTCCCCTTCAGAAAAAGTCTTTCACAGCTGGAAAAAACTAACCAACACTGAATTTTAAGGCCGTTGTTGAAAAAATCCAGAAGATCAATATTGCTACTAAAATATTTTTGACTCAAGTCTAGGAGATGTTAAGCTCCTTTATAGCTAAGACAGTTCAAGGACCCAGTAGAAAAAAAAGAGAAACCTGAAGGAAAATATCATGGTTTAACCCCAGCCAGCAACTAAGCACCACACAGCCGCTTGCTCAACATAAGAACACTTATCAGAAAAGCATACCGCACAGCATTTCGTGTTGTTTGTAAGAGCAGTTAAGTATTAGGTCTGCTCTAGCAGTTAATATCCAGCAGCCACACATCAAGACAGAACATGTCAATCTTGGATCAGCACAGAGTTCTGGACAGTGTTGCCTGGACGAGGTAGAAAGGAAAGGCCAGAAAGAGTCCTCAGTTGTAAGCAAAACCTAATGTCCTTGGTCAGTCCAAAGTGACCTCTACTGCCTCACTTAAGACTTATCTTCATAAGCAAGAAGCAAAGAGATGGCCTACCGAGGAACCAAGAATGCATTTTCAAACAGCAAGTTGTTAGCAAAAAGCGGGCACCAGCAAAAAACTTTGTAGACCAACAGATCTAGTTTGGGTTCCCTCTTGCTCTTGAAGGTGATTGTCCAGACAGTGTAACTTTCCTGAACACCTCCGGTGATGAACTCTTGCCATCCAGACACATCCAGGGAAACAGCGAGAACAACGGATGACTTCAGTTCTCTGTGTTACAGCTCCAGAGGACAACGCCTTTGACAAAGACAAGAGAATCCTGCGATACCATCTGCCTAAGTAATACACGGTCCAACATCACACAGGCACGAAGGCCTCCAGCAGCTGGCAAAATGTGGTAACAGACACATCCCGTAGCTCTGGGCTCAATAACAGAGGTCCTAAGCTTCTGTTTCTGAGCAGAATATTTTGGGCTGTGAAGACAACAGACTCTGTACATGAGAAAGCACAACAGATCTCCCTGCGAGAGGGCAATGGAAGGGAACCCCCTTGGCTGGTAAAGCAGAGGAGCAATACGGTCCAGCAGGCAGCAGGTGAATGCCCAAATTACGGGTTGCTCAGCTGCTCCCTTCACCAGAAACAATAATTTCTACAGTGCGGGGAAAGGTCTGACCATCTCACCCAAATGCACGGATATCTCTGGCTAAGGGAGGAAAGGAGGAGCTGAAGTCTGCTTTCAAACTCTTTTCCAGCCATACAACCTAGTCGCTGTTACACAGGGAGGGAAACTAAAGCAGATCTCACACTGAAGGAAAATTACCGTAAAGCAAACAATTCTGCAAGTTCTCACTTCTGCTTTTTAACATTTTAACCCTCTCTCCATTGTTGTTCTACTCATCTTAGACGAGGAAACACACCCTAAGCGCTGGCAGGACTGACGTTTCACCTCAAGTGAAACCTAACTCAAATGGAAGGAAACAGGGACACAGACAAATACGACTGCTGCCAGCATATAAGTAAAATACAATTTCAGACTTAAGGGCTAGCGAAGACAAAACAAAACAAGAAAAACACCTTATATTTTCAGTGTTCACAAACTACAAATTCAAGACCCCATTCTTAACAGAAGGAAAAAGAGAGTTCTGCAGAGCACTCTGAAATAACAGTTTGCTAAAATACAGGCAAGCTGCCCAGGGAAACAGCCATGGTTTTGTACTAATCGGGAATCATTACGGCTGAATAGAACACTGTCAATTCTGCAAATTATGAAGTGCTTCATTTTTACAGAAAGCCACAATTCAGGTTACTAAAACTCACTGTGGGGATGAAGAAGAGTTCTCAAAGCTAAAAGCAAACTTAAGAAAAAGATCCAAAGAAATTTCAAAAATACATTGACTAGATTAACAGAAATATATAATGAACAATAACCTATACACTAGTACATGTTCAATTTATAGCTTAGACCATTATAGGTAATATTAGAACAAAGGTAGGAAGTTTACATTCTGGTGGACAGACTCACTTAGGGACTGTAAAACATCACCAGACACACACATCTCATTAATATCCTACAGGTAAGCTCTAGCTTTTTACAGTGTTTTGTAGAAAACTAACCTGTATACTACTGAGTAATTGCAATGTGCCAGAAGCTCTTCTTTAGCTCTTACAGAAGAAAATTCCCATCCTCCTTGAGAATGATTAGGCTGCTTGGATACATAGTTGAGAATTTAGTAGGGCTTGCAGCGATAGGACAAGGGGCATTGGTTTTAAACTAAAAGAGGGGAGATTTAGACTAGATATATGGAAGAAATATTTTACAACGAGGGTGGTGAAACACTGGAGCAGGTTGCCCAGAGAGGTGGTAGATGCCCCATCCCTGGAAACATCCAAGGCCAGGCTGGACGGGGCTCTGAGCAACCTGATCTGGTTGAAGATGTCCCTGCTCATGGCAGGGGGTTGGACTCGATGGCCTTTGAAGGTCCCTTCCCACCCAAACCATTCCGTGATTCTATGATTACCACATCCTGTTGAATTTAGTAATTGGCAACAGCGTCTCCCATTCATGTGAAGTCGAACATGCTCATTTTAAGGGTAATTATCTTTAAGAACATTTTATGAGTTACGAATGCAATGTACTACCAAAGGCAAACATATCACTAAAATCGTTAATGTTATTTTCCATGTTTTTCTCCAGGACCAAAATATTTTCCTTTCCCTTGAACTGGGAGGAGAGCAAGAAGTAGCCTGGAGGGGGAGCAGAAGGTGGATTTAGCCTGTAGCTTAGCAGGGAATTAGTCAGTTCTCAGAGGAATAACCCCTGTTTCAGGGCAAGAAAGAAGGAATTGGAAGCACCGTATTGACCAGGACAGTATAGCCAGCCACCATTGTCATAAACTGTCCCTCTTCTCACTGTGAAGAAAGTTGCTGGTGCAAAAGAAATTTTCAACCGTCCAAAGGTTCCGCTGGTTTACCTACGAAATTATGCGCTACCGACGCAGAATAACGCTTCCTTTACTGGAAGCGTGTGAATGTGGGCAGGGAAGAACGACAGGTAAAGCAACGAGCAATATTGCTGCTGAGGGCACTTTTGGCCCGACTGAAATTGATATTCATGCTCCCATACACAGCAGAAGCGGCTTGTTTGGGGAAGGCATGACTACAGAAGAAAATGCAATCGGTATTTTGGAGAAGCCATGTCATAGGCTGAAAAAAATAATTCACAATAAGTGTAGCTGAAATAAGTTAAAAAAAACCCACCACCTTATTAGGAAAGTTTTGTGTAGCTCTCATCCTGAAAACAATGAAAGGTGTAACCCAAGAAAGGCAGAAGTAAAACACCCTTTAAAAAAATAAAATAAAAAATAAATACACACAAGGAAGCAGGCAGGCGGCTGAATTTTCAGAAGCAAAAGGCCAGATGTTGTCTGAATCAGATGAAGACAGTTCTCTACTGAGAAAAGCAGGACAAGACAAAGCTGGTACAAGGCAGATGTAAAGTGTTTTATTCTTAGCGCAGCACACAAAGCAGTGTGCCTTCCAACTACATGGCTATTGTCAGGACAAGGAATCTGAATTTAAGGAACTGAAGTATATGTGCATAAACACATCCTTGATTAACTGGGGTTTTTTTCAAAGAAAATAAACATTGAAAACAGCAGTCTTCTGCAGTATTTCCATAGTTTTCTGAGAACCACTCAAGAAGGCAATGCACATCATTACGCATGTTTAATTCAAATAGGAGATGAACTCAGAAAATTTATCAGCCATCCAAAGGCCTTGCCACAACTATACGGCATGGGCAACTGGAAAGGCATAAAAACCCCACAAAGGTCTAAAGAATAATTTAGAAAAAGACAGTAAAAGAAGGTTGCATCGTTAAGAGAAAAACAGCAATTAAAGAAATAATGTGAAATTGTAAAATCAAACAAAGCCACAGCTACAGACAACTCCAAATTGATACAGTATGAAAAGGGGGGAGTAGAGTAATTGTGAAGAACCAGAAGAAGAAGAATTAACAAAATGAGATTTCATCTAGACAAATGCAACGCGAAAAGAAAAACAAAAGAAATTATTGATAGCTTGAAATGACATTCAGCTACCAGGAACAACAGGGTACAGGAAGAGCACATTTTAATGCACATTCGCTATTTTTTGCCATGCCTATTGTGGTTTCATGCCTCTCACAGAGCGGGGAGACTGGCAGAGAACTTGCCAAGATAGTCATGTTAGAGATGATTATCCAGATCTTTCAGCACTTTCACCTTTTCAATTATCTTGTGGGATAGTTATTCTCATTTTATAAAGTAAAAAAAGATGAGCATAAAAAACATGAGCTGTCTCCAAAGATTCAGAGATTTTTCCTCCACTGAGTCCAAGCCATTTTAAGTGCAAAACTATTCTTTATGAAATGCTTTTTGATTTTACTGCACTTACTAATATGCTACTCAATTTTAGTAAACTCTTTTAAAAAACACCAAAAAAAAAAAAAGCCAAAAATCAAAACCGAGAGAAAATAATCTCAAATTAGAAGAAATAATATAAGAGGACTGCAGAGTAATGGGATTTTTGCTCGTTGCTGTACTTTTTGAAGAAAAGCTCGTACAACTGAAGAACAGACTTGGTTAGTGATGGGGCAAGACAAGAATAATGGGTCCTTCTGGTACTGACAAACAGATAAAATTTATGAAAGAGGTCTTTAAGTGGAAGGATAGTGTAAAATTAATAGAAATTGAATCAAATTAAGAAGAACAGGAAATATTTAATTTTGACTAGAAAAGGAGGAGAATGCTTGAAATCACTACGATACTTCTGCCCATGATACTTCCATTTCTGTGCACGTGTATTCTTCCACGGACAAACCTGAAGATCAACTGAAACTCAAGAATAAATGAAAAGTAAAAGGGCATAAATAAGAACACACACAGCTTATTCATTACTGCTAGCTTTTTCAATTTTCTGAAGTGGAAGGGGGCACTGAAATGAGAGGAGAAAATGCAAAAAATAAAGACCTCTCTCTTCTTTTTGAGATTTATCTTGAATATCATTAAAATCACAAACAGCCCCTTGCTTCATACAGTAATGAAGGGGCCTTCAACACAAAGCTGGTGCTCAATAACTCGCACTCAGGTAACACTTGTTTGCAAGACGGGCAGTCAATCCTGTTCATCTTCAGCAAGGGACAGACCTCCACGCACTATGTACTTCAATTGTGGCAGCTGCTAACCTATTTCACACAAAAGGAACCTGGTAATTACAGCCTTTGAAGTGCTATTCCCTCAGCAGGAAATATGTTCAGCATATTATCTTCTTTATGCACTTACTGCCTCTCATTTCTATTTTCTAGGACAGACTTACAAACATTCTAAAGTGATTATTTTAATTCCATGTTTTGCTTTGCTTATTTTCTTGCAAGCTGTGTCTGTTTGTTCCATCCTTGGTTTTCCTCAGTGGCCACCATCTGGGCTGTGCACAAAACCCAGATAAGCACGCCTTCCCGCAGGCTCCAGAGGCGTAACGGGAAACGTCATGACCAGGAGCACCATCACAGCCGTGCCGCAGCTGTGTCTGCAGCACATGCATACTCACAAACAGCTGGGGCTGCGGATGGCATGTACAGATTGATTTAGCAATACTAATTCTTCTCCATTGCATTTCTACCCTGCAAAATGGGAGATAGCATGAACTGTTTTGGAGGCCAAAGGGGAAGCTCATTTTTTTTCTGCATGATTTTGTAGCTTGCTTCCCCTTTCTATGTTCAGCCTTTTGTTTGGAAAGAGATCAGATATAGATTTTGATATTAAGAACTTTCGTGATCAGAAGCATTTAAAAACCACTAACTCTAAAGTCTAACTATCCAGATACTGAAATATCAAGTTTCCCAAAGCTTTTAGGAGTTTCTTCTTTCAAGAAGTTGCTATTAGTCTTTACAGAAACCACTTAACCAAAGAGATCGAGCACGACAATTTCCAAGTATTTACAAAACTTAGCTCTTTCTTCCTATCTTATAATTTTGTTCAGTTTACTGAGCATTGCAGTGCCATGTAACTGCATCAGCTAAAGAGCCATTTCTCTTTTTAGATTAATTTTCCTCCAAGGGCGTGTGCAATTCATAAATATCCTACCCTTGACTTCTCCTTTCCCCTACTTCAAAATCCTTTTGCTTTCAAGCATTTCTGTTTTATCGTCATTTGCAAAGGTAGAAGACATACTTTTCTTGTATTAATGAAAACATTAAGCCTAACTGTTAAAGCTCAAAACCAGATTTGGTATCTAATTGTCACTAAACATTTAAGTGACAATTATGCCACCTGACATAGGTATATCAGAAGCCTTCAGAAGATATCATTAACATTTGCCTCTTCTGTTTGTAGCTGGAGTTTCTGACCTGCAGCCACTGACTCCACGAGAAGCACTATGGAGAAAGATGAAACAAATGTCTGATTTGAAGTACAGGTATTTAAGGACAGAACTGTGATTTGAGGATGTTAAAGGAAAAGGATGAGGAATCAAAGCAGCAGTCAGCACAGTGGCACAGTCGAAACACTACAGCTGACAGAAGTTACACATGTGCTAGACCCAAAACTCATGTGAGCAGGCAGTTTTGATACGCTGTAATATAACAACATGAGATAGCAGCTTACGCAGTGCTTAGAAAAACACCATAATCCTCTTACCGGTGACACAGGAAAAGAGAGCAGATTTACGCTGGAGGGAACTAGATCTTCTCTCTTTGGAAAGCATTCTGGAATTGCTTGGTTCATATTTTTCAGCAGTAATAAACATTTTGTGCAACTTTGGATTTATGCCTTCTGGAATCATACGTGGGCTATGCTGGTAAAAATGAAGCATTTTGTTTCCTGAAATAGCTTTGTGGATGCTCCTTTTGTTAGACTGGCTCTGATTATAAGTCTGTAAAAGAGAGGGTAAATCATATGTTGTTGGATTGTTTTTTCACATGACTTGATCAAAAGTAAAAGAACACCTGAGTGGCTGTGGGGTTTCTCATTATTTTGTGTTCCATCATCAAGATGCTTTTTGGGTTTTTTCTTTTCTTCCCCAAACACAACTAAAACAAAAATAGGGCCCTGACAGCCAACCATATTCCCTCTTCTGTGAATATTGTCTGTTAGGTCAGCATAACTGCTTGTGCAAGTTCCTGAACTGCAAGTTCAAGACTTCCAGTATGCCTCCACATTATGGTAACGAAAGCAGAGAGAGCAAAGGAACAGAAGGCCATAGATGAAAATGACAAAACAATATGGTTGTATCGAAAAACTTCCATACTGAAATATCTAAGTCAAATTAAATTTGAGTTATCACGGTTTTGTGCCTAGGTAAAACATTCAAAGCAAATGTAACAAAAAGCAAGGAAGTACTAAAGAACAGTGATTGTTCTTTAAGTTGCAAACAATACAAGATATAAAACAATGTACAGCTTTTTACGCTCTGTAAATAGATCAGAAGTAGGCACAGCGCTTGAGAGAAAAAGAAACACAGCCCTTACCTGGGGGAATTTACAATCTGCAATAGATACAGGGATGATGTAAATTAGATTACATCAGAAACAAAGAAAGGAGGTCAAACAAAAAAAAGGCACGAGATTATTTGTTAATGCCATACACGCTCCAAGTCCTTTTAATTACACTCCATTTTTATTGTGCAAGAGCGAAATCAAGACAAAGATGGAGAAACTAAGGAAAGAAACTGGTCCCTCCTCTGAACATTTCTTGTCCTAATACTCTTCTCCGGGTCTCTGTTACAGGTCACCGATGGAGACAGCGCGCCCAGTTAGGTAGACTAAGTGCTCTGACTGTGACAGTACGGCAGCGATGTTCTTCTGAGAAAGATGATCTTTGGAAGCCAGGATTAGAGGAGACAGACACAAAAAGATGCTCTCTGAATAAAACTGGAAGAGGTTAATGGCTAGCTCTATTATACTGTCCCTCAGGCAGTCCAATAAGTATCTTTTAATCCTAGAATAGGCAATAAAGTCTTTTTATGGAAAAAAAATGTATTACCAAATTCATTGCTTAAGAGAATTGTTACTTTACTGTCACTGAGACAGTATGTGTCCTTTTCCTTTGCTTCACGGGGTGCATCAGCTTGGCCTGACCGGAGCCTGAGAGGCTGTGAGCCCCCTCTGCCTTTCTCTCTGTACCGGTTTAAATCTGCAGCTACCAGCCCCCTTCCACATGCGGCTGAGCTGTCACAAGATGTTAAAAAGCCCAAATCAAACCACAGCACATCTCGGAATACGGCCGAACTATAAAGGCAGAAGATCTATAAGCCGAATGCTCAGAGAACCCAGGGCATTAGCAGGGTGCAAGCGTGTGACGCGCACTGCACTGCGGAGACGCGGCGCGCATTTCCGTGGGACAGCTGAACCCGCGGGGAAACACATGGGGAGGAGAGGGCTGGAACAGAGCAACGAACACTTCTGCAACAGAAATTCCTGTCAAATGTCAAACTTCTAGACCTAGATTTTCCAATTTTTCCCAATAAAATTTCTTCAAAAGCTTTAAAATTCACTTGAAGTGGCTTGATTTTTTTAAAAAAAGAAAAACAAATTCCTACAAATTAATATGAGACCATTAATTACTTAGCTGCAAGTTATGTGATGGGGAAGTATCTCCACATTAACAGATCTGGAAGGAGATACAATAAAAAAAAACCCCAAAACGCACCCAACCAACGCCAATATTGTTCAGCAATTAAAATTATTTCATGATCTCAAAACAAACAAAAAAAATATATAAAATTACTATCCTACCTGGGGGAAGGTTCTGCTTCAAAGATTTCTGAGAAAAATCTGAAGAACCCAGTAATCCAATTGCTTAAGTGAAACTCCAAGAAATTTAAGGGGCCATTTTAATATCCCATTACAGAGCAGAGCTTTCAGCAGTAATCACTCTTCACAAGCAGCATGAGAAAATATCTATTTACAAACACCATTCACTTTTATCATTTTTAACTCTCATCCCTTCAAAGCAGTTTTTTTCCCCTCGGGCAGGATTCTTTGGACCCTCATTTAGAATTAAATCCCTGCTGCCTACAAATTTAAACCAGAGGCACATCATCAAGTGGAATAAATGAAATAATAGCAAGACTCTGAAATTTTGGGTTTACAACTAGCTTACACAGATTCAGACTTCTCTGTCATGAAACCTGGATCCACCTCAGAACCAACCTCGCAAGTAAACAAAACCAGCGAAGAACAAAATCAATTTTCAGCCAGAACAGCGAGGTGCACCCCAAAAATGGCTTGCGTTCCAACAGGAGTTGCACGACGAAACTGTAAAGATACCGGTTCATATTACTCTGCAACCAGCCTCACCCACGGGTGATGTCAACAGGGACTGCCTTGCCTCCTCCTACCTAAACCCTGCCCGCCAGCATCCTTGGGTCAGGCCTGGCAATCGCGCGGCTGCGGGATGAAGCTGGGCAGTGTGCTGGTACAGCTGAAGATCGCTTCTCCCGGCTCAGGACTCATGGCTTACATTCCCACTGGTACATTAGTTTCCCAAGGGGCAGCCTGCACTCAGAGACGATTAATTATACTCTGAGTTGAGTGCTGAGGTTCAGGAATTTAGCAAAAGTAGATTTCCACTTAAGCTGATCTCTTCAGACCTCACACGCAAGTCTGCTACCACTAAGTACTTGTCTGAGAGCGTAGTGTCGTCAGCAGTTCAGAGCGAGACGCTGCCAGTCCTCCTGCTCTCAGAGCTCCATCCCTATCTTCCGCGTGTTGTTCTGTACCCTTGGCAAAACGCCGGTATTTTCTGTATTTACAAAATAAGTGTTATTAAGAACAAAGGCTTGAAGCCCTTCACATTGAGAAAGTGCACGTATTTTTAGAATATTGTGGGCTATTATACTTTCCTGTAGGGACAGCTAAAATGTTGCTAGGAGTGCTCAGGGCTGCTGTGATTTTTAATGCACAGTACATCGTTTCCTGGAACAGACGAAACAAATCACTTTGTTTTCCCAGCGAGAAGAAAGCTACATGCTCACCCGTTCCTCCCGCCCTTCAGCGAGGATGACAACGATCCTGCCTTGCCGCCTGCGCCCCGTTCGGCCCATCCTCTGCACAAGGCGAATCGGACTTTTCTGAGCGTCAAAGCAGATGATGAGATCAACTTCTCCAATGTCTAAGCCTTCTTCCCCAACACAGGTAGAGACCAGAGTGTTATACCCACCTTCACGAAAGCGTTTTACCACCTGAATAAATGATTAAAATTAGATTTAACAGGTTAGCCAGAAAGACCCTTATACACCCTTTGCAGTTTTTCTAGGTTCAGAGAGAAGTTGAAAAAATTAATTTGTATTTTAAGACTACAAAACTTAGTTCTGAATTTGTCAACTACTACCTCATGATCAAATACCATGCACTAATGTTATTGACATATCAACTCTTCAATTCTAAAATAAAGGAAAGAAAGCACACCTTATTCTGACTCCAACCATGGCATTCTTCTAAAATTGATCTTCCCAACTTTGCAATTAATTATTTTTGGGGGATTTTGGTTTGGGTTGGTTTGTTTGTTTTTTTAAACTTTGCTAGATCAAAACTTAAGGATATATCTTATTTTTTCTACCTACAAGAAAAAAAAAAATCCCCTAAGCAAGTATTTGAATATTTGCCCAGATCTTCAAATATATAAAAGTTAGCAGTTGTTAATATAATGTAAATATATAAAATATTTCTACTTATACATTCTGTTCAGTAAGTGTAATTTTGGATACACTGAAAGCAATTGAACTACATAGGAATTTACTAATGACACTTTAAAGTTCAGTCACTGCCATACAATCTGTAGAGGTACTCATGTAGTTATTTACACATAATTAATACTCCTTACCACTATTTCCTCTTACAAGTCTCATCTTTTCTTTACCTCGAGTTGTTCCTTTTGTGTGAAGCCTTTTGTGCTCTTCCCTGTGGAGTGGCCAACAAAGGTCATTACTCTAACAACTGGGCTGAGCCGGGAAAGCATTTCTGCAATTTCTTGCACGCTATCTCGAAATGATGAGAAGATCATCACTCTGGTATCCACAGTGTCCACAGATGTGCTTTCAGTTGTGACTTTTTCTGTTTAATTTTAAAAAGCCAGAAAAGCATTTTTAGGTATGACTTAAAAATAATTAAAAAAAAAAAGTAAGTAAGGACAGGTCATCCCATAAGCTGCACATCCACAGCTCTCATCTCGCTTAACGGGAAGATTCTGTCCAAGTATACTGCATTTTGATTTTGTCAAAGAAATTTTCTTTAAAATAAATTTCATTTTAAAAAAAACCTAAGTAAATAAATTTACAAAAACAGTAGAGAAAACTGACAATTAGGAGCCTCTCAGCCTATTTAGGCCAACCTCCCAGAAAATGCTCCGAGATATACCTGCTCGAACAATTCCTCTTTGGAATAAAAGCAGTATTCTAATTTTGGAGAATTTACACCAACTATGGCGAGAATATCTTGTATTTGAGGTACCATTACTAACGTTACTTTGAAAAGCTCAGGTTTGATGGCAAGTGTCTTGAAATAAAGTTTAAGATGCCTTCTCTCAAAGAGCCTACAATGTCTTTTAAATCTGCTACTTAAATGCCCAGAGCTAGGTGAGGTTAGCAACATATAGCAATAAAATCCACTGTTACCATTAGACTAGGATACAGCACAGTGAAGTAAGAGAGATGTATATCAGCTTTCTATGATTTACTACAGTAAGTTGTCTCTAGTTCCACAGCTTAGGATCCTCATGACAGCAGAAATGTGCAAAAACTTCCCTTAATACCATAATCTGTTCCTTCTGAATGATCTGTCATCGCAACCAGTTATCTCTCTCATTTCAATAGCAAAGATAACTTTTCCCTTTTCAAAGAAAAGGCAAAAATAATTGCATTGATGCACTGTTTCTTAGCAAGGCGTCTTTGCCTAAAACCAGATTTCTTATGTTATTCCATCACAGATTGTGTCTTCTGGGTACTCCATTTTTTTTCTCTTCTTTTTTTTAAACATATAAGGGTATCTGCCTTCATGAGCACAAGCAAAAGCTATCTGAGCAACACGCAAGTCTTGAACAGTCAGCTTCTCTTTATCCCATCCGGGTACTAAAACAACGTGCCCATTACTGCAGGCTACGAAACAAAAACCTAGTATGTTAAAAAAAGAAAATCGCTAAAAGGATATAATGAATTACTGAAATTGGCACAGCTTGCTTGCACTACCTAGACATAGCCCTCAGATGAAATCAAATAGATTTCCAGGGATAAAGATCTCTTTTACACAATTCTCCACCAAACACCTTTATATCTCATTAAGACAAAGGTTAGACAAGGAATTAAAATTCTCAAGACTGAATGTGTAAAAAGATGTTTCCCTGAACGTGTGAAGAACAGTCACTTGGTGCTTGACAACAGTTTCGTGCTATGCCTGTAACTCCAGTATCAAGCTGTTCCTTGAAGTTAAAGCATTAAGTGTAACAGGTAAGTGTATATATATCTTTCTGACCAACTATCAGAAATTCTGTTTTAGTTTTCAGCTGTGCATATCTACAGGCGGAAATGCTTTCAGCAGCTGAAGTCAAAAAGGAGAAGGTGAAGCTAACCGTTTTCCCCATTTCATTTTAAGATGAGCCTTGAATTCACAGGTAGATTATGAAGATGGCTACCTCCGGTCAAAACAAATTTCAGTCTTGAGGCTGATGGCCGAGGAGGTTAGACAAGAGGATCTCCAGAGGTCCCTTCCAACCAGACTAAATTATTCTATGATATTCTACTGCACAGTTTCAGTAAATTGCAGGCGATATGGGAGGTCATCTGTCAAGTACAGAAACCAGTCCCCAATGAAGGCCTAGAAACGAAATGGTGGATATGATTCAATATTTTTTAGCTAGAAACCTGACAATTGCAACACGCTATAATGTGTTCTGCATAATTTGCCATCCTGAGCAGACTGACAAGCTACATATTTCAGAATAAGTGCGGGTTGGAGATATCTTACTTACATGAGTTCGTATTATTCTCCCCCACTAACTTTATTCTGAACAACATTATTCTGTATCTTTTTTAGCATATTCTCATGACTTGAATAGCAATAATGCTCAGTAGCACCTGTCCCTGTACTGTAAAAAACATTATACTGCTGCCATTACCTCCTTGACCTTATCCAAAACCAGACTTCGAAAATTCAAGACCTTAGCAGCCCGTAATCAATCTGACAAGTAATCCAGGTATGGAGATTAGCTGGGAGAAGCTCATTATGCTGAGCCAACATTTCTTAAGGGCTGGCCAGAACATATCTTGCACTTACCTGAATTGCTGGCAAGCGCAGGGGCAATAGCTACGTGGTCAGGGAGCTCAAACTTAACCTGGTTGATCACTAGTTAGAAATGGTGCAGGGTTTGCACAGGCAACTCTGCACTAGTCCCACGAGTTCTCATACGAGAGGTTTCATTTCAGATGGAGGAAAAAGAGCTAGCGTTGTTCCTGACGTGGCTAATGACTTAGGTTATTAATACTCTCCTTTTCTGTCTCAAATGCAGGGCTTTTCAAGGAAAATGCTTTGCGGAAGTAGTTATTAATTTTAAACATTACACAGGCATGAACACAGTAGATTATAATTCAGAGTAGTTCAGTAATGCGCAATTGGAACAAAGCAGAGTTAAGCTCAGGGGTTTTGTTTGCTTCTCTTTTTTTTTCCCCCTAGGGATACTACACACTTGCACGAGTTCCTGAAACAAATGCTGAATGTATTTTCCACTGCTCCCATAATGATCTAGCCTTTTATTTCAGAGCCTTCTGATGAGGAAAGGTACATGTGATTATGTTTGGAATCTTAATAAGTTTACTCAAGTTTTTCTTGACAGACTCATGACAAATTCTTGTCTGGAGGAGGGAGAAATCAGGACACGGGCGTGTACTCTATTCAGTCAGAGTCCAAAACCAGAATTTAGGGTGTAGCTACTTGTGTACGTGTGAATTTAGAGTTTACTTGCAAGAAACAGGGAGTAAGGGTAGAAATACAGGTTTTGAGTTATTGCTCAAAAGGTATCATCAGAGATGCTGTGACACAGTGAATAACAAGGTAAATAAATAAATTCAGTGTCTCACTATTTCTGTCAACTGCCCAGTGCATTTGCGCTGGAGATGCACGAGCTTAGGAGACACAAGATGGAGCTTACTACATTCCCTAAGTTACTAGAACACCTCCAACTTTGTGATCAGACTGCAAACTGTAAAGTGCTTTCTAGCCTTGCATTATACACAAAGATTTCAGTTGTTTGTACTTGCTTTAATTTTCACTACATGCATCTAGAGAACTGTGTTCAGAACACTGCTTCATATTCCCCATGGCCTTGCCTTGTGCGTTAGTTACGAGGATAAAGGAGGTTACAGGGATCAGGAGCAAGGAAGGACAGCAAGAAAACCTAACACACCTAGCTAAAGATACAACTAGATATGCTACCATACCTTACCCATTATGCTATAAAAGATTATGTATTTCTTCCTGCACAGTTACTGTAATTTTGTATTTATAACAGTAAAGACTTACGGCTCATGCCTACTCACTTCTGAGGTTCATGCACACAGACACAAAACACAAAACCAAAACATTTGTATATTAATTACCTGTTAGTAATATTAAGAGACATGTCTGACCAACATTGCAACGAAAAACATATCTGACGGGATTCATATGACAGCAAAATCCATGCTATCAAAAGAAGATGGAAGAGTATTAAATATGAAACTTAGTTAAAGTAACTCCAGTACAGAATACAGAATTTGAAAACAAAAGGCAATAGCTTAGAAAGCTGTTGTTACAGGAAACAAGACAGAGGCATGGAGGGAGGCAGGGAGGACAGAGAGAAGTATGGATGGAAGGGGGGCGGGGGGGAGAAGGAAGAAAGTAAATTGATTAAATGCATTTGGTCATATTATAAACTAACAAAAACAGAAATGAGGAAACAAAGTTGGCTAGACTGCTACTAGAAAGTAGCAGACATTTAAAGTGTATTCTGAGAATCAAGCATCTAAGACAGAAAAAAAACAAACAAAGAAAAACAAACAAACAAACAAAAGAAACCACCACCAAAGCAGAAGGGCAGGTCAGAAATTATCAGAACTTCACAGGGCACAAAGATCCAAACAGACAAAGGAAAAAAGTGAAGAAGTTGCAAAAAAAAAAAAAAATATTGTTACTGATGTCATCATTCCAAAAGCAACAACTGGATCAAGAAGCTGAAACTTCCTAAAACCAGAGATGTCTGAACGGTTCAGAATAGTTTGCTTCATAATCTCATGCTATTGTGTGACGTATTTTTTGCTCTCCCTTTCAGTCAAGATAGAAAAGAATGAGAGAAAGATGAATGTAATTGAGGGTTTTAACCTTCAAATCCATGCCTCAGAGTTTGCCATTCTTAGCAACAGGCTGGGTATCAGAACTTTTACCCTTAAGCTCCATAAGTACGTTGCATCTAACTTTGCAGGAGGCAACGGTAGCACTGCCCTGAGAGATGGTTTCCAGAACAAATTCTGTGACTATGAAAATCATGAGACATAGCAGCACTAGGAATGAGTTTACCATCACTGTTTTACTAAGCTGGTAGAACAGTTTATATCAAATTAATAATGACAGCTTATAGAATGTTTTTTCTTAAAGAAATTTTATGGTAAAGTTCTTCTAAAGAGGACTTTTCCATACAGAAGATATACAAACATACAAGTCAATAAAGAAGCACTTGAACAAACTAGGAAATAAATCAGCAAGATATTACTTGTTTTCATCCACAGGTTCAACTGTTCACATACATTTTCTTTGAGTTGTTGGTACTTACCAGAACATCCTGTTTTCCAGGATTTAAAGTGTTCTATTACAATTTCCTCCAATTTCCTTAATTTTGGATGGCTGTAGATAAATTCCTTTTTGTTTTCAAACACTGAAAAGGAAATAAAGCAATGAAAGATGTAAGTAAATATGCAACAAGTATGAAGGTTTAGTGAACTTCATTTCCTCCCATTATAATTCTCCGAATCAGACATACAAATTCCTGACACGGGCTCTAATTGCATTCGCCTAAACAAACAAATCACTAAACTACTTACGGAAGCACATTTGTTAAACCCAGTTTTTGAGAAAGGGTTGTTACTTTTGTTACAGTCACACTGTAAAAGATACATAGTCAAATACTTTAACCTTTCATTTTAAGTCAAATTAAAAACTTCAAACATAGATAACTTGTTTGA
Source organism: Theristicus caerulescens (assembly GCA_020745775.1). Taxonomy (NCBI): domain Eukaryota; kingdom Metazoa; phylum Chordata; class Aves; order Pelecaniformes; family Threskiornithidae; genus Theristicus; species Theristicus caerulescens. The sequence goes on from CM036564.1 coordinate 70,887,483, forward strand.
AGGTAGCTAAAACCACCGAGAAGATAGGTAGGTAGGTAGGTAGATAAATAAGAGTCTGGGGAAAACAATCTGGAATAAAGAGTACTAGCTGAGTGTATCACAACAAATAGCTTCCTGCATCTACAAACTATGTAAAGGTATCTACTGTTTCATTTAAACAGAAAGTAAATATTCTGTCCCTAAAAGGGAAATACTCACCTGTTTTACTCTTGTAAACATTTCCATTCGCTGAAGCCAGAGATGTGTCTGAAAACATGTCTCTAAGCTGCTGATACAGCTTCATGAAGTCCTCATTACGACCAAGTTCATTTTTCGTACGGGTTAACCCTTTGTAAAAAGTTAAAATACCTTAGTATTTAATCTCCGGAGTGAATATAATTTTTGCTATCCAGAAGACAAGTTTTCTCAGAAGTAGCAAGCTCCTTTCAAGAGCTAAAAGACACATTTTAGCCTTATAAAATTTAATAAACATTGTTTGGCATCAATATTTTTTCAGGGAAAATGCCATTCTAGAATCTAAACATGAAAAACACGTATAAAGAAAAGCCTGGTCCTGTGGGTAAACTCTAAAGTTTTACATCAACCATTTAGCAGTAGAAAAGTCATCCAATCCAGAAGCGATGAGAGTGGTGAGGCACTGGCACAGGCTGCCCAGAGCAGCTGTGGATGCCCCCTCCCTGGAAGTGTTCGAGGCCAGGTTGGATGGGGCTTGGAGCAACCCAGTATAGCGAAAAATGTCCCTGCCCATGGCAGGGAACGGGTTGGACCTTGAAAGGTCCCTTCCAACCCAAACCATTCTGTGATTCTGTGGTTCTATGAAGTGCTGCCAGATACTCAAAGAGAAGGGAACCTAGACGAAAAGCTAGAATTAACAAGTTTCTTGAATGATTTTATGTCAATGTTGAAAAGAATTTCCTTTTACTCAAACCAGAAATCAAACTTACCAGAACCAGTACAGAAGACCTGCTTATTAGAACTATTTTCCATCAGTCAACTTTCAGGCAGTTGGACTAGATGATCGTTGTAGGACCCTTCCAACTGAAATACTCTATTCAAATACTCTATTCTAGTCAATAGCAGACAGGGATTTAAGGAATCTGAGAAACTAGGAAATACATTAAGTGCTCTGTGGTGCCTAGGTCTAACAACAGCACTATACCATCAGAAATATAAAAATCTGCACACGCGAAAGTAATAAATTGTAAAAATGTCAAAAGCATAAAATTAATGGGAAATTATTAGAACATGCATACTATAAAAATATATTCTATAGATATTCTATAATATGAAGCAAGCACTGTACGCTTTTGATTCAGACATAGGACAAAGCAGTGTCATTTTAATTAAGCAGTGCTGTAGGCGAAGTAGCTTCTGTAAGTTACCACGCAGTTACACAGCTAAGAGTAAACCAAAATGAAGTAAGAAACCTGAGAGCCACACTACGGGGTGATCTGAACAGCGCTAGCCTTCCCCTCCCACATCCAGTGTTCAGAAGGCACTTGCTGTTGGACTGACATTGCCAAGTGGAAATTTTCCCCCTCAAAAAAGATGTCAATACCAAACCAGGTCTTCCAGACAGCAATGACCCAGCAGATCTAAAAATGACTGTGGAGAGTTGCAGAAGACTCACAACAGTCAGTGACAGAATTAGGAAAATAAACTGAGGCCAGAAGAGAAAACAACTTTCTATTTTGCTTAGTGAGCATGGAAGATGTTGCACAGCTGGGATAGAAATTCTAGTGTGATGTGTCCAAATCTGTAATCTTCTGGCAAAGACACTTAAAACTCATGCATACATGAGTTTTGCTATAGGAGGAGGAATTGCTTTACAAGACCAAATGATTTCTCAGTTTAAATTGTCTAATGGTTATTCTCTGTCTCTCCAAAGATATTACTGCCGCTTATTGAGTTCTGTTTGTGTTTTATTTTTTTCAGAACTGCTGCCATATAAACACATTTGCTTTCCCAAACATCGTACTAACGTATTTCCAATAGGGATGAAGGGGAACAAAATACCAATTACATTTGCAACCCATTCATTATATAAGCTGTTTTGTGCAAAACTAGCCATAGAGATGAGGTAAATTAAATCAGGAGTGGAGACAAAAGGAAGGATGTTTCTGAAGGCATTTCACCTTTTGATCCATCCATAATTCCACAAAGGTAGATAAATAATGACCGCATTCCCATTTGCAGCAGCAGCTCATAACCATGATATAAACTGATACAAAGTGCAAAATCTCCTTCAATTATGCCTTGATGTATTCCCTGTGAAAACAAAAGAGACGCGTCATTAAATTAGGAAGTCGATAGGCAGCTGGAACCATACTGCAATTCGTACGACAAAAGTAAGATTGACATCTGAGAAATGGAGCCAAAGCACAAACTGATGCACAGCGAGCAGTCTGTCTATCAAAACCTTCAGGAACCAGGTGACACAATTCTTAATGATCAATGACGGCAATCTTTTTCCACCTTCAAAACAATCTCCAAAATACCTGCATTATCTTCCAAGATTAGCTCATTACTTTGCGAAGCAGCAACACTCAAATCTGACAGCTGAACCATCCATCAGTATTTGGCAAAACAAGAGATTTCCGGCATGTCTACCCAGGCTACAAAATTTAAGTCAGGAAAGTTGTCTTGCCTACTGTGAAGTGTATTTCCCAGCGTTCTTTTTAAGGCACACAGTCTTTTTTTTTTTTTTAGGTAATGTTGTTTTTTAAGTTTGCAAAATTTGAACACTCCACGACAATTTACAGAAAGATAGGGGCAGTAATGTAGTTTTGAGGGGAAAGTGTAAACTTGGCAGTCAGTAATTACAATCTAAGTTCTCAAAACAACTTCAGTTTGGAAATGAAGTTCTTCACCTTTTCCTTAAATTTACTATATGAGAATCAAGAAACGAGGAGCAAGTGGGCATATTTTATTCCAGGGTTAAATATAGAATGTTACAAAGGAAATCTAACTTAATATGTATCAGGAAACTTGGTACCTATGGAGTGTTACTGTTTAGTCACTACTTTAATCATGTGAAATAAACAAAGACATTTACCGCATTTTGTGAAGACGGGTTTTTTCTGTGCTGATCTCTTGCTAGAATTATCTGGTACTTTGTAAGGCTGGGAATGTCCCGCCTTGCCAATACTCCTATTTTAATCAGGCGTCCAGCAAATGTTTCTAGCACCTGCAAACAAAACAAAACACAGAAATATGCAAGAGATGTGAAGGTATGTGTATTTAGCCCTTTGAAGTAGTTTTATTTTTACAGATCTTACACAAAAGAACACAAGCAGCTCATTTATTTTATTTGAAACACAGAATTTTTCAAAACAGACTGTATTGATTTCTGCATAATTCGTTACTGTACCAGATGACAACCTGGTGCTCTGCCTCACTCCAAGGTTCTCCATTATCAGGATGTTTCTAGGATAATTTACAAATTTTTTTCTAAGACCCGTAGAACTATTACAGCCCGGTTCCCTAAGGATTTGTGCCCTCCATTCTATAGACAAACACCCTCCTGCCCCCAAGATAAACCCTGATCCATCAAATAACTGAGAAGTGGAAAGACATGCTGTGCTTTGGTAATCGCACAAGCGCTGACCGAGCAGAGAGAAAATGACACAGAATGGGTAGCCAGCTACTGAACTCATGCTGCAGCTCCCTCTCTCACTGGTAACCCTGACTTCAATGGCGTTTCAGTCTCAGGAAAACCTGTATTCATCTTTGAGAAGTCTAAATTACCACAGGTGGAGGACTAGCCGACAGGTTAGCGAGTTGTGTGTGGAAGGGATGGGAGTCGGGAGACATGAGCAGAGGGGAAGGAGCGCCTGGCAGATGGGCCCCGCACAGCAGCGTGCCCCATTTCCTTCGGAAGCCATGCCAAAAGACAATTTGTTTTTATACATCACATGTACCTGCTTTCCACATCAGTGGAACAAGGGAACTGACCTGCACTAATTCATCTTAATCCTGTTTTCCCTCTTTGTTTCTCAGCCTTAGGTGGTCAGGGTTTTTTCATAGACTTAGTTTTGCATGAGCGCTAACTCTGTAATAATTGGAGTAATCAGATTTGTTCTACAAAAATTACTTACAATCTGTTGGCCCACTTGGCTAGTAGCACCAAAAACATCTTACTGCACAATAACAAGCTTTACCAAAGGCAGCCTTGACTTAGTTTGACAGCAGATAGCTCCCGATAGCTGCTTACATGCATACAGTGTTTCCCAAGTTTTCTGGGCATTTTAACACCACTTCAGCTGAACTGTGCAAAGAAGGCTATGGCATAACAAACGCCTGGTCCCTTTAGTGCCGTTCTTTCAGCCCACTGAAAATCAAGTCCAACCGAACCAATAAAAACAGGTCTAACTCTCAGGCCTCAAACAATACTGATCTAAGTATGTCTTCAGCTGGCAAAGACAAAATGCCCTAAGGGGAAAAGAAAGTCAACTGTGAAAGTGCAACGCATGTTTATACACTAAGTAACAACACTCCATTTGCCTTCTTCACACATTTAGTGTATGCTGGGTTTTTAGGGCCTGTTAGGATGCACAAATATTATCAACAACCACACTCTACTCATACCCCGTCAACGCAGTGGCAGCTTTAACAACTTCTCCCTGCTCGCTTTGATTATTTTTATAGCTTGGTACTCCTTTAGCTTCTTACTCTGTGTACAGTGCTTATGTGGCACCAAGTGGCAAATCCTGAGAAAAGGGGTAGTAATAATTGCCATCGTCAACTACAGCAGCATTAATCCCCAAAGAATCAAAAACGCAAAGAGAACTTTGGAAGGGCGAATGAACACTTGTGAAAGCACCGGCCAAACTGAGGAAACAACGTGCTGGGGAATTTCCACACTGCCCGCTCCATGCCTGCAGGTCGTTCAAAACCAGCTAGCTAGAGTCAGCAGGCTAAGCAGATTATAACAGATAAAGGCTGCTGAGAAATAACAGGAACAAAGCCTAAATTCTGAATGCTCTGGTGCATCTTAGGTTGCTCCTCTTCCCTCCTTTGGGCCTTCAGACTGGGACACCACGTCTCGGGCAGCTTGCTGCTTTTGCTCAGACGATCCCCGCTCAGCTCATCTGCTCCCGGCCGGAGGGAAGCGGGCGATGGCCCCAGGAGCCGCGGGCAGGCCACTGGGCGCAGCTCGGAAGGCAGGGCGGTGCTGAGGAGCGCTGCCCGCCCCGTGGCTCTCGGGGGAGCTGGTGTCAGACCGCTGCGCACTGAACGCCCACCTGCGGCCGAAGAGCCCCCAGGCACCCCTGAGCCCCTCCTCAGGTTTACCTTCACCTACAGGGAGCCTGGGTCACGGCCTCGCACGGCTCCCCAGGCAAAGCAAAGCACAGCCAAGGCACTCCATCCCGAAGCATTCCTGCTCATTAAGACTAACGGATTAATTAGACCACTAACAACATGTAAACACCAACTGGAAACTACAATATTGCTGGGGATTTCCGGGGCGGGGGGGAGAAATCAAATCATCTTTTCTTAAATACAGTCAAAAACATTCACCAAGCCTCTTGGAATTCTAAATGCACAAGAAATAAATTTCTCATATTTGGTTTAGAGTTTAAAATTCAAAACTTTGTCTTTTACCGAACAGTTTGTTATTGTTATGTTGTTATTAAATCTGGCCTGTATCTGACAAGTCACTTTAAAAGGACAGAGACAGAAATGTCTGTGCCAGCTTATAAAAAAAGGTATCATTAAAAAAAAAAAAAAAGGTTGACCGTGCAAGGGATAACTCAGTGCTTTTTATTTTAATGGGATACTGCTGAAATAGCACTTTACCCTCCCATCAAACCCTAAACAGCTGGACATGAGGACACTTGAAATGCTGAAGATCAAGCTTAAACTGTGTCTCAAGTAGTGGAAGGGGAGTCAGTCTCTGAACACAAATATGTTTCTCTAGAAAAGCAACCACTATTTTCATTAAAAAGCCATGCCCACATACGTATAGTATTTCAGCACTGGTTTATTATTCCCTATACTTGTTGCATAGCTTTTTTAAAAAGAAATTTCCATTACACGTACTTTTATGTTTCATCCCTTGACCTAGTTTATAACATGTAAGAAAATTATATTGTCACTGTTTGGTCAATGTACACCCCTGCCTGATTTAATCACCTTCTGCAAAACAAACCAAGGAAGACTATTATGAAAGACAGCAGGATCCAGTCACCTGGAGCTTCAAAACTAATAATGAACAGTAAACATAACCTACTTAGAAGAGATACAAGCACTACTCAGAGTGATTACATTTATCTTGCCTCCGTACCTTTATTTTTAATTAAAAAGATAATACTTCTGGAAAGTCTCCTCAATCTTTCCAAAACATTGAAGTGTTATGTTACCCATTTAAAAAACAGAACTGTAGAATTAATTTAAACTAATTGCTTACTAGGAATCATGTCTTTTTCTAGCTCACTAAATTGAGTTCAAAAAGTTGACAGATTTACTACCAATGTATATAAGACAACTAGTAAAGTTATCCCATACTGCACCAAACTTGCCAAGAACACAAAGGGTTTTGCGGAACAAAGTATCTTCCCCAGCAAGTCACGCTGATTTTTTGAAGCTTGTACCTGAGATTAGCTTAGGACCTGCTGTTCGGAGCTACGGCATTAGCTGAGGACTACCATGTGTGTTACAAGCACAACTGGCAAGGCAAAGAACTGTTACTGTTGCAGCTACACCTCACTAAAAACTATTATTAATCTGTTTTCTCTTGGCACAATAAAAAACAAAGGCTCTAAACAAATGATCTGGCCTAATTTTACTGCAGATTTGCAAGCATTCTTTACCAAAGAAAACCAAGAAAGCTCCCAGGCATAAATAACTGTTTGTACTGCATTTCTTTCAGAGTAGAGCAGGAGGGGGTTGAGAGAAACCAGCCACGAAGGAGACGGTATCTTCACAGAACAAAGACTGAGAAGGTCCACTTCTCCCCACAGGAAAGGCAACGTGCCAGGCAGCTCCCCACAGCGCTCCCAGCCTCGACCCACAGGCCTGACCCGGTTTATACAGTCACACCGCACTTAAAGAGGGCTGCCATTTCCTTCGTCTCCTTCCCCTGCTCTCCCAGCTCGCACAGCTCCAGCATTCTCAATGCACAATGTGCCACAGACCCCTTCCAAACGTGCTGGGGCAGGCACAGAAAAGGCGTGCAAGAAAATGAGACTATGCTGTGTGTCAGTGAGGTAACATCCCACCTAGAGCTGTGCGGGAGCGGTAATGCGCCCCACTGACACACTGCTCTGCCTTAACGAGGGACCACTAAAAGCAGGAGGAGGGAAGTAACGCAAGCAGCTCCAGAACACAAACCCAGATTTTTGTTGTGGCCGTGCACCACATGGGCATCACCCTGCTCCCGCTCTCTGCTCCAGATTTTCAAATTTTCAACAAAGGGAGTGAAGGAAGACAAAAAAGGGGAAGAGGAGACTTATTCCAGGCTCTGGCCCCACCACCCGTAGCTGGAAAGGCAGCTCAGAGGTGTATTTATCACAAGTCTTCACAACAGAGTTGTGATCGTACTGTCCTAAGGGAGAGCAATCAGGCTTTGCAGGAAGGCATGAAAGCAACCAAGGCCTTCCACAGCTCCAGGGAAGAGCAGCCCCAGCGAGGGTTAGATGAAGATCTAGAGCATTCATTGCTTTGTTTTAGGACTGAAACCACAAAGGTGTGGGTTTCACAAAGCGTGCTACCTTGAGAAGTGTAAGTGCGATAACCTCATATTCCTAAAAGTAACTTCCAGGGGGAAGCCCCAGGAACAAACAGTGTTTAGTCTCTGCCAACCGTAACTCCAGCTTGAGCAAGAGTCTTGAGACTCCACCAAAAAGAACGAACCTGGCGATCCCCGCAGCGACCAGAGAACCGGGCAGCCCCGCAGCCGTAGGAGCGCGTCTCAGGGGTGAGCTAGGGCAGCTCACACATACCCTTTCACTGATGGTGAAGAAACCTTTCAGGCGCACAGAGTACATGAAGTTTATGTACAGATTGAGAACGGTTTATTGTAACATTTGATGAAGCCTCGCAAATCGTAGTATAGTACATCAAAGAAGGGAAGGAGGACAATTATTAACAGAAAAAAATGGGGGTTTATGACAGAGAAAGCAACTGAGAAAGGCATTTGGAGCTATGACTAGTGCTCAGTTTTAGTTATTTTCCCTGTAAAACTTCAGAGTCATGCCAAAGGCAAACCCTAAACGTGATGGAGAAAAGTGCTGTTTTGTGTAAGCTTCCTACTGACATTTTCTTACCTTTCCAATAATGAAAAAGCAACAGGGACAGAGCAGGGTACAGTGTTTTTAAGCCGATCTTATAATTCTCCAGAACCAATACTGATCAACCTAGTAATGGTCTTGGCACCTCCAAAAGTTTTGTTGTCAAGTTTATATTAACTCATTCAGACACTTCACAGTCTTCCCACCCTCCAGGGATTTGTCACACATTGAACACGTTCTTCCCTGGAAGCTGGTAGTCATCAGAAAGATACAATAGTTTGTCCTCCTTTAACATCATGGGTTTCCTGCTATTACAGCATTTTGCACTTCTTAAAAGTTACAAAAAAAGACAACCTACAGTTTTTACTTTTCAATTAATTTCATTAGGAACATTTTTACTCTTTTACTTGGGGAGTTACAAGAAATAAGTGGTTTTTCTATACCAATTTGTCATTCAGTAAATGTTATCACTTTGTCACAGGACAGAAAGAAGCATCCTACTGAGGATGTTTCATATCCTCAATCTGCAAGGCTGAATATTTGGTTTTCTTTTATATTCAGAGATACAACCTGCCAGGAAAGCACCAAGAATACAGCACTAACAAAACCATATTTATTAGCCAGCAGTCACAGACCAAATTAACAAGTTGGGGGGGGGGGAAAGCCAAATACCACAAAAATCAGCTTTGTTCAACTCCAGTAACATTCAGGTACTCTACTAGTCTGAGCTGATAGCAGCATCTAGACATAGACCATGATACATCTTCAGTACTCTATCAGATGTAGCCCTTTGTACATAATTACTAGGCACATCACAAACCAAAACACACGCAGTAATCTGTGTAGGTGGGTCTTTAAAATAGGATCTTAAGCTCCAACCAGTCACTACTCCAAGGCATTTCTCACAAATAGAAAAATTTGGTTGTGATTTTAGACAGTTCTGCTAGTTGCTTTTTTTGTTTGGTTGGTTTTTTTTCATCTCCAGCAACAATGCTTAGCAATCCTCTAAACAGAAATAATTTCACTTAGTCAACTCTTTATTCTCGTAATTAAGGCTTGAACGAAAGAGTTGGGATTTTTTTTCTGTGAGAAAGTGTCAGAATTATTTATGCAGGATAGGCAGAGAAGGAGCCCCTACACATTGCCTCAGAAAGTCAGCTCTTCTCAAGAATAATGGTTTCCTGGAGGAAATCTTCAAGAGCCAGGATGCCCTCACCTGGAAGACATCTTCAAGTGCCAGGATGCCCTCACTTGGTAGTAATAATCCAACTTCCCAAATTACGTGGAAGATTCCTTACCCACAAAACTGCAGTCAGTGTTTGTACTGCACTAAAATTTAATTTAAGACACTACCTGTGATGTGGATCAATTCACGCTGTGCCGTACTTCAAGACACCTACCCACAGCAATGTAGCTGCCCCACAAAGAAAGTTCAACAGCACCTTTGCGAGGAAAATCTGATAACTGCCAAAAAACACAGTCTGCTTCAGTGCATTTTCAATGAATCTTGTGATTCTGTATACTAGGGAGCTGACCATGAAACCAAATCATCACACAACCAAACACTTAAGCAAGCATCACCTCCACCATTTGCCAAGGATTTGCCTTCTCAGTGAATTTCAGATCAGAGTCTGTCATGCTGACACACTGCCCACAACCAAGAGGCCAAACATCCCCACGGTGGAACTGCCTGCCTCACTGCAACCAGCGCGTTCCACTTTTCTGCAACAAACCCCACATGCTAAATTCACGAGGAAAGAACCGCTCCCTCAGGACATTCCCACTGGCAGTTGTTCCTCCATTTGCAAATTCTCCAAGAAACAGCAGTCCTTGGCTGGTCAGCTTTGGCCGACAGAAGAAACATTTTATAGAAACGGCAGGATTTCAGTCTGTAGTGTCAGAAGTACACAGTCAGGACTTGGACCACTCTGGCTTCTAAGGTAATTAATACTTCATTGTCACACCAAGATCAGCTCCTGGGGTCAGGCAACCAAAGCTGAGCCTGGGAGAAAGATACGGGGGGGGGGGGGGAGAAAAAAAAAAAGAAAAAAGAAAAAAAAAAGAAAAAAAGGAAAAAAAAAGAAAAGGAGGGCAGGGGGGAGGTTAAGCATCACATCAGGGAGTCAACAGTTACATCCCTAACCTTTGGTCTCCTCCGACAAGCACCTCAACAGTGTATGAGAGAGGACTACTTTCCTATTATTCTAAAATTCTAAAAGCCCAGAGGTTCCCCTTTCCTGCCTGCACACAAAGGACCACAACACTTATTTCACATTACATTACAGTTGGAATGAAAGACAACTACAAATAGAACCACATGCTCCACACAGACCCTTGATTCAAATTCAGATCCTGCTTTAATTGTCATAGCCATTCCCGTAACAGGTCTGCTCATCTACCTCTTTCTCATAAAGGCTTGCCTCAGCAATGGCAAAATTAGGCAGCTGTCACCTTCCAAAGCTGGACTTTCAATACCAAAATGACCCATGGCTTTTGCACTCCTGACAGGAGCCGGTTTGGAATGACCTCGCAGACACTCAGGAATAAAATGAAAGATCTGTCTTTCAAGCATGGTTGGAAAATATTAAAAGCAAGTCACCATAAAGAAGGACTAATGGGACATGAAGAGCAGTGGGGAAAAAAGATGATGAAGAGAACAGCTAGGAAAGAGAGCATGACTTAATAGCGAAAAAACATCCGAAACACAAACTTCTTTGAGATCTATACCGCTGGGATCCCACAGCACCAGGACGGCCAGCAAAGTAGGCTCCCCCCTGCCGGCGCTCGCCCCCCCCGCCGCAGAGCCCGGGGCAGGGCCAGCCCTTCATAAGGCGGCGCGGCGGCGGCGCGCCCAGCCGCTGCCGGCCCGGCCCGCCGCGATGGAGACGGGCGGCTGCCGCATGGGCGGCGCGGAGCCGGCCGCCCCGGCCATGATCACGCTGGAGGACCTGGACGGGCTGGCGGAGGAGAGCCCCGACTCGGCGTACCACGGCAACGGCAGCAGCCCGGAGGAGGAGGAGGAGGCCGAGCGCATGGAGGACGAGGAGCAGGAGCGGCTGCTGAGCTACTGGCAGAGCGTGGGCAGGGGGCACCAGGTGGACGTGCCCCGCGGTAAGAGCCGGCCGCGACGGGCAGCGCTCGGGACGGGCTAAGCCGCTTACGCCCACGGCGGCCCGCTGGGCTCCAGGGCGATTAGGGAGGCGGCATTTCTGGGCTTACCGGCCGGTACCGCGACCTTCCCAGGCATTCCTGACCTTCGGCTGCAGGGGGTCCCTCTCGGCAGCTCCGTCTGCCCGGCCGGTGCTGGCGGCGAGGCCCGCGGGGGCCGGAGCAGAGCCCTCGCTTCCCCGGAGAGCCCCGGGGCTGGGACCCGGCTGCCCCCCGGGCGAGCTACGCCGGTGCCAGCGGCCGCGGCGAGGCTGCCCTGAAGAGGGGGCCAGGGCTGAAGGCGATACAGCACAGGGTACGGCACAAACCCCCGACACACACAAAGTCCGAGCTAAAGCTTGGCACAGAGCGATTCAAAAGATTTTTCTAACTTAGAGAAGCGGCTGTAGAAGTAGTGGATTGACATGTTTATACTGAAAAGGACTGATGGCAGTTTTCAGTCTTAATTAAAAATTGAACTTGACTGCCTGCAAAAGCCTTTCTCTTAAGAGTCTCCCCTCACGGTAACCAAGAGGTTAGTTCTTTAAAGGGAGATGGTTGAACTGAAAGGTGGCACAGAGTAAACACGTAAAAGAACCGACTTTGCTTTTTGACAACAAGCCTCCTAGGCTTATCTTCTTAAGAAATTGTTTATTTTCCATTTTAAGGAAGACTGAAGGATCTGAAAGACTGTAACAAGTCAGATAACTCACAACAAGCAGCAGAGAGTAACTGCAAACTTAGCTCATTCACAAACTTTAACTCACCTGCGCTGTCTCATGTAGAGATCTTTAGCATCCCTACTGCTCAGATAAATCACCCTCTAGAGGATGGGAAGCAGCAAAACCTTGAAAAAACAGGCTGCTCTAGACACTACCAAAATGAAACGACTGTTATTTAAAAACTTTTTCTATATTCCAACACAGCAAAGAGGGTACCACCTCCTTTTGAAGTCATGCCTAGAAGCCTCATCTTATCTTTCTAATGTTTTAACACTGAAAATTAGCGCCCCGCCAGGCACTAAAAGAAGGGCAAGGCCGGTCTGAAGAGAGTTCTGGGGCTCGCCTTGCTCTCGCCCCCCCTTAGGAGGGGTCTTTGGGTGCCCCGCGCCGGCAGTGCCAGCCCGGGCCCGCGTCCGCAATCAGCACATCACGTCTGAGGGCCGCCGGTTCTGCAGGGGCACAGAGGGGAGAGGAGAGGGGCTCCCTGTTTAAGGCACGCGTGAGTGCGGTGTGAACGCATGGATGCTAAGCTGCTCCTTGAGAGGAGCAGAAAACAAGATTCCTTCCCACAAAATTATCTGGTACTCTGATACATAGTGAAACAAGGCACTGAAACACCTAAGATTCTTATGATAGGCAGGATATCAAGTCTAGGAAATAGGTCAAAAGTAGTAATTTAGCACATTTTACTTACTGTATTATAAAAGGTTTACTTTGTAACGCTAAGCAAATCTTACAAAAATCTAAACAAAAGCTATTTTCTTCAGATAGTGTCCAGGGCCATACCTCAAGAGCAGACTGCCTCTCAACTAGAACAGCCTGGGAGAGTTTGCCAGATTCGTTTACGTAGCCCATCCAGAGTTCAAGCTAACCGTTAATATCCGTGCTCAGCATCCAGCCAGCTGAAGCGTACTTGGGCCTCCGGGAACACAGGATGAGTTCCTGGGAGCAATCCTCCCTGTCGACAGGGAGCAGCCTGCCTCTCTTGCCTCGCGTGCCCCATCCAAGCAGCCGCTGTCACTGAAGCCATGACATAGGAACCTACACGAACTTTACATGGCTGCCTATAGACTGCCAGCCTGGTAACTGTGCAGACAGAGCATTCCAGACCTTAACAACAGAACGTTATTTCCTATAGTCTAGTGGCAAAGTCTGCAAAGTAAGAACATTACCATCCCTCTCATCAATAGTTCTGGACGGCCACAAGCTCTGACACCTCTATGGTGACAATATACCTTTCAAACAGATGACTTGCTCTGTAGCTTTTGTTAGCACCTTTTAAGGGTAACAGGAGCACTGTAAGCCTTCTAAAAAAAAAAAATCTAAGATTTTATGAGATGTGAACAACAGATAGTTATATGGCTGGCATATCAATTTATTGCTGTTAACAAGTTCTTAATCCTATAGACTGACTGGCCGGCCTATGCCAAACCTTACAACAAAAAGGTAAAAGAAAAGTAAAAGGTGCAGGAAGGTATAATCTAACTTTCTTGGTTTGAAAACTCCATTTTATCTACTCCCAGAAGAAGCAGAAGACATGCTACAGCAGTTACTTTAAATTTCTCAATTCTAATTTCAATACGAGAACATTCATGAACAAGCAAGCTCAGGAAAGTTGCTACCCGTCAAAGCCATCTGCTTGCTAATGCCTGAAGCGGTATAAAGACACTCAGCATAGAAAGCAGCGTGCTCTGAGGTCAGGCGCGCAGGCTGCAGATCGAACTTCGGGTCCGGAATTGCAGGTGGTTTTCCAGCAGTTCCAGCGCACCTCCCCTGCTGCGGTGACCCCGTGGCAGCAGGGCCGTGTGGGCGCGGAGGCTGCCGGCCAGCCCTAGCAGCTGCGGGTTGAAGGAAGCGTGCGGGGAAGGACAGGGTCCCCACTGCGGGGTCATCCCCGCGGTGCAGCCTGACGCCCAGCCCAGCGCCCAGCCTGCTGCCGAGGCAGTACTCGCGCACACCTCCCAGAGCTGTGTCCCGGTCACTCTCTCCAAGGCGCACGTCTAGCGGCTCGTTTCAGTGTGAAGGTTTTGGATCCCAGCATCACCAAGGCCGTCTGCTCTAGTCTAGAAGGGCAAAGTTATGTGTGCGTGTACATTACTTAAGGGCACAGCTGACAAGTACATCCCACTTCAGTGACACTCCCAGCAGGTCCGATCAGACGCAAATTAAGACATGCAACAATTTAAATACTGTTCAATCTTGCTGCTCTGCACAAGTCTTGTCAAATGTGCCTTATCTATATAACTCCTTTTGTAAAGGTTTGCCTCTTTCACAAGACCTACCTATAGGAGCAACCGTAATCACAATTTTGAAATTTAATTAAACCAAGCCTTTACCTAGCTACACTGCTACAACTCTTCTTGCCTTGTTTTGTCACACCAGGATTCAAGTTTGCAAGCTTGGACTGACAGACGGCATGTCAAGCAACTCGCTTGCTTTTGGGCAGGATAATCTAAATATTGTCCAGGTTAAGAAATTTATAATCCAAATGTTATATTGTCATGCCTGACAGGCATGGATTCATGAACTGAAGAATAAAACTCCTGAAAGGACTTTAATTGGTTGTAATCCCTACTCTATGCATTAATATGGAAGAAAAAAAAAAAAAAACCAACACAGTTATCAATAAAGGAACTGAAAAATAGAGTTAACATTTCTAGAGTCCTAAAATGTTTCCTAATTCTTGAGTACCCTGTGGAAAATTCAGTGCTGAAGTCTAATCTACTTTTATTTTTCTCTCAGCCTCCAAAGAGATCAATTTTACATGTCAGTTATTATTTACATTTTAAATCTTTCCCAATGACATTTTTTTTAAAAAAAAAGTTTAAAATTAACTGAAGTGTAGCTTTCTCCCCTTTATTAAAAGGATCTTTACTATACTAAAGAGTCTTAAAGCTAAAACCCCTGCAGAATGCCAAGAGATGTAGGTTTGATTCCCAGCTCAGCTACATTATTTACTGAGTAACCTCGGCCAAGTTAATTCTCCTGCATCTTAATTCTCCTCCGAAACATGGATAATACTCTCTTCCTCCTCATCCTGCCTTTTCCACTTAAAATACCAAGGCACTTAAAACACCCAAGAAAAGGGCTCTTATTTCAGTTGAAACTTTAGTCCTTTTCATGCATGTCCGATATACACTATGAGGTAGCACGGCAGAAATTCACATCCAAACTTCCAACACTGTACATAAAAAGTAAGTTTCTAATCCTCTATCAAAGTACACAAATACCTATATTACTTCAACTTTTAAAAGCAAGGGACTAACTGTTTTGGGAGAGAGGCTTTCCATTCTTAAGACTACCCTTACATCCAGAGTTTCCAAGCCTGTCTGTTAGGGGTCAACTTCTAAGCAGAATTGATTTATGAACTGCAGCTAGAATTGATGTCAAGGCAACCATAGTTGCAAATACACCTAATCCAACCATATTTAAATGATGAAACTATAGGAGAACAGAAGTCCTAGAATATGCTAGTATTATATATGCAAGTATAATTCATTTGCTCCGTCTATCCATTTGAGCTTGGCTGGGAAGTGTAACGATTAATACAGACTGGATGATTGCTAGTGTCGCTACATCTAGGAACAGAGGATAGGTTCGCTATTTAATGTCTTGCAAAATGTGAGAATCATTCAAAAAGTCACCGCGCATTTCAGTCCCACCTCAGTATTGGTAAGCGAGCGTGCAGGTGCTTAGCGTTCTTCAACAGCAGTCAGGTATTAACGCTCTCCTTCACGTAGTGACCCGCCACCAAAACGTGAGAGCTCAGCCCAAAGAGATGACACGTTAGACTGTACTCCGAGCCCTTCGTGTTCCAAAGGGCAAGACGACAGACAACGGCAAACAAAAGAAGCGTGCAAAACACGCAGTGTTCTTATTAGTCAAATAAAGTTGGTATGTTCCATTTAATCTTTACTAGTGCTTTATGGTAACTATGACTATTTGAGAACATTGAACCACTGCATTTCTTTCTGCCAGGTGTAATGGAACCTGACAAACAGAACACAAATTACCAAGCTTGCTTTGCTTTACTCCCACCTTTGTATAAGTTATGTTTCAATTTTGCTAGAATGTCAATATTCACTCTAAGTCAACAGTCTTCTGCCCCTTCCGGACTGAAATAAAACCTTTTCCCTAATGTACTTGGTATCTAATCAGACAGCACATACCGATAACACTACTATGCCACAAAAAGAAATTGCGTTAAATTGACACAAATCTATGTTCCAATTTCTTTGTTAAACAATCACATCGTCTTAAGATACAGGTCTTCAGTGAAGTATACACTGAGGAATTTTAAGTTTCCTCATCTTCTATTTCTTTAACTTAACAGGACACTTTTCTCGCCCCTCATCTATAGTTTCAGCACTTTTCTTTTAAAGAAAGTATAAACATCTATTTACACTAAATAGGTATAATACGTAGAATTAACTAATACACAACTATGCAATAATTCAGGGTGTGAGGAGCCCCTGGAGAACTGTAATCTAACCCCTTGTTAAAAGCAGGGCTAGTTTCAAAGTTAGGTTGCTAGCTTTCAGGTTTCAGGTTGCTCAGGGGCTCCATAACATATCTGGGCCCCTGTCCCAGAGGTTGATCACTCACACTGTGAAATTTTTTTTAATTTTTTTTTTTAAATACCTAAGCAGAATTTTTTATGTGGCAACTTATGTTTGCTGCCTCTCACCCTATCACTGTGTACATCTAAAGAGTCTCAGTCTTCTCCACATACTTCCACTACTTAGTGGAGACCGCACTTCGACCCCACCTCCACTTTCTCCCCTCCAGCCTGAGCACATCAGGTTCTCCCAGCCCCTTCTGCGCTTCATCTGCCCGAACCAGCCGGGTGGCCCTCCACCGAAGCATCTCGAGTTCATCAATGCCACTGCTGTACCATGGAGCCCCAAACCAGGCACAGCATGTGAAACGCAGCTTCACGAGCCCCGAACAGAACAGTCGCCTCCCTTGACCGGCTGGCTGCAGCCTTGCTGATGCAGCCCAGCGTGTGTCCTGTTCTGTGAAATCTCCCTCTGAAGCTACAAACAAAAGTTCATGTTCTCCTCTACTTCTTAATGAAAACATTTGTTTGCCTTTTATTTTGAAATCCCCCCCCCTCCTGTGAGGTCTTACTAGAAGCACTTGGATTAAAAAAAATAAATAAATATTATGCAATTCACTTAAGACCCAGAACTCCACTTTACCTACACAGAAGCATGATCACCACAGCTGGCACGCCAGCAGTTAATCAGTCCAGCAGGTTCAGTTATAACACTCCTGAGACTGCAACTAGCAGGGAATCAGAGAGAGCAGTGGCGTGGTTGCTGGCTGGCAGTAGCCACAGAGCTAGCCAGGCCACCCGGCTAACAACCCCACCTGCCTGCACCGCCCCAGCTGCGCGGGCACTGTGGCTTCTGAGTGACAACACGGGCCCCACACCCGACACGTGTCCTGACTGATGAGTAGCACCAAAACGTGCATAATATCAAACACGAAAGTAAAATATTAGTCATAAAACATCTTTAGGAAATGACAAAGTTTCCACAGTATCATTTCCTTGAACCTGTGAACAAGAGGAGCCAACTCAATTTACTTCTTCATGTGGGTACACATGTGGGTCCAACCCTGAGCGAGCTGCTAGAATTGGCAACACCTGCACAGAGCCAGAACACCGGGCACCGCCAGAAGCCTTCCATAGGTGCTTGTATAATTGCAATACAGGAGCAGTGGGAGAGCGGGGTCTGTTCCTCGCAGCACAGAGACAGAAGTCAGTTAGCCTTTCCTATTAATATTGAAGAGCAATCTAAACTTGCTACAAAACCAAGGTCGCCGGACTTATTTCTACAGCTTTGTCTCTAAAACTGGACTTGTGTTATTTTGTTGCAGACATGGCGGAGCCAATCCAGCAGCTGACGAGGAGTAACAATCCCCAGGACAGACGGACCGTCCCATTTACTCTGATCCAGCGCAAAGAAAACGTACAGTTTCCCTTCCCAGTTGAGGTTTTAACAGTGTTTTCAGTATTCATACCTAGCGTCCAAAAATATGTTTCTTTATAAAATTATTTTAACCATTTAGGATTTTTAACATCATAAGTGCAAAGCATTATAACTGGATAACTACATTTCATTTTTAACATCTCACCGCTTTTACATGCGTGAATTTTTCTTTTTTGTAAGGTAGAAACTAGCAGGAATGTCAGGAGATGTCCAGGAATTACAGTCTTTGTGACATTTTATAATTAATTTAACAAAACACCCTCATATTTTGACATTTAAAATAAAAATGCCTATTTTCTTCATTTAAATCAATGCATTTGCTTCTCTACGCAATCACGTTAATAAACCTTAGCAAAGAATACTTGAAAGAGATTAATATCTGAATTTAAAACCAAATATGTACTTTTGTATCATGGATCATTATCAAAGAAGCGATTTGCAAATCCATCTCATCAAAACCATCCCATCCTCTAATGAAAAATGGAAATTGATGTCCAGCAAATTGTTTACAGCTCAGGAAATGTGCAAACAAGTGTCTAACCTTAAATACATGACAAATCAAGAAAATCTTTACTAACCATGTAGGAAGAATTCTTGCCACATTTCTTTTAAATAGATCTATATAATTCAGATTTATAAACGTTGCAATTTGATTGAGTGTATTTCCTCTAAACAGTTTGGGACTCCTGACTACTTATGTTGCAATTAAATGCTTGAAAGCAATTTCTCAGTACTACTGTAATAACTGCAGATAAAAAATAAGGTTATTCAGTGTTAACTGCAAATAAATGTTTAATGCTGCAAGTCCAAAAGATCCCTTATTTTAAAGAACTACCCAGAAGTCTGCTGAAATAAATTTGGTCCAAGATCAGCAGCATATCCCTTCTTGATTTGTGTGAGGAAGGACTGAAATTCACATGTTCCTTTCGAAATCGTTTCACTGACAGTTGAAAAAAGATGCAATTATTCTTGTACTCGAGTAAGATGCATACCCTGCATTGGTTTTGGATATCTGCTTATTATACACCAGCTTGCACCTTGAAATGAAGCGCATGTGAACTAAGTACTGAACAGAACGTGCTTAAGGTATAGCTGACAGTGAGACTTAAAAATCATTCCTCAGGCTTGCCGTTCTCCTGGTCATACACCTAGAGAAGCTGATTTCTTGATGTTTTAAGTGAAACACTGAAATATTGTTTGACTTTTATTTGTTTGCTTGGGTTTTTTAGATGATTAACTTAAAATACAAAATTATTATCTTACTGTGTTTGCAGCTTGGAGATCTGCTTTATGAAAAACGTCAGTATGGAAAAGCCAAATGGGCTTGTATAAAAATGAAAGAAAAACAGTATGAACAGAGCATATGCCTTGGATTCATGAAGCTTATGAGGTACATTTGTGAGCAGAATTCCTCAGGTAATTGGTACCACAATTCCACATTAAAGTTAAAGCATTATATTTATGCACTAGCTCCTCCTGACGGGGGAGATACTTGTATTCGCTCTTTCCAAACACACCACCCTGTCTATGGGGACGTTTTCCTGTAACGCAGCCTTTCCGGCAGAGTCTAAACCAAAGCGCGGCTCGCCCTGCATACGAGCTCGGAGAGAGCACCCGCGGGAAGCCGTCGCGGCTCCCAGGGCCCTGTGACATTGCAGCTGCCTGGGAATTGACACTATTTCTGCAGGCCGTCAGCTATAAGTTAGCCTTTTGCTACGGAGTTTGAGAGGTTTACTTGTCACAGCGGTACTGAAATCGCCTATTCTAAGAACCTATTCAGAGTATAATGCTGAAAGAGACCATGATGTTTTGCCTCCGTCGTTTTAGTTTGACACTTAAATTGTGCATGTCTGAACGGACACCAAAAATGTGTGTGGTTGAAGCATATTTTCCAGAAAGATAACCCAGTTTTAACTCAAGTACTTTAAAATAATGGCAAGTCCACCATGTCCTTGATAGCTTGCACCTGCATGAAATGCGCACCTAGTTTCCAATCTAATTTAATCTGGTTTCACCTTCCAGACACCAGTTCTCTTTTTTTTCATTCTCCCATTGTTTAAAAAATTTTGCAATGCCTGGTGTGTTGTTCTGTAATAGTGCATGTGTTGTAATCAAGTCAACCCTTAATTTTCTTTCCAAGAAACTACAAACACTGATCACAAAAGCTTTTCCTTAATCAGGTATTTTCCCCACTCTCCCCATTCTTTAACACTTTAACGTGGTTTAAAAGTGATTTTGGCCTCACAACAGTGCAGTTTTGTTTTCAGACTGTGTACAGAAGCAAAGTTCCCACTCCTAGTCATCATCCAGTCAAAACAGTCAACCTTTTCCTATAGCACTGCAAAAATATAGCAACATTTTTGATAACAGCAAATCCTAAATGAATTCACAATGCAGCCCCCTTATCTTGCCTACATTCTTTGTTCCCAAATATTTAACACATGATACAAGGCCAGTTTACAAGATAAACACAGCCTCTTAAGAGGGGAAAAGAAGTTAAGTCAGACTCCTCGCCCTACCTGAAGACAGGAGTGCTCACCAAATGCTACATTTTAGACACACACACACGCATATTTGCACATGCAGGTTTTAGAGATACATACATACACACACACACAAACCACAAGGCACAATAAAATGCTACTTCCAACTTGGAATACACAACCCATTTTCTAAAATATCCTGCCGAATTCCTCTTAGTCACAAAACTCTGCTCTGTGGTACTGACTTTATATTATTCAGTACGAGTTCAGCAGTCAAGCACAGTATGTAGACCTCCTTTTGTATTTTCTAAAAACTCACCTGTGTCTCCTCAGGACTGTACTTGGGGATAACAATACCCATTGTGACCATAGTCCATACAAATGAATCTCAATCGGAGATGACACGGTCAGTGACAGTAGCGTACTACCTGCCTGAAGTGCTGCAGGACGAGCCGCCTCAGCCTTTCGACCCCGACATAATCATTGAAGAATGGCCTTCTACTGTTGTTTATAGTAGGTAAGAAACATCTTAATTTTGTACTAGTAAAAACCATAACAAGATACAGTTTGCAATCTGGGCATGTTACATATTTTAAATCAAGTTCTAAAAGCTAACAAACAGTAAAACTTGATTTTTAGTAATTGTTAAAAGCTGCCTGCTTTATGAGACCGGGATATTCAGGAAATAATGGTTACCAACGTACTTGGGAAAATGATGCATCTGTAAATGTGAGATACAATAGCATCTCAAAACACAGACTAGTCTGTGTAGCTGGGAACAAAGCGTCTGACATATCACTGAAAATGTTAAGAAAAAACTGTTATGTGTTTGAGATCAGTCACAGTCAGGTAGTATCATTTGCGAAACATGACTAAATAATTTAGAAGGAGGCATTTCTAGGCTCTGGAAAAACTGTGCGTTTTAAAAAGAACTTGATATGAAGTTGATTGTTACAGGAGCTTCAGAGGAATCACCAATGAAGACTCTATAATGAGAGAAATAAACATCTTGGCGGAAATTCTGGAGAGTCCTGAGTTATATTTGCAGGACACGTTCATCATTGCAGGATACACAAATCCAGCCGCTGCCAATCGACACAACGAGATATGGTTCCTTGAAAGACCATAGCCTCCCATTCCTGATGCTTGTCAGTCACAACAATCAGTTCCAATTTACTGGCAGAATCTGACAGGTGAACTACCTGAGACTAGATGTCAAACCCTCAAATACTTTAGAAACATGCCTTTTAGCCAGTTTAGCAAGGCAATCACTCCGACTTAACAATCAAACAGGTAACACCTGAAACATACGCAGTTTCCTATGTCAACTTTTACAGTTTTTACACAATTTTTATGGAGATTTTTAGCACTTTAAAGGTTAGTTCACCTTATCTTTTTTTACAAGATAAGGGAGACAGAGACCTCTCTCCTCATCCACTTACTAGCATCGCTAGACTGCTTGTGGCTTGGGACGGTCCTAGGGGAGATCCTGGAGCCCCAGCCCTGGACACCTAGTGCTGCTCCAGCTACACAAAGCCCCTGTTGGGGCTTTCAGTGGGACACACATTAAAACCACCTCACACGTGCAGGCTATGCTTCAGAAAAATAATGTTCAGGTCTTAATTTCTGAAGAGAACTACCAGATTTAGACTACTGGGATTAAACCAAGGAGCAAAACTAGGCCAATGCTGATTGCTTTTAACGTCATCATCTGTGGAGCAGCCATTCTTAATGCTTACCTCAAAAAGCATTCAACCAAAGTACTTTTAACCTTGAGAGGAGACCAAGAAGGCGTGACAGTCCTAATGCTCATTAACGTCTTGATAGCAGAAGTTACAGGTTACCTTAATCACACACTCATAGTAATCCCATGACTATATGTGGCATGCCCAAATAGAAAGCGGTCATTCTTAACTCTTCAGTTTTCTGAACGCTTTCATCTCATAACTTTGCTGAATGTTAAAACACTGCAGCTGAAGTAATTTGTTCAGTACTTTTTACACTCTTCTGGCAGTACCACATGATTAATGTCAGAAAGGACACAAATATTTCACAGCATCACAGAAAAAAATTAAACTCGAAGTGACCTCTGGCAGTCACCTGGTCCAGCCCGCTGCTGACAGAAGGGCCAGTGTTGCTGGCAGAGTGGCCTGCTCAGGGCCTCGCACAGCTGGATTTTGAGCATCTCCAGGGATGAGGAGCCCATAACCCCTCTGGGCTAGTTCAGTATTTGACCACCCTCACTGTGAGAATTTTTCTTCCTAATATCTAATTTTCCGTGTTGCAGTTTGGGTTTTTTTACCCTTCATCCATATGATAATTCTTCAAGTAGACAACTGCTAGTCTAGCACGCTGTGACTGAAAGACAAGCTCACACAGTTCTACGTGCATCAGAAAGCCTGGCAGCAGCACTCACGCTTTGTTACGTACTACAGTTAAAGAGCCCCTACTGCACTTCGGAATCAGGGTAGCAAACAGTTTTGCTCTCAAAAAATCCCTTCTTAATGTCTCCCCTTACAGATATAATGGTAGAGTTTAATCTTAATAGAAGTAAATGTTGTCTTATATAAAGTTTCATGAAGTATATCACCAGCGTTATTTATTGATCATAGGATTTAGGCTTTAAATAGAGCTTTTGTGTTCTTCAGTTACAACATACAAAATGGCAACCAGAGTCAGTGTCTGCTAGCTTACAGGAGTGTTAATTGACAAACAAAATGGATTTATGTAGTACTTCTGACTGAATAAATGTACAGGTCTCAAGAACTTTAAGCCTCCTGGTTCACAAGGCTCCCTGCTGCACAAAACTGACTCAAAGCCTCTTGCCGAGCAGCAGGAGCAGAGTGCCGGCTGGTCCTGGCTGCCCGCGCTTCCGCGTGACCAAGGTGCTCCCTGGTGGTTGCTGCCCACAGAGGTTACTGGGGGAGACAGCAAGGAAGAGAAAAGCCTTAGTTTTAACTCAAACAAACTGATAGTCTTTGTGGGGAGGAGGGGAAAAAAAGCAATCCTCACATTCTTCTTCTGAATGTCCGATATCCCTAGCTGTTCAGATATCCTGCGCTAGTCCAGCACAGACATTTGTATTGCCACAAATTAATTGGATATTAAACTGATTGGGGTGGGGGGTGTCTCAAAAAATACTGTGGGTTTGGGGTCTTTTTTCTTCCGACCAGAAAGCTATCACATCTGGTTTGCCAGGTGACAGCATGAATGCTTGTGCCAGTTGTGGCCACAACTAGGAACCACTGTCCGATATGCCAATTTAAATGCACGTCAAAGGATTTCTAGAACAAGATGATGAAGATACCTGTCGTGTCTTTTATTCCTCTCAATTTGTTCAAGATACAGGGGAAAAAAAAAAAATCAGACTTCCTTTTCAATATGTTGAATTGTTTCCTGTTTGATTTTTATTTCTTTTGCTTTTTATTTATTTTTAACATTTCCTCAGATTGTTGGAAATGCCAGCCAGTATTAAAGTGAAAGCTAACAAATTAATGGAAAACAATGAAAGTTTTTAAAAAATGAGTTGAGTAGAGGGCCAAAGAAGGCATTAAAAAACAGGTTTTGTTTTGCCCTCACCCCTCTAAGATTTTTATAAGAGCAAATAAAAACAATTTTCACCTTTGACAAGATTTTATGGCAAATTAAAGAAGTTTCTGCAATTTGATTGCTTTTGCCAGTTATAGAAATTATTTTAACGCTTCGGCACAACAAATGTCAAACAGCTATTGGAAGTAGTTAAACCCTTTCACCATAAAGGACCAGCTTGTACATACTTCACATTTTAAATGCCTATTGCAAAAAGCATTTGCTATATCTTACGTCTCTTTCCATAGGCAATCTTCACGTAAATACTTCTGTGACTCAGCTACTTGTGGGTATGTTATAGAAACATTCTTGTTACTGAAACATAAAAATAAGCTATTTATCTGAATGTGCTGATACCCTAACTGCAGCAAAGTGTTCAGTGTTGTTTTATGTAAAACTGTGAATTCCAAGATAGTATTTATTTTGACTTTCGTTAGACAGCTTCTGCTGCTGAGAAAGAACCAATTACTCTCGAGTTTGAAGATACACTTTATGGCTACGGAACATTGTACCAGCTTCTGTAAATGGCTCTCACAAGCACGGGCACGAAGAATTGCGTTTTTTCACTGACATACAATAAAGCTTACTTAATAGCTAGACCAGTGAATGCCAAGGAAACGTTACTATTACTCAAATATATCATTTTAGAGAGTTTGAAAACATCATGTCAAGCGTGATTATCTAACTCCTGTTATCAGAAGAGGTATTTGATTATCCATCTGCGGCTCTACTTTGTAAGCCATTAATGAATGGATTTTCATTTTTAATTTGAAGTTATTAGACTTCCACTATTCAAAGGAGATAATAAAACAGAATTCACCCATGTTTTTGGAGGATTAAATGATGTAGCCTTAACAGATAAATGTTGTCCTGCATAAGGTGTATTTTTCGAACAAGCGTTAGTGCCTAAAACGTTTATTCCAGCTATTGTGATACTCAGGGCCTTGCTTATTGTATGTATACAAACATAATTTTTCCAGCATTGGTGTTGTGCTGTTTTACACTGTCCTTCGTTTTCACTGAAATGTCATCTTGTTTACTGTCACTGTCAAAATTAAAGATAATGATTTTATTGGGCAGCGTACACCTGGCTTTTGTTTTTGTAACAGACATACAAGTCCTTTTGCTATCTTCCCTTTGAATGAAAAGAGCCGAAGTCACAAGTTGCTGTTCTGATTTTACAAAAGTCATTTAAGCCTCAAATTTGAAATGGTCACTCCAAGACCCAGAAAACATACGTTCTTTGAAATAAATACGTACATTTGGAGCTATGCATCTCCATGCTGCAGCCAGCAGGTCTGCTAGCAAACTCACTCCTCCTCACTGCAGAAGCCATCTGCAACCCCATTTTTGTCAAGTGTCCAGCACTGTCTCCCACAA
Source organism: Theristicus caerulescens (assembly GCA_020745775.1). Classification (NCBI taxonomy): domain Eukaryota; kingdom Metazoa; phylum Chordata; class Aves; order Pelecaniformes; family Threskiornithidae; genus Theristicus; species Theristicus caerulescens. The sequence goes on from CM036564.1 coordinate 70,913,030, forward strand.
TTCTTACTGCAGCACAGACTGGGGCAGGACTGCTTTCAGAACCAAACTGCAGAGAAGCAGTTAACAAAGAGGGATGTATCTATTGGAGTTTTCTCCTAAATCCTGATGGCATTCAGAACATACTTCACAACTGATTCTTTTGGCAGGGGACAAGGATAACGCAACATGTGCTTGTTGCTTCTGTGGCTGCACTCACACATCTATTCTGATCTCAAACCGCTCGGAAGCCAAAACACAGGAGCACGGTAAACAGTGTAAATTAACTTCAGGGCATGGCCGAGGTCCATCGCTGTGCTGCGGAAAACTGCACAACTACAGAAACACCTCTGCAGAAACTGAGGTACAGGAACCACTTTTGAAAGTGCTGAGGTCTCCAAGACTAAACCTTGGCTTGCCCACAAACACTGGAAAGGGCTGGGGCACCATCCTTTCCTGCCCTCTGTGTTATTTACTAAGGAAAGCAGTAGCAATACAAATGCAAATACCAGATCAAAGAAAGGAAACAGAAACCACCGAAGCCACAGTGACAGTTTAGTGAAGGTTTGTCTATACTCCTCGATTACACCAGATTAGCCAAACCTACGTGCTTATTTCAGCTTAGATCTCAAGTAAAACATCTCAAATTAAATCCCTGCAGCCAACACGAGCATTCAGAGGCACCTGTAGTGACGCAAAACTATCTTTAAAGTTCTTGCTAGCTTATCAGTGGAACCTCCTCATTTAAATACACTCTCAGGTTACTGGTTTGAAAACAGCTGATCTAATTCAATTTAGAAAATGAATAAACACATTTGACTTCCAATGGTCTTCGCATACACTACACCAAAATCATTCAACTTTAATCAAAAACATACTCGAAGGCCAACATCTGATACTAACTTAATCCTAATTTTTTCTTAGGTCTCTTACCAAAAAAAGAACATAAATTTTGAGCTTTTCAAAGTGGTATCTTATGTAATACCATTTGTTTACTAGTACCTGACTGAGAAGACACAGACCATTAAGTCATCATTGACTGGTTAACAGTTCTGGTCCCTGCTAATCTGTCCTATATTTGGGCATTACCTACTGGTAAAAGAGAAAAGAAAAAAGCTCTCAAGAGAAAAATAAACAAAAAAAACCCCAAACAAACAAAAAAAATGAAGGAGAACTAAGTACAGTTACAGATGACTTAAAGCTCTAAAGAACATTCTTAATCAGAGAACATGTTTCAGTCAATATACAGTTTCACAAGGCTGGCAATAATGCGGACAACACAAGCACGGCCATTCTCAACATCTCAATACTACTAAATTCAGAAGCCTTCAGTTCAGGTCTCACGGCAATTTTGCAAGGACTCCTGAAAGAGGAGGAGAAAACTAACGCAACTGGAAGTTCTCCACCAGAGCTTTTTAAGTTATTGCAAGGTAACAGGTATCATAGGTGCAAAGTGAAACAGCTTCTATAGTTGAAACCATGGGGGTTTTTTTGCCTTATACTCAAAGGCAAAGTTAATTGCATAGGAAAGTATTACCTTCATAAGTTACTGCTAGTCTGGACAGAGATGTTAAAATAGGAAGTGAGATTATACATTTAGTGACACTGTCCATTTAACAATAAAGAACTGCAACAACTCACCCGGATGTAAGTATTCTGAATTTCTACCAACTCTTCACCAAGTGGAACAACAATTTTTTCCACTTGTCGCTCATGAGAATAAGGCTGAATTTCCGGAGAACCTTCAGCACATAGTTCTATCTGGGCGATGAGTAAGTTGGAAATAACTTGCTGCACAGCCTGTTTGAGAAGCCACAAAAAAAAAAAAAACCTTATATGCTTGTTAACACTCCAACAATGCAAGTCAATATCACATGAAAGGAACTATTTCCATATTTTAACAGGCATTGAATATAATTGTAAGGTAAAGGTACTTACTACCTATAGATGAAAAATGAAAGACTCTCCACTTAAAGATCTCAAGTAGCATACAAAGAGCCAATACGGTAAATTCACAAATGCAAAAAACATGCAGTTGCACGAGGGCTGGAGTGACAGAACTCGCCCTTTGGCTTTGGGTGAAACACCTGATGAGAAGTAACCTGGAACTAGGAGCTTAAACTGAATTTAGTTGTCCATCTGCCATAGACTGAAAACCTAAGCCTTACTTACATTTACCCAATACACTACACTGAACAGAATCTGAAAGCCATTTTGCATTGAGAGTATATTCTTTTTGGTTCACATAGGTTTGTATTCTCAAAGCCCAAAAGGTATTATTTCCTTTTAGAAAGGTCAGGAAATAAATAATACAAAGTCTATAGCATGAAAAAGACAAACCCTCAACAACTAATGGGCTGTAAAGAGATTCAGTTTTCATGTGGAATTCTAATAGACTTCAGTATCCTGCACGGTGTTCAAAATGTATCAGATGGGATTAAACATAGCTTCTACCGAAACTTTATTATTCCAACCATGCAAGTAGATTTGACTCACCTTTGTATCACTGCCTGGTGTGGCACTTAGGGCCAAGATCCGAAACTGATTTGTATATTTGCTTAGTTCCCTTACAACCTAAGAACAGGAAAGTTTCCATTAATATCCTTAAAGGAGATTATTTGCTTATACAAACTATATTGATAAAAAGATCCCCTAAGTAGAAAGAACATAACAAAATATTCTAAAAAGAGTATATCTAAATTCAAATGGGAACCCGGAAGTGTTCAGTTTATAACCATTTTATCCAAGAACACTTAATCTTGATTAAGTGTATTACCCCAGGCCCATTCAGCAGAACAACCTTGGTAAATTATGAAGTGATTTTTCACTTGATTTAACAAAACAATTAACAGCACACGAACTCAAGTCAGCTGCCAAAAAGTAAGTTTGAAGAACCACTCTTAAGAAAAGTAAATAATGGGTCATTAGTCCCATGAAGTCTGAACAGAAATTAGATGACAACCAGCCATCCCAACCAGCACTCAGCTGAGTCTCACTTAAAAATGTTGCATTAGCAGTTGGGAAAATCGCTGAATATTCCTTAGACTTCCCAGGTTCTCATTCTACAACCCTCCCTAAGACCAAATTGCCTCCCTACGACCAAATTGCCTCCCTACGACCAAATTGCCTCCCTACTTCATTTTCCCACAGAGCCGAACTCTGCCAGTGCTATCAGTGAACACCGTGCCTTCTGACCAACCACCTTGCGCTGCACAGGGAGGGGGAAAAAACAACAAAAATTACAAATAATATAACATAACATAAAAGCTACGGAGAATAAGTGAATGGAGACTAAAGAGGAATACAATTTGTGCTGATAGTTCTACTGAAAATCATCCAAAGCTATAGCTAAAACAGAGAACAAAGCCAGACAATTTCACAGCCATGGGGAGTGAAAAGAGGTGATGGAAGAGATTTTTCTCAGCTGTAGCTAAGACGACTGAAAAGCTAACGAATAGAAGTCTTGGCTCTATGTTACAGAGCGACTCGCATAACAGTAAAATATTTTAAGATTTTTATACAGTACTTTGAAATAAAATAACCTATAAGCTTAAACTCTGAAAATGAAGTTGCTACCTTTCTGAAAAATGACAGAAGAGGAAAACTGTAACACTGGCAAACCAAGGTGAACTGTTTCAACTCAGCAAGCTACCACCTCTTTTCCAGCATGCCAAGTTAGAACACCTACTTTCCTCTGAAGAGGCCTAGTAAGCAACTAGACACAACTCCATATACATTCAAGTTCTCCAGTATATAAAACTGTAACTTTCTTTTAAGTCACACACTGCTATGAGGAGATTAAGCCAAGATAATGCAACAAACTCTTCGCTAATCAAGACAAACCCCAATTTTAAAAAGAAATCTTGAACTCCTTTTACTGAGATAAAGAACTTTACAAAAAAAGCCAACATTTTTTTCTGAAAAAAATACCTCCCCCCATTTAAGAGCTATTCCAACATAGCACAAACACACCAGAGTACACCTGCAAATACAAACACATTTGAAAGAAACAGCATAGTGACTTTTTTAAATTGCCCCAGTCAAAAAAATATTTTGAAACAAAACTTAAAATTTTATTCAGACATTAAAAAAATTCCCACCTCACCTTACCAAGGTTTAATATAGGTTTTACTTAAAAATAAGGCACTGATGACATAAAGGACTGTTTGATCTCTTTCGAGCAAAGCTAAGGACCTAAAGGACAATCTCCCTACAGCAATGATGACAGTGACACTTTATGAAGATCCTGTAAGGGATTTTGGGGGAGGTTTTTTGTAATCGCGTGACAAGAGCGGGGTGACTCCAGCATTACCTGACAGTAGGCATGATTTCCAAGGGCTTTGTGGGCTTCATCAATAACCAAACATTTAATCTCTACAGCAGGGCACGTCCCACGAGAAAGATCATTCACCATTATTTGAGGCGTAAGGAAAAAGACTCTCTTGGTAGTCCACAGTTCCTTCCGACTGAGGGCTTGGGTCCCCCCTGAAAATTAAGGAAATCACATTAGCAAACTGTTCTGCTGAGAACACACCACGACCCATGGCCAGAGAGCGACAGCAGACAGCCGATGGGGCTGGCACACACATGTCGGCTTTGGGAAATGAATGCCTTTTAAAATCATAGAATTGTTAAGGTTGGAAAAGACCCTTAGGATCATCAGGTCCAACCGTTAACCTACCACCACCAAGTCCACCACTAAACCATGTCCTCAAGCACTGCATCTACCCGTCTTTTAAATACCTCCAGGGATGGGGACTCAACCACTTCCCTGGGCAACCTGTTCCAGTGCCTGACCACTCTTTCAGTGAAGAAGTTTTTCCTAATATCCAACCTAAACTTTCCCTGGCGCAGCTTGAGGCCGTTCCCTCTTGTTCTATCACTTGTTACTGGGGTGAAGAGACCAACCCCCACCTCGCTACAACCTCCTTTCAGGTAATTGTAGAGGGCAATAAGGTCTCCCCTCAGCAAAAAAATAGCACACACCTGATGCTAGTCCCATTTTCAGGAAAAAAAGGTGAATACAATGACTAGGAAGACTTTTTTATTTAAAACACTAAATCCAGAACCGTGGAAAACAAGGCTAGAAAGCTCAAGGTGCTCCCTAGCCTCCCACAGCCCTACACCTAATCTACACCATCCCTGACAAAGGTTTGCGCTTAAAAACAGGTTATGGATTCAGTCATTAAGGGTATTACTTTAGTAAGCAATAAACCATGGGGTTCAGAGGGGTTTGCAAAAACTTGGGAAAAAAAAAAAAAGAAAAAAAAGCCATTATTCTTTCGCTTAAGTTTCATAGAGAGCATATTTTCTGTGCAGACATTTACACCTCTGTGTGGAAACCCCAAGGCTCTGTGAACCACAGGGCTGCACCCAGAGCTCCAGAAAACCTGTTTTATCACCCTTTTATTGGTGACCTGGGCTTTTAACTATCGCAAAACCCACAATTAACCCCTTAAAAATCTTCTTGCCCTAAACAAAGCCATTCTTCTTTTCCCTCCGCCGCGGCTTTTCGCGTCGCTTGCCCTTAGGCTAAGCAGCCTCGACGGCTGCGGCTCCTCCGAGGCGGCCCCCGAGCAGAGCCGGCCCCGCCGCCCTACCTGTCATCTCGGCCATGTGCCGGGCCGGGATCCCCATAACGCGGGCGCAGGCCTCCATCTGCTGAGCCACCAAGGGCTTGGTAGGGGCGAGGAAGAGCACTTTGCCGGAGGGGAACCAGCGATAGAAGTTGTACATGACGACGGCGGCCACGAAGGTTTTACCCAGCCCGGTGGGCAGACAGACCAGCGTGTTAGCCAGCAAGGCGGCGCGGGCCATCCGCAGCTGGTAACCGCGCACCGGGTAGTTAGTGGGGTAGATCCAAACCGACCCCGCCGCCGCGCTGAAACCCGCCACCGGGCTCGGGTCCGCCGCCGCCGCGGCCGCCACCAACAGCAGGTCATCGTCTGCCTCCTTCTTCTCCTCCTCCTCCTCCTCCTCCTGCTCCGCCGGTGCCTTCCCGCCCGCCGTCCGCCAGGCCTGAGGTAAAGTGCGCTGCCGCCCGCCGCTCATCCTCCCTCAGGGAGCCGCCGCGCCGCGCGGCTCCCACCAGCCCTGAGGTAACGCGCGCCGCGGCGCAGCGCCCTCCATTTTCTCTCAGCGCCCTCGCTTGAAAACCCCGCGGGAGCCGCCGCAGAGGACGAGGGGGTGGGACGGGGGATGGCGGAGCCATCCCCCGTCCCACCCCCTCGTCCTCTGCGGCGGCTCCCGCGGGGTTGACGGGAAAGCTGGGCGGTGCGGGAGGAGGAGGCGGCGGTGGTGGCGGCGGCGGCGCCGGGCGGGAAAATGGCGGCGGCGGCGGCGGGTCCGGCGCAGCCCTGGAGCGCTGAGGAGCTGCGGAGCGAGGCGCTGCCCAAGAAGGATATCATCAAGTTCCTTCAGGAGCACGCAGCCCAGGCGGTAAGGCCGGGAGATGTGTGTGTGTGGGGGGGGTGTATATGGGGGTCTCCCCGCCGCTCACCGGCGTGTCTTGCAGTTCCTGGCCGAGCACAAGCTGCTGGGGCAGGTGAAGAACGTGGCCAAGACGGCGAATAAGGAGCAGCTCATCGCGGCCTACACGCAGCTCTTCCACACGCAGGTGCGGGGCCGGGGCGGCGGGGCCGGGGGCCGGGGGGGCCGGGCGGTGGCTGACGGCTGCCGCCCCTTTCCTCCCCTCAGCGGTTTAAGGGCACGGAGGGCGCGGAGAAGGCGGCGGAGAAGGCGAAGCCGGCTAAGGCGGAGGAGGCCAAGGGGAAAGCGGCCAAGCCCGAGGAGGCCGCGGAGGAGGTCGGTGCGGCACCTCGCGTTGTCTGGGCGATCGCGCGGGGCAGCAGAATTAACCAGGGCTTCAAAAACCCCGTTACGACAAGAAGTCTGGTGTTTGTACCATGTCTTAACCTTACGCAGCTTCTGTAACTTGAATTAGTGATGGGCCCTGCGCGTCTCTCCCAAAGCCTGTCTTTGCTGGAAACTGCGCCTATGCTGCTACGTTTTTCCCCAGTATTACAGCACTGCAATAACGCATGAAGGTGCCATTCCCTAACGCTGCATGTGTTCATTCGGTGCCTTGAACTCAGTGGTTGTTCGGTCTCGAATGTAGTTGGTCTGAGACTAGTTAATGCAGCAGTCATAACTCTGTTTTTATAAACTTAGGGGCCACCAAAGTATACAAAATCAATTTTAAAGAAGGGTGATAAAACCAACTTTCCGAAGAAAGGAGACACTGTCCATTGCTGGTATACAGGAAAACTGCAGGATGGAACAGTCTTCGATACCAACATTCAAACAAGTAAGGTCACGCACATACTGTTTGGCTTTCGTTGCAAATGCACGTAGAGGAAATCAGCCGGAATCATTAAGTAGCCTGGGAAGCGTTTGCTTCTGGAAGGTGTGCATGGCGGGAGTCCTGACAAACCGCTTCTGCCATCGCGGTGTTGAGCTGACCGGGGGTGTCCCTGCAGTCTGCTCCTGGAGCCTGGCTTTCCATGAGGGAATGCAGGGCGGTATTTTAGGACCGGCTGGTGTCAAGTGACACTGCTGCATCTTGCCAGACCTCACGTTTGGCATTCTCCAGGCCACAAATAATGTGAAATGCGGGGTTTTAATCAGCGCTGAAACTACTTCGGAGGAGAGACAGTTCCTGCTCGGGGAGCTTCCCTTATCTGTGGAACTCGAGCACCGACAGCGGAGCTAGCTTCTCTAAATAGACACGCCTTGGTGTGCTTCTGTAATAAACCCTTACACGTGGAGGCACTGGAGCGCGAGCGATTTCAAGTGCCTGGTGTAGCATATCCACTGCGGAGAGTACGCTGGTGTTTATTTTTGTGGCAGTTTCTTAACCAGAGGATTTAGGCGTATGGAATTCTGAAACACTAGAAATGTTTTTCCAGCAGTGATGTCCAGCGCTGAGAGGAGCAGCAGGGCTGTCTCTGGAATGCTGTCTGTGATTTATCGTACGTGTTGTATGATGTTGTACGTTCCCTACTGACTTATTTTCCTTCACTAATGTGTTTATGACTTGTTCCATCAACTTTAGTAATTCAGAAATGAGTCTTTGAGGTTCACTGGATCAGCATCTGAAAGATGCTCATCAACTTTAGCTCTTGGTGCAATGTGAACATTTAATAATGTTTTTAGTGCACAGCACTAAATTTTCCATTAAAACCTGACAGTGGACTAAATATTATAAGAACAGATATTCGTATAAAGCATGATCGTAATAGTAATTTTAGACAGAAGTATGGTATGTGCTGGCGTGATGTTAAAGCAAATGAACATAAAACTGTTTTTCAGGTTCAAAGAAGAAAAAAGCAGCCAAGCCTTTAAGTTTCAAAGTTGGCGTAGGAAAAGTAATCAGAGGTGTAAGTAAACCATTAACAACTCCCTCAGAATCCAAACCCAGTCTTAATTCTGCAGGATTTATGACTGGGGTGCAAATTTTGAGCTGCTGTTCTTGTTTCTCGCGGAGGTGAAAAGGCAAGTCAAAAGCGTTTACATCAGCAGGATGTAATATTTATTCTTTACGGCTGCGTTCATCCATCTGCAGCGTCATTCCTCCCGTTAAGCAGCGTGCGGAAAGCAGTGCAACGACTCCGTGCTCCCCAGGACAGGCACAGCCTCCTGCGCCTGTCTCTGGTGCTCTGCACGACAGACAGGGTTACCGGGTTCCCGGGGCTCCGTCCATCGCTGCGCGTTCGGTGTGCTTTAGCCTGCCAGAAGATTGTTTTCCCTCAGCATCTTTTTGGTACCTGCCTCGGTGCCTCTTCACGCGTAGTTCCGTTCATCCGTTCGCTCTGAGCGGGATGCTGAAACTCCACGCTCCAGTCGCTGTCCTGCACTGAAACGAGCCGCGGTTTCGAGGCTGTAACGCCTCTGCCCTGCCAGCAGCGAGCGCTGCAGCGGCGGGAGGGCAGCACCCAGGCAGACTGACAGCTCTGGGCAGCAGAATCGAGTGTTCTGCACGCCCGCCTGCGTGCTCGCATCTCGAAGCCGCAGACGGCGTGTGAGCTTGGTGCGTCTGGGGCATCCCAGCTGCTGTGCAGAGCAAATCATAGCGTAGCTAGGAGGTGCTTAACTCTGTCTCGCTGCTGCTGAGCCAACGGTGAAACTGGTGGCTGTCTGCACAAGATAGGAATTGCAAGAAGGATCTGACACTTAACTGACTTAAAAAAACAAACGCAACCCAACCCAGTATAATCTTCCTTGCTGCTGCCATGCAGGAAGGCGGCCTTTACGGGTGGCTGGATTGGAACTGGGAAGGGGAAAATGCCGCGGGCTTGCGGCCAGTACTGCAGAGGCAGCTTGGGCTTTTCCTCAGCCTGCTGGCGCGGCGCTCCCGTGTTTGCGTGGGTGCCAGGTGCCTTCCTGAAGCCGTTACCGGGCACGAGCTGCAGCCGTTCATTGTGAAACGCTGATGCGGTGCTGAGCGAATGCCAGCTTTGGGCAGCGCGAGTGAGTCTTGAAGAGGGGCAAGCACCGAAATAAAATTAGTCTTGATGGATCAGCCCTAAACGGGCGCTGACCACTGAGGCTGCAGAACGGCAGGGGAGCGCCAGGCGGAGAGAGGCAAGCCCCCTGGTGCTGCGCGCGGTGGTCTGCCGTGGAACGCGTGCCCGGGCTGTGGGTGCTTACGCTGAAACAAGGACGTCACTTCAGTCGCTAATGTCGTCACGACATAAAAGCGCGGATCCGAACTGCGAAGCATGGCACAGGCTGCTGCGGGAGCAGGGAGCATCAGCGGGGGGAGCGCTTCCCCCGGTAGCGAGAGCGTGAGGGGCGAGCGTGCGGGAGGGCGATGCAGCAGCGCGCAGGTGCTCATAGGAGCAAACTGGGAAAGCATCCGAAATGCACTTTTCCTGAAGCTCTGTAAGACTGCTGTGTTCTTTCGTTGTTTGTTTGTCTTTGTTTTGTTGCTTTATTTTTGGTGTGTTGATTTTTTTTTTTTCCAGTGGGATGAAGCTCTCTTAACAATGAGTAAAGGAGAGAAGGCTCAACTGGAAATTGAACCCGAGTGGGCGTACGGCAAGAAAGGGCAGCCCGACGCCAAGTATCCTTCCACAATCAGTTACTAAGTACCTTGGAAACGCTTGGTGGGATAGAGCGCTTTATGGGCAGGGGTGTAACGGGGGGAGCATTCGCTTGTTACTCGTAGCAGCCTTAGAATGTTGAGGAATATAAAAAATCTCAGTGAAATTAATGGGTGGGTGCAATTGCCCATTTGTTTAGAAGAAAAACTCCCGTAGGGGGTACTGCAGAGGAGAACTCGCTGCTGTTTTCTGCCTGCTTTTTTACTCTGGCTGCTTCCAAATGCTTATTCTGGCCGCACGGGCGGGGACACCGAGCAGCGCGGCAGGGAGGAGAGGCAGAGACAGCGGGTACGCCTTGGCCGGGAGAGCTGGCTCTGGGACAGAGCTGGAACGAGGGATGGAGCGGGTGACCCCGCAGTGCTCTACGCAGGCATCTTTTACCTTCCAGAGGAAGGGCAGTGATTGTTCTGCCCTGCTCGAATCCTGTGTCACGGTCATTTTGAAGGGCTGTCTAGAAATTCTCCCCCTGCGGTGCAGTAGGGCAGCCTGACCTCCCCCCGGTCAGAGACAACGCTCGGCCGTTCAGGCGGGACTCGGCTGCTGATCTTCAGAGCAAGGGGAATAACGAGAAGTTTGTCTTAATAAAGGGGCATCCGCAGAGCCGGTACCGAACGCCTCCTGCCAGCTCGCGTTGGGCAGCAGCTGCGGTTCCCTGCGGAATCCGAGACGTGGGAGCGGGCCAGTGAAATAGGAAACTGCCGCAGGAGAAACGGGGCGACAGGTGGCACAGCGCTTAACGCTGATTGATCGGGTCACCGGGCGCGGGGGATTTCAACTGTAAAGCTTCCTTAACTTGTGCTACCAGGATTCCACCAAATGCAAAACTTTTCTTTGAAGTGGAACTGGTGGATATCGAATGAAATGAAGTTTCCTTTGCTGCTGGGAATCCAGTTCTGATCAAGAAAGCTTCTGACAACTGCAGTTTTGCTCGTGTAACTTCAGGATATAGTTACAACTGTGGCCTTGTACTGAAATCACGTTTGTTCTCCCTGCCCCCAACTGCTGTACAGTAACATACCACTAAAGAAACTTAGTTTATACATGCAAGTGACTTCACTTTTTTGTGTATACGATCGCCCTAAAACGTCTGTCTCCTACTCTGGGGGAAAATGGCGTAGATCTCCAGCGCCCCGTTCAAGGAGAAGCGGGCTGTTCTTACCCCTTGCTGTACTGAGCCAGCTGTTGCTGCCAAGCCTTTACTTTGATACCTAGCTCCGGTCTGCGGCTTTGTCTTCTGTCTAGCTGCTGAGTCTCACAGCAGCACTCGCCCCACAACCTTAGTTAACCTAAAACGTTAGAAGAGGAAAAAAATTCACATTTATATTCTATGCACTAAACTCCTCCTTCAGAGGTGTTCGATAGAAGCGTCCCCCCCCTTCTAGACGAGCACCGAGGCGTTCCGTGCCGTAGCCACAGGAGTCTGTTGGAACAAAACGCACTGAACCGAGACCCTGGCGTTCTTACTCCTGGCTGGAACGAGGCAACCCAAGAAAGCTCAGAGGACTACTGAATTCCTTGCTTTTATTACAAAAATGGGAATGATCACTTTGATCAAAATGAAAAAAGTTTGCTCACACTGTGTACATGAAAAACTCTAAATACAAAAATCATCCCAAACACAGTTTGTGCTTTTTAAAAAAAGAATGCAACGTCATTTTGCACTGCCTTTTAATTTCTGACCCCCCGGTAGAATAGAAAATACGCATCGCAGCTTGCAAAGGCTGCCGTCGTAATCTGAGGAGCTCCGATCGCAGCGACACGAGCAGAGCAGCCTGGGTTTGCTGGCTGGGGCACGGAAGGGATCTCGCGACAGAGCAGGGCAGGGGAGGGCAGCCCGGCTCCGGCTGCTCGCTGCAGCGGCCCTGGTACCCAGCTGGGAAAAAAAAAAACAACCAAAAAACCCCTACAGCTTTACTGATTAAGTCTATGGAATCATTATGAGACTGAAAAAAAAAATCTTCAGATGTCTCCATAAATTAGTGCAGGGAATTAAAAAAAAATGCATTTATGGTAAACTAGAATTGTACAGAGATACCATTTATCAGTTACCGGCACACGAATCTTGCTTCACACATACCCTGTGAACATCAGCTCGTTTCACATGCAAAAGACCAAAAAGCAGGTATTACAACAGTTCTTTCACATCCCTAATTTAGAAAAATATATTTTTTTTATTCCATCTTTGTTGAAACTGCAGCACAGTGAACTTCGCTCCCTCTTCGGATCAAGTTGGATGATAATACTGTCCGTAATTCCACGCGTTCTGGTAATTGTACTGGGGGAAGAAAAAAGCACATGATAACGTGAGTCAGCCGGCCCGTGCTCCACGGAGGGTACTGACAGCAAGGTACCGATCGCCCGGAAAGGCGCGGGCAAGCTCGCCCTTCTGTAATGTTAGCAGTCCTGCACGGAGCGGCCGGTGTGGCTGTGCCGGCGTGGCTGTGCCGGCGCCGCCGCGCCCGTGTCGCCGGGGTGGAACGAGGCAGGGCGTCCCTCTGCAGCGCAAGGCCCTCAACGCCCAGCCACCTTAAAGCTCGGCTTTGTCCCGGAGGGGAAGCTTCCAGCTGGAAGTCAGCCGTCTCACGGAGGTAAAGCTAAGCGCGGTTCAGGCAAGCCCAGGGTCGGATTTGTACGGGGGTCAGCGCAGAGGCTGTACTGCCGCCTGTAACGGTTTCAGTCGTGTAATAAACGCGCGCGTGGTCAGTCTTCCAACACGGGGCAGGCGAGGGGTTCGCTCTGGCTCCTCAGAGCCCCGCTCTGGTACCTGCTCTGTGGCTCCTCGCCACCTCCCTTTCGACAGACTCTCGTAAGCAGGAGGAAAAGGGAGGGAGCAGAAGGTGACAGAAGCAGTTGTCTGTTCTAGCTCCCTGTCCACGACTGCAGCACGCCGCAGGCTGGGAGCGCCAGGGCAGGCGGCTCAAGTGCCCCAACGCCTCTGAAGCCATCGGCTGGCAGCCAGCGGAGGCCGTCACTGAGACGGCTCCCGCGGCCTTGCTGCTGTTCGCAAGCAGACTGAAACGCACAGAAGGCAGGCAGCGATGGAGTTACCGTGTCGGCCGCGGGACCGAGATCTTCACCAGCACTCTAAGCCTGCGACTCCCACGGCTCTGCGTTTGAAAGCCTGGGGCGTTTTTCCTGGCCTAGCGCTGAGCAGAGTTTCCCCACGCTGGCGAGACGCCTTTCACCGCCCGACTTTGGAAAGGACACCTGACCTTGATGCGGGCAATCCTCAACCACAGTGACCGAGCGGCCCGCCTGTCCCCATCTGCGCGCGCTGTTCTCGCTGCCTTGGTAGGCTCCTTGCAGTCTGAACGAGTTTTCATCAAACCGCCTCAGCAGAAGCTTCAGTTGGACCCCCTACGACTCACGACTCGGAAGAACAAGCGTTCCAAGCCTGCGGCACACAGCTCTCACCCCAGCTGAGGGGCACCAGCAGCACCCACCTCTACCCAGTGTTAACCTCACAGAGGTGCTGAAGCTCTGACCTACAGCCTGCCCCTGGGCCAAGTCAGAACACAAAATGGACTCTCAGTCTAGAAGCGAGCTGAGCACGTGCTGGAGGCTGCTGCTGCCACAAGCAAGAAGAGGAAACCAAGGTCCGGTATTACTGATTCACTCCTCACGCCCTATGGGGGACAAAATAAAACGCCAGGCAAGAGCAGCCCCAAAAGACAAGCTACCGAACAGACCGATTTGGCACGCGCTAGAACCCCGACCGAGACGTTACAGGAACTCCTGGTTGGAGAAGGTAACTATCAAACCGCACAGCGTACTGGCATCCCGAGGCGACTCTCCTGGCCAAAACGCTTCAGCACAGCACAGACGTATTGCCCTGAGCCAGCAAGGTCCTCAACGGCGTCACACTTCCCTTCACGTGAAGAGCTAGCCACCAAACTGCTCACCTCGCTCCACACTGGAGAGAAATATTCTATGCTTGCGTAACAGCCCAAAGAGGGATCGACAAAAACAAGAGCTCAATTTTTATTCCAAACTTTCCTCACCAGCTGACACTGGGCCACAGAGAAACGTCCCTGGGAAATCCGCAACGTGTGCGTATTCAGAATGCGCACGTTAAAGGAGGGAACCGAAGCACACGCCTACCTGGTACCAGGCATTGTAGTTATATGCTGCCTGATTGACCTGCATGTCTCCATCCATCATCTGTGCCGATGCCAAAGTTGGGTCATCTGTCAGCATTTTCTTTTCATCCGGCTCCTCTGATCTGTGAAGTTAATGTTTGCTGGTAAGTGGTATCTCAGATCAAATTCTGAGCATGTCTTCATGTGAGAAATGCTATAACGGACAAGGGTAAGTAGTATTTTCAAACCTGGTGCCCTGTCCAAACAGGGTAACAACATTTGGCTTAGAGAAAGACAGTAGTATATTGTGCTTCAGAACAACAGTCGGGTTTTTAAATTGTTCTGGTGCTCAAACTGAGACAGCAAAGGCACGTTTCTGCTTAGAGACTGAGTTATTTTCACCAGTACTCTTTAATTTTTCTGTGATACATAATTCAAAAAGTTATTTTCCAGTAAATCCGTTTCCAAACATCTTAGCCAACCGTATAGGCCTATTTAGTGTATACTTTAAGTGATTAAAAAAAGTCATTTTGTTCTCGCAAGCAGTAGATTTAAAACTGAAAAACGTATGTGTATATATTCATAGATCAAAGAAAAAAAATAGTCTCCGAGACTGTTCTGTGAACTATTTTTAAAGCATTTCCAGAGTGCTTTGCATCAGCTGTAGTTCAGCGCAGCACGTGTGCCAGCTACCCCACAGCGCATCATCTACCAGGCTCGTTCATACCCCAGGTGACCAGCCTTCCTACCCGTTCTCTGCTCTCCTTTTCAAAGAGTCCTGCTCCTTTAGAAGTGCTTGGTGTTCGTCATAGGCATCCAAAAGCCTGAAGGAGACAAAAAGAAAGAAGCTTTGCTCACCATTAAACATTTTAAATACATGAGCAACCTTTTTAAAATGTCTACTTTAAACTGTAAAAATACAAAAACCTTCCAAAACAAACTCAATCATAATCAAATATTTATATCAGTGATCCACCATGAAGATAGGAAAGCCAAAAAAATGTAATTTGAAGGGGGATTCCACAATGCATAGTGAAAAATTTTCTGTGAGCTCAACTTGGATCACCTTTCATGTAGTTCTTCTATAAAGTTTCTTTATAAAGAAGTTTTCTAAAACTTATTTGTGATACCGCTGCTTCTTCCAGTGACTGCACTCCCTCAGCTGCGTGTTGATGCCATCCACAGCAGCACTGATATGTAGGAATCGACATTTCTTTACACGCTGGCAATGGGTATTATACAGAATTGTAACAATTCCAAAGTAGCACCTTACAGCCTTTTCCCAAACAACGTGGGAAGCACAGGTATCTTTAATGCAGCACAAGAGAGTCATATGATTTGTGTGTCAAGTATCACCATACACTGCTGAGTGAAAGAGTAATATGTCCGTTTCCTAGCTGAAAGCCCCACGAATAGCTAAATATCATTTCACCTGCTGCATACCACAGTTTACACGGTATCACATGAAAACTGCTTCTTCTGTCAATATTGCTCTTTGTGAAAAGCGTTTCTTGTACTTATTCTGTGCTCTGGTAGTATTTGGGAGCTGAAAACTTCATTTTGTTTGGTCTATCTAGGATCCCAAACTTGCAATGCTGCCACGCGAGTTATAATGGTCAGAGTCAGCAGAAATTAAGGACAGCTCTTGTTAAAAAGCATAGAAAGCAGAAAAACTAACTCACAGTTAGTCCTTCCAAGTTATTTCGCTGCAAAATGTAAATAAAGGTACTTCATAAAAAAGGGATAGTTTTTTGAAAAGATATTCCTATTTAAAAATAGGTATTTGGTTTAGAAAAGCAGCTATCCCTCAACAAAGAGCGGATGGCACAAAAGAAACAGTTTAACGGATGCCACCAACCCTACCCCTTCCCTACTACTTTTACAAGCACTCTTTTGGTGACCCTAATTTGGCCACTGCACAGGTTACATCTTACTTGTTTACATCAGAACCAAAATCTTCGAGAAACTCCACTTTTCGCTGAGAAAACGTAATCCTCATTTTTATAGCCAATGCGCCGTTGACAGCTTTATCAAAACAGCTCAAGATGTTTTCTTCGTTCTGCTTGAGATCGCCACTGTACTCCATTTCGAGTAAGTTGAGATACAGTTTCGTATTTTCCTGTTCAAAAGATGTAGTAAAAGTTGTACATCTGAGGTCATGTGAGGTTTTTAACGGTGAATGTGTGTCTACCGGATGCATACCAGAACATTTACATCATAAATACATGCTAGAACAGTCAATAAAAAGATTTTCTTTTTACACTGGTCATCTTTGACCTGGTTTGTTTCACAACTAGAAGTGATCTAAGACTACGAAAACAGATGTCACGCTTTGCTAATAGTAAGCTAATAGTATATGGAGCGCTAAATATTTCTGTGGTTATACAAAACGATCTACGAGTACTGCCTACACGATCAATGCTGTTCACACCGAGATGTGAACACGCCTATACTATTTAAGATTCTAAAAAGGAAAAACGAAGGTGTGAAGCACACTGTGCTTCTGAAGAAAAAAATTTGCAAACTTCCAGATTTGCAAGCTGCAAATACGGCAACATCAGTTTAGAGGGACTGGTGTCTCCATGTAGTAATGAAACATTACATACAGTTACAATTCCTGTCATCATTGTTGCCATGTTTTTAAAAAAAAATGGTTCAGAAAGAGAGGAAAAATACCAGGGTCGTTTGTTTGGTTTTTTTTTTTTTTTAAGTAGAGCAAAGAGGAACACATACTTTGTCAATTTCTATGGCTTCTGACAGCACTTTTCTTGCCTTTGGAAGATTTTTCTGTACTTTGAAGAGGTGTCGAGCTAATTTGATGGCATAAAACGACGATTCGCTAATTGATTTGGCATTCCTAACAGCATCTTCAAGCAGGTGTTCAGCTTCTTCCATGTTTCCATGTCTGCGTTCTAAGCTTACTCTTCGTAAGCGAATCATTGCTAGCCCTAGAATACACTCTTCAAATGTTTTCAAGATTCTTCTTGCTTCATCGATGTTGCCTAAAACACCGGTGAAGATGCTTTAAGATATGAGACATCCAACAGCCTCTTAAAAACAGAATCCCTCCCAGCAAAGACTAATGTTGCTCTTACCCTGCTGCTCCTCAAAGGCAGCCCACAGCATGTGAACCATTGGTTTCTTAGGGAGATGTATTGTGCAAGCCCTGCTGTAGACATGCCTCACTCCTTCAATACTATGATTCTCCATGTATTTGGCATACTATAGTTGAAAACAGAGCAGAGATTGAAAAATGTAAAGCTTGTATTTGTCTTTAAAAACATGACAGAACGATAAAATTCTTTTGTTTAAACCCATTCAGCACCTTTATTGAACCACTAGACTAGTTTCTGTAAGGAAGGACGTAGAGAGGCAACGAAGTTGGCATATGCAGCAGTCAAATCTGGTTGCAAGCAGACCATCTCCTAATGCAACAGATATAGTTATATATGAACAACATTCCACAAGAGTACAAAAGGTTAGTCACTAGATCAATGTATGCAATCGGGAGCAGCTAGGTGGTAAACCACTTCCCTTACCTTAATCCAGAAGTCCTCATAGAGGGCACATGAAATAACACATCTTTCAAAGAGGACCACAACTCGTTCATGAGTGCCATTTTCTATCTCAAATTCTAAGTACTCTTTCCAGTTTTTCAGCTGAATTTTCTCCAGAGGTTTTACATGAAAGTAAGGCCTCTTTATCTGCAAGAGTCACAGTACGGCAACTTATGACTAATAAGCATAGCACCAAGTTGCTTAAAAAAACCAACCAAACAGCCCCACACCATTCAAGTCATTTAAATAAACAGGGCTTCAGAATGATGCGTCATTATCTATTCAAATAAGTCTGCCGGGGTTACCCAAGTATTGATCAAGAGATTTTGCTGACAATTACACTCTAAGCTAGTAACTTGTTTTTCAGCGCAAGTGTTTACAGAAGCTGAAAAAGAACTCAAAAAAAGACTGAGAATTAAAAACTCAGGTTGTTTTTTCCAAAGTAACCAAACAACTCTACATTGAAAGAGTTCTATATTTGCAGTGATCAAATTATTAGTTTAATTAATTACTTTTAATACGTTATACATAGGAGCTGCACGTTACGATGGCTACTTTTGAAAAACAAAAGTTAACTGTTTCAGGTTTTAAGAGTGTAATGTTAAAATACAAAACCATACAAATTTCATTCTCCTTTTAGGATAGGCTTACCTTTTCAATTAGAATTGCCTTCATTCCCTTATTATTTCGCAATGCCCCACATGCATAAGGCAGTACTAACTTACATAGCATTTCATGCATATTTAAAGACTGCTTAATAAACAATACACCATCTTGCCCCTCTCCAAATACCGCTTAAAGATTTAAAAATCGTCAGATGACAGAGTTGACCTCACAAGTTGCCTTTTCACAAGAAAAAATGGCAGAGAAGTGAAACTTGATCTTTGTTCAAAGCCCCACGACAGTTTAAATTGTAAGGCTTAACTGTTACTCAAAATTCCTAGCTCCCAGTCTTACGTTCAAAACTCTTCCGCACGCTGCCTTACACAGAAAAACCAAACTTACCGCTTCTTCAAACGTCCACCTCTTACTGACTTCATGTTCATTGTGGTTAAACATTTCTTGATGAATCTCAATGATTCTGTGCCTCATGTTTTCTATCTCTGTGATTAGCTAAAAAATAATTTTTGAAAATGTAACACAGGCAGACACCACATCACCTTTGTAAATGCATTTTATGACGACAGTAACATGCACAAATTAGAAGTATCACAGATGCATTAAACGTTACCCTGAACAGCCGGGGAAGGGATGGGATGCTGCCCTGGCAGTGCCCTTGCCCTTACTGCAACCCAACTGAATTGGTTTTCTGTCTGAAGTTTTGCTCTTATGTTAAAGACGATTGCGATTACAGCTGAATTTGGATCCAAGTCAAACTTGGTTTCAGTATGGGTGCATTTTCACAGTTGGCAATTCTTTTGGGTGGCTCCAATTTCTCGTATGCCTCTGAAGGCTAGGAGCCCGCACAGACCATTGCTGATGAAGAGCTTTCTTAGACCACAGCTCCTAACCTGTTAACTGGAATAATTAATTCCTAAAGTTTTGTACATCACTTCTTTAATTTTTTAACTCCATTTCTTTAATACCTATGAAAACACTGGAAAGGTATGTCCTGGAGACAAAAGCAGTTGTCACACGAGCCACAGAGCAATGATATGCAAGAGAACTATGGGAACACCTCAGCTACAGGTACACTAAACTGTCTGCAAATAAACTCGTCTCTCAGCCACAGAGTAAGGCAAGAAACGCCAACGAACACCCTCTGCGTCCGTACCTTGGCAGGGTCAGTTATATCTTCGGTACCAGAGGGCAGGTCGTCTCCGGGTTGCGCGTCCTCCCCGCTATGGCCGTTCACAGACGCCAGTTCTCTGCGCAGCTGAACAAACTGCTCAGTAGTCAGAAGGTCTCGAGGCAAGTTGTTCTGTATATGTTCTTTAAACCTAAGAATAGAAACAAGTCAACACAAATTTGCATTATGTTGCAATACTCTGCATACCCAGAGCACAGTAATAAATCCTAGCGGGGTTCTGCATTACTTTATTGATGTAGAGCAACACTGAGAATGCAACTTCTGACAACATACAGACAAAACACAACTTCTACTATCGATCAGACTTCAAAAGCTTCGCATTCCGAAGAGAAATGAAAGGGTGATGAACTTCAGTGGCGAAGACAGGCCACTCGCCATGTAAAATTGATGGCAAAGGACAAGACCAGTTTTAGAGGAATATACTTTATTTCCAAAACCAAAAGATCGGTAGAACTCATGGGGAAGACTGGTGCATAATTTAACTAGGGTTTCTGGTTCCCTCTTAACCTCTCTGTATTAATGCAGAATTCTGCTATCCAAAACTTAGCCAAGTATTTCTCTTAAATCAATTAAATTAGTGTTTCACCACACGCAAGCACTGCATGATGAATTAGAAGTTCAAAACTGCTCGTTCTGATTTTTCAAGGACATCCTCTCTTCTTCCTCACAATTCCAAGCCCTTCCTTTATTCCAGAGCAGAATTTGTGAATTTACCTAAAACCAAATCCCTAAAGTGTGTATCAGTACTTTAAAACAACCAGTCAAACTGCATGAGTACATAAATAAGTATGTAGAACTCAGTAACTATCTCAAGCTCCTGTTCTGAGTGAACATTTTCACATTTACAGAAGTAGGTTAGCGTGTGCTTAAGAAACTCATAGCATTAACTAAATCTTTGTTTTCTCTTTACCTCTGGAAATGATGACTGTAGAGTTGTGTGGGAATTCCAAGGATGCGGTCATATATGGACGTAACTTCCCTCAGGTTTCCCTGTTCGTTTTCCCAGTTTATGTACATTTCCCATAGTCTGTCCGAACGGAAATCTGTCCCAGCAGCTAAGACCGCATGTTCATAGGCTCTGAAAAATGAAATGATTTTACAGTTGTTTCTGGATATGGTGACAGAACAAGGAAGAAAAGTTCTGGCTCTTATCTATTTAAAGGTTATGAGTGTCCTCATTTACTGGCAATTACATTTAAATTCTTCGAAGTATTTTCTAGATGTCTGTAGCAAGATCTCTAGCATTTCAGAAAGTTCACACACACTTTTTTGTCCCCCAGCACTACCGCTAACAGAACACATAAAGGCAACAGAAAAAGCCACTTGCAGGAATGCAAGATATTAAGAAAATACAAAATCTTTACCACTTTTATCTTGTAAAAATTCTAAACCCATTACTTTAGCAGTTTAACACACAAAAGCTATACATCAATCATGCAGCTAGAAGCTGCTTCAGTTAAAGCTCAGTTAAGGTTTTGGGTCAAACTTTAGCCCAACCTCTTATTCGAACCAGAACCACTGCCAGCAACAGATGAGGTCAGACAGATCCTAGCCATACCCTGAAAACCTCCAAGGAATTAAATTCCAAAAACTCTGTGGGGAGCCTGTTCCAGTGCTGCACCAAGTATTTCCTAACAGCTAGTCTGAAGCTCTCAAGTCACAACTTTTGACCCTTGTACCACAATGTATCGTCTACCCCTTCTTACGGAATTTGGCTCCATCATCTCTTCAAAGCCCTTAAAGTAACTGCAGGGCGTTATTAGCTTGCCCCTTAGCTGAAATGTATTAACCTGATTACACTGCTACGTAACCGTACGTATGGGCTTCTCGTATCGCTTAGTCTGCCTTCAACTTACCCTCGAATAGTACTGTTAGTTTCAGGGTCAGCGGGGTCCAAGGTCTCCTTTAAGAAGTTTATATAATGTATCCAAAGATCAACACTAAGAGGAATTGCCTGAAGCCCTCTGCGATAAACCTATGAAGAGAACGCGAACTGTACTTCAAATACGTAATGGCGTCCTAATAGAGAGGCAACACTGTGTTATCCGGTGAACCTTAGAAATACTAATTACTGGAATTTTGTTTAAATAATCTACCATTACCATTTGGGTGGAGGTTGGATAGAACATGGCAATGTTCTGATCTCCACGTGCAGAGTCTTGATCTTCAAAGCGCAGCGGTCCCTGCATTCTGACCAGGTTGTGTGGGCAGGCTTTGGGGTACAGACCATAGGGCACAGACCCATTAGAGCATCATTGACAGCGTCTGACCAAAAATGCAATAAGATGTAGCAATTGTGACCAGCAAACCAACTATATTGTTTTGAAAATGAGTAATAAATGTAAGTGACAGAAAAGCCCTGCCCTACTTGTTAAGCTGCAGTGTAATACAGAGGCTTGCACTGCAAAGCTTGACAAACTGTAGAGGTTTAACGCACCTGCCAACAAAGAGAAAAAACATTAGCTACAAATGCCACAGACGTGACACGTGCAAACAAAATCCCTACAAACCTGACCATACATGGCAGGTACTGGCAGCCAAATGACTTGCAGTAGGTTAGTCATTCTTTGGCTAACAGGACCGATGGCAATAGCTGCGCCCAGCTACCTACATACCTCATCAGACTGTTTGACGTTGTCATGTCGCTTTTCAAGGTCTGCATACTTTTTCCAATATCCATAGCAATATGGATAATGCGTGAAAAACCTGTCAAATGCTTTCCTGGCAGCTGGCAAGTGGTTCTGCAAGAAATACACAATAAAAGCAATGAATCCTTTCCTTAAAAAAGCCTTCACGTTATTTTAAAAACTACTGTTGTTTTAACATTGTCTTAAAAACGACTGGTTTTGCTTTGTTATCTCTGCTGATGACACTGGCAAGGGCAACTGTCTTAAAACAGTATCTACGAAAGCCTGATGTGCAGTTCTAGATTTGTCACTGCAATAGCCATGACTTGTTTTGGTTTTCTTTCTTTATTTCTGGAAGGCTAAGGAGAAAGGGGGCATGTACTAACCTCCTGCTCTACATACTGTAGTAGATATACCCATCCTGTGAAATCCTGGGGATTGTCCTCTACTACTTTCCAGAACTTGTCAAAATCTGGAGGGAAGGAAGCATCGATATCTGTTGTCTGTAAACTTTCAATATTTGGAATTTCACTCTCCTGTGTGTTCTCTTCATTCAAGTCAGGGGAACTGTCAGGTGACTGTTCCATCTCAGTTACGCTCATAATTTCTGTACTGAAGTCCATATGCTGTTCTTCTGTTGCTGTTTCAGCGCCATTGTCTGTGCTCTCATTGCTCACAGTCGGGTTCTCCTCCTCCGTATTCTCTGCGTTCTCCATAGCTGAGGTTACTGTTGCTTCCTAGTACTAGATCCTGTGGAAACAAAAAGATTCGGTATTCATGCAGTGAAGATTCAAGTGGAACTTGACTGTGAATTATCAGCCAAGAGCCTCCCAAGTCCTTCAGGCATCCATGTATTTCACCGCAAACCTTCATCAATTAGATCTGCTTCACTCTTGAGCCCAATTCACAATTAAAAAAACATGTTAACAGCAGTCACACATTTTAACATCTGCACATAGAAATCATTGTGGTTTTTCTAAAAAACTATCACAAGTAGCTATCGAGGTATAAAAGTGAACCAATACAATTTTCCTGCATTGAGTCTGGCAGAATTTTATTCCAAATAAAGAATTACGTTCAAATTTATTCAATTCTCCTACTTAGGACAAATCAGTAACTTCTTTGCAAAATAGATATACGTTAAAATGTACCCTCAATGCCTAGCTGAACTGGCTTAAGCGATACCTTTGCAAAGAAAAGAATTACTATCAGCACTAGACTCGGTCTACATTAACGATGTCTACACAAACTAACCAGCATCAGAGGGCCACGGAAAACGTTTAGGCTAGCCCCTTAGATGCAGTCACTCGCTCCCACACACAACGCACGTGTCAGGGGTTCCTCCTGCCCCTCAGGACAGGCTCCATCTTCCTCCCACTCCTCATCTTGATCCTCCTGCCAGGCGCTGCTGCCCAGCCCTACCCTCCTCTGCCGACGCCGGTCCAGCCTCCCTTGGCTGGGTGCTGCTCTGCCGAACAGCGCTCGGCCGCAGCTCAGCTCGGCCTCCACCGCCCCAAGCCTGGGCGTAAGGCACAGCAGAACCTTCTCCACATTCACGCTAGGCCCTAACCACCAGCAGATCCTAGGTAACACAGTACCCACGTAGAACGCAATAGCTCTTGGCTGTGAATATATTTTGGATGAAGAACAGCACGAGACCATCATCCTCAAATGCACTGTAGCAACGGACACTCCTACTTCCCTTCGGTTCTCCTCAGAGGAGATGACAACAAATAAGTTTTGCATTTAAAAATCAAAAAAAAGTCCCCACCCCACTCTGTATCTCCAGAATTCTTTCCCACCGAAAGCCTGAAAAGGCAACAAACAGACCGCTTGCTTTCGCTTCAACAAATACATCGATAAGCCATCAATAGTATAGCGGGGAAAAAATTCTTGACAGAAAGGAAAAATATCTATACCTTCAGCAGCTTGAACACGTGAGATAACAGTTCCTGTTATCCTAGGAGTTCACCAAGCCAAGTAACTTTGGCACAGCGTTAAAGAGTCTACATGGTCTACTCTGCGAGTTTTCTAATACCTGTGTTTTAAAAGTAATCATTTCTGTTCTCCATTGTATACATCATCTGGCAATCATATAAATACAATTTCTTTCCTTTAAGGTAAACAGTTCATGATTTTGTAACGTTATATGGTAACCGTTCATAAAAATGAACAACTGATTCCATTTAAAAGTCACAGGAACATGATGTGACTGCACAGAGCACTCTACTGCTTTTGCTCTACAGGAAGAGAGGGCGCTTGTGTAAGATGAGCAGTTTATTTCATTAACGACCAGCTCTTCTCCACATCCTGGGCCACTCTAGAAAGCCCGCATCGAAAGCTGGCTTCTTGAGCGAGCGTTGGAGATGTGCTTCAATATTGATTTTGAGAATAAACATAATTTGTAAGTCAAGAAATTAAATATCAAAGCAGTATCACTGTGCCTTTACCAGTGCAACATACAGAAGAGATCCGCATCATTACAAGCAGCTGCTACCACTCAGAGCTTACCTCTGTAAAGATCATAAAATCAAGGCGTAAGAGGAATGTTATGCAAAGTGCAGCCCCAACACTTGAAAAAAATAGTTTAAAGGATGTTTACGGCTCTAAAATTTGAAAAAGCTAACGCAATTGTTTTTAAACATGCAGTAATTTATGACCTAAACTTATTTTGGTATTTGACAGCTATTTTCCCTCTCTAGCTGATTCAGAAGACGTATTCCAGCCTAAAAAAACCAACTCCTCCAAATCTAGCCGTCTTCAGATTAGGGGGAGGAGAAAAAAAGACAGAGGGAGAAGCGGCAGTGCATCCCCTCTGCACGCGCGGTTTCAAACACTCTGTCTGACAGTTGGTTTCCAAGGGACGGCGTTCCAGAACAGCCGGGACGCAGGGCACAGCCCGGACTGCTGCAGCTGCCGAAGGGTGCAGCCGGCACCGCCAGCCCCGTCTGGTACCGCACCAACGCCCGTCAGCCCAGGGAGCCGCGGGGGCAGCGGGCGCGGAGCTGAGGCACATCCAGCGCAGACAACCACGGAACGGGGAAACTTAGTTCCACCAGTTTTTACACCGCTCAGGCTAAACAACTAAATAAGCGTATCAGATAACTACGTGCGCTAATTTTAAACAATTTATGTCAACTTATATTATTTAGCCTGTTTCAATTAAACGTTTGTTACTACTGGCGTTTATCAATATGAATGAACTGATGGAAAACGTCTAGGAGAACACCCAAAGGGGCGGCGCCGAGGCGCTGCAGGCCCCCCCGCGCCCTGCCCTGCCCTGCCCGCACCTCACAGCCCCGATAAGCAGCTGCTTGGAACTTCCCGGGGCCGGGCTGCGCGGGCGCTGCTGGCCGCCCCTCCCCTGCGCTGGCCTTCAGAGACCCAGCGGCTTTACAGCGCACGAAATAAAGATAAAACGTATTCCCGTGAGCGAGAGCCGCGGGCAGGCCGGTTCTTCCCAGTGCCGGGCAGGGGAGGCTGCGGGGGGCAGCGGGGAGCCCCCACCACGGCGCGTCCTTCCCCTCAGCCGCCGCCACAGCCGCTCCCGCTCCGCCCGCATGGCCGCCGCCCCGGCCCCGGCGCCTTCCCCGGCCCCGGGGGTGGCTGCGGGCGGTGCAGCCAGCCCCGGCCGACTCCCGCGCCCGCCTCAGCCTCCCGCCAGGCCGGGCCACGCCAGGGCGGGCCAGGCCGCGCCGCACCGCGCCGGGCCGGGCCCTCCCCCGACCGGGGCGCGCACCCCCGGGGCAGATCGCGGGTCCCCACCGCCCCTCCCCGCCGGCGGCCCGCACCCCGCGGCCCGCCCGCCCCGGTACCTGCCGCGGAGCGGTGACCGCCCGCCCGCCGCGCTCCCGCCGCCGCCGCCGCCGCCGGGCCTGAGGGAGAGCGGAGCGCGCCTGCGCCCCGCCGCGCGCCTGCGCCCCGCCCGCGCCGCGCATGCGCCCTCCCCCTCAGGCGGCGGCGGCGCGGGGCCGCGCTCGGTTCCGGCGCCCCGGGCTGCCGCCAGGCGCGTGCGGCACCGGGGGGGGGGGGCAGCGGCCGCCGCCGCTTCACCGGCGCCGCCCGGGGAGGGCCCCGGTTCGCTGCCCTCGGGGAGGGCGGGCGGGCGGCCGCGCCTCGCCGCCGGGCAATGAGCACGGCCAGCCGCCGGGCGACCCTCGCAGGACCGAAACGGCAGCCGCGCAGCTCTCCACGTGGGTCACACACACGCGTATTTTGCACAAATGCCACACAAAACCCTCTTGTACTGTGTAATTGTCTCCAGGGTTTTCTGCCGCTTATCAATACCTGAAAGGAGGTTGTAGTGAGGTGGGGGTCGGTCTCTTCACCCCAGGAACAAGCGATGGGACGAGAGGGAACGGCCTCAAGCTGCGCCAGGGAAAGTTTAGGTTGGATAACAGGAAAAACTTCTTTACTGAAAGAGTGGTCAGGCCCTGGCACAGGCTGCCCAGGGAAGGGGTTGAGTCCCCATCCCTGGAGGGATTTAAAAGACGGGGAGATGTGGTGCTTAGGGACATGGTTTAGTGGCGGACTTGGCGGTGGTAGGTTAACAGTTGGACTTGATGATCTTAAGGGTCTTTTCCAACCTTAACGATTCTATGATTCTAATGGAAAGCTTAGTGTTAAAACGAGTCAAAACATGGCTATGTGATAAGTGTATTTATTCATTAGCGATCTGGCATCTGCTGCTACCAACAGGGCGCCGTGCTGTCTGCTAAAGGAAGGCGCGGAGGAGCAGGGGCTTCCCTCCGTCTCCAGGCACAGCCCAGCGCCGTGCCGGCTCCTCTCCCGACCGCGGCAACCGGCAACGCCGGGAGGGCCCCACGCGTCTCCATGTAAACGGCTGTCCCGCTGTCCCAGTCAGTGGGCTGATTGAGTTCCACGCACACGCAGAAATGGTTATTTTAGGTTGCTATCTCCAGAAATTCTTCTAAACTCTTCTTGATGTGCGGTGGCTGAGATGCGGCGTGAGTTAACAGGCTTTGACCCATCTGTGCAAAAAGTGCTTTCGATAATTTCGCGGTGGCTGTCCGGATATTTCCTCCGGCTCCAGGCAAAGAGCCGCTGTTCGTCATATTTCCCAGGAGGTGCCAAAGGACAGCCAGAACTTTTTGCTCCACAACGTAAGGCTTCCGTGGGTATAACTCCGTAACGAGATCTGCAAGAAAGACAAGAAGTCATCAGCAGCGCTTGAAGACTGTTTTTAAATACAATTCAGAAGTGATCCCCTGCTTTGAAAGGTGTTTAAAAGCACTTAAATCATCTTCTCAAAGCACCTAACGAAGGAATGCTTGCTATGCACAAGAGCTTGTCTGCTGTTGCAACAGCATCAGCGCTCCAATAAAAGATACCAGCTTTCCTACAAAGACCCCACTTATCCTCTCTCAGGAGTTTACACAGCAGCACTGGTACTGCTGATAATTACGATTTTCCATTAAATTAAAACAAGTAAAAGAAACAAAGTTTTTTCTGAGGTTTTTTTTTTAGTTAGGATTATCACAAGGGCCTTTATTTCTCACAGTGCGCTGTGTAACATTTGATATATTATCATTTTCCTTCTATCTCAGAAATACACAGGAGGTATTTAAGGAACAAAGTAGCCTTATACTATAAATACATATAAGATGAAGCATTTTCCCTACTTAGACAATTACATCACGAATTAAGTATGTTATAATAATAAATGTTTGCCTTTTTGCTAGAATGGCCTCTTCTGATATATAATACAAACTACTCCAAAAAATCCCAGCAAGAGATGAACTGTTTAAATGTTGGTGACTAACACATTCAGAAAGCATAAATTTAGGAATATGTCAAGAACAGACTGTCCATTATGTTATTTAGTTCAATTTCATAGCTACTACACACAGAACCACTCTGAAAGCAAGCCAAATAACGCCCGTTTGGTTCAGGCTATTTCCCATAAAGACATCCCTTGCTCACTGAACACATCAAAGGAAAATTCTGCGCTTCTGTGAGTAATAACCCTCAATACCGAAATATGTAGGTACATTGTAATTAAAATTTGTCTTCAATTTTTAACCAAATTTGTCTTTAAACTTCTGACACCCGTTTAGGAAGAGCATTACGAAGTCTGCCATCTCTGTGGTGACTGCAGCTCAGCTTGCCAGCTTGTCTCCTTTACGACTGAACGCCAACCTGTATTAGCGAGAGCCTTAAAATGAGAACAAGACCAACTGCAGAAAGTGAAAAGGTAGAGAAGTAGAATTCAGGAGTTAGCAGGAGCCAGCCTTAGAGAACGGTGTATTTTCTGTGCTGGGAAACCTCAGAAAAGCAGTCACTCATTCCTTTCGTTTCTTCCTGGCGAGAGTACGTGGGGGCGAGTACCGTGAGAGGGAACGCGACGGAAGCACGGGAAGCAGGCAAGCCGCCGCTCCGCCGTCCGCCGCGCCCCTGCCCCACGCGGGAACGGACGCTGCCGACCGGCGCGCGGGGACCCAGCTCTCGGCACTGTACATCCCGCTCGGTTACTGACAGAACGAAACTCATTACAAAACAAAACTCATTCTCTCTGATTCCATATTAAAATTATTATAAGCTGAAGGTATTTATACATTTTCCAGGGGCGTATCTGACTACATCATAATAATAATCTTTTGTTTTGTCAGCAATAGCTTCAATTTGCATTAGAAGGGGGTGAAATTTGACAACTGCTGCATCGTTAATGCCCACAATCTACGGTGACAGAAGGGAAGATATATAGCCACCACCATCCTACAACGAATTCACCTCATTAGGATGGTGCACAAACAAACAAACATGCAAAGTAAAACATCATTTTACCAGCAAGCTTTTCTGTCATGTCTTGTTTTGCTTTTCCGTTCAGAAACTGGGCTTTTGTGCAGAATGGCTGGAGGAGCAAAGAGTTGTCTAAATGCAAAGAACAAAATGCATTAAAATTCTTAAACAGAAAATTAAACAGTCTGGAAATAAGCACAAGATGGAAAAATGTGAATAAGAACCTTACTTATGATATACTAACTTTAAAAAACACAGTGATGTATTTAAGGGCATAAAAGCATAAAAACATATCTTAACAAGCCCTAACTCCTAGAATCTGGTAGAACATAACATATTCATTTACTGAAAATACTAAGTTTGTGCTCCAAAGCTAAAACAGTTGAGGAAGGAAAATAGTTGTGGCATAGACATATCGGCAAGAGTCTAGCTCTTTGGCCTGGGTCAGAGATTCAGCAGTGTGACAAGCTTCTGGGTAACGAAAGACAGAATCACACAGAATGGCTGGGGGGGACGGGACCTCTGGAGGTCACCTGGCCCACGCCCCCTGCTCGAGCAGGGCCACCCAGAGCTGGTCGCCCAGGACCGTGTCCAGGCGGCTTCTGAGTATCTCCGAGGATGGAGACTCCACAGCCTGGCAACCTGTGCCAGTGCTCGGTCACCCTCACAGCAAAAAACACCCGCTATGGAAAAATAACAACGCCACCTACGCGCTTAGGACAAGTCCAGCTAGCTGTATTTCTTTATTGGACTGGCAAAACACTAAGATGACTTGTATCGTTTAAAAAATGTGACAATAAAACCAGTGATTCATTACACAATGTAATGACTGGATGGAAACTATTGGAAAGAGTAACTCTTTACATTTAGTATTTAATTAATACAATTAAAACTCTTTAAAATTAAGAGAGAGTAAATTACCTAAGTGTTGACACAGAGCCTGAATAACGTTTGTGGCAGCTGCATAAATCCCTGGATTTTTGGAGTTCAGGTTGTTGTCTACCATGGCAGGAATTAACATGTTGATCACAGGTGATAAATTGTCTTTCAGCAATGGGATCATCTTGTGCATTGTCTCCAAAGCAACCTGATTTACTTTGCTGTTTGAGTCATGTAAGCGAGACTTGAAAGCATCGAAGATCTGAAAAAGTATCCAAACAGCATTCGTCAGAATTAACAATTAATGTCTGAGGTGGATATTACATTTCCTGCTGTATTGTTACACTTTAATTGTCCATCTTAGCAAAAGATGGCTCTGACATGCAAACACCTGAGATGCTTTTTCTAGGAAGTAAAGCAACATTTGCTATTTTTATACTGTGTATTATTCAACTGTATCTCGCCTCACCTGAATT
Source organism: Theristicus caerulescens (assembly GCA_020745775.1). Classification (NCBI taxonomy): domain Eukaryota; kingdom Metazoa; phylum Chordata; class Aves; order Pelecaniformes; family Threskiornithidae; genus Theristicus; species Theristicus caerulescens. The sequence goes on from CM036564.1 coordinate 70,943,296, forward strand.
TGAATCATTCCTGTACAATGTAATGGAGGTAAACTAGCCATCTGTAACTTTCAGTATGACTAATACTTTCTGCAAGCCAGTATTTTTAGCAGGACACAGCTCTATTTAGCAAAAAGAATCTTTTAAAGATTTCAAAAACGTTCACAGTTAAGATATTGCGAAGTTCCACAGAAGTATTTCACAGTTCCGCAGCAAAGACACTGCACTGTTAGAAGACAATCATGGTTTTCCTTTCCTTATATCTATCTTTAGTTTACAACTGTTGGACCTCATCATAGTATTTTTCTCCTAAAGAGCCTCCTTTCCTATCAGAAAGGATACTTACCTTAAGTTTATCATAATAAAGACCTTTCCTCACCTTCTCCTAGACAAACAAAGCAGGCAGAACTTGCAGCTGTGTTTCAGAGGCAGTTTTTCAGATCTTGATTAATCCTGGCTGCTCTTTTTGTAACCTGTTCCAATACTTTGACATTTACTCAGCAGTGGCATCAAAAACTGCACGCAGTATTCCAGAAAGAGTACCAAGAGCGCTCTCTCTAAGTGAAAACTTTCAGCTCCTTCCTCCTTACTCCCTTTGTAGCTCACATACCTCCCCCTTGAGCACACCTCACCTATTCCTCAATGTTTTCCTGTTAATCAGACATTCTTACTGAAAGAGGGAGCCGAGATTTTTATGAGAAAACTTTGTGACACAACTTTAAAGACCTTCGAAATAAGATGTTTTCATACAGTTACCTTCACGATGTTTGCAACAACAAAGCCTTGATTGTTCTCTGTATCGGCTAACAGCTGCTTAATGCCATTTATTCGATCACGGAAGTCTTTTGCATTCAGTAAACCTATAATGTCTTTAACATATTCTTCACTTTCCAGTGAATTACGAGGAGCTGTTTTTCTTGTGACTTCACGGGCTTCTGTAGTCTCTCTGTTGGAAAGGAAGAAGTTATTCAGCGAACACATGAGCAAGCTGAAACAGGAGCCTTCAATCTCAGACGTTCTCTTTCCATGTAAGTGCAAATTTCAGAAGTAAATAGAAAATCTTCTGATGAAGGATTTTCACTTTAAACGTGGTGATTTAAAAAAAATCACCTAATAGTAATTGTTGTTCCTAAAGTCTCAATATACCTTCCACTCTAAACACATATATACCTATCACACAAGAGATAAGCCTCAACTAGGCAGGAGCCCTGCGCTGTTACAAGTTTCCGTACGTGCAGCTGGGTTTGTCACCAGAAACAGTTGTGAACTTTCCTCACATCAATGGGTCAAAAAAAAAAAATGTTACTGTAGTTTAATTCTTTATTCTCAAAGTGTTTTAAACACTGATCCCAGGCTAGGTGGCCCCGAAGCACCGTGCCATGCTGAGGGGGACACTCAACAACTCTCACAGAATTATTTTGAAACAAATTCTCTGTAGCATCTCATCTTATTAGACAGTCATGGAAAGAATTATAACATCTGTGGAATGACTTCTCTGTCTGGATAAGCATCCTGCATTCACAGACCAGTCCAGAGAGAGCCGCTAGCTCATTCCTAATTCGTGAACAGAAGTCTTTGATGGAGAATGGAATAGCATCTTCCTTGCATTTTCAAATTCAAACCTATCAGCTCTGCGAGAACAAAAGGTGGCATCAAAAATCTCCTGTCCTGCTAGTGTATCGCAGGCCACGGAAAGCACCTGAACCAAAGATAGGAGAGAGTGGCGTAATGCAGTAAGTAGCACCCCTGCTAAGGAAGTGGACATGTAGTTTTACATGCCAAAGCAAAATTTACCATCAGATGTGGAATTAGTTATTATTTTGAATAGTAGAGAGTGTGTTAAAGAAATCTGCTCCTGAACAGACACACTTTCTCCAACCTGGAAGCAGTCACAGCCCCTATGAACTCTATATTCTTGGATGCAGTTTTTTGGCTTGGTTTAAATGGGGGGGGGGGCAGTTCTTTTTCAGTTCAATAAAAGACTTATTAGAAGCCAAAACAGAAAACTAAAAATGGACAGAGTATCATCTAAAACCTTCAGCATCCCCAGCTAGGATCTAACTAAATACTTAGTGTCCGGGTAAGTGCACAAATAGGTCATTTGTACTGCGGCTACCAGTAGGCACGCTGCTTCTACAGAGCCTGAATGGCAGTACCTTGAGCTGATGGCAACATGGATCTCATGTGAATTCCGAGGGTTTTGTGTACTGTGTGTATTTTCGTAGGCAGTCAATAGACAAATGAACTTCAAAATGCACAAAGCCATTTTAATATTACCAATTATCCTATTTAAAAGAGTTTATCTGGGACATGTCAAGCTTTTCCTTTTCCTTCAGGTATGTTTAATTTTCACAACCCTGTTGTGAACGTTTCTGTACCCTCTTCTTGTGGTGAGGCTATTATCTGAGAGGGCAAGTTACTAACAGGGTGAAACACTGAAGATCATTACCTGTCAGGGATGTTGAGAGCATCTCTGGAAGTAGACGATGACCTCGAATGTCCAACACTACCAGTATGGGAACGTCTTCCTTTTGCGGAGGGTGTATCTAATGGCATCTCCCCCAACCCCTGCACAAAGGTGCAACCATGAATTAATGTGGCTGGTACAGTTCTGCACCGCTGGAGACCCTGTAAAAGCAGGTCTGACAGCCATGCAAAGCATGGCTGGAAAGTACAAGGAGCAAAGTACATTTCGTCCAGTGTATCTGCAAGGGCTAAGGGCAAGCACAGGGCAGCTAACAGGCAGCACCTTGCCATGCTGCAGTCCCTTCATTACTCATCTTGCTCTGAATGCACTCCCTCCATTCCCTGTAGGTTCATTGCCTGAACCTGACAGCCACTAGTACACATTTACACCTCTCAGCTGTTAAACTAGAGCCGTTCCACATACCTTTTCCCGTAGATTGCTGACACATTCCTTAAGGTAAGACAAATCCTTGGTCGGCACATACTTTTCAAGCGTTTTATCAAAATCAGGATGAGTCATCATACTGAAGAGCATCTTTCGACCATAATACCTGCAGGGCAACAGACCATGACATATACATCCGTAAGCATGGATTTGCTTTGTAACTCTTGATAATTACAGGTGTGTCATTCCAAAATATAAAAGTGCAGGAAGATTGCCATCTATATGCGTAACCAGACACGCTCTTCATCCTCCCACAAAGAAACTACGCTCAAGAACCGCTATTTAATCAACAACTGAGCAAATTAATGAGAACAGTCTTCCATTTCAGCCATTTTTAAATAGGATGGTCCAGCCTTGACAGTCAGACGGCGTGGATCCCAGTGCCAGAGTTCCCTCCCTGGCCCATATCTCATCTGTGCCCAGCAGAGCATGTCCTTTGAGCCCTCCTTGTTCCTGCAGCCAGGGTGGGCGCAGCTGCAGCAGACATTCAGGTAACTCCTGTCACATACGCTATCTTAACAGTCTTGGCAGTGCTGGGTTAACGGTCGGACTCGATGACCTTAAGGGTCTTTTCCAACCTAAACGATTCCATGATTCTATCCTCTGTCACTGCAGAGCAACACACACTGAGCAATGCAGAGGTTTCAGCCACCTGGAACGTGCTTAGCTTAACTATTAACCTCACTAACCTTGTTTGCTGTGAACTGTCCTGTGCAAACCTGGCGATGGCAGGGAAAACCCGATCAGCGACAGCTTTGGTCCCAGACAGAATCCGCTCCGGTCCCATACGTTCCACGATGTCCGACAGGTGCTGGGCTGTGCATCTTCGCACCGCTGAGTGCAGGTGGCTAAAGAAAACACAGCTGCTTAGTAAAAACTCATCACGGAGCTAAACAGCAGCATTTACGTGCTCTACCAAATACGGCATACAAGTTTTCTTTTTTCCTCTTTAGCATAACCTACAGCTAGTGTACTGCTGACATGCAGACACTTACTCTGGCTGTAGAGAACAGACATTGGGGAGCAAAGACAAATAGCTTTATTTAAGAGGATAATGCATTGGGTTAGATCTCACTTCATTCACTTAAAATCCCAAACTACAAGAACGCAGAATGAAAAATGAAAAATTACATCCTTTTTGTTTAAAGCCAGTTTCACCCTCTAACTGCGGATTTTTGGATTAATAAAACTAGTATTTTTCTTCTTTCTAGAATTTAATTTCTTGTTTTCCTTAAAATAATTGTAAAGTATTTTAGAAAGCACACTACATGTTCTTTCCATCAACTTCATGAAAAACTAGTCCCTATGCTCAGAAACACATCTTGTGTATTTTATATCAATTTAAAATTAAATAAAGCAGTATTCTACTGACGTCTAAAAATCTTGCAGAAGTCTATTTTCTACAAAACGGGGGCCATTAAACACCTAAGCTGATGAAAAGGAGAGAAAAGCTGGAATCAATTTTCAAACTCATGCAGCAAACTAACTTTTCACATAAATTCTGCTGCACCTGCTGATCCCACATGTTTTCAGAGTACACAGTGCTGCAAATTCGAACTTTTTATTTTTATCTTCGGATTAAAAATCCTACTTTGAGGACAGTTTCACTGCACAGTAAATGAGACATTTGTATGGCTCATCGATCGTAGGGAAAAACAGGTTTAAAGGAGAGCGCTAAGGAAAAGAACTGACTTGGTAACCGCATCAGTGGCTGCCCAGCTTTGTGGTTTGACACGAACACCCAGCGTTCTCTTCCCATTTCACCGAGATTTTCATTTTCTCTGGTCCCATAGATTACCATGGCCTCACTGGACGTAAAGCTACCACTAGATTATCCTGCACCAAGCAGCTTTGGCTTGCACAAAGACACCTAACCGGGTCTACTCAAGCTGCAAATCCTGGCAGCCCAGAATACAGTCCCGGCTGCAAATCCCTGCTGATGCAGCCACCCGCCCAGCTGCTGCTGCACCACCTGGCTTAAGCCCAGCTTTGGCTCGTGCTCAGCACCCGCCGTTAGGTCTGTGCAGCAGCCGCGCGCCTCGGGAGCTCGGGCGCAGGGGACGGTAACAGGCTAAGGCCCGCTGCAGGTACCGACGGGAGAGCAGGAACCGTGAGGCTTACAGACCTCGCTCCACGGAAGCGAATCAGCCCCCGCTCCCCACGAAAGCCCGCTGCTCACGCAAAATAGCTGGAAATCTTTTTGTATGCACGTAAGATCTTAGAATTAAAAACAATTCATACAGATAAGAAACGTGATTTTAAAATTTCTGAAATACAATCATTCAGATCTACTCCTGGAATCGTGCTCCTGGATCAAGCATCTATCCATAGAGGTGAGCTTACAGCAATAATCCAGTATCTTTAGAGCGGCATCTCATGAAAGCAAACAAAAATGTTTTTAATTATTCTCGTTGGTAAAGTCAAAAACAACTTTGTAGCTGATGAAGAATCAGTATATATATCTACTCAGGGTTGCAAGCATTAATACTTATGATCACAGTAGGCTTGAAATGTGTTGAGCAGACAATAGGTAAATTTTAAAAGGTCTTATGAATTGTAGGCAAAACAGTAACTGTTAACCACATAAGTTGTGGTGAATATAAGCAACTCAATGTATAAGCCAAATTTAGAAAAGATATCCTCTGTGTAATTACACAGCTGCGTCAAACAGAACCTTTCCACTTCGCACTGCAGACACATGGCATTTTTCTCCCAGATTTCCACTTTGAAAGACAATTCTGGTATTCACTGTCGCAGCCTCTGGAGAGGATAGCTCCGTACGTGCCGTGTGGGCTTTGTTGCTAACGTGGCCAGAGCCTCCTCAAGCCAATACTAGAAAAGCTGTAACTCACTATTTAGGCCAGCCACTGATGTGTCATGCATTAAAACACACTGCACTCCAGGATTTCGGCACTGCTTTGACTGAAGTCGTCTTAGCTGTGTAGAAATTAATCCCTGCTTCAAATGCTGTATTCAGACTCATAGCTCAGATAATTTTGCTGCCTTAGATATCTGAAAACGTATCAACAAACTGGAGGGGTCAAATCTTTATAGGTCTAGAAGCTCTTAAGGATAGGTCATTGTGTTTGCATCTGCCACTGAAAATGGGAGGTCAGATGGAGCCAAGTATGATCATGAGTATTGCTGGGCCAAGGATTTCTGAAGAAAAGATGGGAGTACACAAACAGACCACTTTACGTGGCTTCTGAATTAAAGCAATGGGCGGTTACTGTCTGCTGCTCTTACATTCCCAAAAACAACTACGTGCGGGCATGATTCATAAATAATTTAAGTCCCAAGGCTGATATTTGCCTTTCAGTTTAAAGTTCAGGCAATTGCAGTGTTCTCACTGGCTTTCAGGAGAACAACCAGCTTCTCAGGAAACAAAACATTTTGAATCAAGACTAACTCTTATGATTTGTGGCTGTGCAGAAAGTCTAAGGATTGTTTTATAATGTAGCATCTGAAATATTTAATGGAAGGGACAGGCTCTGAGAAACGTAGCCTATTAAATGCCATCTAAGTGACGACAGATAGGTAAGGGATTAAGTACACGTAGGTATATATCTAAGACACTGGAGAGCCTAATGGCTTGATTAAGTATTGCTGTTAGAGTGAATGAGGATACAAAAGAGAAAGAGCAGCCTACTTAACAGGGAAAGTGAAAGAAAGGAATGTAACTTCTACGGCCCGAGGTGAGCGAGAGGTCAGAATCAAACCATGCAACCAGAAATGGAGGCCTGTTTGAGGTACTCAAAAAATAACGGCCACCGCCGCTGTAAAGGAAATTAAAACATGGGCAAAAAAGACTGTTAACCAGCTAAGTGTAGAGAAGAACAGGGTATCAACCAAGACGGTTGCAGCTAGAGACTTGTAAGTTATAAATCATCTTTCTAAATAAAAAGTAGTGCTGAAAACTGAAAAAGACAGGCATTTGATTGCAGAGCAAGTGAAAAATGAGAATGCTATGTGAGCTTTACTAGGCAAAGCAAAATAGCTGTTTCCTAAGAATACTATACTACCAGCGAATAAAGTTACTGAAGTGTTGCAAAATGACCAGAAAATATACCAAGCTCCAAAATCAACAGCCAACTTTTTACATAAAGTACAGAAAGAAACCGGGGGGCTACCTTTTACTTTTACGCCAACAAAAGTTGCCCTGGGTAGAAGTTTTGCAGAGCTGACTTACTACATTGTCAAATTTCTGCCTAGAGTATTTTGATTTTTTTTAAAAAAGACTATATTTGATAACTTTAATGTATTCACAAGTTATTTCTTTATAAAGTCTTTATAAGAATTACCTTTGCCCTCCATTTATAAGAGAACAAAGTGCACGTGCTGGAGTCACATTATTAACCATAGCCTTCAGTGCTTTGTCTACCTCTTCCCTTATAAATGTGTTGGATTCACCAGCTTTGTGCAAAAGGACTTTTACTGTATTATCTAGTTCTTGATCCATGCTCTTTTTCAGGTAGGTGAACAAATCCCCTAAACAGACCACAGCAGCTCGAGAAACACCTGAGCGTAAATTCTTGACCTGCACACAGGAAAAACCCAAACAAACAATGAATAATGTTTATAAAATATACTTTAAAATAAGTAAAGCTTAACGTTTCCCTTTGTAACTTTCAAGTAACATTAAAAGCAACTGAGAAATACATTTCTAACTTGATTCACAATGTGTGAGAATTAAAGTACATACACATGAAAAATGTTATAAAGTTACAATCTAAACGTTTTCAGTCTCTTAGCAAATCAGTTCAAGTGTTGTATCTGACCCATGAGCTGCTTTGCCGAAGGACAAACTCATCCTTTTGAGACTGTCCAACAGAGGAAAACTAACCACAGATGAACATACCATTTCACTTCAGTGTATCCGAGAGCTATAAAATACATATACGCACAAACAGTCAGTGAAATATGCTGATAGTAAAATTTAACCTCTTGAGCCACAGCCAAACTTGTTTCATGTAGCTTTGCAGTCAGAACAGTCGCATGGTAGGCAGACAAACATCTAACAAAGTTCAGACCTTCAATTTTCTTCTCCCTATGTGAAAAAAAAATTAAATTCAAGACATTTTCAAATTTTCATAAAAATATTAAAACATAGAATTCTAAGAAACCAAATAGCAAACAAATTAGATTGTAAAATAAAGCAATGACGTATAATGTAGGAAATTCTTTCAAAGTGAGTCTTGCTTTTAATGTGGTAGTAGGACTATTTTAGCACGCCAGTCTCTCAATTCTTTCGTATAGTTCTGCCCTCAGCTTGCACTCGTGGCAATCAAAGGATCACTTTCCTTCCCCAAGCTGAAAAGGCAGCAGCGTCGTACCCCATTTCGCCAGTCAGAGCACAGCGAAGCCCGGTCTCCCACAGGGTGACAAGAAGGCATTGGTGGGGGCCCTCTCCAGAAGAGTGCTTACACTTAGACATATCCACGTCTCTGAAAGCTTAGCTAAGTAAGCCTCAACTTACAAGTTAGTTTCATCTAGATTCGGACTGAAGAAACTTTTTTCTGTTTTCCTATGTATGACTTGCAATCCTTCTCACTCTTTTTGATGTTATGTCCATTTTGCTGTTTTTTTTGAAGTAAGTTATCAAAATAAACACCTTCTACATTAGATTCAGGTTGCAGATGGAAGTTTACACCTACCAGTCATCATCAGCTAAGAGTGTCAAGGCTTCTGTCAGTGCTGTTTCTGGTTTTGAGAAGGGCTGCAGTTCTGAGGGGTCCATTATTTCTGGGCTGTGAGTGACTGATGGGGTCCGGTCCTTATAGCGTCCTCGTGCCCCAAGAGACATTTCATCTACAAAGTCATGAAGCATAACAAATAATTAGCATAGTCTGAAGAAAGCAAGTCATTCAAAGGAAGGACATACTAAGGGTTTGAGGTGTATATAGACGGCTGCCACAAAGGGACTTTCAGAAAGACCGCTTTCCCAGTTACATCCTCGATCATTCAGCATTTCATTCATGTGAATGATTTTTTTTTGCAAACAGCTACCACTTTAAAAAGTCACAAACACAAATGTAGTGGTTTTTTTAATGTAAAAACGGATGCATAATGCTAAAGAACATTGAGGTAAGAGACAATATAGTAAAACTTAAAGAGCCCCTTCAGAAATTCTGAAGACCTTTGACCACCATCAGCATGAGCTTCTATTCTGAAAAGATTTCTACTGCGTATTTTAAAGGCATCTCAGCGACAAAATGTACCCAGAAATGTTTTTTCTGGAGACAGAAGGGAGTCAATTTGCCATTAATACATTACGTCATTTAAGTTGCTGAGCAAATAAAAAACCCTCTCATGTTTCAAACGTCTTCCTAACAAATTACAGGTGAAAAATGTTTCAAGGCAGCAATGAGGAATTCTAATCCCCTTCACCACCACCCCAAAGCACTCATCTTCCAGAGCACCCCAGGACTGTCTATTGTACATATTAATCATATTAAACCTGATTGTGTTTTGGAACTGTCCCGCTCCACATACCCAAATATTTTAACAGCCTTTAGCTTACTGTAACAACTTACCAGAATCTAGCAAGGCTGAACATTTTGTCTTCTTCAAACTGCCTGTTCTTTTTAATGAAGGATTCAAAGCAACGTTTTCTAGTGACAAAGATACGTTTCTTGACGACGTTAATATATCCCCACAGAGATTTAACTCTAGAAAATAGAAGGAAATGTCCAAAGTACAACAACAACAAATCAGAAAAAAGGAAAAAACTAGTATTTTCAGCCCTAATTTGCCTTTTGAATTTTTTCTTAACTAGTCTTTCAAATACTTCCCATAAGCACCTTGCTCTCCACCATTTGCATTATAAGACTGACAGCAAATGACTACAGAGTAAACTGCGGTGTAAAATTAATTTTAGTAATACCTTATGTCACACTAAACAGTCATGATTTTTGGTAATTATCACAGAATTTTAATTTCCATTCCAGCAGCATTTAGCAGTATATTATTCATTTAAGACAAACACTAATCCTCACTTTCTGTTGTCATTTTCTCTGGTTCATTCAGTTTAAGTCTTTCCCAAGGGTTTTCTTCCCTTCCTTCGAGGTCTTTGACTTCCTGATGTTCTTCCTGACTGTCTTCTTTCTCATCTTTTCTCTTCCGCCTCATCTTTTCCTGGGCAGATTTTGACATGGCAACTTTTATCTGCAAAACATTAATGCACCCATTATGATATGCACTATAATATAATGCACAAGTTACCCAATAAATTATTACCCAGTTCTTGATATTGTCTAAGGTAAACATGGAAAAGTACTATTTTCACCATTATTCTACAGAGCAAAAGGAAATTATTCCCAGAAACATTAAATCCAATCCTGAAAAGAGCTGAATGTGTGCTTTCTGCATGATAAGTAGTCCTACTGGCAAACAGAAGCAACATTCCAGGTTTAAACATTTAAGGGAAATAACCACTTACTCTAAAATATCTGAATAGTTAGAGAACTCAGGTCTACAAGAAAAGGTCTTCTATTCCTCGGCAGCACTGTGTAGTTTCCTAGAATTTTAACTAACAAAGACACAGGCTGGGCTAACTCACACACATTTAAGCACACAGGGGTTTATTTTAAACAGTGGTCTTTAAAAGTGTGATCTGGCCCTACTCTCCTATATGTTTAAGACGCTTACAGTTCCTCATGAAAACTTGGTAATGTTTAATACATTCCTCCACTTACTCTCTTGAATTTGATCCCTCCGAGTATTCGTATCTTCAGTAGAAATCAGAAAATTAAGACACTGTTTATCATTAACTTAAAGTTTTAGTCATCTTAAAATGTTATTTTAAATGCTTTCAGAAAGACTTGTGATTTTAATTTCAAATTTTTAAAAATCTGTATCACTACTTCATTCTGATAAATCTTGCTCCATGTTATAACAGATGCGAGTAGTATTTAACAAAGCAGCACCACTCCTCATGAAACCATATCATGGGACAGATATTCAGACAGTGGTTTTAAAAACATTTATGAATGGAGCTAGATTAACACATCCAGCCAGAAAACAAGACACGAGCAAACCCAGCCAGTTCCTCCTTCCCCATTTCTGTGAGCTGTGGGAGTCAGAGACGAGGACATTTTCCAGCTCCGCTCCCTCCTGCAGCCCTTCTCCCAGGGACACTGAGTTCGGTGGGAAGCTGCTGACACAGCAACGGGCCGTTATAAAATACCCAGGCGGGACCAAACAGAGCGAGCAGGGAGAAGCAGCTTGACGGCTATAGGCTATTTTAATCAAACTCTTGTTTACCATAACATAGAGACTGCAAAACTGTATTCATACATATAAAAACAGGAAGCAAGACACTAAAAAAGTTCTGAAATTCTACCTCTTTTTCATTTTCAACACGGAAATGAGAAGCACTGTTCTGCTGGATGCTTCTCCCACAGATCCCTGACGATGGCTCAGTCTCCTCTTCGACAGCTTGGCCATCTCCATTCGCTACAAACGTTATGGACTGGCTGTACGTTCGGGCAGAAGGGGGACTTCCAAAAACACCTGAAAGGCATACCGCGTTGTGCCCTCACCAAAATAACCATTTCAGTCAGCAGAACCTAGCTGGAACTAGAACTAAGGAAAACCAAATGAATTCAAGAAGATAAAAACATTGCTACTGTACTATTAGTGCCACTTTCCACCCAAAGGTGCTCTTACCTTACTCCATCAAGTAGGATGGATGCACGTACGCCTGTGCATGCTGGGCTAGAACCAAGACCTAACCTTCATAATTTGCTGCCGTTCTTTGGTGTTGGAACGGAACGGCATATCCAGTAACTGGAAAGCTGTCAAGCATAATTCTTTTTATTCCCGTTTAAACTGGAGATGTTCACAATCTAAAATGTTGCACAGAATCTATTTTTTCTTTTCCCACTCTATAAAGGTACCTTTCCCCTCATTTTAATAACATGATGAGATATAGGAGATAACTTTGGTTTTGTAATACCTTTACCAACAATTACAACTGCATCTTCAGGCAGGACACTTGGTGAAACGGAATCTCGATTGTTCATCTGTGGAAAACTAGACGGTGACTCTGCAAGACCTTAAAAAAAAAAAACCACACAATGTAAATCATGTAGGTTACGCTTTGGTACATGTTTTATTCTTCTAAAATGTATCATACGCTGACATCTGAATTTATCACTTTCATGCATCAATTTTCAAGTTACTGAAGTTAACAGGATTTACCAAATACTGATAACCTCAAAATCATGGAAAGCATATAGCAAACAAAATTTCAGCCAAAAGATCATGAAGAAAACCAACGTTTGCAAGAGGATTTTTAAATCAACTGATTCCACTGAAAAAAACAGAAGTTTCTAACTCACTTAGTGGAAGTATAGTGTTGTTTCTTACATAATTCAGCACAATTGAATCAAAACAGAATTTGCTAAAATATTTTTTGCCCCAAGCAGCGCTTAATGCTGTTTCCCATGAAAATTAGCAGTTCCTTACATTCTTCACCAAAGGGGATGACATATATTACGTACTTCTATACTGGCTACACTAGTTGCAAATAAAAATGGTAGTTTGTGACAAGAGAAGGGCACCGTTTGCTTTTGCTATTTTAACCTGAATAATCTGAAATTTCTAAACAGAAAAGATGATTTGGGAAATCCTGATTACCTACAAGAAAGCGCATAAATGAAGTCGGTGGACTACTGAGCCGTCTCAGTCGGGGAACACCCTGGCAGCGCAGCAGCCCTGGCTGCAGCGGGAGCTGCTGGAACGGCGCGGGCAGCGCGGGCAGGAGCAGCGCCCGCGCTGCAGCAGCCCTCGAGCAGGCCAGCTGCAGCACCTCCGCGGGCTGGCACCCCCGACAGCTCTGGGAGCTCTCTGCCCTCACCTCCACCTTTAGTCTGCCAAAAATAACGACAGGCGAGGCTATGACAGATGCCTCTCTACTTTACAAATTACCTGATTGCATAGTTTTAATTTTGGAACTCTCCTTTTCATGCTTTACAAAAAAAAAAGATTAAGTGAAAAGGTTTCTCTTGGAAGTGTTACTTTGTCCTCCCACAAACCCAATCATTGGCTTCTGAATGTTCCAAGTTTTAACATTCAAGAACTGCCAAAATTGGTCTTTTGGGATTTTCTTGAACATCAGCTTGAGGCTTCATCAGCAATTCTCTCTTAGACCGCAGCTGGATGTGCATTAAATATGGGATCCTCTTTGGAACCCACCCCCGGATCAGGACCTTCTGTCCTAAGCTCAGCTTCCAGCCCGGAAAACTTCCATTTCACAGGCATCACAGGATAAGCAGGTGTTAACAAAAAAAAGAAGGATTTACAAATCTGATTATAAACTTTACTTCCATTGCTCAGCTTTAAATGTTTCACAAAAAATAGCACTCCACCATTTCTGTAAAACCTTGAGAACAGACAAAACCGTCCATGTTTATCTTGCAACAAGAGATGGAGAAAACAAAAAAATCTTATTGGGACAAAGATCATCTTTATTCAATGTCTACTAACATGTGGGATATTGCTATTTAATTTTGTATTTGGCACTAAAACATGGTTACTTGATATCTATTTTAGCCACTACGAGGGAGATCTGAACAAGAGACAGCGAAACCATATGCTCCTTAAACCGACTTCTGCATTTTACTTTTGATGTTAAAAAAAAAAAGTTGCTGCTCTATTCCACCAAGCTTAGAGTCGGAAAACACATCTGTATCGTACACACAACGATTCTGATGTAGGGAACAGCAGCTCCTAGGATGCATTAAAGTGACACAGTTAAAACTGAAATGTAAAGTATAATGGTTTAAGTTCCTTAATTTTACCAATGAACAACAGAGTAATTTAAAACCAAACTTTTAAAGCTACATATATAACAATTTGGTCCTTTCTTCATGCCATGTACTATCACTTGACTTCTAATTTCAATTTAATTGGCAGTCTAATTTCAGTTAATGTCAGGAAAAAACCCGACTTGTTAGTGTAAGTATAAAGACTAGAAAAGAGGGAACCACGCTAAACACCTTGAAATGTGTTTTCTGTAAAACCTGTTTTACAAAAGGCTCTACATAGCCTCAGTTTTTGCTATAAATGAGAGGTCAGTTGAACAGCAATGTAGCAAACTCACAAACCTTTTGAATCCTTAAAATTCCTTTGGTGTTCCATATTTTGACTTTTAAAAATAGGACGTGGCACTTCTCCTTGCATCTTGTCCTCACAATCTCCACGTCCGTTGCCACAGTTCAAACGTTGGCCAACTACGCTAACGTTAGACGTCCCGTTATCATCAAATGCTAGCCGTGCAAAAGGAAAAAAGTAGAATATTAAGAACAAATTAGAAATAGTTTTTCCTGGGTTTTTTTTGAGGATTCTCAAACAGTTACATTTTCAGAGACCCTCAGACTGGTTTTATGCACACAGTATGAGCATTTTTGCCTACAGAACTCTGAGCATTTCAACAAAGATGCTCAGGATCTATTCATTTTTCCCATGCAAAGCCTTTCTTCTACAGATAAACCTAGGCTGAAAATCTAACTCAAAACTTGAAAAATTATTTTTTAGTTTAAAGTCTTTCAAATATGAACAACTGAATACTAAGTGATTCAGCATTAAAAGCCAAATTAAGTCATAAGTCAACTAAGTGAAAATAGTAAAATACTAGTTAAAACACAGGAAATCTTTCCAACTACGTACCCTAGAAGTCATAAAACACGTTTTTATGTGACAATTATAGACAACAGAAACTGAGCATTTTTATGCCTGCAAAACGTTCTCAATACATTTTAGTTTTGGTAAAAAAACAAAGAAACCCAAAAAAACCCAACCAACGCTAATTACTTCAGGAATCCTTTAAAGGATCATTTCTGCTTTTCCAAATGCCCCTAAAAACTCCTTGACCACGAATTTCTGGGCTGTCCCAATGAAGTCTAGCTGTTACAGCGTTTTGCATATCAACATGACGAGCCCACACGTCAGGAGTGATCGATTAATTGCTGCATTGGGTAGCGCAGCACCCTCTGGCCTCTGGAAGTGTCAGGACCCAGGGGAAAGACGAGCTACAGGCCTGCCAGCAGGCAGACAGGTTTTCAAGGTGTCAGCTATTACAAACTGCACGAACTTACATGTTACAGAAAGAATTTGGGAAGTAAGGAATGTCTGAGAGCTGCCATTCTATTATAACAAAGCTAAGAAAAGCTGATAAAATTCATCTCAGAGAAACAGCTGAAGCAATCTGAGCTGAATTAGCACGTTAATGATAGGTAACGGACAAATAAATTTCCAAAACAGAAAAGAGCAAAAGTGTTAAACTCTCTAAAAAAAAAAAAGAAAAAAGCTGAAGAAGGAGCCAGAGAACAACTGGCCATGTGCTGGGCAATTCAGCTCCCAGGACTGTACCAGCGCAAACAGCGTATTTGGAAGCACCCACCAGCAAACAGCACGATCAGAGAAATCTGGTCTCCTTGTACGACACAGCAACGGACCTCGTGGGCAGGAAAGAAGCGAGAGATGCCATATATCATCCCAGGCGTACACATGCCCCGTAGTTACCAAAAGCTTCATTCTCCAAATGGAGGGATGTATGGGCAGGGTTCTGCTGCAGCCTGTTCAGGACCCGGTCTATCCATTATTTTGCCCAAACAGCTGGATTATGAGGCAGCATGCTGAATTCGAATAAAGGCGAGCAAACGGGAAGCATACACGCGTGCTTGAGGACAGGGTCTGAATTCAAGGAGCTCACGATAAAGCAGAAGAATGATCCAAGAAGAACAAGACTCAGGTAGGACAGGACTGATTTTGCCTGTTTTACAACAATGCAACCGTAACTATCCTTTCAACTCTAAGTGCACAAGGGGTTTTGTACCCGCACTGCATTTCAAGAAAGAGGCAGATCTGTTGAAAACAGCCCAGATGACAGCAGTTAAAAAGTCCATAAAGTCTGACCTATGAAGGAAAGCTAGACAAAACAGGAGTTAGTCTAAGGGACAGAAAATGAGAGAGGGAAAGGAAAATAGAAAAAAAGGTAGCTGCTTGGAAGAAGAAAATACTCCAGCCTTCGAAATAAAATAAAAATGTCATGAGATAAGTTACGGCAAGGGGGATTTACATTCAGTGTTAGAAAAAAACTTTCATCTGATGAGACCAGTTAAATACCAAACGGATTTTTACAAGTTCTCCAAGTGTAAAAATTCAGAGTTTTTTGAGATTTGACTTGTGTGATGGGCCACATCAGTCCGGTCAGTAGTGGGAGCAAAGGACTTCTTTACCAGGTAGCTGCACATGCATTACATTGGCCTTATCAGTAGCAGGCTGTCAGCTCTCCGCAGGGGGTCCGGGGCTGTGCATTCTGGCTGAATAAATGGGCTGCTCCTTATTTTACACTGAAGGTCAACTTCTCACAGGAGGTCTTTTCATATAACGAATGCAAAATCATTAACCACAACATGTATTACTACGTAGGTGCAGTAGTTGCTTTCTGACTTAGGCTGTTACTTGACAAACCTATTTGCTAATTTATCCTGAGAAAAGTGGCCTCAGCTAAAACGAGGAGCACTAGCTTCAATTTCTGAAAAAAGATCATGAGTCTCAGTAGCAACTACTGTTTTTTTAATGTGATGGTTTGCAAATTCAGGCCCGTAAGATGCCCTCCAATCTTAACTGAACTAAGTTTCATAAACTTTTTGGAAAAAATACATAGCTGCTGAGGCTGCAAAAGGATGCAACAGAGCAGTCTTTGGGAAGAGAGGCCAGAAAAGACTTCTGTGGACACAGCTCCCTCAGTTGCTTTCCTCCATCCGGTTGAATCAAAATAGTTTAAACATAAATAATCATAAACAATCGGTTTCTGCCCATTACAGAAACCTGCAGTTACCTGTACTTCACTGTAAGCATAAAATAGAACAGCATCACTTAACCTCTGTTTCCTACCAGGAAATTAACTGCTTGCAACATTTTGACCCTTCCTACTCTTATCCAGCTGGTGTCCAACGCATTTTCACACAATGCTGCGCTGAATTTTGAAGTGCACATACTCACAGGTGGCATTTGCATTAACACATTTTATCCTGACACAGAAAGGCAGAAACCCTTGAGTTCCTTCTCCCCTGCACTACCACAGTATAATCTCCATTTGACCAAAGAGCATCCAGCAATTGCTTTTTTTTAAGTGCTGAAGGGACGTGAGCTCATTGAACACGTAAGAACAGACGTATCAAGCGACCATTCTGTCACCTCAGTGAAGCAAGGTATACATTGATATGCACAGCAAAATACCTGTGCTGGAGTTATGTTCTGCCACGTTTGGCTCTCTGCTTCTTGCTGAAGATCCTCTTGCAGGCTGTGATTTGCTGCCAAGTAGTGGAAAGGTGTCTGGCCTGTTAAAATATAAAATAAATTTTTATAAATACAATTCTACACGTTAGTCAGAGCCCAGTTAAATAACACTTCGTAGCAAAGACATCATCAGTTTCTCCTCCCCAGTGTACTGGGCGGACAAATATTTCCAGTATACATCCCAAATGTTCACACTGAGTAGAAAAAGACAATTAATTCAATAGAAATGACTTGATGAGCAGGTCCATTATGAAGAACACCATAAAGACGACCCGTAAGAGTAAGCTTCACACTAGGACTAAATTTAGCATACATTCGAAGAGCTAAGGAATCGTTTGGCCTAGGGGACTGACGATGCTACTATCAAGCTCCCATTGCTCGCAGTATTTTATCAGTGGATAAACTGATCCTTCTAAAAGTCACTAAGGCCGAAGACGCCTAGGTTCTTGCTGCCCACCTACACAGATTTTGTGAACAGAAAATGCCAATTTCCAATGCTCGCAAACCAGCATCTGAACTAAACTCTCTGAAATCTTTATGAACGTTCCAAGGCTTCTAAGGTCTTCTGGGATACATTTTGTCACTTCTACAAATTCCGTCTTCCTGCCAGATGTCCCCTCTCTTCCTTGCTAGTTCAGAATTCCTGTGTCTTTGAACCCTGTAAAAAATTAAGCTTGTGTGCCACTGACTCATGGAAATGGCATGTTGTATAGAATCTGTCCTAGTCAAAACCTTGCCTGGAAGAACATCATACACAGAATTTTATAGTCTTAACTTTTTAGGTATCCTAGCATTTTTCATTTTAAAGAATATTTTTAAAAGCGTGATTCAGCAGTAATGCATATAGGGAAGATACATACATATAAATCAGTTCTGAGACTTCACAGCTGTGAAAATCCTCTCTTTCTGAATCATTCCAGTCTCCCCCCGTCTCAAAACCCTTTCTTTCGTATATTCCCTCTCTTCCTTCCTAGTCTGTTAATACAGTTGTACACCAGTTACATAAAGATGCATTTAGCACACACAAAAATAAGAGAGATCTTCGGATCGGAGCTACAAGCAGCTTATCATGGGCTCCGAGAGCAGAAAAGGAGATTCTGTACTGCAAAATTTGCAAAATTCCTCAAAAACTTTTTATTTTCATTGAAGAATAAAATAGTTTATACTGCTAATCACCAACTGGGTCGTTGCTCTTTACAATCGGAGTAGCATGTGTCATCACAAAATTTCTTTTTAGAAAAGCTCTGTGGAGGCATTTAGAATTATCAATAGCCTGTCAGTAATTAAATGGAAACAGTTCATCATTCGCAATAATAAGAAACATCTACATTGTCTTCCTCTTATTGCAAAAAACCAACCCATTCCTTCTCCAGTTTCCAGGCTATAATAAGCAAACTTTATCCTTCCCCTTAACTCATTCTCCTTCTTACTCA
The DNA here is from genome assembly GCA_020745775.1 of Theristicus caerulescens. Lineage (NCBI taxonomy): Eukaryota > Metazoa > Chordata > Aves > Pelecaniformes > Threskiornithidae > Theristicus > Theristicus caerulescens. The sequence goes on from CM036564.1 coordinate 70,961,926, forward strand.
TTTGTTTAGGCTCTGGTTCACATACCTTCTATGGCAGGCTAACGTCTTAATAAAATATTTACTACCACTGGCAATACTTCACCCACTGCACTGTGTTACTGTGGCTGCACCAGGGAGCTCTTTCAACTTAAAAGCCAGCACAAACAAGAATAATATAATTAAGCAGCTATTGTATAGAGCAATGTATTTTTAGTTAGGAAAATAATTCACATATAAAAATCAAGCTATTAAGCAAAGCAATCTTATATAAAAAATATATGAGATTTCACTCCCTTTAATATTTAAGCAACACCAGCAGAGACTGTGTGTGAGACTTTCGAAGCAGAGTTAGCACAGGAGTGCCACTCACGTTATTCTCCGTCCCTGGGGGACTGCGGCCAACGGCGAGGTCAGAGACTCCTGGCTGTAAACTCCGCTTTCGCTGCAAGAGCCCGCGCGCGGGGAGGAAGCGTGGGAGGGGGAATCCGCGGACAGGTCGAGTTTAAGAGCAGAATCAGGACTTTCAAGATCTGAAATGCTGCTGCTTAGCTTTGCCCTCTTCTTGGCTGCACTGTTTCGTAGAGATCTAAGCGAATTCTGCATCTAAACAGGATTGAAAACAAAATGACAGTTTTTATTCACTGCATAGGAAAAAAGCTTTTTTACACAAAAGAAAGTATGTTTCTGAGTGCTCAGTTCACAGGAGTTCAGTGCACGTGCCTCTGTTGGGCAATGTGACTGAATATTTACAGAGGTTATGCAGTATTATAACGATCCCTTTCACTGTTTTGCTTCACAAGAATAATCATGCTATTAAATGCAAATTCCAGCAGGCACTGTATCCTAGCTTCATTTTGCAAAACACAAGAACAGATTCCTGCAAGAATACATCAGCTGCTCTTACTTTTTTCAACAGCCTAAAGAAAGTATTTGATGGCTGCTAATACTCACAATTGGGACCTCAGGCTTTTCACATCTGAACTGCACAAAGCTGCAAAATATGCAGAAGTGAATCCTGAAAACCGTGCCTAGCAAGCAGAGCTCCTACTCGAATAAGCAGGAAAATCTATAATGACTGGAGCCCTGCTGATATTCTCTCCTCTTTCTACTAAATATATTTGATGTAAAAAAATTCTTCCCCTATCTGTTTAGCACCTGAATTACTTTCAGTAGTGACTACAGGATGGAATATAAAGACAGTAAGGCAAAGCCATTAAGTCCTACTGCAGCTGTTCTCAGATCCACAGGGACTAAAGACGGGATTTGAGATTCAAACAATTTCTGTGAGCTGTGACAGAAATAAGGACGTGTTGCACGGGACCACGCGGGGAAGATCATACAAAACCCAATCATCTGTGATACCTGTGCCTCTCACGCAATCAGCATTGCCGTGGTTACGATTTGTGCTGATGCGGGCAGCGTGGATACAGTTCCACCTCCCCACCACCTCCTGAAATCAGTTCTTCTCATTTTACTCCATGGAAAAATGACTGAGTTCTGGGAGAGCTGGGACGCGCTGCATGGGTATCGGGGACAGCCTGCTTCAGCAAAGCCGGGAGGCCGAGGAAACTCCCAGGCTGAGTCAAATGAACCTTCCTCAAGGAAGTTATTTGTTATTTTGGGCCCTTTGTTATAACTAAAGAAAGGATTATTACTCTAGATCTGGCATGAAATTTAAAATGAAGTCAAGATAATGAGAACGGAAGCTGTATAAAGGCCTGCAGTTCTGCCTTGGTACTCCGATAACTGAAAATATCATGACTTCGGCTCTGAGAAACACAAGGGGAATCAAGATGTCTGGAACAAACACGAGAAGCATGCTTCAACATCAGTATTATTGCTTTACTTAGCTTCTAAGGCATCTCATTGAAGACCTGCTGCACTGATGACAGTGTCACAAAATTTAAGTCAGAAATATTTATTATTTTCTGGCTCTTGTTTAAAACAATAAAAAAGCTTATAATATATCAACTAGTAAAAGCACGTTATGTCATATTTAAACCAACCTCTTCTTGGTCCACTTCCTCGCCATCAACATTTAGCTCTGAAAGATCAGCTGCAAGCTTCCTATCCACTTCATGCAGCCACGTGTCCTCACACTCTTCGTTCCTCCACTTTGCCACGTTTAATTCAACCTTGTCGGGCAGCGGGGTACCCAGGCGGGGTATGGGGGGCACAGGTCTGGTCCCGTTCAGGCTCCTGCGGGAGGCCGGGTGCCTCACCAGGGTGGGTTTCAGCTGCAGAGGAGAGGGTTTCTCCTGCAAATTCTCCCCTGAAGAAGACACAAGCAGATGTCGGTCCTTTGGAGGGGTGGCAGGAACACAGCGCTCACCAGAATGAACGTCATGCCTCATTTCTGTGTCACACCGGAAGACTCCTTTATAATGAGGTGAGTGTTAAAAACCATACTTACGCACGCAATTTTATGTACTATTACAAGTACCGGACTTGGGTCCTTGCATGGGATTTTCTATTACCTCCTGACTCTACCTTTTTCATCTCCCTGCATTTCAAGCTCAGTTACCAACCTCTTCTACTTTTAGTGCCTCCTTCTTTTAAAAAATATAAATCAGTGTTTCATGCACATGCATACCAACATATACTTAATACCTTTATAAAGTACTTAACTTTCTTAATTAAGGAAAAAAGAAGACTGGTGCCTTGAAAAACTCTCCTGTAAGCTGCTATAACAACAATGAAGTTATTCTAAAGAAACAAAAAAACCCCAAATGCATATGGATAATATAAAGAAAATCAGCAAGTGATGAACACACATCTGCAAGACAAAATGACACGCATTCCAGGGACAGGACACTGCCAAAGAATTAAGTTAGAAATTTTCTACATATGTGCAAAAATATGTCTCAATGAAGATGAATTTTAAAACAGATTTCTTTAAATCAGTGCAAAATTGCATGTGGAAACTGTTACTTTGCTTACAGAAGGTATGCCCCCTGAGTGATTAGGAATCAGTTTAAGCTAAACAGACACTAAAGCTATTTTTAACCTAAAATAAGACTACCCTTAGTAAGTATCTGAAAGAAATCAGCGAAATTGTTTAAGCAATTGTAATTAAATAAACTTAAAACTATTTCAGGTTAACCAATGTGTGCACGAGGTCTTCAAAGACAGGGGAAATCAGACCATAAATAGCAGTCTGCCATTAGCTGTCGGTGTAAATTGGGATGAAATCAGCACCCATTCCACTCATTAGAGATGCAGCTGTTTGTGACCAGGTTTTACAGAGCTATTCTGAGTCTGGGAAATTCGATCCATAAGTTTCCAAAGGCAAATAAAGAGGTAGAAAGTCGAAATGCAATGAGTAACATTTTCTTGCACACGTACTAATTAGCGTATTAAAAGTAACAGTTATTTCTGTATCGGCTTTCTTTAAAAGTGCTAGATTTTGGGGGCTGGTTTTACTTGAGTTTGAAGGCAAACGTTTCACTGATACGTTACTGATGAGAAAAGCAGAGCTGGTGTGTATTATGCTTTATCTCACATATTTAAAAGACAACAGGAACAAAACGTGTGACGGGTGCGCTCGAGCCCCTGACCAGGCTGGCGGTGGTCTGGTGCAGGCTCCGACGAGGCAAGGGCCTGAGCTGCAGCTGGGCTGTGAACCCCTCTAGTTCCAATCTGTTCTCTGAAACCCACACAGGAGCAGAGCGACACAGTGAGCATGGATGCATATGAGCCTGGAACACCGGTCATGCGATTAACACAAGAATAGTGGGTGCCTTTTCCAAGACTCATCTATCAAGAAACAAAGTTAGTTGTGGGTCCAAGGAGTCTCATGCATGCCTTTCCATCGCATGTAATTTGACTGCAAGCCAATCGCTTTATCCCATAAATATGACAGCCTAAGTGAGCCTCCTTGGAGCTCTCCCTGCTCGGCAGCGTGGCTGCATGGCGGTGATCTCCCCTTGAGCTGGGACCCCTCTCAGGGCTGCTCCGCAAGGCAGAGAGACCTTCTACCAACGGCAGATCTTTGGTAAGCGATCGATATCGCACATAACCTTGTAGTATGGTAACTTTGATTTTGTCTTGGTAACTTTGATTGCATGCTGAATTGATGCTAATGAAATGTTATATGAATTTTGCACGTACAATCCCTTAGACATAAACCGTTGACCAAGTCTGAGACTAGGACTGGAGCCTAGGTGCACCTTGGCACCTCTCTGAGAAGGAGTTTAGAAAGCAAGGGGGTCCCTTCTGAACCTCGTGACTCAACGGAAGGGCCTTCCTTACCCTATTAGACATACCCCGTTGACAAGTCTGAGACTAAGAGTGGACTTAGCTGCACCTAAGCTCCTGTTAGGAGTTTAGAAAGCAAGGGGGTCTACTCTGAACCTCGTGACTCAACGGGAGGTTCTCCCTTATTCTTTGCATCTTTGGTCTCTCTGTGAATCATTCTAACTCAATGTAACTCAATTTTCCTTTGTATGATTCTTCCATGCCTAATTAATACAGTGAACCTTGCCATCAAACTTTGTTAAGTCACACTTTTTATTAAAACCACTTTTGCTGATACCTTTGTTGGTGATTCCTTAAGCGCTCTAAATCACCCATTTGTGACAAATTGGCGTAGTCGCCAGGATCCTAAATGAGGATTTGCGACAACATGCCAGTATTTAAAACTACCACAACACAAATACTTCACTTTTAAAAAGAAGCCTCCAGCGATGTGACTAACCTAGTGCAGCTATAAAACCCTCAGGTTTCTAATTGCAATTGGGGCATTGCAAAATTCCCTGTTAATCTCCCACTGCAGGTTTTCTGACCACTGCTGAAGTGACTCAAAATGCAAACGTGAAATCCGTTTTCATTATATTGACAACATTCCTACCTGTGTTGTCTCCTGACTTTTGACTGAGAAGCTGCTTCTGTGAACTAGGCTTAGGCAGTCCTTCAAAGCTCTTAAGAGGCCAGGAGTTTGAGAAGCTCATGGTATTATCTTGTGACTTCTTTGGAGAGTCAGCTGGAGAGGAGACGTGCTTGGGGCTGTTCCTGGGAGAGGACAGAGGGTAAGACGGCAGAATGAAGGCCCCCTGGCTTGCATTAGGACCTTGGAAGGACGCCGTATGCTCCGCTTGATTGCAAAAACTTCTCTGGGTCTTGCTGGAAAAATTTAGGCTGGCACAAACTGAGCAAAGAAAAAGAGAATGGTATTTGTGGTAATTAGGCTCTTTGACAGCTCTTAGAATAATAATTTACAACGAAATAATACACCCGCTAGATAGGCAAAACTGAAGGTCAGCATTTTACCCAAGCAAACACGCAAATCAGCTAACTTCATTTTGCAAATTGCACTGTCCCTCAAAATATCAATTTCCTTTTTCTGCATTTGATCAAATGAGTCTGAGCCTAAGCTATTTTGCAGTCATGTTTTGAAGAATTAAATTTAAAAGAATGAATGATGCAAGTAGATTGAACATGGTTCTGTTGCTTGATGCTCCGTATTCCAAGTCTGCATAGCATAAAATTTGAAAACACCGCTCTCAAAACTCAGTGATACAAGAGCACAAATAAAGCACAAATGTTATAAATTCTACTTCTTTAAAAAAAAGCAAAAAAAATTTCCAAAAATTATTTTTTCCCAGAAACCAGTAGGTCAAAAATAGAAGGATAAGTGTAGATGTGGAACTAGACGGTTTTAGTTGTTTCCCGTGAAAAGCAGATGCATGATCCCTGCATGCACTCAAGCTTTTAACCATGCAAGTGAAAAAGAGGACAAGTTTTAACAAAGTTCCTGACAGCCTCTGGAAGGATCACTGTAAGGTGGGCTACCTCAGCAATCCCATCCAGAGTACGGCCCCACAACCAGTTCCACTGGCACAACTGGGAGAGCGGGGAAGCACAGCACAGGAGGGAGAACAAGTGACAATGTGAGTCGGGCTTGGGGAACCTATTAACTCTCTGCGTCACTCCAAAGAAAACCATTCAATTATGCCTGTAGCTATAGCATAAAAAATCCCTTTACAAATCAGATGGCTCCAAGGTCTCTGCCTTCTGCTCCCGCCGCTTCCCAGGGCTGCAGCATGCCGGCGCTCTCCGGGTATCCCGGGGCAGCGAAAGTGAGACGACCAGGTCAGGCATGGGTTGTACTACCGGAGAAAGGCTCAAGTAATAATAATGCCTGGCACAAAAACTGTTTGCAGGGAAATAAATCAGCAAGTGTGGGCAAAGTACCTGGCAGCCTTCTGAAGACCAAGGCCAAGAGAAGAGAACATTGACTTTGTAGTTACAGAGGCAAAAAACAAAGAGGAAATTTCTCCTTTCTTTCCACAGGCATGAGAAAAACACAGCATCTAGAGCCCGTAAGTGGCTAGAAGTAAACTGAGTAAGCGAAGTCCCTACCTATCTTCCAAGAAGGCTGTCAGCTCTATCCCCTGTCCAACACATCTGGGCCCCTCAAAGCAGCTCTGTCCACAGATTTGGTATCATTACCATCTATTCCTCTGGACAGTCAGTTTATTCCTTCACTAGGTGTACATCTGTCATTTTTATTATTATTACTAGTGATGAACAGACAAGTTTCTATGTGTTACAGGTCTTGATTTATCTCAGCCTCCACCTCTAGGGTTAAGGTGCACTCAGTCAAAACCCTAGCCTCACTTTTGAAACTAGCAGCAAACACCGCCGGACGCAGCAGCGCCCTGGCTATCTGTCTGGTAAAAGCTGTACAGAGACCACCACAAATTAAAGCAACGGTGTGAGAGCTGAGAGCTTTGCATGCACCCAGCCAGTGTCTGTGCCTCCCCCTGCCCTCGCTCCTGCTGAGACGCCCCGGCACCTTACAGGGGACAAAGACGTTAACCAGTCTTGGAGGGGCAAGGCTCCCGCCCAGCCCTTGCTGTTAAACAGGCTGGACCGATCTGATCTATACCATTAACAGAACTCTAAAAATCAATTTTTCAAAAGAAGTTCAGATTCTGTTACAGCACTACTTTTTATGCACCGCACTGATACAGTCAGATACCAAAGGTGTGGGCTGCAAACTAATGACCACGAATGAAAAGCGTTGCACAGGAGCGAGGCACAAATGTGCCTGAATAGGGACTGAACAACGTTTTAGTAACAGTTTTTATTTCTTAAGGCAGCATAGAAATAAAGAGACGTTTCCAAAGTAACATGCGCTGACTTACGATACAGTTAGAATCCATATACCTTTGTCTTGCTGACAGTTATTTAATCCTAAAAATTGTAAATCAGAGTCCACACTACCACTCTTCCCGCGTGTTTGTGTGTATCCAAGTGTTCCACATTTCCCTGAAATTTGCGGCTGATGAGAGCCCATAGCACCTTTCAAAAGAAAAACACAAATAAGCAGATAAATACTTGACATATGGTATTCAATGAAAAATATACAATAATATTTAATAGCGAATTAAGACTCTGTCTAGCTTTCAGTGTAAAACCTAACTACTTTGAAAGTATTTCATTCAAGAGTTTCTAAGCAACCTCACAGTACTGTTCACAGGCACTAACTGGAAAAGTGGCTGGCCGCTCTTCCAGGGCACTTTTCCAACTCTGAGAATTGCAGGGGGGTCAACAGAAAAACCCAAACCGATCACCTCTTTGCATACGTGACAATGAAAGGAAGGCAACACCTTAAAACCCCAGAAAGCAGTGAGTTTCTCTGGAGCGATGTCACCCCCGCACAGCAGCGAGCACCCTCGGCGTGCCACGCACGCCAGCGCTGCCCAAAGCCCGGAATATAACCCACCACCAAGCGAGGCGGAGAGCTCAGGCCTGGTCTTGCCCAGTCCTTTCACGTGCCTTTTAGCTGTTACAATACAAATCACTCAGCCTACATTGCTTGCGTAAATTAAGTGGAGCGCTATACCTGCAACCTTCCACAGACCTGGTTTTCAAAAACAGGTTTTTCATTTTTAAAACAATCTTTAGAGCTCACTCTTCAGACGGCTTTCTACCCTAGCTGCTACAAAGCAAAAAGAGAAAATGTGCAACTCCAGAATAGGTATGCACTGTCTGCTCTGCTGAACAGCCTGCCGTACATAAACACGACCTTCCCAACACTCTGTCCAGTTTATGCTATTTCATACCCTGCCGCCACGATCAGCTGCCTCTTGGCAGCGTACCTTTTACGGTAACGAACTGCTATTCTACCCAACTACGTATTCCTGCTCAAACGTCAGTAACATTCTGTCTCTCCTTTTAATTTACCGCTTTACCTGCGTTCATATTGTATTCTACAGCGTGGAAGAATGCCGGCTGAATTACCCTGTTGCTGACCTGCATGGTACTTCTTTTTCCTAATTCTGCCAAAGCAGCAGCAAGCTCTGTATTTCAGGGATATCCCGAGTCCTTTGGTTCAATACATCTGTTCACACAACCACGCTATTTCTTTTTGGTCTTGCTGTCTGCAAAAAAAGCTGATCTCTAACTTTTCTTGGGTCTACCTAAACTACTGAAAACCCGTGTGTGCACAGCAGGACCGGAGAAGAGCAGCCTCAGTTTTGAGATGGCGCACGCCTCTCCAGGAGCACGGACGGGACTGCTGCGTGCGCTTCGGCTGGGGGCACGGCCCCGTGCCTAGTACTCAACTCTTTGTAGTAAATGAAAATAAATAACACAACAAACGATCACCAAATGATAAACCGTATGATGAAGCCACAAATTTATGCTCAGGTTCTTCTAAATCTATTTTGTAAACGGCAGATCAAATGCTTTTCTGTGTTCATACTTACCAGCACAAACAGAAGAATGGTCAGAGTTAAAATCTATGCTATTCTGAAATAAACTCCTTGAAGGTCTTTTTCTACTAAAAAATAACTCATCACTGACTGGTACTCCTTGAGAGGGCCATAACTTTGGAGAATGAAGAAAATCATTGGATGTAGAGAACTGTAGGAAAAAGGAAAATAAAGAAACATACATGTGTGTGAAATGAATGCACAACCCTTCTCCGTACAAACAGCGGACTCACCCGCCTAACTCTGTCTCTTTACTGTAAAGCCACACAAACCACTGCCAATACGTTAAGAAGACGGAATTGCCAGAAAATAAAGGTTTTTCTTCCCTGTCACTTAGACAATGAAAAGCAAGGGAGCGTGTACATGAGCCATACCTTTCACCCCCAGATACAAACGGGATTCATCACGCGTATATCCACAGATAAAGCTTACTGAACGAAGAGAGCAAACAGCAGCAAAGGTCTCTGCAAAAAGCAGCGAGGTTTCTCCAACAACAACCCGGCAAGGGCGGTGTCGGCGGGCCAGAGCAGACGCCCGTGCCCAGGCAGCAGCCCGCCTCGGGGAGCAGGGTGCCGGGCGGCAGCTCCCCTGCGCCATTGCCGCTGCGCTGCAGTGGTGGGGGCCGGGGCCACGAACGGCACCGAAATCGGCGCCCACGGACGGAAACACGGACAGAGGCTCCAGCTGCCTTACCGCAGTGCAGGGGTGCCATCAGAGGGCCGAGCAGGGAGAGCTGCACCCAGCGCCCGGGCACCGACGCGGGCTAAAGCACCACCTGAGCTTCAAAAAAAATGGTATTTTCCAACATTAAACAGCCTCACCTAACCCTTTGTTAAAAGGCGGGTAACATAAGATGCAAAACCTTTCACCGTCGTGAAAGCAAGCGTTAAGTTTGTTGCAGCATGGCCAGGTCAGCAGTTCAAAAACGCAGATCATTCACACAAAAAAACTGCGAGAATTTTTTAAAACCTTAAAATGCAGCACAGAGCGCCGTGGCTCATCGGTACAAACTGCCAAGACTTCCTTTGTTAATAACAGGCAGGTGATTTTCAAATGCAAATCATTTTGATGAACGTTTTCTCTTCCCAGCTATCCGGTGCTTTAAGTATCATAAGCATTAGAAAGCACTGTAGTTGGTTTCCAGTTCTCACTCTAATACAGGCTGACACTATTCACACTGAAGGGAAAAAAACCCAACAAAACAAACTGGTAGACAGTTGCACTAGTCGTCAATTTTAAAAATTGAACATTAACATTTTGAATTATGTACATTAAGCTATGTAAGTAGCTTATGTAAACAGACATCAGCTACTCAAGGTGTGAAAAAAGCATGCTTCAGAGTCAGCCGAAAAGCTGTACTTGGTAATATCAGCACCTTGTAATGAGGATCAGTTGTAGTTAAAGGAAAAACCTGAATAATACAAATACTTAGCAAAGAAAAGATCATGCTTTAACTAAAGGTTTCTTGCTTTCTGATTTAATTAGTAAAATCAGTAATTTAAATTCTTTCCAGGCTATACTAACCCTGCTGTCCCCTTTCATAGACAAGGCTCCACACAGAGGCCAAAAGAGAAGTCTGAACAGAAATGGAAATATTTATTCAGTATTGGAAAGAACAGCATCACGTTAAGCCTAAAAACCTCCTTTACTCAATATACTGGTTGTGTGAATGGAGAATATGTAGTCTACACATACATAGTACATTCATTGATAAAAATAGATATTTTCTAATTCCACTGAAGATCTCCGTTCACTGTAAAGATAGATTCTGACACGGGGAACAGCACAACCACTCTTGCGACACGAAAGCGCAGCTCTCCGTTAGCCGGTAACTCGATTTCTGCTCAAGTCAGACCCCGGCCCGCACCGCGCAGGCTGCGTCCGCGGGAGAGGCGACGAGCAGCGAGCTGCGTGGGCGGTACGGTACGGCCGGCGGCACGCCGCCAGACCCGCGGCGACGCCAGCTCCGACGTCTGCTCCATCTTCCACGCACCACCATACGTCTCACGGCAATTTAACGGATTACAATATCTGGATAGTTAAATGGCTGGGTCAAATGACCAGCAGCTAAATGCTCTGATTTAATATCTTGACGGGGTTTAATTTAATATTTAATTTAACATTGTAATGGGGTTTCACAAAAGCATCACAAAATAAAGCACGGCTGGAACTTAAAACGTGAAGCGGCACAGTCATGAGATGAGTAGCACGGCTATGAGCATACTCTAATTGTTTTTAAATCATTACAATATTTACTTTGTCACATAATATCTTAAAAATATAATTTTTTATGGTTACGGAATACAGACAAAAAACTTAACAAGTTTCAACACAACCTTCAGGTCCCTTCCAAGGGAAGAGGATTCACAACACGTGTTAGCAAGATATACATACAAGTCTAGACAAATTAAATCTCCATACCCTACCAATGAGAATCCTCTTGAAAAAATAAACTTCACAATTCAAACTTTTAAATTACATATTTTTAATTCTGCTCCCTCTAACACTGCCCCCCCCTTAAAATCAAAAAAACTCACACATGGTGCCTGTTAGCAGTAAATAACCAAGCGAAGTGGCAATTTGCCCATATTTCCATTCAGTGCCTTAGAAAACCAACCAGTTCCCAAGGTACCCAGCTACGTGGACACAGGCTCTTGAATGAAACAGCTTCACTGTTCCTGGGAAGGTTTTTGTGGTTAACAAAAATGGCAAAAATTCCATTTTTACTTACAAAAATGCACGTTCCAATTTACTGTTCCGCACTGCATTTCGTGTGCTCCAAGTTCAGCAGATACGATTAAAGTCATCCGCAGAACAAGTCAAAGTCTCGAGTCTGCAGCATTTTAAGCAAATCCACTGAAATGCTCAAAAGCTTAAAACTTTACATAAAATCTTCCTCCCTGAAAGCCAGTGCTAATGCAGGATCGTACTTTTTAATTGGCCTCCGGGGATTAGACTCACTTAAAATATTTGTGGGCAGCTGCTTAGTTCAAAGCGTACGACAGCGAGAGAAAACTTAAGGAGCCTCGATACAAAATGGATCGCCTGAATCCCATTTTTAATGGCAGACGGCAGCAGGAATCCAGCAGGTATGAAACGCTTCAGCGAGACCAGAGCAGGAAACATGAAGTTTTGCAAAGAATAAGAGAGAAGTTCCAATTGCTGGATATGCAGTAAGAACGATGACTCAAATCACAGCAGCAGCACCAATGACACGCAGTGCTATGCTGGTTTTTATCAGCCGCGTACCCTGAGGGACACTCGTTTTCCTTTACAAACGAGGAAAAGAACAGCAGCCAAACGGGTGAAGCGCTTTGTGCCAGGTTATTACATGGCAGGATAAGAGCGGGGATGAGACCTCGGCATGCCTGCTTCTGCGATCCGCCTGCTAGAATGCATCATTTTCCATCTACGACTCTTTCAGTCCATAAACAAATGCACTACTTGTACAAAGTACTTACTTCTCCATACAGACAAAACAATATATGCAGAAGGAGCAAATTACACAATGCTGACATGATTGTACAACTTTCCTCAGTTGTTCCAATCCCAGTTACTGGCATAAAAACCGTCTGCTTTCTTGTATGCAAATCATAATTACAGCGATTATAAATTTGCTAAACATAGGCATGCAGGGTGGTGGCAAATAAATGCAAATCTAAAGCTGCCAGATTTTTCACTGAGGTAGATGACAGATCCCGGCAAAGGGATTTCTCAAAAGGTTTCGGCTTCACTTAAATCCCACTAGTACCACCAATATCAGAAAACACTTGAATCCATCCACCAAAAGAAATACTAACTTGGCTACCAAAGCACAGCCCTTGTGCTTTGCAGAACCCGTCACTGACAGATGCTCCGTTCTTACACTCCCTTCCCAGCGGAGCAGCCGCACCGGGCTTAAAATGATAGAATAATTTAGGTTGAAAAAGACCTTTAAGATCATTGAGCCCAACCATAAGAAAAAACTTCAGTAAAATGTTCAAACGCTCTTGCTTCCCTCCCAAAGGGCGCTGCTTTCAACAGCGGGTACAGGGACCCACAATGCCTACGTTTCGCAGGGGAAAAACCAGAGGTAACTCTTATCCTTCAATAATTACTAGGCACATCATGTTTTACATACAGCACACTAAATTTCAGGGTACACACAGGAAGGCTTAGCTACCAAAAGATCAGTGAGGAACTCCCAGCACTCTGTTAGCTGATTTAGTGGCAACCAGTTTGTTCTTTATGTTTTCAGCAGGGCAGGGCAGCTAGTAAGGTCTACAGAAGATGTAGCATTTCGGTTTTTTTAAAAAGTGCTTTTGTATCCCAAACTGCAGATAGTGTTTTTGTTCCGACACCTTGCTTAAATTGGAATTACAGAAGATGAGAGCTAAAAAGGGAACGGGTGATCGCTAGAGCAGTATTCTTAAACTCCTTAGTGTGACCTCTCAAGGATGGCACAAGCTGGGAAGCCATCGGAGAATGCAACATGTTTGGTCACAGCAGGATAATTTCAATTACTTAACGTCAGCACCCACAAGATCAGTAGATCCTGTCAAGTCCTAAAGAAAACAACATAAACATTTATTTCAGAATATGATCTGGTCTGGGTCAGGCTGGAATTGCTTACACTTTCCAAGGCTAAACCCAAGGAAGGGGAGCGGGCACAGTACATCAGTGTCTCCGGAAAGAGGACGCTCGCTTCAGCGACTTCAGACAACTTCATCCCCTGGATTTACAGATAACAGATTGACCACCACGAGCCTGGCTCTGCCAGCTCGGGACTGGAAATGAACAGGACCTTACTGAAGTACAAAGGAAAACATTCATGGGGTTATACACTTCATTACCACCCTGTGCTGCCAAGTGTTTCCTATCTCTAGCAAACAAAGCGTTCCTCTGATGCTGCTATAAGGCTCCTGTAAGTATATGCTTCAGAACGTAAAACTGCGGGTACTTAAAAAAAAAAAAAAACACCAACAACAAAACAGTTACCATTTTATTAATTTAGACAGGAACCAGAGAAGCTTCAGCCTACTGATGCATGCTGAGTGGTGACAGCAACGGCTTCTGTCCCATGCGAGGGGAAGGACATGAACTCAGGTTTGGCTTTCAGAAGTAAAGAAAAACGGCAAGCTGAGGTGCTATGAACAATTACTAAGCTGTAAGCCTTCAATTCCAGTACATAAAGCACTGAAGTGTGAAATCGTGCGCTTTAACCAAAGGATACTAGTTGTCAGAAATAAGATTAAATAAAGACTGGTATCAATGTTTTATTTAATGACCTTTTGAAGGGGCGTGTGCTGTCTCCTCCATGACTGCCACATTTTGTAAGAACACTGCCGAGCTGTGTCACTGGCGCTGGCGTGGTTCATTCCAAGCCAGCCACAGCATCGGGGCGAGGCGGCTCCGAGGGCGACCGAACAGTCCTGCTGCTCTCACCGCTTCTCTCCGGGCCTGCGGTGGCACTCTCTGGCTCCGAAAGAGACAGACGGAGGCACCGCTTTCCTGGGAAAGGCCCTGCAGTGTTTACCTACCAGTCACGTTTTCTTCTGCCGTTAGGACTAGGGAGAAGACTCCTTGCCGAGCGCAGAACGAGGGCATCCCCTGGCAGTCGAGGCGGTGGCGGTTCAAGCACCTCTCACTTCAGAGCCTCTCACTAAGGGGTTTGTAAGGTTGATGATAACTACGGCCTCACCCAAACCTAACAAATCGAGAGCAACTCTGCGCTTGCCTCTCTCGTGCCAAGCTAACCAGCGTTAGGCGGTGATCCCTCGTAGTCAGATCACCCGTTTGATCCTGTGGCATAGCTGGCAACTCTAAGTTTACAGTTGGATATGAAACAAAATCCGTTTCAAAGGACTTCAGAGGTTACAGAGGAACGTTTCATCAATAACCTAATTAAACATCACCGACAGAAGCTGCGCTTAAGACAAACCCTTGAAGGCAACGTGCTTTACCTACATTACATTTTTAGTACACATTAACTTACACATGTTTTACTTCACATCTTATCTGATCAGGAAAGTCTAGACATGGCCTTGGACAATCACTGCGTAACGTGACCCTAAAAATAATAGTAGAAAAACAACTTTAAACATTAAGCTAATTTCATGCATCCTTTCAGCCACGGAATAACTCCAAAAGTTAATTTTTAAGCAAATTCATTTCAAAGGAATGTCTGAATTAATAATTAATTTTTTACATTTACATGAACAAGTTGACTACCCAAATCTCATGCATGATATACCTTACAGGAAACAGTTAAGAAGAGATACAGGCCTAACTTACTTTCTCCCCCGCCACTTTAATTGCTAAATGCCCCAAGGAAAAGAGCTTTATTTATACAGCTTATGGCAATCTCTTTCAGTTAAGAAGGAATGTCTTCAAGGAAAGGAAACACTGTCCAAGTTTACTCGTCCCAGTGTGCCTGAAGTGAAAACACAGTTCACCTACTTGCATCGAAGATACGTACATGCCACGGGATAAAAGCACTTTCGTGGCACGGATGTAACACAACAAGCACCATCGAGAAGCCAGCAAATACCATACAAAAAATCACAAAGCCAGGTAAAAAGATGTCCCTTGCCCTGAAGAGCTTTACAGTTTATTCAGACAGATGTAACAGCAGTATAAGACAAATCATCAGGATGTGAAGACGAGGTAACAAAGCTGTCAACCTACAGCGATCACATAAATATTTCAATACTTAAACCACCACGTTGTTTGAACCTCCATTACCGTAAATGTGGGTCTAGCCAATAAGACTCAATAAAGTCTTGAAAAGAATTAATCTCATCCTAAATTAGGTCCTTGGTCCCAAAGAGAGCTCTCTAGACTCCGCTGACTGCACAGACTAGTTCTCCATCGGCGATGGGGCTGCTTAAGCAATCACCGTGCAGGCAACGAAAATGAATCCCTACTCTTTTTCTCCCCTATGCACGACGATGAGCAGCATTTCCCTTACCTTCTAATTAAAAAAGAAGCATGTCAGGGAGGCTTTTTAACAAGGCTGTTCCTGTCCCTGACAGAGGGCAAAGATGCAGTAGCTACATTAAATCATGCTTTTGTCTTTCACAGGAGCACCGCTATGGCCAGACCTTATCTTTACAGACATCGAAGTAAAAAGGAATCGGAATTTGAAAAACTGAGTGCCACCACTATTTCCGAGTGACAAACAAGTGCCACCAGCACCAGTGAAACAACCGCTATTGGAGACAGAGGCACGATGATTACAGCAGCCTACGCAGACCAAATTGCTACAAGACTGTACAGAGAAACAAAGCTACTCCTTGAGCCAGGTTCAACTTACATTCAACTTAATATGTCTTGAAAGAGGTTGGCAGGTGAGCAGCTGTTAATCCACAGCAATTTTTAAAACCACAGCTCCCAAAAGCCGGTTGAAGGGTAGTTGTAAAACCTTACGTCTGTCAGTAGTACGCTCTTCTTAACTGCCCACTGGCAAAGAAACAGCTTGCATCTTTGCACGGACTGAAACAAATTTTTAAACCCGCTGAATGCAAAATATTAGCTGCTGTATTATATCAGCCTTCAGGTGTCTATTCATAACTATGGGAACAACGCTTTTGACATTGTTCTCATCGGGTGAGTCATTACCACTAAGGCAAGCTGGTAATGCAGGCGTGATTTTGGTACCGTGTTCACCTATGTCCAAGTCAAAATTGGCAATTTTCAAATTCTATCAAACATGACATCAAATGTTATTCTTGTCAGTACTTACCTGCATGTAAGCAAAAAGCTATGTGGAGAGGAGTTATACGTCAATGGAAAATGAACTCTGGTTAACCGGAGGCTTCTGGTTACTCAGACGTCTTTCAAATAAAAGTGCACAAGGAGCATTAACATGTTTCCTTTGGCAGAGTGCAACTGATGAAGTCTTCAAATTCTGACACCTCAAAGTTATCGATCTGCTTTATACCAACTTAAATATGCAAGAAGACAACATAAAATGGAAGTGAGAGGCAAACAGAACAAGTCAGAAAGCAGAGGGAAGAGACAGGAACAAACAGAATCTCTAGGAGGCACAGGGTGTCTTAGAAAAACAGTCATTAGATGCAAAAAAATTAGTGCTTATTAAAAAGGAATAAACACAGTACATGACAAATGGGATTTTCTCCCTGTAGAAGTATTTTCGTTACCACCTACTGTATGCTATGTGGCAGCAGCAAAAGCAAAGCCAGACTGGTTAACTTCGCAGCTTGAGTCCCAGCACAGCAGCAAAGGAAAAGAGATTCGGGGAAGCAACCTGCACTGACAGTCACAAGTAGCTCCTGTTCAGAACAACGCTTTTACCGAATAACAGCTGAAACTGATTCTGTCCTAATTCTGCAAAAACAGATGGCACAAATATCACAGAATCATAGAATCACAGAATGGTTTGGGTTGGAAGGGACCTTAAAGATCATCCAGTCCACCCCCCCTGCCATGGGCAGGGACATCTTTCACTGTATTGGGTTGCTCCAAGCCCCATCCAACCTGGCCTTGAACACTTCCAGGGAGGGGGCATCCACAGCTGCTCTGGGCAACCTGTGCCAGTGCCTCACCACCCTCATCATGAAGAAACATAAGTTCTACATCTGTTCCTAAGTAGGAACAAAGTGAAATATTTAGCATAATGCACAAGGAGGTAAGAATAAAGATGATCACAAAAGGAAAATGTTAATTTAAACTTCCAGTATTTGCATGATGTTATATAATTGGAAAAGTCTTCCAAGGAGAAAAGAAGAAAACCTGTCATCCCACGACGATTCAGTCACACAGACAAGTGTTGGGATGACGAAGAGACAAGCCAAGTGGTTGCCAGACATAGGAAGCCAATGTGAAGGTCTTTCTATTTTTTCCTGTTAGGCTTTACATGCGGGAGGTAACCAGCTCTTACAGGAGAGCCTCCTGCAGTCTGCTTACGATTTGCCCACCTTTCAGAGCAATACTACAAACAAAACCGAAAACCCACACACGCGCCCTTAGCACTCCAGATGCCTGGCGGTTAGGTTGGTTTTCACCCCAATATTATGAGAGGGGATTTACCCCCATGAAGTTCATACTACATATATAAAAATACATATAGTCCAAAAAGCTTTTGTCATATTAGTATCAAGGATGTTCCCTAGTAAACTGAGTACCTCGCTATGATTGACCTGAAGCCATGAATATGTAGCTACTTCCCCGAGTCAAATGTAACTTCAAGTTCACACCATTTCTAAATGCACTTTACATATGCAACAAAACAGAAACCATAAATTAACTGCTTTCTCTCCTTCTCTCCGAGGTTGGAAACTTTGGGCAATCCTCCCAATTTACAGGGATAAAAACAACCGCAGTTCAAAAAGGTTAAAAAAAGAAGAACAACCACTTCCACAGCACCTAACTGTGACGTGGAGAGAGAGCTGTCTCAGGCGGAGGACCTTCCACCATTCCAAGCAGCAGCCAGGTTTTGGTGCGTGTGTTGGTTCGCTTTTTGTTCGCAGTCTACAGACAAACAGAAACCCAGCCAGCAGACAACAGCAGTGCAGAACTCAGCCCCATTTGCCTAGAGAATGCTGGCAATTAACTATTATTATTACAAGTTGTATTAGTTAATACTGAAAAGCTGTTTCAAAAAGAAAAACCTTCTTCCTCTAGAGGCGTTTCCTACATAACTTGTTGCCCAGACCCTATTTGCTTTGTAGATAACCCAAGGGAACTTAGTTGCCCGATTCAACTCAAAGATACAGATCTCTTTAGGAGTCTGAATAAAGGTAATACCTACACCAACGAAGGACATGAGCCTGCGTGCATACAAGTATATACGTGAACTTCAAAGTTTTTACACTACAATAATGTTAACTCACATTTCTTTTTATTAAGAGACCTCATTAAAAGCTAGCCTTCACAAAGTAGCACTGCTCATGACCTCATCCAATACAGGAACAAGTTACTAAGCAACTAAGGATTAAATTCTCAATACACAAACATGGTAGTGAGGAAGTCTATTCTATACAGCTTTCAATTTTCTAAAGAGACCTACTCGCTTAAACTCACTCGCTGGAGATCAAGTTATGATAAATTAAACCTGTCCAGTTAAAAAAAAAAAACAAAAAAAAACAAAAAAACCCAACCAAACACACAACAGAAGACCCACCACACACAGATACACCCCCGATGTCTTAAATGCATGGATGGTATCCAAAACAGCTGTCACTGAACAGAAACACCGCCAAAGTAAAAGGGACCTGAACAATTTTTCAAAGGTTCCTTCCCTTTGCAGCTGCCAACACGATCAGTAAGTGGTAAAATCCAAACTCGGGTCAAGCAGAATTGCTATTTCAGCCTGACCTACATTTTTCCTAGTCGAATCAGACCAAGGAACAAGAGCCACACAGACATTTGGCAAGCCCCAGGTTTTATTACAGGTCAGTACATCGCGAAAAAGCACTGGCTCAGCCACACTCCAGAGCTCTGCCTGAACTGAAGCAATTTGTCACTTTTCCTCCAAACACTTTCTGTGTTTAGGAAGGCCAACATTTCTGTTTAACTCTTTGCAGTCTATCGAGCACACAAATAGACAAGGAGAAGCTCTGAAATAGTTTCCCCACTCTTGTACTCATTCCCTGGGTTTTAGCTGGCCATTGTCAGGGGCAGGTCCCTAAGGTCAGACATAAGAAGTGCCTCACAGAGTCTAGCTAACTTCAAAAAAGATTTTTTTTTTCTTTTTTTTTAAGTGATACGTTGTCTGCTTCCTACTAGTGCTAAATCTGACACAAGGAGTTCTCAAGTATACCCTCCCAGATCAATGTAAGCAGAGAGATCCTTGCACATAAAGTATCAGCAGTATTAGCCATACCTCAGAAATACCTGTCACTTAATAAACCTTTGGCAACTTCCACATCTCCCTTTGGGACATGCCTTAGAACAAACGAGCCCAGTGAGCTACGAGTACATACCTGCTCCACACCCTTTGTGAAAGGCATCCTGACTCCTGAGCCACCTTCCCTGTCTCCCGCATGCTCATTTTCCCAAGGCAGTTTGTTTTTTCCTTTACCCGCACTCAAGACTCTTCTTGGACTCACTCCTTGGTCGGCATACGCACCATGAGAGCTGGAGTTCTGCAGAGCATCATCCCTTGCGTGATACCCGCAGTAACTGTGCGCGCTCTGAGTCCTGTTGCCCATCAGCAACCAGTCTGTATCTGCGCCGGGGGGTAAACAGGACCCCCTGTTATGACCAGATGAAGGCAAGGGCACAGCGTACTCTACAAACCCTTGGTCTGCCAGCTTCGGCAAGGTCTTCCTGGCCAGCCTGGCCTGCACGGCGTGCATCACCCCATCCCCGTTGTCCTCCAGTTCCACGGCATCCACCGCCTTGAAGAGAAGGGTGGTGTTGCCTGGGCCCATGGAAGAGGCCAGCACAGCAAACGCTTCCATGGCAGCATGCCGGACCCTGCGCTTGCTGTCCACCAGCGCTGGAGCCAGCCCGAACGCCAGCTTGGCCAAGTCCAGCTCCTCACTAGGGTAGGTGAGGAGAGCCACGATGCAGATGTTGACAACCTCCTCACGGACTTTGGAGTTCTTGTGCTGCAGATACTCCTGCTGCAGCAGCAGATCCAGCACCTGCTGCGGACCTGCCGCCTTCATCAGCCGCAGGAACAGGCGGTTGTACTCCTGCCGGATGGCCAGCTTGTTGTCCCCCAACACTTTAGCAGCGGCGGAGACCAGCGGCGCCAGGAAGGCCCGGACCTGGTCGCCCAGGCGCAGGGCCAGCAGATGTATCACCTCCAAGGCGCCCAGCACCACCTTGAAGTTGGAGTCATCGAGGAGGGTGTAGAGGAAGCTGATGAGCCCCAGCAGGCTGGGGGCAGGCGCGGAGGCCACCGCAGCCCAGCTGGCACCTCCGACCACCCTCTTCAGCTCCTCCACGGCTTGCGTGCGGTTCCTGTAGTCCTCCTGGTCCAGCAGCCGAGCGTGCAGCTCGGGCGGCAGCAGCCCGAACTTCAGGCCGGCGCCGCCGGGCTGGGCGGGGGGCGGCGGCCCCGTTCCCTCGCCGACCGGCCGGCCCTCCAGCCGCCGCTGCCGGCCGGCGGCTGGGAACGGCTCGGCGCCGGGCTCCTCCTCCTCCCGCTGCCAGGCCAGGCTGCGGCAGAGCTCTCCCAGCCCACGGCGGGCGGCGGGCGGCGGCGTGAGGGCGCGCAGGGAGGCGGCGGCGGGCGGGCGCGGGGGGCGGCCGGGCCCGCGGCGCCTCCCGGGCAGGGCCCCTCCGCGCAGCGCCGGCCGCGGCCCCCACGGCAGCTCGACGGCGGCGGCCTCTGCCTCGCCCGCCGGCTGCGCCATGGCGCGGGGGGGCGGCGGCAGCGCCAGGGCGGCGGCCATGGGCAAGGCCGCGCGGCACAACACCGCCGTCGCCAGGGGCCGGCCCCACCGCGCCTGCGCGGCGCCGCCCACGGCGCGGCGGGCGGGGGGGGGGGGGGGCGGCACCGGGCACACCCCTGGCCGGGCCGCCGCACGCCTCGGCGCCGCCTCGCACAGCGAAGCGCAGCGGGAGAAGGCGAGAGGCGCGGGGCGGGAGCGGGCGGGGCCGGGCCGGGGCCGCGCCGCCGGGCGCCGGTGAAGCGGAACGGCCGCCCCCGCCGCGGGGAGTGGCACCGCCCGCGCCCGCGGGGTTGTGGGTGCGCGGGGCGGCGGCGCCCGGAAGTGACGCGCGCGCGGCTGCCGGGCGCTGCCGTAGGAGCGGAGCGGAGCGAGGCGGCGGCTACCGCGGGCCGGGCCTGCCGCGGCCTGCGCCACCCCCGCCCGCAGGTGAGCCCGCCCCGCCCGAGCCGGCCCCGCCGCTCTGCGCTGTGCCCGTAGCGTTTCCGCGCCCGTTTGCAGCGCGGCGGGGACGGCTGCTTGGTGTGGGGAGTGCGGGCGAGAGGGAGGGAGGGAGGGAGGGAGCGGCGCCGAGCTGGGGGGGGGCGGGGGCGGCCGCCCGCCCCGGAACGACGCTGGTGTGAGCGGAGCGGTGGCGGCTCCGTGCCGGCGGCCCCGGAGCCACCGGCGGGGTGAGGGGTGCCCGGTCGCGGAGGGTCCCCGTCCCACGGGCTCCGCAGGGGGTGGCCGGGAGGGAACCGCGCCGCTCTGCCCCGTGAGACGGGCTGGGGCGGGCGCTTGGGCACAGGGGTCGGGGCGGCGGCGTGGGGAGCCTGGAGTCTCGCAAGCAAAACAGTCGATGCTTGCAAGTCAGCGCTGGCGCTGCCTCTGGCAGGCAGGCGGCTTCTGGCGCGTCGGGCGTCCGGAACCGCGCTGAGCTCGGCGCTCGGGGCGGGCGCCTGGGGGGGTTGTGCTCTTCAGCGAGGAACAAAACCGGACGGGTCGCTTACCGGCCCCGACCGTGTCGTAGTCTAAATAAGGAACTGGCGAGCACTTAAATACTGCCTTGAAACAGCAAAGTGCCCAGAGCTCTTCCTGCTGCTTTCACATAAAACAACGCTGTGCTCCGCATCAGTTACTGGGCATCGTGGCATACCGTGCTTTTTAGAGTGGTTCTTCAGTCAGCGAGCTTAGGTATTTATGTTTCTGGTTAATCTTTTTATGTCAAATAACTCCTTCCCTGCTATTCGAGATAAGTTTCACCTACAGACTGCGAAAAGGATCTGATAGCCCAGAGCCCAGGGGTAACCATTTGATTTGTGCTCGGAGCACAAATTGTTGGACTAGCGTACGTTCTTCAGGCCTGGTTAATGTTCCAGCTTCTGCTTTCTTGCTCAACAATAAGATAAATACACCGCGAATATGCGGTGTGAGCAAGCATTGCCATGCAGGAGGTGTGTGAGATACAGCAGTAGGCATCTCTACTAAGTTGGTACAAGAAGTTTTATTTCTGCAGAATAACTTAAGTGTAGTTATTTATAACTGTTTTTACAGGTTTTGCATCTGAACTGTAACCGTTCCTTTTTCCTTCCATATGATGTTACCTTGTGTTCTATGATTTCTGCGTATATGTACAATCAAGTCATGAACTGAGCGCAAACACAAAAGGAAAAGAAAGTGTTTTAGCTGCTGAACAGCTCTTCCCCCCCCTAATTTGTGGTGCAAAAATGTTTTTTTATGGAATCTTGCCTTTTGCAGATATGCTTAAAATACTTTCTTTTAGATACCTTTTTTTTTTCCCAGTACAGGGTTTTAATAGGAGAGGGATGAGCATACTTATCTTTTAATGGGTGAGAGGTTTTCTATCCCCAGCTGTAAGCCTTCACTTCTCTGTCAGTGCTATTATGTTCTGTATTTAAATGTTGGCAACTAATTTTATTCCTTCAGATTTAGCACTATGTAAGTAGGCTCACTGCAAATTAGATGTCAGTTAAGGAGCTGTAAAAATTATGAACTTCTTAATAATAAGATAAAAGAAGTGAGATCTTGAAGTTTGTGTAGTCATTTAGCAAATCAGAATTAAATCAGCTTTTCATTTCAGACGTTGGATGGTTGCAGTGTTCTCCGTAGAACAATAGTTATATTTCCTCGTGGCCCAGCATCCTGACACGTTCATACCCCCCACCCTCTCACCGGTATAATAATTCAGTCTGAATAAAGAACTGCAGAACTGCTTCTCCAACAGGTAGTGGTGGGCAGCACCATTTGAATTTTAATGATACTGAAATTAGAGCAGGTATCACAGTGCCTTCAAGTGTCACGATGCAAAACTTTTTGGAAGAAGAAGCACTTGGGGGTTTTGTGGAGGTGTACATAGGAACGAGGATCCTTCTCTGCCCTCCGTAGTGATGTTAGGGAGTGTGGGTAGTTGCCGGTGCCGTGAGGACGTGGAAGCTGCGATAGGTACCGGGATGCTCAGCCTGTCCGCCTGGGACCCGCTCCCTTGCTCGCCCTGGGAAGCACCTCACCAGCCCCCGCCCCTCGCCTCGCGATGCTGGAGGCAGGCCCAGCTCCCAGTCTTCCCGGGGCTGATCCCTCCGGAGGGCGAGGGCACGTCCACTGGGGATTTTCTCTCGCAGTGGAAGCCACTCAGTGAGGTGAGGCAAGGATGCCCCTCTTCTCCTGTGCTCCTCTGCCCGCTCGGAGTACAGTAACCTCTGCTCCAGCACCCCGGCTCCTGCAGCCCAGGGCCCCGCTGGCCCTGTGGGTCTTTTCTGCCTCTTTGTGCAGAGGGAGGGACTCTTCTGTTCCGGGCGAGGAAGGGGGAACGGAGAGCTGGTCCCCGTGACTGCTGGGGCCCTGCCCGCAGCACTGGTCGGAGGGGAAGCACTGCAGGGCTTGCCTGCACCACAGTAGCATGAACTAGGCTGCAAGGCAAGTAGCAGAAAGTAGTTTAAGAACTTTTAAAACTTTATCTTAAATAAGCCAGTTCTATTCTTTATTTACCTCTATTTATTTTTATTTCAGTCACTGTTCCATTCTCTCAGATATCTGGTGTAGAATCCTATCGTGTATTCAACGCTTCAGATAATATGCATTTTACTCCAGAACAAAAAAAAAAAGGTGGTGGTGTTTTTTTTTTTTTAAGTGAAAGATTAATATAGCATACACTATTAATAAACATCTGATTGTCCTCAATTTAACTTGCATGAAAAAGCAAATTGGAAAGTAATAAACCTAATTAAGATAAAAGCAAAAATGGAAAAAATATTTTTTAAATGTTATGTATGGCATGTCTAAGTAACATGAGTAATGAAACTGCTGAAATGAAGCCCTGAGTAATGCGTTAAAAATTCTGTTTGTCACAGATGGACCAGTCGTCTCCAACCTACATGCTTGCCAACTTAACCCACTTGCATTCTGAACAGCTTCTGCAAGGCTTGAACCTCCTTCGCCAACATCACGAGCTCTGTGACATTATCCTTAGAGTTGGCGATGTCAAGATCCATGCCCACAAAGTGGTGCTTGCCAGCATCAGTCCGTACTTCAAAGCCATGTTCACTGGGAACCTTTCTGAGAAGGAGAACTCGGAGGTGGAGTTCCAGTGCATTGATGAGGCAGCCCTGCAGGCCATCGTGGAGTATGCCTACACGGGAACCGTGTTCATCTCACAGGACACTGTAGAGTCGCTTCTTCCAGCTGCGAACCTTCTCCAGATCAAACTGGTAGTGAAGGAGTGTTGTGCGTTTCTTGAAAGCCAGCTCGATCCTGGCAATTGCATCGGGATTTCTCGTTTTGCAGAGACCTACGGCTGCCATGACCTCTACTTGGCTGCTAACAAGTACATTTGTCAAAACTTTGAAGACGTTTGTCAGACGGAAGAATTTTTTGAGCTTACGCATTCTGAATTGGATGAAATTGTTTCCAATGACTGCTTGAATGTTGTGACAGAAGAAACCGTTTTTTATGCGCTCGAGTCCTGGATCAAGTACGATGTGCAGGAGCGACAGAAGTACTTAGCACAGCTGCTACATTGCGTTCGGTTGCCGCTGCTGAGCGTTAAGTTTCTTACGAGGTTATACGAAGCAAACCATCTCATTCGTGATGACCATACTTGTAAACATCTGCTAAATGAGGCCCTAAAATACCACTTTATGCCTGAACACAGACTTTCCCACCAGACCATGTTGATGACACGGCCTCGCTGCGCTCCTAAAGTTCTTTGTGCTGTAGGAGGAAAAGCTGGACTGTTTGCCTGTTTGGAAAGGTAAGTAAGAGTGAAGTTGTTGCAGCACTTGCGTGGTGTGATGTTCATGCATGTTTATCGCCCTGGGTCAGGATTAAGGCAATCATTGAAGAGCTGTGGTTTGCAGGACTGTAGTTACTGCTTTCCTTCGTAAGAACTCTTAAGTAGATTTTCCTTGAACAAGGAGGAGCACTGAATTCAAAATGCCTTTTGATTTCACGAGTAATCTTCGATGTTATGAGGTTTTGTTTGCGCCAACACAAATAGCTATAAAATCTTACCATTTTAATTCTGCTGATTGAGAATTTGGTTAATAAAAGTGGTTAATAAAAGTTTGTATGCTACTTCTTTATCCTTTCAGGTCTTTTCATTTTACATAATTTTTCCTTGAATAATTTCCTTATTATTCCAGACAATCAAATCATAAAGTGTAACCTAATACATGACCAATATGCTTCCTGATAACTCGAAAGTCCTTTGAATTAAAATAGGCTTAATCAGAGAGAACGAAGAGGTAATTCTTAGCAATGTCACGTTCTTGATTGTAATGTAAGCATGACTTTAACCTCTGCTGCTGAGTAGGTATCCATATCCGTGCTGGCAGAAACAGGTAAGTGCCCATCTTTGTTTGCCCGGTTTTCAAAATGAACCTCCTCTTCAGTTACTGGGGTAGTTTGTTACATCCCTGAGGCTAGTCATGTGAGAAAAAGGAATGTAAGGGAGAGAAAAATAGCTTTCTTCCCCACACTGGTGTGATTGGATTAACATTGTATTAACATTTCCAGAAATGGTAATTAAACTATGTGTGGGTCTGCATATATATGCATACCTACCCATACACATATAGTGCTTTGAGCTGAGTGTACCCTTATCAAGGCAGTAAATGTTTTCTGTGTTGAGGCAGACTACCCGAACTGGTTCTACAGCTGAATTCTGGGATAATGTTTTACTCTGAGAGATTCCTTTCTGTGACACTTCCATGCTTGCATATATATTCATACACTTAAAAACCTGGGAAGAGCTGTATGTTCTTTTTCCCCGTGTTGAGAGATGTTGTCAAAGCTATTTAAAGTTAACTTTCCCAATAATAGGGATCAATAGTAAACCAGATGTTGGGACTGGGAATTGTTGGGTTTATAGGTTTTAAAAAATCAAGGGGGTTTTGTGCTTCATAAGAAATCTGTTTGTTTGAGTGAATAAAGTTGCCCTCTGATATCCTCAGCTCTGTTTCTTTCACAGCTTCTTTAACGATTGTAACAATATTACATACCCATGTAGTTTGGATTATTTTGATTTTTTTTTTTAAAGAAGAATGCTCTTTACTACTATTAATGATGTTGTAATGCATACAAAAATTTGCTCTTCCTTAATTTATTATTCATATTAATTTTTCCTAAACTGTTGTTTCCTTTAATACTTAAGTTTAAACAATTGCTCTTGACATACAAAAAAAGAAGTCACAGATCAATTAAACAAATAATTCCTAATACAATTAAAATTGTGAAGTCGGAAACCTTAATTCCACTATTCTCGTTCTACTTTTTGTACTTGCAGGAAGGCTGGTTTTTTCACTTACAGTTAGCTGCTGCTTCATAATAACAAAATTACTTAGAAAATATTTGTTACTGCTCTTTTCTACCTGGGCTGCTGCTGTCAGTGCCAGTCCGGTGTTTCAGCAGTCCCCGCTTCTGGGTTCTTAGTGGCTCTCAGCTCATTTTCTTGTATGGTTTTTGAAGAGATCGTATTTCTTGTCTACTAGATATTCTTTCATCTCATTTAAGTAATTTATTAACTAAACTATTTAGGTAGATTGACTAGACTTTATACGTGATAGCCCAGACCCACCGTATTTTAACACTGAGTGTAACTCAAAGAAAATGCAAATAAGCAGTATTTTGAAAACAGGTTTTTCAAATTAGTTTGTTCTACTTTGACATTTCATTTAAATTATACAGTGCATGTAAAATATGTATTTATAAAAGTACAAATTGCACTTTCTAAATGTATGTTTGTACGTGTATATATAGACATGTGCTTCCCCCTCTCTAATTCTCCTTTTCTCTCTCCCATCTCTGTGGCTGTCCTGACTTTTTTTCAGTTTACCCTCCTTATCCCTGTGGTTTGTATTTTTAGCTTACCCCAACCACAGCCTCCCTCCAAAAGCTGCTGTGGCCTCAGCACGGTGTTGTCTTCCCTCGCGTTATCCGTGGTGCTGTCCTGCCTTCTCCGTGGGCTGCCTGGTTTGTACTTTCAAAATTCATCATTTCAGGTCTCAGACTTGGTGCCGTGGCTGCTTGCTGTGTTGCTGCATCGCACGGTATGCTGTGAGGCCCTGGGGTTTTAACTCCTTATAGAACAGTAAACAGCATTTGATTTTAGCTTACGTTTGGGCTTTGGAGGAAGCAGCAAACATCGGATGGGACATAGGAAATAACCTTAAGACTGTGTTCCTTGATGCTCATTTGCACTTCACAGAGCTTCAGAAAGTTAGGTTTGCTCACATCATCTTTGTTTTTTCTATTTCAGTGTTGAAATGTATTTTCCCCAGAATGACTCCTGGATAGGCCTGGCACCTCTTAGCATTCCCCGCTATGAATTTGGAATATGTGTCCTAGACCAGAAAATATACGTGGTAGGAGGGATCGCAACCCACGTGTGTCAAGGCATCAGTTACCGAAAGCATGAGAACTCAGTGGAGTGCTGGGACCCCGATACGAACACTTGGACATCTCTCGAGAGGATGTTTGAGAGCCGGAGTACTCTGGGAGTGGTAGTGCTGGCAGGAGAGCTCTACGCCTTAGGTGGCTACGATGGGCAGTCGTACTTACGAACTGTAGAGAAATACATTCCCAAAGTGAAGGAATGGCAGCTAGTGGCCCCGATGAACAAAACAAGAAGTTGTTTTGCTGCCGCTGTCCTGGACGGAATGATATATGCCATTGGCGGTTACGGTCCTGCCCACATGAACAGGTATGTGCTGTTGATGTGTGTAGCTAAATGTCATAAGCTGGAAATCGGCAAAACTCACTGTCAAGCTTGTGTTCAGCAGCCAATTAAAAATTATTCTAAGATAGATCGGTAATCCACAGTGGGCCTCATTAATCCTTGTTCTGCAGTATCAATCTGATAATTCAACTGGGA
Organism: Theristicus caerulescens; assembly: GCA_020745775.1. Classification (NCBI taxonomy): domain Eukaryota; kingdom Metazoa; phylum Chordata; class Aves; order Pelecaniformes; family Threskiornithidae; genus Theristicus; species Theristicus caerulescens. The sequence continues at coordinate 70,990,335 of CM036564.1, forward strand.
AATCTTTATTTTAACTTATCTTTACATGTTCCAGCTCAGAGCTGGTCAGTTTGTTTGTTTGGTTGGTTTTTTTTAAATCCTTAAGAACGGAAAATAGTAAAGGCAAAGACATATATGCATGTTACTAAGCAAGGTGGTGCAAGACACCTGACCTTGTAGGCACGCAGGCTGGTTAACCCAGCAGGTCAGTATTGTGTGGGCTTATTTGCTGAGGCCCCAAGGCAGCGTGCTTGTACCTGTGTCACGGTGCTGCATCGCTGTTCCTGAGCTCTCGGGAGAGGCTTGCTGAGCGCTGTGCCAGTGCTGTGTAAAGCCTTGTACCTCAAGCCTGCAAAATATTAGGATGCGTGGTTAACCTTAAAGTTTATAACACTGATTTGAACTGAATAGGATTTTTCACATCCTTCATCTACACAAAATAAATATATACCTCAGATAGAATCTTAAAGTAGTCTTAATGATAACAATAAAGTTCAGGATGGTGGTTACTGGTCTGGCTCTTGGGTAGAAGCAGGCTTCCTTCAGGCCTTGTGTTCACAAGGAGGTTTCCCAGTACCAGCATGCTCTTTAATTGTTTTGTTCCCCATCGCTCTCTAAGGATGGACAGGGGCATTTAGTTACGCAAAGAAATCATTTGTGCTCTCCTTTCTTCCTTAAAACGGGAACAGATCAGCTATTTGTCCTTCCAGGAAGCAAATTAATAAACTACACGTCTAAATAGCTGAATGAAGAATGAAAATGAAAATCTTGCTTACAGGAAGGGATGCATTGATTGTTTAACAGTGTAGTATAACAACATCGCGCTAGTCATTAATGGTACTTACATTTTATACTTGATACGTTTTTATATAAAACAGTTTGTGGAGCAAAGGATTGGTTTCCAAATAGGAAAGTATAGCTAAGTAGTTTTCATTTGGGAAATGCAAACAATTTTTTTTTTAATTACTGAAATACAAAAGAGCAATAAGTTAAACTGTTTGGTATGGTTGTGACAGGATTTTATGAAACTTAATGTGACATTATTCTAATTTCTTATATTTTACATTATGAACTGTAATAGCAGTTGAAATACCTAATAGACAAGCAAGCCATCTCAAAAAGTTTCCTGTTGACTCTAGGATTTCTTCACATGGGAATCTGACCCGGAAGGATTAAGCTGCGCTGTTGCCCTGTGCGGTCGCTCTTAGCTCCATACCGTCTCTGTACCGTACAGAACTGTCGGCTTTAGCAGTAGATTCAGCAAAGCAAAGCCAGTGGCAGAGTAGATGGGGCGTAGCAGGAGTTACTGTGGGACCTCTGGGTGCTCCTGCCACTGCAGCCTTGTGGCACAGACTGTGAAAAAAGGGAAGATAATCCAGGCCTTGCTCTTGCCAGAAGTGATTCCAAGAGCTGAACGCTCAGTGTGCGCATAGGCCTTTGAAAGGTAAACTCGGCAGCCTCCTTTGGGGAAGCGTAAGACTTATCGCTGGAGTAATAGGAAATGTCTGTATCAGGCTGCTACCTTTAAAGGGAAAGCTCTTAACAACGTGAAAATCCTGCAGTAGCCGCGCTCCCTGTGCCACATCCGTCTGCCTCAGTCAGGAAGGAATTGCCGGCAGCTCCTGTAGAGTTATTAGAATCTGATATTTCATTATTTGCCTTTTAAAATTTAATTTACTTTTTATTGAATAATCTTGGTTTTGTTGATTATTCAAGGGTGCGAGTAATACGCCATGCCGTACAGTCACTAGCCTCACACAAGCTCTAGCGTTACGAGAAAGCTGGCTGCTGTGGAATTAAGCGCCTTTTCTCCAACTCTGTAGTGCTTCTGATCTTCTCTTCCCCTCTTTTCTGCCCCCTCGTGCTACTGAAGCTACGCTTTGGACAGGGAATGGCTGCATGCCATGAGTGCGTTAATGACTCTGACCATCGGTACAGCTCCAGTGATTAAAAAAATAATAGTGATGATGATAATTCATTTCCATTTTATTCTGAAGGCCTCTTCTAGCCTTAGCAACCTCCTTACTGCTTTTCCTGAAGGATATGCTCTCCACGTTTTTTTTCCTCTGTCTGTTATTTTCAGGCAAGCCTCAAGGAAGTTTTTGATTTGATGTGTTACCCAAATAGATACGCTTCAGATCTGCATTGTGTTCAGTTTTTCATGAGTTGCTTTTTTTATAAATAGCAGCAGTCATCCTTGAAAGAGCTTTCACTTCCAAGGCCAGCTTTGAAAAATCTTGCTTTGTTTCAACGTGTAACCTGAAGATCCAGGGTAGTGGCGTGAGGACACCGGAGAAGCGGCTGAACTGCAGTCGCTATGTCAGGGTGAAATATGTTAAATCTGCTTTTTGGCAACGCTTTGTTGAGAACCTCCAGCTGCTTTGTGCTGTCGAAGGACCCTAGGATGTGATTGATGCTTCTGAGGTGATAACACTGGCTTTAGTTTCTTGCGTGCCACCATTGGTAGCACAAAGCAACCACGCCGCAGAATTTACCGTCGGCTCAAGCTCTCTGTGTTGCGTTACTCCTGTGTGTGGTAATATCGGTTGGCAGAACTAGATGTACCTCTGACAAACGCAGATTTCTTGTGGAGTGAAATTCAGATGTCACTAAAATCCAAGCCTCACAAGTTGTTTGTTTGTATCCGCAGCATGGAGCGTTACGATCCAAGTAAAAACTCGTGGGAGACAGTCGCTTCAATGGCAGATAAACGAATAAACTTTGGTGTCGGTGTCATGCTGGGCTTCATTTTTGTAGTAGGTGGGCACAACGGTGTGTCTCACTTATCCAGCATTGAGAGATACGATCCTCATCAAAATCAGTGGACTGTGTGTCGACCCATGAAGGAACCCAGAACAGGTAGGGACGTACAAAACTCTCAGCAGTTAACTCCGATGCCCTTTCAGAAATAAACTGCCGTTTGACCTGATAGAGGCTGCAGTAAAGTGGCAGTGACCTGTCTACAGAGCACTGCACTTCATCTATGAATGAAGATCACTTAATCAGCTCTGTGAAAGAATATTTATTTCTCTATTTTTAATTACAGTCCAGTTTATTAATACTGAGCTGTAGCAAAAATAATATGAAATAATATTTCTACTCTACCTTCTTTTTTTCATTGATTTTAAGCGAATTTCAGCAATTCTGTGGTTACTGTTCTATTGTATTTTATTTTGCGTTGAGACTCAGTAGTGCGTCCTCTCTTCTGTCTCCCTGACAAAGGAGTGCTGGGGCAGAAGGGCGTTGCTGTCATAGGAAAGGGTGCGAGAACAGTAAAAAAGAAGTGTAAGACCTGAACAGAGGGGGGACTCTTCATTTACACCCATTTTCCTTAAAGACAGCCCAAAGGAGCAGAGGCTGTGATAACTCGTCTGTTCAGCCTTCAGGTGGGGTGGTGGTGGTTCCAGTTAGGAACAAAAATAGTACTTATTTCCACACTTGGTGATCAAGCAATCTTTTTTTTTTTTTCTTCCCAATAGGAGTTGGTGCAGCTGTAATCGATAACTACCTTTATGTAGTTGGAGGTCATTCAGGGTCATCCTATCTGAACACTGTACAGAAATACGATCCCATCTCGGATACCTGGCTGGACTCTGCTGGGATGATGTACTGTCGATGCAATTTTGGTTTGACTGCACTTTGATGAACAGCAGGACTTTACGGACCTGACGCGAAGATGGAGCTTAATCTGCTTGAAAAGAAACCCTGCCGGTGGAGACCATAAGCTGCATTTTCTGAAGCTGGGAAGTTGGAATGTGGTGAAGTTGGGATTGAAATGAGGAAGGATTTGTTTTCTTCCGGTAATTGGCCTTCCTTACTTTAGCGACACAGGCAGAAGGGATGGAAAGCTTCCTACCAGCTGGGTTTAGATAGCATCCTGTTAATGGCAGTGGATTTTAGAGAGTACTGTACATGCCTGGGATATGATTAGCAAACTTACTGTATATCGAACCCTTTCACTTTCTAGAGCTTTTCTCTCTTCCTCCTGCCTACTATCAAATATGAAGTTTACTGTGCTTGGGGCAAGAGACGTGTGAATGTGCTGTGTGACTGGACAGTTTGCTGATAGTTGTCTGGTTGTGTCTTCATACTAAGAAAAAAACAGTGCTTCATAATTTTTTTTATGAACAGTAACTAAAGGGCTGCCTTGTTTCTGTATCTCAAGGTTTGTAAATAATAAATGCCATAGTATGTTGCCTGTACACTCTCCTTTGTCACCCGCTTACTGGTAGGAGGCCCGGGATGGTAATTAGGAACTACTTGAAGAAACTACAAGGCAAATTTATTGCCTCTTAATGACATTTTTGGATCTGCTGAAGAGAAATCGCATTTTTAACTTTCCCCCTTTTTTTTTTTTTTTGTGGATAAATGAGTGCTAGATTAAATGACTGAATCTTGCTAGTCTGCTGTGTGTTTTCAGTTGTAACGCAAGGAAAAATTACAACAGTCATGCATCGGAAGATGCCACAGCAGCATTCACAGCATGATATAAAATAAATACTCAAAACCGGATCCGTCCCGTCCTTCTCCCAAGCGCACCTGTGTCCATATTCCGTATAACCTCCTTTTTTTAAAAGAATGTATGATTGCTTTCTCAGAGTGCTCAGACACAAAAATGGTGCTAAATGTAGGACTTAACGGTGAGGCTGTTACTGATTTTAGTGCAGTATGCATAGAGCATGATTGTTTTGATTGTTCTAGTGTTTTTGTTTCTTATTTGCTTGATACATTCGTGCCTATGAAAACTGTCAAGAATAACACAATGTCCTGAATGAGCTCTGTGTTTGTTACTTTTTTTTTTTCCAGAAGATCTATGTTTATTGTTCCTGTTCTCACAAATACGTACACAGGGGGTGAATAGTGAGATCCCCTCTGGGTTCTCCAGTCTCGCCCTTAACACCGGTTGCGATGAACGAAAAGCGCGGGGCGTAGTTGCCATCCCAGGTGCGTGTCCCGCGTAACGGAGTACTGAGGGTCGGCTCCTGTGCCTAACCACAATCTCGAGAGAGACGACTTTGTGAGAGCCCTACACTCAGTGAAAATTTGGGCAGATAAATAGAAGGCGATGCTGTGGGTTATAACCATTATTTAAAGTAGATGACTGAATAAATATGAGTTTTAGCTAATTTAGAATGTTTTGGTTTGTCTTCTGGTTTTTAACTAGGAATCATGGTTATCTCGAATTTCTGTTTTGATGTCTGTCTATGTATTGCCAGGCCTGGTACTGAAGAGTTTTTCTGCCTCCAGAGTTATTTTCCTCTTGTTTTAACATGTTAAATTAATGTTTGTTTCCCCTTGTTTTTCAAGCCCATATAGTATTATTTTTGAAGGTGCAATAATATTTGAAATAGTTGCTTTAAAAGCCATTTCTTTCTAAGTATGCTAAGTGGAGGGGTTTGAGTATACTTGATTTATTCTAAGTTCCTGCAAAGCTCGTTGCAGCCAGGCAAACAGCGGTGTTCCGTGTTCTTCCATACGCTAGCGTTCAGATTTCACACAGTCGAGGAGACGAGAGTGTTTCACCATAAAACATTGTTCATAGACACCAGGTGTTTGCACAGATTGCAAAATCCTGCACGTATTCTTCAAATTTGGTAGAATTAAGCAGGACCTTTAAAAGCAAATAAAATTAACAATTTTCGTGTTTTCAGTGCAGTTTATTTGACCCACTAAGGATTCTAGTTATATAGCAATAATAGCGTAATTTGGTTATTCCAGTGAACCTGTTGGTAGGACAGAAGTAGCGACGTGGTTGTAGGCTGCAGGGTCGTGCGTGGGGAGGAGGAGGAGGAAGGGGAGCGGGTCTGGGGACCGAGGCAGACGCGTCGGCCCATTGCGCAGGTTGCCTTCTCCTTCTGTTGGGGTACCTGCGCAAGCTGAACGCTTCCACGGGCTGTTTTACTGTTCAGTCGGTTTCACAGAGATGCCATTGATTATTAGGTTTTCCAATGCACGCCGGAGATAAAGACGCTTAACAGACTAATATTAAAGTGAGAAAAATTCCTTACTTAAGAGAATGTTATGCCTTTTCTTGGTAGGAGGCTTTCCACGCAGTTCGGTACATGCCGTACCTTTTAGGTACTGCGGTGGGATTCCATGAGTGAAGATGCTCATACGCATGTTCTGACTGGAAGTATTCATAAACACTGTTCTCAGCAGAAAGCGGTGCAAGGTATGGAAATCGCTTTCACTTCATCAGAACAAAAAATCCGTAGGTCAGGGCAGTGTTGATGGTTATTCAACGTTTATATAAACATCTTTCATTTATGGAAGTCAAAGCGCTTAAAACAGTGAAATGTTTTACTCTCTTTACCTAGGCAGGGGCAATGTTAAATTAGGCCATGGAGATTGACCCGTATTGTGTAATGTGGTATTGCTAAATTTAAGATAGCAACATAAATGATTTTTTAGTATGCAGGCTTAGTATGAAGGATGGGAAAAATGCTCAATACGCTGCTGTTGTTAGATGAACTGTTCAGCTAGAAACGGATCGAACAGTGCATCAACCTAGGGATCCTGTCACTTAAAATCATGCCAACTTCGTTTTCTGTTCGGGTGCTTGTCCTGTTCACTGAAGTGCTTGGTTATAGGAAGATCAGACACAACAGTCGGTTTAAATCTGCATTTAAAGAACAATACTCTCATTGTGATGTCTGTCTTGCGGTTTAAAAATTAAGGACCTTCAAATAAGATGTCATACAACTATAAATTATCATCCAGTTCTATTTCTTAATCACTCAAAATTATCTGTAAAGCACTTTAAAATGGGTATGAGTTTATATGTGTACATACAGTTCCTGAATTTCTGCTTTTTTTTTTTTCTTTTTTTAAGATATTCGTCTGTAAGCTTCTTGACAGTCTCTCCTCCTAGGAATGCTTTTCTCTCAGAAAGTCTAGGTGGAATTTCTAGAGGGGCAGATGTGTCCAGTACGCGTTACACAGAGTTAACTGTTGCTGGGAGATAGTGTGTTACTTTTGTGAATTTGCCATCTGTAAGTCCCCATTCACTATATGAAACAATGCAAAATGTCCAAACTTGCCTTAAATTCTTGATATTGAACTGAAACGCAAAGAACTGGATGATAATTCCTATTTTTTTGCCTTATGCGCTGTGCTGTATTTTAAACCCAAGGATAACTATAATTTTTAGCAGGATTTAATAATTGTACAGAGAATACCAAATTGTGCTCGGGCTTGACCAGAGTGCTTTGGTTGGGAGTATAAAATATGTAGTTTTGTGTACGTAGAGCGTTTTTATGTGTACATCTTTTTTAGCAGCAATGTTCTGGTTTTGTTATTGTTTACAAAAGCGGCATTTGAGTTCAACAGGAAAATAACTGTAACTGCATTCTCGGTCTTTACGAGCGTTCTCAACGTGTTTGCTCTTGTGATAATGCTCTGTAAGTATTGTTGTAACTATTTCATTGAATGTGAAACAATTTAGTAAATAAACCTGGGGAAAAACTCAGTTTTACCCTTTCCTTGGATGGTGGATGTAAATACGCTGCAGCTCTCGCCTCCGAAGGCGCAGCCTCTTTGTGCGGTGTTACTCGAAAGCGGCGATGCCCCCGCGACCGCGTTGCAGGGTCTCTGCCTCATTGGTGGTAGAAGCCCCTGCGGAAGAGGATTGTAGTGCGTGCCTTGCTATTTTCCATCCGTCCCTGTAGCCGTCTGCCTGACGAGCCCGTGACCGTCGCAGGAACGCGGACCCGCCTGCTCCCGCTGTCCTTGGCAGCAGAGCGCGCTCTCAAACGCTGCCGTACAAACCGTTCTCTCCGGGTGCGGACCCAGCATCACAGGGTCTGCTCAGGGCCATAGGCTTCGCAGCTAAATAATTTCGGTTTACTGTCAGACAGCTCCTCACAACCGTGGTTTAGGTGGTGGTTTCACTTCGGGTGATGGTTTACATGAAGTAATGACAGGCCCCCTCTCTGCGTTAGTGAAATGGAAATTTAAGACTTGGCAATTGTGCAGTGAAATTATTTTTTTGCTGGCTCCCACCTCCGCCCGCCGCTCCTCTGCCTGCTGCCCCCTTCTCCCCCAGCGGTTTGAAGGCAGTTGGTGATCAAATCTCTTTTTTTTTTTACCCAGAAATTGCTTTAATATACTATTAATGCGCTTTCACAAGCTCCAGCACATACAGGATCAGAGTACTCCAACTTTAAGACCTGGCATAAAAACGATTATTGCGCTGTAAAATGAGATGTATCCAGTCATTTAATGTCTTTCCATCGTCTTGAACTTTGTCAGAATTAAAAATTGCAACGATAATGTCTTTTAATGACTCTGCAAAGAAATTTTAATAGCTAGAGAACTTGCCAGCTGCGCACACTGCAGACCCCATGGCTGAACGTTTTCCAGCATTTCTGTAATTCTGAAATGCCTTTGGCGAGTGAGAACAGGATTTGGAAACCGTATTACACTGGCCTCAGATCGTGTGTGAGCTGGAGGCACACGTTCATCCTCCACGGACAGCTTAAAGGGTTTCCAAACATTAACGTATCAGCTGCAAAAAAATAAGATATTGGCAAAACTGAAATAATTTCATTACCTAATATACTTGAGAATACAAATATTCCCCTGACAATTGCGTTGTCATCTTAAAAATAAGCAACACACGCCAGCGTCGGGGACAGCGGTTTCCTATGGCACGGCCCAGCCAAGGAGCAGAAATGCTTGCCGTAACCCGTGGGCTGCCAAAAGGACCTGGGGGCCCTCTGGAGCCTCCCCCTGGTGCTGTGACCGCCCTGGGCTCACCCTCCGGCAGCCCCTGCCTTCCCCGAGCCCTGGAGCCCCTGCTCCCCACGGTCCATCTCCCCACGCTCTGCCCAGGAGCCGCCGAGGGGCTGTGGCAGCCCTGGGGCAGAGGCTCCCACCTCTGCCTGCCCACTGCTGGGCACGCAGGCTCCATCAGCTCCCACCTGCCCACACCCTCAGATCTGGGCCCTTTTCGGCCCCAGCTTTTGCCAGGTCTGTCCCCTCTGCCGCTCTGAGCAGCTCCGCAGTGACGGTGCCGTCCCAGGGGAGCAGGAATGGGGCTAATGCAATGCATGGATTGTGCCAGACTGAGTTAACCGGGTAGCATAACTGCTGTTATTCTTCCTCCCAAAGAAAAACACTTTTTCTTAGCTTGAGGAGTCATTTAAATAGCTGTTCGCATGGAGGTGTCCTTGGGACGGCTGATGACGGCTGGGCAGGAGCCCGGTGCGGTCCCCACTCCCCTGGCAGGCGTGGGGCACCGCATCCCTCGCACCGCCCGCCCTTCACCCGGGCTCTCAGCACCTGTGGGCAAGGTACCATTTTTAGATGCCATTTTTATTTGCATAGCTTGTTCTGGTAAGGTGCTCTCACACCATAGTGTTCTTGGTATTTCTTATTTTATAGTAAATTACTGTTCCAACTAACTCGCCGTGTTTACGCTGTACCTCCCTAGCTCGTGCCGATGACCCGTACAAGTACGGATAACCCTTCATAAGGCACACTGTGCTGGCGGGCGGTGAAACCCTGGCGATGCAACTCCTTGGTCTGGTGCGATGTGACGCTGCCGGCTACCGCGGCAGCCCTGCGGGAGGAGGCAGGCTCCCTCGCTGCCTCCTCTCCCGACTGGATACGCGCCGGGGCGAAGCTGCGTTACGGCTGGTGACCGAAGGGACAGCAGGGGCTGGGGAAGGTGGAGGGGAAAAGGAGAGTGCTTCAGCTTCAAAACGTAGTTTTTCAGAATAGGTAGAACGGCGTTTAACTGGAAGGGGAATAGCCTTGCCCTCCGGTTCTCTAGAGGAGAGCAAACCCACTCCTTTTTTCCCCCTCTCAGAGGCGTGCAGCAGGTTGTGTTCTTAGGCGGTGCTGTCAGAAATTCGTCCTGTGCATTTTGAAGTAGAAAAATGATATTGCTTTCGGTGATGTTACTTGAGAGTTAGAGTTGAGTGCATGCTTCAGTGCTTTATTTAATTGGAGACGAAATTCAAATACCAATAGCTTTGAGCTCCAAATTTGGGTACATATTTTAGTCCTAAAAGCTCCAGGCTGCAGAGCAGTTGTTCGGCCCATTATAAACGTTTGGATGCAGCAGGTATTCCATTCTGATGTGGACCTGGATTTGCCTTGCAGGATGCCTCCACGCTTGTTGAACAATGCAGAGCAAAGAGAGCACATTCTGTGTTATTAATGGGTATATTTTAAGGTTCTTGAACTAAGTGCAATAGTCTGTACCTATCAGCTGCACTACTGCTGCAGGCAGCAAGGGGACCGTGACGAAAGAAATGGAAGTGCTGTGAAATCCCTCTCCCCATCTCCAAAGGGCTGCACCGCGCCCTCCTTGCCGTCAGCAGAAGATGGCCAAGGAAGGCGCCAGCGCTGGGAAGAAGCGGGTATCCCGGTGGGACTCCATGGAATGGGTTGACTCCTGGGGCTATCGAGGGTGTGAGCAGAGCAGGGATGAGCAGAAACATCTGGTCTAAGGCTGAGAGAGCTGGGGGTGCTCAGCCTGGAGAAGAGGAGGCTGCGGGGAGACCTTATTGTGGCCTTTCAATAATTAAAGGGGCCTGTAAAAAAGATGGGGACAGACTTTTTAGCAGGGCCTGTAGCGATAGGACAAGGGGCGATGGTTTTAAACTAAAAGAGAGGAGATTCAGACTAGATATAAGGAAGACATTTTTTATGATGAGGGTGGTGAAACACTGGCAGGGGTTGCCCAGAGAGGTGGTAGCTGCCCCATCCCTGGAAACATCCAAGGCCAGGCTGGACGGGGCTCTGAGCACCCTGATCTGGTTGAAGATGTCCCTGCTCATGGCAGGGGGATGGACTGGATGGGCTTTGAAGGTCCCTTCCCACCCAAACCATTCCATGATTCGATGATCCTACAACCGCCGCCAATGCACGAGCCGAGGGAAGAAACTTCCACCAGCCAGGGAGAAGAAAATGCAGCCTTACAGCCTGGAAATGGAGGGGCTGCTGTCTGCGGGGAAGCATAACAGTCAAACGCAGAAGAAAACCCCTGCTGAAGCCAAAACCAATTTACAGTTCAGGAAAAAGCCCGGGTAACAGCCTGATCTGCTCCTCTGCCCGCGGGAGCGATTGCAGCTCTCCAGTGTGGGTGAGCCGAGCGTGCGGGGGACCACGAGTGTCGCTGAGCGGCCCCCACCAGTAGTGCCCAGGAAAAGGGGAAAAAGGAAAAAAAAGTGGAAAAGAAAACTCTCTGCCCGGATCGCTGCTGTTGGACCGAACAAGCCCACTGGTGCCCAGAGCATCCCCAGGGAGGTGGGTAAGGGGCTGTGGGGCCCCTCCTGCCTGATTGGGGAGAGCAGCAGCACCGTCGGGGGGTTTGGCCTCAAGCAAAGCACAACTGGGCTATGGAGTTTCCTGCAGATGGGAGCTGCGTGACCGCCCTGCCTCCGGGCCCTGCACAGCCCTGAACAGAGAGCCGGCCCAGCCCATTTCCCTTGTATGACCATGCTAAACTACATTTTTACAGCTTCCAATAAAAAATCTTTCAGTAACATGGAGCCACGTTTGGATGCTCTATTTGTTTTGGATATGCCTGTGGGGTTTTGTTGTAGAGAAAGGAACGAGGAGGCGTAGCTCAGCCCCCCTGTGCCTGGGCTGCGTGGGGAAGCGCGGTCTCTGCACGTGCTTTCAAGAGCAAGAGCTCGGCTGTGCCTGCTCCCCTCGTGCTGGGTGCTGCCACCCCAAATCGCCGTCAGCGCCGTGGAAGGTGCTCAGGGCCTCGAGGGTCCAACCTTTGGGGGTGCTTGTGGACCCCACGACCCATCCCGTCACCTCTGCTGGCACCAGCACCCTAAAGGCACAGCGTGTTTTGTCTCCTTTGGGGAAAGCATTTGAGGATGCGAATAAAAGGGGTCGAAAACCTTTCTCCAAATGCCCCAGCCTCTGCCCGCACCAGTGAATAACCCACTGCAGGGACTGCTTCTGTTGTACTGATGGGGGGACGCGCTGCGTGCGTCTGCCCTCCTGCTCTAAGGGTCACCTCTTCGGCACAGGTTATAAACCACAAAATCTCCCCCAAAGCCTTAACCTGAACAGCATTTTAAAGCAGGGAGGCTGTACACGGCACGGTCTCCTTGCACACCCGTGCAGGCAGTAGATCAATTTGTGATGCAGCAGCTCTCCAAGTAATTTTTGAAACAAAGCTTGCCGCCGTCTCTTCTCAGTTGCAGACGCCAGGCCTGAGCCAAAGCAGGGGAATCGCCCGGCTAATGCACAAATCACGCAGGCAAATGCTGCTGGCAAGTCAGCACTGAAGGAAACGGCGCGGAAATAACGCAGCATCAGGCACGAGCCCTCCTGCGAGCAGAGGAGGCCAAGTGGAGGCGAACGCAGCCTCCTGGGCACAGGCGCGGATCTGCTGCCTCGTCCAGGCAGCCGCTGCCTGTTTTCCAGCCACAGCAATGAGCCGGGGCCGCAGGAGTCATTTGAAGGTAAGAGCCAGGCTGCGGGCGGGAGCGAAGCCTCAGCGCAGGTAATAACACACAAATTGCCTGCAACCATTCGTGCGTGGTTCTGCCCACGAAACAGATGCTGCGTCTCGAGGGAAAGGTAATAAAAGGCTCCCGGCGGCAGCTGCTTCCAGCTGGGTCTCAGCTGCGAAGGACTTGGCTGCCCCTCGCTGCCTGCCCTGCCCGTGGGAATAACGCATGCACACACGTGCTGCATGCCCTGGGAGCGGTGTGGGCACGTCTCAGTACATTAAAAGACCAAAGCAAGATGTGCCCATTGCTGCTTCTGATGGCAGGGAGCCTTATGTCTTGTTATGCCTTGGCTGGTGCCCACACCGCTGCCTTGGCTGGTGCCCTCCTGCGGGCAGGGCCCGTGGAGCCTGCGGGCAGCAGGTCCCTGCCCTCCCGGCTGTCGGGTTGCTCCGTCTTATAGCAGGAGCCTGGGAGGAGAGAAATCCCTGCGGCTGTCCCCGCTGGAGCCGTGCCTCCCGCGCTGCGCAGCGTTCGTGAAGCCAGAGAGGAGATCCCTGGTCCGAGCAGGGGGACAGCTCGCTGCGGGGCTGCAGGGACCCCGCAAGCGTCCCCAGAGGGAAGGGGCGCGTGGCCGGGGCTGCAAACCCCCACCGCCTCTCGCGCTCCGCATGCCACCCACGGGCTGCACGGAGGGGCCTTAGAGCATGGAAGCAGCCGAGCTGCAGCTTGGTTTTTTCCCCAGTTTGCCTAAAGTTTGGAGAAGGCTGCACCTCCTCCGTCAGGTTGCTGTTTCTCCAGGGAGCCTTACCCACCGGCGCTGGGTATGACCCAGCCCGGCACAGCTGGGAGCCCGGGTTCCTCCATCCCGCTCATCCCTGCTCCCCAGCCTCGGTGCTCCTCTCCCACCCAGCCACTCTCAGCCTTTCCTCCTGCGAGCTTTTTAATGTTGATGCTGCCTAAAAGTAACAGGAGCGGTGGAAAATACATTTGATGTTATGCAATTCATGTTTTACGCCTTGCAGAGTGTTATCATCTGCTGAATTTTAAAATCGGGCTTCCTGCAGTCGGTCTGTGCCTCCCCGCAGAAAGCCGCCGTATCGCCGATGAGATTATCCGCCCTGCTGCCAGGCTGCCCCTGGCACCGGCTGCCCCACGCCTGCCGGGATGGCACCCTGGTGCCACTGCCCGGTGGCTAGTGCCGCTGCCCGGTGGCTAGTGCCGCTGCCGTGCTGCCAGGTCCTCCTCCTGAGTCCGACAGAGTTTGCGCAGAGAAAGGCTTTCACGCTTCAAACAGCAAAGGTCGGTGTTTCCCAGAAGACAAGATAGCGTGGTTTTTAAAGCAGAGAAAGGTCAAAATGGGGAGGTAAAACAAACCAGAAATAAGGGCTGGTTGCAGGCAGCTCGGCCTGCCCGTCCGTGGGGGGACGTGTGCTGCCCACGCCGCGTGGGACCACGGGCCCCCGGGAGAGATGCTGGTGGCAGCGGGTGCCCGGGCAGAGCCAGGCTCTTTGCAGAGACCCCGTTCACCCGCCTTCAGCTTCCCGGAGGGCTGCAAACCTGCTCCTGCTTCGTGGCACAACCACAGCGACCGCATTATTTTACGCTCATCCACAACAAACTTAAAAAGACAATAATACTTGTTACAATTACAACACAAAACACAGAAACAGCCAGCAGTGAGTGCTGAATGCTGGCCTTTGGGCCAGTTTAAGTCTTTTTCATGAATCAAAGTGCCGTTGCGTGCCAGCCCAGGCGGGATGCATGCGGGTGAGGGTGCCCGCTCGCCCTGCTGCAAAGCAGCGCCCAGCAGTGCCGGCAGGAGCGGGAGAGGAGCGGCAGAAACCTGTGCCAGCGGTTCCCCACCAGCGGCTGCTGCTCGCTTCCTGGTCTCATCTCCCATCACCTCCATTCCTCCTCCTTGTTTAACCAGCTGCCTTCCCTGCCTCCGCTAACAGACTGCTGTGCAATTTCCTTCTGGAAATGATTTCAGCACAACAGAAACAATATGTACCTGTCAAGAACAGACATAGCCTGTTATTTTGGAAGTTTTCTGACTTTAAAAGGGGTAAACTTGAAAATGCCAAGAGCAAGGAGTATGGGTTTAAAGTCTGACTGTCAGTCCCCGGATAATTCAGATTCAGGACAGTGGTGGTTCCCCACTGGACCTCGCCGTGAAGCAGCAGTAGCTCTTTCACTGCATTACAGTTTCTAATAGGGGTTACCAGCCCTGGAAATACTCCTTCCTCAGAAGCCAGGGGGATTTCTGAACGATTCTTACTTTCCGGGACCTGGATGGACTGGACTGTCCCTGCCAACTGCAGGGGGCTGGACTAGATGACCTTTAAAGGTCCCTTCCATCCCAAAGCATTCTGTGATTCTACAATTCTATGATTTATTTTGAGACTAATTCCCTTCCAAATTTTACTCTGATGAAAATCAACGCTGAGCGCTGCGTTGTGAGGTTCGGCACAGCAGGGAGCCGGTGGCTGCACCGGGCGTGCGCCGGCACCGGGTGCTCCCAGCACGGGGTGGCTCGGGGGGGGCCGCTGGTTTTGGATGCTCAGGCTGTGCTGAGCAGGGCCAGGCTGGGTTAACTGGTGAGTCTGGGGGGTGCCGAGCCCAGTGGTGTGGTTAAAAGATGCACCTGAAGCTTCAGGCATCCCTCCCTGCCTGTCTCAGGGATGAACAGATGGGTGTATTTCCCTAAATACCCTAAATAAAAAGTTAATGTCTTCAAATTGCTAATATGTATATTGCCAGGAAAAATATAATGAGATAAAGTGTTTGCTTTCCTCTGCTCCCAGAACAGATGAATGTTTGAGTCACCAGGGGATGCTGAAAGCTCTGATCCGTCAGCTCCAAACTGCCCGTCGTATGAAAGCAGGCGCAGGGGGGGCTTGCAAACCCCCCGTGCTTCAGCCCAGGGAGGGCAGCTCTGGCGTGCAGGGCTGCCTGCCCACAGCGTGCTGAGAGGAGAGCCAGAGGGAGGCTATTATACTCTCATTTACACTTTTTACACTCTTATATTCTCAGACAGGCACCCAAACTACGCCCAAGCTTCAGGCTCTGCTCTGCTGCACGAAGGATGCTGCGAAGGATGCTGCTCTGCTGCACGAAGGATGCTGCTCTGCTGCACGAAGGATGCTGCGAGGGTCCCAGGGCTGCGGCTGCTTTAGCAGCACTGCAGAAGGGAATGGCCCCAGTGACAGCGGGGTTGAGGGGGGCAGCCCAGCAGGCTCAGGGATGCATTTTTGGGGCAAGGAGGGGAGTTCAGCTCCTCCATCCCCAGGAGAAGGAAATCGTGCTGGCCCTCTGGATTGACAATGGGCTTGTGCTGCTTGAGGACCGCCTGGGCTTCAGGGACAGGAGAGATCCCTTGCCCCTGCCCAGGGCTGGCACCTGAACCCAGGAAGGGGAGACTGTGTTGAGTGTGGGGGGATTTACATGGTGCCAAGGCCAGGTTGGTGCTGAGACAGGGTGTCGGAGGCTGCTCGCAGCGGCTGGGTGCGGCTCCTCCAGTGATGCATGTCCCTTCCTCGTCGGCTTTAATTCATTGTGTTTAGGAAGACCGGAGGAGACGCGAGTGTCTCCCCGAGGAACAGCTTTCAAAGGCTGTTCTCAGGAAAATGAAAAGCATCTTGGTTTTTCTTTCTTTAATTGCGAGCTCTCTCGCTGAGCGACGGCGGGGAAGAGGAGCCTGCAGTGGAGCTGGGCAGTCACTGGATGTCAGTGTCGATCCACGCAGGGACAGGCACGGGTGGGGGTCTCGGCCCCCGGCCCCCCGGCCCCAGCCGAGACCCCCAGCCCGGGGGTGGCCGCCCGAGCCCCATCACGCCCGGCAAGGCCGCGCTCGCCGCGCCCTTCTTCTTGTGGCCATGGGCACCGGCGTCGGGGTGCCCCTGTCGCCGCTGTCTCAGGCGCGATGCTGCCAGGGCTTGCCGAGGGCTCCCCTGGGGTTCTGGGGTGAGCCCTGCACACATCGCACCCCCTGTTAGCAGCCCCCCCAGCTGCCGGGCTCCCCCGGCCACCTCCACCCTCCGCCGGCGCTTCCCCAGCAGCTCAGGCCTCGTTGCAAGGATGCTGGGCACCCTGGGACCCCCAGCCAGGGCCGCTGGTCTCCCTCTCCTTCCCCATGGAGCCATTGCTGCTGCTGCAAGGCCACACGTGCCCGGGAAAGGTGGGCAAACGGGTCCTCAGCAGCTGGTCCTCCATGGCAGGACCACCGGCAGGGATCTGGGGAGAGGGCTGCGGACATGATCTGCTCCTGCTCCCCAGCAGCCCCAAACAGGGAGTGCTCCTGGGTCCCAGGGGAGTGACATGACCTGTGGAAATGTGCGTGCGGGAGCTGGCCGCTGCTGGGACCCCTTGCCCTGGGACGCTGCAGGGGCTGCCCCTGCAAACCAAAGAGCAGCGCTCAGGCAGTGCTGGGCTGGCAACCAGTCTCTCTCTCTGCAGATGTCAGCTGCTGAGGCTGCCCCGTGAGGCTGAAAAAGAGCCTGAAATAGCACAGCTGGATCAGAGCAGGACCCCATCGGTGTGAGCCTCCAGCCCCAGAGCCCACCGTGGGGATGGAGATGTGGAAAGTGCCTGGTCTTGGCCCGTGGTTGAAGGAGGAAGAGGAGGAAGAGTCGGGCCCCGCTGCGAGAGCAGGGCACTGGATTGCTGCAGGGAGGGCCAGTGCCTCTGCTCTTCCCAGCTGCAGGAGGTGCCGACACCTCCGAGCATCCCAGTATGACTGCTGGGAGGAGTGCTGAGAGCGGCGGGGTGCTCCCGTCCCGGGGGGGTTCACCCTGCCGCAGGCTGCCCCTCTCTCCTGCAGAGCCCAGCCCTGGCCCGGGGCCCCGGCGGGTGTAGAAATGCCCCATAAGGGCTTGTGTTGGGTTGCTGTGATGGGAGCTGCTATCTGCTGGCTGGGGAGTGTCAAGCTTCGCAGCCGGGCTGTTGCAATAATGGGTTTTAGCTAGAATTAAAGGTATTAATGCACCACCCTTCTCTTGCTGCAAAGCCTTCTGCTGTGGCGGAGGGGTTACAGGGAGGTTTTTCTCCCCCTTCTCTTAGTCACCTGCAGAACCTGCTTTAATGCACTGGGCTTTTCCCAGCCGGAGTCGCAGCTCCCTCCCCACGGCCCCTGTGAGCTCCTGGGCCGCACCAGCGGGCACCGGGGACTCCCCGCCCACAGGTCCACGTTTTGGTAACAGGCTCCATTGGCTCTCACAGCAGTCGGCCACCTTGCTCACTCATGTCCTCCTCCTCCTCCCCGCCAGGTTACGGCTGCCTTTATGGACGACAGAGGGACCGTGTCGATGAAGGGGGTGCCGGTGTCCAAGAGACTCTTTCCTCGGGCAGGCAGAGGCTTCCCATGCTGCCCTCCTCCGGGGTCAGCCCCCAACACCTCCGTAGGGAACGACAACTCCTAACCCCTACCTGGTGCTCACCTGCAGCTCTCCTTGCTGAACCGCTTCGGGTCCCCTTTCCTCTGCCGGATCCATCCAGCTTTGCCCGCCCCAGTGAGCATCTCCGCCTCGGCAGAGCTCCCACCGCTACCACACATTTGCTCTCCTCGCCCAAGATCCCGCGGTGGGACCCCCTCCTGCTGCGCAGCCCCCCCGGCCCCTCTCTAGACCTACCCACCCATCAGACGGGGAAACATCCCGGCGTGGGAAGGTGGCAGATGCTGCCCACCCGGCCAAAGCCGCTCTTTGGCTCCAGCCACGCTCACACAGCCAGCAGTGCCAGCAGTGCGGCACCCAGCCTCCTTTCATCTCCCACGGGGCTAAAAACCGGAGGCTACGAATAAGTAGTAAGGGTCTAGAGAAGAAGTCTTACGAGGAGCACTTGAGGGAGCTGGGGTGGTTTGGTTTGGAGAAGAGGAGGCTGAGGGGAGCCATCATCGCTCTCTGCAACTGCCTGAAAGGAGGCTGGAGCCGGGGGGTTCGGTCTCTTCTCCCCAGGAACAAGCGATGGGACGAGAGGGAACGGCCTCAAGCTGCGCCAGGGCAGGGTTATGTTGGGGATTGGGAAAAACTCCTTCCCCAAAGGGCTGTCAGGCCCTGGCACAGGCTGCCCAGGGCAGGGGCTGAGTCCCCATCCCTGGGGGGATTTAAAAGACGGGGAGATGCGGTGCTTGAGGACATGGTTTAGTGGTGGGCTTGGCAGTGCTGGGTTAGCGGCTGGACTCGATGATCTTGAGGGTCTTTTCCAGCCTTAATGATTCTACGATTCTAGGTGTCTCCTAAATACGGCATTCTAGCTTCAACTTCATTCCCATGTGGTACTGGAAATCAAAGTTAATATTTGGAGGTATGTTGGCGCATACACAAAGTATGTGTTAAGTTTTCTCTGCCTTACTGTTTATTTTAAATCCTGAATTGTCCTAAATGAAAAAGCACTTTACTTACTTGTGTAGATTAATTTGGAGAGCTAGAGATAATAGTATTTTATAAATTTAGCATGAATTTCCCAAGGGGTTTGTGGTTATTCAGATTAAACTAACTCAGTGCAGGCTGGTACCCAATAACGAAACAAACAGAGTAATTTTTTTTCTTCAAAGTCCTCACCAAGCTCAGCGATAAAGCTGTGAAAACAAGAAATGAAGTGAAGGGATGGTGAAGTCCCGGGAGAGGGGAGGCTCTGCAGGCTGAATGTGCCCAGACCCAGGGGACCAAGTCTGGGTCTTCCTCGTCGGCAGGGTGGGGTGGCAGGGGAGCAGGCTGCTCCCTGCGGTGGCTTGGTCCCTGCGGTGGCTTGGTCCCTGCGGTGGCTTGGTCCCTGCGGTGCCTCATCTCAGCTGCCGGGCAGAGGGGAGAAGGCGTCCTCTTACCCCAGAAACCTTCCCATGACTGTCCCCATGCCTGAGGCTGCAGGAAGGGACAAACACAGCAGGGACAGGAGAGGCTGAAGGCACCTGGGGAAAGGGGACGTTTGGAGGTACGGCTTCACGAGGGAGCGGGCACCCCCTTCCCCAGCCTGGCACCCCATCCAGCCTTGCTCTGGACCACGGCGTGGCTCGACTGGGACGGGAAGGGCATGTTCATGGCATGGCCCTGCCATGCCGGGGCTTTCCCTGCCACCAGCAAGCTGTGCTGGGAGCAGGGCAGCAGGCACGTGCCCTGCCTGCAGGTAGGCTGCAGCGTGGACACAGGTAGCCCATCGGTTTAAAGCACGCAGGACAAGGTGCCCGGCAGCGTGCCTTGGAGGGGGGGCATCACCAAAGCCATGTTAGCAGCTCAGCGTTGAGGAGAGCTGCTTTGGTTGGACCCGATTCCTGGCACGAAGCTGCAGCCGTTGTCTGTGCCTCGGCGGGCAGAGGCACGAGGGCAGCGGTGACCGGCCAGGGGTCTCTGCAGCGGCGCAGAGGACGCTGCTCCGCCGGGGATGAGCCATCCTTCACCGTGTCCCTGTCACTGGCGATCTCTGGGCAGTGCCGGCTTGCGACAGAGTGAGGGGTGGAGCAAAGCTGGTGCCAGCATCACGGGGACGGGGTGCTGGGACAGTGCACCGACTGTCCCAGTGCAATGCAGGCGAGGAGCAAATGCCAGCTCTGGGCAGAAACCACTGTCCCCAGTGTGGGGACTGGGAGGGCACCAGTTTGCTTGTGCCAGTGCAGGAGTGACCCAAAGTCCCTCCATGTGCCAGGGAAGGAGCACGAAGGCTCTGCAGGGTGCTGTGGCACGAGACCTTGGAGGCCTCCACTGCCCTCCTGCCATAACCCCCCTGTCCTCCCAGTGCCTCCCTGCAGCCCCCCGACACCACCAGCCCCCAGGCAGGACCACCAGCGGTGCCCAGCCCCGTGCCCGGCTTGGCTGGACGGTTGAGCATGTGGCAGATGTGGAGATTCAGGTTTTGCCTGATTTGTATCGAGGTCACGCATGCATCGGAGCAAACCTTGGCAGCTCCCCGGTCTCTCCAGGGGCAGCAGCGTCTGTGCCGGCTCGGGGGCCAGGAGGGGCCCGGCACCGTCGCACCCCACACCGGGAAGCAAGCTGTGCTTTTAGGGTGAGTGTCCTGCCTACAAAGCATTGTAAGGCACATCTGTGGGGGTGCCAGCTTGCTGGCAGTCCTGTTCCCACCATCTTAAACAGCAAATACTTTGTATTTCCACATCAGTGCAAGGAGGATGGAGAAAGAGGAGAAGAGAATATTTACAAGAGTTTCTTTAATTACCATGAATCACTGCAGCATTTTAAATACTTGTCCTGCCTTTGATAGGATGAGTAATATGCTGTGGACAGATATTAGCATTCGAGCCGGATAGCGGGACGGAAGGGCTTCGGCAGCGGGAATAAAGCAGCAGACAGCATGTGCTGACAGCTGTGAGGAACACAGCAAATATTAATGGTGGCAGTTGGAGAGGCCAGGAGAATGGCAATTCCCAGTTGTGTCCTCCCCAGCGCCGTCTCCCCTCCTCTGCATTCACGGCAAAGCTTCACCGCCTTCATCTTCACACAGGCACCAGAAACCGGCCTGGGCGGCAGGGTGGGGAACGGGGAGAGCCCCCCAGGAGGACCCCAGGGGCACCAGGGTGTCCCTCCTGCCCCCCAAAACGTGGCCGGCCAGCCTGGGAAGCACCACAGGTTGGCACATGGCACCGTCATCCTGCAGATCCGCTGTAGCGCACCCCGGGGAGCGGCCGGCCGGGTCCGAGCCATCGGCAGGACGGTGCGGCCACCACCTCCAGGTACAGCAGTGTCTGGGGTGGGGAGGACTGTGCCCCAGCAGGGTAGGGTCTCGGGGCGGTCAGATCCTCACCCAAAATCTCCAGTAGCATTTTTTTTTTTAGTTTGGAGAATTAAAAATGTGAGCAGTCCTGGTAGCACAGCATGCTCCTGGTGAAGCCGGTGCCTTCCTACCGACATCGGGTGGCACGTGGAGCTCCAGCCACTCCCACAAAACGTGGTGGCTGAGTCCTTCAGTCCCGTGCTGCTTGGAAAAGTGCCCTGTTCCCAACAGCAGTGCCTGTGGTGGGAACAACCCCTCCCCATCCTTGTCCTCCCTCCCACCCCTCTGCCCAGGGCTGCGGTGGCCGGGGAGCCCCGGCACGGCACAGCCGGCGCTCACGCTCCTCCCTAACCCATCCCTCACCCACCTCGGGCTGCGATCAGCATCCCGGGTTGAGCCTTCTGGAGATGATCTGAGTTTGCCTCTTTTTAAACAACAACTCCATTACTCTGTGTTCTCTTCCCTGGTCCAGCTGGGGGACTAATTGTTATGAGATGATGTAAGGCCCGAAGTCTTCATCACCGCTGTCGCTTGTCTTTGCTCCTGGGTACGACATCTGCAAGGTCTGTAAAGCCGGCTCTCTCCCCAGGTCACGGCTTTGAGAGCCGCAGCCATTACCAGGGCTGGTAATTGTCACTTAGCACCCAGAAGCATCGTGCATATGGCCCCAGCATGGAGCTCCTGGTGAGAGGAAGTCTCTGAAAGCAGAGGAAAAAGAATAAAGCCAGAAATGGTGGGCTAATCAAAAAGTTTTCCATGCAGGGTTAAATACATGTGATGCAGGAAAGCAGGGTATTTTCTAGGCACTGCGGGATTGCTGCAGGGGCTAGCTGTGCATGGGAAGGCAGCCTGTTTCCCAGCTGACAGCCCCTCTGGGTGCAAGCAAATAATTTCTCGTGCCCATAGAGCGCACCCCGGCACACAGGCCAGAGCCGAAGAACCCATTAACCTCCTGTTTGGTGCCATTTTGGGTGCTATACATCTGCAGGCGTGTTCCATATACGCAGTATTCAAGCATCCCAGTTGAAAATATATTTATCCACACGTGCCCCTCATCTGGACACACGTCCTCCCCCCTTTCTACCCAGGGAAGCGTGCGGGCATGGCCAGGCTTGCAGAGAGGCTTGGCCAACACGGCTGCAGAGGCACTCGGTGCCGGGGGGACCTGCAGGATCCCCCCGCCCTCCCGGGGTCCCAGGCAGAGACCTGCCTCTCGGGGCCCACAAACCGTTGGCTAGACCTTTTTTTTTCAGTGGAACACGTAAGAGAAGGGACTGAAAAGGGGGTTGTGGGGGGCAAAGATGCAAGTCTGCAAGCACCTCATTTTCCGTGGGCGTAGGGGCGAGTTTGGAAAAAATAATGCCCTGCACCAGTGAGATCTCAGAGAAGAAGTAGGTTTGTACGAGGCGTGCTTGGACCGTGCTGTGGTGCCCAGAAGCCAGACGACGAGTTGTATCCCGAGTCCCCGATTTGAGCCTGGATGTGGGACTGCTGCGAGGGCTGTGAAGTTATCCGGCGGCAGAAGCAGGACTGTCCCGACAGGGAGGAGATGGAGCGTGGGATGTGCAAGGAGCAGCAGGCACCGCTCCTGGAAATGCATCTTGTCAGGTTTTAGACACGTTTTGGTTGTTTGCTGTTGTTGTCAGCCCTGTCCCGCCTGGCTGTGTGTCAGCCACGGTGCTGCAGCCCAGGGAGCCACAGCCGCTCCCGGGGACAGCGGGGGAGCCTGGGTCAGAGAGGCTGGAGCGGTCACAGAGGTGGTAAATCTGGAGGCAGCGACTGGGATTAATGGGAAATAATTCCATGGACAAGCTGAAACAGGCTGGTGACATTTCATCCCTTTGAGCCTCTTGCCTCCCTGGCTGCGTCTGTGGGAGATTACATCTGCCTGCTGCGCTTTTCCCTGCCGAAGGATCCTCGGGTCCAGTAACGTGATTTGCACAGCAGACAGATGAGGGATCTCTAACTCTGCCTTACGTGATCTCCAGTGCCTGTGGTTCCTGAGATATGTTTATCTTCACTGATGGTGTTGACTCATTACGGCTTTTCCTCTTTAGTCAGGCGTAACGCCAAAGGGGGTAACGTCAGCACAGCGTAGGTTTAGGTTTTTGTTCTGAATTGCTGCTACCGATTTCATTTATGACTCAAAGCTGGGTTTTCCAAAAGCATCCAAAACTTGTGGATGAGCAGCTAATTAGGTGAGTGGGGAAGGTTTAGATGCTCCATCCCTATTAACGTGGCCATCCGCCTGTCCCAACTCCCTGTGAAGGCTGGCAATGGCTCTCTAAAGAGAAAAACGTGCTGATGGTCATGGAAAAGAGCTTGTCGCCCGCTCTGGCTCTGGCAGGCGGGATTCGGGCTGCGGGACCTCCGTGCCCGCTGTCCAACAGCCCCCCAGCCTCACCGCTCCTGCGGCACCTCTTTTGCACAGGGACCCCCAAATAGTGACCCCGCGGAGGCCGTGCTATACGTGTTTCAAGAAAACAAAGTCTGATTTGCGTTATGTTACTAAAAAGCCGTCAGGAGGCTATAGAGTCGAAGAGCCCACGGTTAATCCCAGGAGGTGTCTGGGTATCTGGCTTTTGGTCCCTTTCTTCCTTCTGATGGCTTCTTTCTTCCCAGGGATATCACATTTTATCTGCATTCAGATTATTGCAGGATAAAAAACAGTCTAGCTGGTTTAATTTAAAGTGACAGACCTTATCACACAGTGTCATCCTGTATTTCCAAGAGGAAAAAGAGAAATAGAGTGAGAAAATGGAAAAAAAAATCATTTTAATACTCTCTGGAGGTGCTGTAAGATGACCTGTGGCACGGGGTAATTTGGGAGACGTGGAGCCAGCAGCAGGCTCTGCTCGGTGTCAGCACGCCTCTGAGCAGCCCGTTTCGGGGCTGGGGTGGCACTGCTTTGTAGGAATTCAAGCTTGGAAAGCCCAGGAGAGATCTGGTAGGACTGGGGTGGGGGGGGAGTGAGGCTTCCTATGGCTGTGCTGGTCCCAGGGCAGCGCCGGGACCGGCGGCAGTGCCAGGAGTTATGGGGTGTATGGGGTTACTGGGAAAAAAGATGGAGGCGCTGAGGCTGGTGTCCCCCGTGCTTTGGGGAGCGTGCTGCCCATCTGGGAGCGAGCAGCTGGGGGCTCTGCACGATGCCGGAGCAGCTTTGGGAATGGGGTCACTGCCCTGGGCATGTTGTGGGATGCAGGGGAGAGTATTTTGGGATTGCACAGGATTTATTCTGGGATGTTCAAGGAGGAACCAAAGGTGGGGAAAGGGATGGATACAGATGACTGGGGGGGGACAAGCGTGGGGAAATAGCGGGGTAAGGGGACAGAAAGGGCTGGTCCTGTGTAAATGGTGGCTGGTGGGTGCGCTTGCCTGGCCGTGGCTGTCCTGGCTGCTTATGGCACGGCCTGTCCTGGGTGAGGGGCTCCTGGTGCCTGTGGGCACACGGGGGTCCCTGGGGCAGCACCTGGAGCGGGGCCATGGGGGAGCGTGGGCACGGGCGCAAGCGAAGACCCAGCCGGAGCAGCCAGAGAGGAGGTGCAGAGACCTGGGTGTGTGTGTCTGCGTCTGTCTGTCCGTGTCTGTGTCTGTCCACATGTACATGTATTGTTAAAGTGCTTTTGCAGAGGTAAGAGCATTCAATGACTTTTGCAAAGTCATCTCAGTGAGAGAGTTTGGGATTTGAGCATCGCTTTGTGCTCAGAGGATGCGCACGCCGTGTTGCGGTGTCCTTCGGCAGCGCTGCCTGTTCCCGGGGTGGGAGCCGAGGGACACCAACTGTAAAGGGCCGAGGTGTCAGAAAACAGTGTTATTGCTAACCCCCGTTCTGGCATTATGGTGGGAAGTTTCCTCCAGCGAATTGCACCTGCGCTTACCTTCGATGACAGAAAACTTATTTTATTCTGCAGAAAAAAAAAAACCCAACTTATTTGGTGAATATCCTTTTTTAATTACTAAAAAAGAAACAGCCTCACTCAGCAAAGAACTTGATTAAAGGTGAAAAATTTTGAGAGAGAAGAATATTGTGCTTAGAAAACAGGAGATGTTTCCTCTTGCTACAAAAGTATAAAAGCTCAAAAGAAAACTTTCAGCATGGGCAAGCTCCTCCATCCCCAGGAGGAAAGGACGTCACAACACTGCCTGCTCCTGCCTGCTCCTGCCTGCTCCTGCGCTAACTCCCACCCCTGTATCTCAGGAGTCCTTGCAGTCAGCGCCCTGCCCGTCGGCGGGGCAGGCGGGGGCCTGGGGGTGCAGGGGACAGGGGGACGGGGCCCGTGTGTGGTGGGGGGCTGCGACATCTGAGTCCATGCAATGAAGTTGCTGAAGGCCCCTCCTCGCCCTCGGTGGGTGTTTGCTTTGCTTCGGTACCAACGTGTTGGATTGCAGCTTTGTGGGGGCTGTAGAAATCCTGAAAGCACCTCTGTGCACTCTGTGGCTTCTGCTTAGCAGTGGTCACGGCCCCTGGGGACATGAGACCTCCAAGACTGCAAAGTCACCTGGGCGTAACTGAAGGGTTTGGGTGCATTGATCCCGTACCAGTGGCAGCAAGGGCAGGGTCCGGGGTGGGAGGGAGACTCCGTGGTGGGGCGAGCAAACCCCCATGGCAGGGTGCCGGGCACAGCACAGGGTGCAAACCCCCATGGCAGGGTGCCGGGCACGGCGCACGGTGCAAACCCTCATGGCAGGGTGCCAGACACAGCACAGGGTGCAAACCCCCATGGTAGGGTGTCAGGCACACCACGGGGTACAAACCCCTGTGGCAGCATGCCGGGCACACCACGGGGTGCAAACCCCCGTGGCAGGGTGCCGGGCACACCGCAGGGTGCAAACCCCCGTGGCAGGGTGCCGGGCACACCGCAGGGTGCAAACCCCCATGGCAGGGTGCCGGGCACAGCACAGGGCGCAAACCCTCGTAGCAGGGTGTTGGGCACACAGCGGGCTGCAAACCCCCGTGGCAGGGTGTCAGGCACACCATGGAGTACAAACCCCCGTGGCAGGGTGCCGGGCACACCGCAGGGTGCAAACCCCCGTGGCAGGGTGCCGGGCACACCGCAGGGTGCAAACCCCCGTGGCAGGGTGCCGGGCACACCGCACGGTGCAAACCCCCGTGGCAGGGTGCCGGGCACAGCACAGGGCGCAAACCCTCGTAGCAGGGTGTCGGGCACACAGCGGGCTGCAAACCCCCGTGGCCGGGTGCCGGGCACAGCGCAGGTGCCAGCCTGCTCCGGCAGCGCGGGGCTCACCCGCCTCTGCAGGCTGCTGCTAACCCCCGAGCCAGCCGAGCTCGGCTGGTGGGCTGTGAGCCAGCAGCGTGGCTAAGCTGAAAGGTAAATGCTGGTGGGAGCAGAGGTTACCCGAGCTGTGCGAGGAGCGACAGCAGAGACCCGAAGGGATTTGGGGTGTTTTCTAACAACGCCTAGGAGAACGCACGGCATTAAACTTGAAAAATGTCTTGTGCTGGAATCAAATGGGGATTTTCCTTACAGGTAAGGATGACTTTGTACACAATGTTTTCATGTGAGAGACAGATAAAATAAATCCCTTGATATCTTCTGCATTATATTTCTGCTGTTTTATAAACGATGCATCAGTGTTGAAGTGGAAGAGGTCGGTGACAGCACCAACTCATCCCAGCGGTGCCGGAGCTGGGGTTGGGATGATGGGACGAGAGGAGGGGGTGAGGGTGACAAACCCCCGGCCTCGGCCCGTGCGATGGCAGCAGCATTGCGGGGGGCTGTCCCCTTGCTTGGGGCGAGCTCTGGTGTCGGCCACGCTGGGTGGACGGTGCAGAAAGCAGGTTTTGGCAGCACCGAGCAAAGCCGGTGATTTTTGCGGTGGGCTGGGGGCCAGCCGGGAGGGGTCCATGCAGAGCCCTCCCTGCCCCCAGCCGGGCTGTTTGCTTACTGATGAGACTGTCATGGTTTTAAAGCAATGCGGACAAAAGGATTGCAAGCTCCAAAGGGATCTTACATGTATCCCCCTGACATTTGACATGCTAATCTTATGGAAATAGATTAATTACAAATGCTATTTCTGTAGGCTTAACTTACTATCATAAGGTCATTGCTAAAGGATAAAAGCTGATGAGATTGTACTGAATAATAATGCAAGCCACAGGATTTCTCTGAACGATCAAGCAGCGAATTATGTTTCACCAGGACAGGGCAGGAATTAGTGGGGAGCTGCAGCTCTTCCAGCCTCCGGTGCTTCAGACATTTTGGAGCAGCTCTGGGAAGCCGGTGTGCAGGGCCAGGTCCCCGCCCGTGGTGCTGCGATGTGCGGGGAGCAACAGGCTCCCGAGGGGCACCCGAACCTGCCCCGGGGAGGGTGGCTGGGTCGGGGTGCTCGCCCCGGGGAGCACCCTGGTGCTGGTGCATCGCAGCACGTGGCAGGGGTGCCGAGGGCAGGCTGAGCCCCGCTGCCCGCGGCTGGGGTCCGGCTCTCGCCCAGCCGTGCCGGCCTCAGCAGCGACCTGGTGCGGGATGCCGGCGGGTGGGCAGCAGGCAGCAGCGATGTTCAGTTGAAGCAGAGCACAGCCGCGTTCAGTGAGTGTAAGCTCACTTTGTCGCTTTTTCTCTCCCTCTGTGTCTCTAATTCCAGGGGAATAACGCAGGCAGATGGGCGCTAATATTGGCTCTGTCACCGGAGCAGACGATGGAATTTGCTTTTAGTCATTTTCATTTCAGTTTATTCGGCGTTTGCGCCGCGGCAGCGTGTTGCCATGGGAATCGCCATGTGCGGGCAGGCGGCAGGCAGCGGGCACGTGAGGGGTGCTGCCCAGCCACCGCTGCGCTGGGACCGCGGGGACCCGGGGGCAGTGGGTGCTTGCCGGGACCCAGCGCCTTGTGGTGCTGTCCTCCTGCTCTGCGCCAGGAAAACTCCCTCCTGCAAGCACTGGGGTGTTTGCCATCCACCCTTGGCATCACCATGTCCTCCAAATCCCCCTGTTGACCTGGAGATGGATGGAGCCGTAGGGGCTGCCGGCATGGCACCACCCCACTGCCCAGTCCATCGCAGTGCTGGTGTGGGGTTGGGTGACTCCACGTAAACAGAAGGTTGAAGTCTGTCCTGTGCCGTGGAGGAGCAGTGATGGGAAGCAGGGGATCAGCTTTTGGCAGGGAAGCTCCTCGTGAAGGCTGCCCATGGCTCCCAGAAGCCTCCCGACCAGGGGACGGCTGCTGCAGGCGGGCTGCTCCTCTGCACTCGCTCTTGCCGGGTGTCAGTCGCTCAGAGACGTGAAGCAAAATGCATGTGTCCAGGGCAGTCTGTCCCGTAAAGGGGTGCCGGTGGGGCTGTGACAGTGACATCCCGGCTGAGAAATGCTGATGCTTTTGCAGGAAATCACATTATGCAGAAAGCGCAGGTCCCAGCGTGGCCCTGAGCGCTCAAGGAGCAGGAAAACAGGGCAGGGATGGGGGGATGCATTCCCACCTCGCTGTCAGAAACCCGCCTGCCATCAGATGTGTCTGGTTCTCACAGCAGTGGGGCAAGGTGCTCGCCTGGCTCTGCCGAGGAGAGACGGAGCCGGGGTGCGCAGGGAGGTGTGCTGGGTGGGCTTGCTGGGACCCCCGCCCTCACTCAAGCATCACCTCCCAGGCTTCACACCAGCCCTGCAGCCAGTGCTCTCTGTCTTTTCGAAATGAAATATGGAAACACAGACATGACATCCTTCTTCTCCTTGGAGATGGCCCCTCGCCCTGTGCCAGGGGCTGGACGGCCGTGCCAGGACCACGGGATGCCGCAGTCCTGCAGCTGGAAGGTGCCGTTTGCAAGGGACAGAGCCAGACAAGTATTTATTGCACATCGCGTATTGGCATTGGTGTTTGCTTCGTGGGGCATCAATAAAACAGTTCCTTTGATCCCTGGTGTTTGTATCTTTCTAAACACAGGTCAAAGAGGGTGCGGGAAGCTACCCGTGATGGTGGCAGGCCACGCGTGTGACCCTCCGCCGGGATAGCGACTGACGTGAGGCTTGGGTTTGCATTTGGGAATTAAGCCAAGGGACAGGTAAAGCTTCCCTTCATCTGCCCTTAGGCTTCCAGGCCTTAGAGATGCTGAGCAGGCTGGGGGGTGCCCGGCAGATGGTAGCAAAGCTCTACTGCAGCCCATCGCCGCGCAGCCGCCCGGCTGGGCGGGCAGCAGCCTGCAGAGCAGCGCTCTGCGCCTTGAGTTAAACCGCTCCCACACGCACTTCTTGCACATCTTTCTAGAAAGGGAAAAGGTGCCTTTGCTCGCTCTCACCCAGCAGCATGTTCCCAGTGTCGCTGCAAGCCCGAGCAGGGCCAGGGAAGGAGGCCCGTGGCGTGGATCCCGGGTTGATGGCACCGGCTACCGATGGGCAGCCGGGATTTACCTGGAGGGGGTCACTTGGGGGGTTTAAACAGCAACTCCTGATCTCCCTTAAAGGTAGCCAAAGCAGATTTACAACTGAACAGCTGAGCACCGGCAAGTATTTTCCACAGCAAGCAGTGCTGTGAGATGAAAGGGCATTTTCAGCAGCACGTGACTCTCCCTGTCTTTTTTAAATAGCATTAGGTAAGAGGTTATTTGTGATTTGATATCATGGTACTTGCAGGAAGCTGCAAAGAACAGGGCTACCTGCAGCAGGGATTAGGATTTACAACAATAGGTACAGACAAAAATCACCGGCAAACTCAGCTGGTCCTGTTCTTATTGGTAACGCTCCCACGTGGAGCATTGCTGCTGGGCCACGCAGATGTCCAAGCAGAAACCTGCTGTCCCAGGGGAAAACCAAGAGCCAAGCTGGGACCTCGGGCACGTCCATGAAGCCCCCCGCCAGGGCGGTGACGGGAGATGGGGCAGGGGTCCCGCCGGCTCTGTCCCTCCTTCATCCTCGCCGGGGCACCCGCGGGAGCCGGGCGGGCCCAGAGCTGGGGGGGCTCAGCTCAGCGCTGCGGGGGCGTGCGCATGCGTCGGGAACGAGGATACCGGTTTGGGTTTGAATTGCAGAGACGTGATTTTCCTTACAGCAAAAAAATTAAGGTAATGGAAGAGGATCTCATTTGGTAGGAAAGATGCTATTAGTTTCAAAGGTTGTAACAAGAGTAGGAAAAATAATCGCTTCCAGTGGTAATAATTACAGATACTTGATTTTTCTCCATTTGAACATTTTAATGACTTTTAAAGCAGAATCAGTTTGGTTTTTTTTTTTTTCTTTCCAGAACATCTGAAACCTGAAAAGGTCTTTTTCCCCAGTCATTTGTTTTCTTAGAGAAAAACCTGGAAAACACAAACTGAAATGTAGAAATAGCATTTCTGGAAAAGCACTGGAGAGAAGTGACAGCAGCATTCTGTGGTTTGAGGGTTGCGCTGCCTCCTGCTGCCACCTGGGCGGGGGCCAGCGCCGGCTGAGCCCCTGTCCCCATCCCCATCCCATTGTGGGGACCCAGCTGCGTGTGCCCAGGATGGGACACGTGCATTTTCCCGGAGCAAAGAGCCAGGGGCTGGGGCAGGGACCCCTCCGGTGCCACCCGTGGGACCTGCTGATGTTTCCTGCAGCTGCCGGGGGTTTGGGGTTTGGTGGCAATCGGTCGTTCCTGTCCCGGACCCACGGTCAAGGTTTACCATTCGCACCCCAGCAGAGAGGAGTGTTTCTGGGGCTTCCTTGGCTTCCCGCGGGATGCACGGCAGCAGGAGGGACCGTGGCTCTGCTCAGGGAGCCGCTGCCGTGTCCATCAGGGGGAGGTGGGGATGGGGGACGGGGCTCCCCGCTGTCTCTGGGCCAGGCTGGAATTGGCCTCAGCCGCGCTGCCCTCCGGTAAGGTAACTGAGATTTGATCCCACCTTGAGACCATGAGTGGCTGCATGAGGGGCGTCTGGAGGAGAGACAGGGATCTGAAGCCCAGGAGCAGACCTCCTGCGACCTGGCCTTGGGCAGTGTCCAGCCCGGGGGAGGCTCCGGACCCCATCCCCATGCTGGGCCGTTCCCCTGCCCCATCCCCGGTGCCTTTTTGGCCCCTTGGAAATATCAACCTAGATTTTGTTCGGGGAGAAAGCACACAGTATGGGATGAGATAAATATTTCCAATTACCTGATAATGAAGGATTGATTGATAGGAGAAAACCATGAGGCACAGGAGTCACTATTAGTGTGACATTTCAACCCTATTAGTCAGATTAAAAATGAGATGCACGGTGTTGCTGAACGAGTCGGTGTCAGAGACTCGGCGCATAAATTTCCCTGGAAGGGTGTAAACAACATTGCACGGAGGAACCGGGCAAACAGATGCCAACTGCAAGGACCGGTGAGGGGGCAAACGGGGCACCCGTGGGTCCCCGGGTCCCAGGCACGGCACCGGAGATGTGTGTCTTCATACCACAGAGGGAACAGGAGTCTAATGTCACACGGTTCAGGATCTGGCCTTTAAAATGGGAGAGAGCCCAGATTTTTGGATAAGGCCACTGAGGCTCACAGTGCTCCCAGCAGCCTCGTGCCACACACAGAGTTTCATGGTTCCTGTGTCCTCTCTGTGCTTTTGGGTGGGCACCCAGAGATGCTCCCGGTATCCGGCTGCATCCCATGCTGTGACCCTCAGGGGGGTGCGCACCAGCCACCTGCAGAACAGCACCCCGGGGGTGAAGGGGTGAGGGAAGCGTGACCAGGCTGTCTCGGATGTGGATATCTGCATGCCCCATGCCCACAGACGGTCAGATAGTTCCCACCACACTTATGCTCGGGATGGACCTTTTAAAAACGGGGTTAATAATGATCAGCCACGGAAAGTGCTCCAAAAGTGGCCGGCCCACACAGCCAGCGAGCTGGGGCGTTCCTTCTTCTGACGCTTCGCATCCTTCCCTGGGAACATCTGCACCCGCTGCCCTGCTCTGGGAGCAAGGCAGGGCTGAGAGGCCGTCCTGGGCAGAAACCATCCCGCCGTCTGCTGTATAAGAGGTGGCAGGACAGAAAAGAAGATAGACTTGCTCTAGAATTAGGATTTGATCGCAAACAAATTGGCTCCTTTATTGCCTTTTCACGGGAGCCAGGTTTACAAGATCATGTATATTAATAAACTCAGATCTCTCTAAAATGTGATTACAAAACCCGTGTTTGCGATTCATTTTGTGGAGTATAATTTGACATTCTCTGAGCAGAAGCGTCATTAAGAATCGTGTATTTCAGGGACAAGGTTTGGGTGAAAAACTTCCAAAGTCCTTTGGCAGCTGGCTGCGACCTTAGGAGTAGCGGAGAGCCGCTTTTCCATCGGGCCACAGATTGCTGCCACTGCCAAATTTAGAGTGCTAAAAATAGCCTTTTATCTAAGGTTCACGATTATATTTGTGTGTCAGTAAGGCAGCAAGGCTGCAGCCACCTGTCTGGGTCCTTTATTTCTGAGTGTCCTGAACTGAGAAACAAATAGTTGCCTGGCCATCAAACTGAGCAGAGATTTTCTTTTCTAATTTCCTGCAGATTTCCTACAGAACAGACAGAAGTGGTGACACTGATTACTTGTTACATCATTAATATTTAACAGCTTGCCATAATAAAATATTTAAACTCAAATATATTGATTTTTAGCACTTTAGTACAGTTGCAGCACAAACAGGATTAGCAAGGTCTCATATGCAGCACTTTAATTAAATCCATAAACCACACTTTTTTAATAAACTTGCACATGAAACTTAATTTTAAATAAATGCTTTAAAACAGGCAGGCTATTTGGGCGAACAGGAGGCTGCGCAGGACCTGGGACATTCGGGTTTGACCCGAGCGTGTCCCAGGCTTGCCGACGGGGAGTCCTCCCTGCCATGGGACCTTGGTTGACGTTTTTGTCCCCTCCAAGCGGGTACCTAAGTGTTGCCCTCAAGAAAGAAATAGTAAGAGTTTTAGCTAGAAATAATGAGAGTTTAGGCTGAGGTTCTGTGTTTTGCTGCCTCAAGGGGCGAAAAAGTCCCCTCCACAGGGACTGACCAACCCTGAAACACAAGAGCAGGTTTTTTTTCCTAGTATTTGCTGCTGACAGTGACGCCAAGCATCCCTGCAGCCCCCAGCCCTCCGTGGGGCTCGCTGCCCTGCCGCTGCAAAGGGCTCTGGCAACCACGCCAGCTCCGTACACAGTTTGGGTGGGCTGTAGCAAAAGAATGTAAAGGACGGCAGGGTAGCAAAACAGCAAAATAATAAAGCAAATTCCCGCCTGTTCCCTATTCTATTCCTCTTTCGAAAATATTTGTGTAATGTTTGTTTGCAATGCCAGCCTCTGTCTCTCCAGGGCTCCCCGGATAACTGTCTTGATCGGCACAAGTTTTGAAGCCAATTACAGGTTGCTGAGGGTTTTTACGTCAGTTGTTTGGTTTCTGTAGGAAGGGAAGCTGAAAACAGCAGTGGACGAGTCCCACGGGGCTGAGCTGGGCAATGGGTGATGGGCGACATGTTGGCTATCTGCCTGCTGGGGAAACCAGCCACAGAAAATAATTAAATAGCGTTACTGGAAGAGACTGATTAAGAGAGAGAAACCACTGTGGTCTTTGACAAAAAGGCTCAATACAGACTCTTTAGTTTCAAACTTGTTGAAAGCAGAATTAAATGGTTAAAATGAAAACCCAGCAGCTTGTCCCTGGCTTGGCCTGTGCCCCCCGAGAAGCGGACGCTGTTTGTGGGTGCCCCGCTGCACGTGTGCAGGGGAGGGGGGCTCTGCCCGGCCGTGCCCCCGCGAGCGCCGGGGCCCGAGGGGATGCTCTGCCCTGGACAGGTCTCAGTCCCCCGGGACTGAGATTTAATAATCAGTCAGCAATCTGGGGAAGTGTTTGCTGTATTTTTTTTTGTAAAATATTGGTAAGAGAAAATAAAAATATTATTTGTATATAATTATAATATTATATAATCAATACATACATATTTATAAACACGTCTAGTTATGTTATGACAGGAGAGGACCAGCAGGGAAGAGGGGGTTGAGGCTTTTCCTCTCCCTGAGGCTCTGCAGTGCTTCGGGCCGCGGCCCAGCAGCGAGCGGTGGCTGGGAGAGCGCTTTGGCTTTCAGGGCAGAGTGCTTAAATCGACGTGGAGCTGGAGGACGCCTCCAGGACGCATGCGCTCAGCTGTGGGAGTGTTTTCCTTATTTATACGTTTCATATACCAAAGACTTTGGCTTCGTACTTCCCTGTGCACGGACCTTCAGTCTTATTGGTTTAAAGCATCATGACTTAGGGCACCGTTTTCTCTTGCGCATCTTGGTGCCCTGCCAAGCAGCCCTACGAGCGGAGGCTCCCTGCAGGCTGTCACCAGGGAGATGAAACGCGTTCCAGGTGTAACTGGCAGAGCTCATTAGAGGTCTACAGGCAGTCTGTACAGGGCCTCTCAAGCTGCTGCTGCTCCTGGGCTTGCGGCACAGCGTGGGATTTGCCAGACATTGAGCTGAGGCTGGCCACAGCTCGCTCGCTCTCTTTTCCCCCAAGGATGAACCCAATGGCCCCAGGATGAAATGCCCTGGTGCTGTCCCGCTGGTCCTGCCACCCTGGCGGAGATGCCCAGGTATTTCCCTGGAAGTCCCGGTTATCCATGATGATGCAGCAGGAGCATCGTCTGCTTGGCATGCTCCCCAGGAGCCCTCAGAGAGGAGACACCAAGAACCATCCAAACAACTAGTTTTATGCCCAAATGTGGGTCAGTCCTGACACGGGGGTGGCCAAAGGGCAGGCGGGACTGGAGCAGTGGCTGTAGGTGCCACGGGCACGGGTGGTCTTGGTGTTTGAGATCTGGCGCTGCGTTGGCTCTGGCTGTCCTGGCTGGAAGCTGCGGGTTCGGGACCACCGGGGCTGAGGTCCTCTTCCAGGTTCCCTCCTCCCTCCCCGGAGCCTCAAGCAAACAGGGCTCAGCGGGAATATTTGTTGTTGCTGCTGTTGGGTTTTTTGCCTTTGTACTTCTGCATCTTAAAAATGCTGAAACTAATTTAGCCTCCTGCATTTATTTTTATGAAGTTCCTGAGTGCCCAGGCTGCTTTGCCAATTACCTTCAGCTCAGGGAGATATTTTCCCACTTAATTACAGGAAGCAAGAACAACAAAGCAGTCTGAGGCAGCCTGGACCGGAGCAGCGTGAGCGGGGCTGGGGCAGTCCGGGCTCGCTGCCTTTCCCTGCCTGCCTGGGGGCTGCAGGGGCTGGACCAGTGGCCACTGGGGTCTGGGGACCCGCTCCAGGGTGCAGGCACCGGGGTGATCCCACCTGGAGGATGCTCATGGGAAGGGATGCAGATTCTGCTCAGATGGCTGATCAAAGGAGTTTCCCTCCTTGAGTGTGACCTGAAGACTGGCTTGTACTCACAGCTTAAGCTCCCAAAACGCTTCCCGAATGCTGGGATTTTCTTTTAGCATTTTCTATCCCAACTGTGGGTATCTGGGAGGACATTACTAGCCAGCCCTTTGAATCCCACTAATGTCTTCCCATATTGCATGGTAATATAGTTAGAAAAATGATCTTGTAGCATAACTGAGTGGATTGGCTTCTACATGGATGCCCCGGCAGAGTCCCCTGGCCGTTTGTGACAAGTTACACGTTTGGTTTCCTCTCTGCTTTGCAGTGCTTAGCTTCATGCAACAGCCAGCTTGGGCCGGGGCGGGGAGGGAAATAGAAAGAGGAAGCAAAACCTTATCGTCAATGTTCATCGAGCTGCTATGACTTATTTTTACTGTAAGAACTATGTTTCTATTGGAAATGAAGTGACACGGTGGTTGCTAGCAGGAATGGAGCCTGTTCACGGGCTGTTTCAGGCTGAGCAGAAAACAAAGCACTTTGCACGCCTGCGGTGTGACCACCCGCATGGTGCTGCGGGGCGGGAAGGTGGGACCCTCCGGAGAAGGGATGCCCACGGCGGAGCAGCAGCAGCCTCCTGCCTGCGCAAGGCACAAGGCAGGGAGCGGTGACCCCGTGCCAAAATAGAATCAGTGAATCAAGGAATGGTTTGGGTGGGAAGGGACCTGTAAAGGTCACCTAGTCTGACTCCCCTGCAATGGGCAGGGACATCTTCACCCAGATCAGGGTGCTCAGAGCCCCGTCCAGCCTGGCCTTGAATGTTTCCAGGGATGGGGCATCTCCCACCTCTCTGGGCAACCCTTGCCAGTGTCTCACCGCCCTCATCATAAAAAATTTCTTCCTTATATCTAGTCTGAATCTCCCCTCTTTTAGTTTAAAACCATCACCCCTTGTGCTATCGCTACAGGCCCTGCTACAAAGTCTGTCCCCATCTTTCTTATAGGCCCCCTTTAATTATTGAAAGGCCACAGTAAGGTCTCCCCGCAGCCTCCTCTCCCCCAGGCTGAACACCCCCAGCTCTCTCAGCCTGTCCTCCCAGCAGAGCTGTTCCACCCTCGGACCATTGCTGTGGCCTCCTCTGGCCCCGCTCCAACAGCTCCCTGTCCCTCCCGTGCTGAGGACCCCAGAGCTGGACGCAGGGCTCCAGGGGGTCTCACCAGAATACAGCGTGTGCCCAGATAGCGATCTGTATTTAGACAAATGTGCAAATGACTTGATATGGGAATGTACAAAATTGCCTGTTCACCAAAAATAAAAAAAGGAAAAATAAAAAGAACAGCAACTGTACAAAATCACTTTTTTCAGACTCGCTGTGGCCAAGAGCATCTTCTGGTTTAATGTGATCATTTATAATCTGAAGGCAGAAGTCTCATGCAATTTGGTTTACATGAAACAAGTCAGAAATAAATTTTATGAAGCTGGAGAACTCTGAAATGTCAAACGGAAATGAATTGCCTGGAAGGAAAGGTGGTCTGGGACTTATGTCCAGTACCTGCCTGTCCCTGTGGCCGGTCCAGAAGGCCATTCCAATTAGTGGTGCTGAACACTGTAAGTGCACAGATGGTGCTACAGGCATATAATATTTCCTTTATTATTATCATCTTATATTATTATATTAAGTTTGCAGATGACACCAAGCTGGGCGGGAGCGTTGATCTGCTGGAGGGCAGGGAGGCTCTGCAGAGGGACCTGGCCAGGCCGGGTCGATGTGTGTGTGAGGGGCAACAAGGGTCAGGGCCGGGTCCTGCACTTGGGGCACAACAACCTCATGCAAGGCTACAGGTGTGGAGCGGCTGGGAGCTGCCTGGAGGGAAAGGACCTGGGGTGTTGGTTGACAACCGGCTGAACATGAGCCAGCAGCATGCCCAGGTGGCCAAGAGGGCCAATGGCATCCTGGCTTGTATCAGGAGTGGTGTGGCCAGCAGGAGCAGGGCAGGGATCGTCCCCCCATGCTGGGCACTGGTGAGGCCGCCCCTCGAATCCTGTGCTCAGCGTTGGGCCCCTCACCCCCAGAAGGAGATGGAGGGGCTGGAGCGTGGGCAGAGCAGGGCAGCGAGGCTGGGGAAGGGGCTGGAGCACAAGGGTGGGGAGGGGCGGCTGGGGGAGCTGGGGGTGCTCAGCCTGGAGAAGAGGAGGCTGAGGGGAGCCCTCATCGCTCTCTGCAACTGCCTGAGAGGAGGCTGGAGCCGGGGGGGTCGGTCTCTTCTCCCCAGGAACAAGCGATGGGACGAGAGGGAACGGCCTCAAGCTGCGCCAGGGCAGGGTTAGGTTGGGGATTGGGAAAAACTCCTTCCCCAAAGGGCTGTCAGGGCCTGGCACAGGCTGCCCAGGGCAGGGGCTGAGTCCCCATCCCTGGGGGGATTTAAAAGCCGGGGAGATGTGGTGCTTGAGGACATGGTTTAGTCGTGGGCTTGGCAGTGCCTGGTTAATGGTTGGACTCGATGATCTTAAAGGTCTTTTCCAACCTTAACGATTCTGTGATTCTATGATTCTATCTGCTAAATCCAGGTAAGTGAAGATGAGATATATGAACCCAGAGGCAGTTTCACATTTGATATTAGTGGAATCAGTTTAAAGATAAGTAAGTGTTTCACATGAAGTGCAGTTTTTGAAATTTGCTTACCCTTTCCCTATGCAACCAGGAAAAGCAGACTCTGACCTATTTATCACAAGCAAGCTCTAAATTAAGTGCAGGAAAGAGCACAAGAAGGGTGCAATGAACGTTTCCCTTTTATATTCTAAGCTTTTATTTCTGCAGGTCTTTTCAGTATCAAATTTTGATGAAGTATCAGACTATCTTTTGCATATGACTTTAGGCAAGTTTTGTTTGCCACGGCCATGCTCCACAGAGTGACCGCGGAAATATGCAAAATAAATGTTTTGAAAGCAACATGATTAAATTTTCCGACAGTGGTTGCCACGATGTTCAGAAATGCATGAAATGAATGAGAATTTTTCATTGTTTTGTTATCTATGCCAGGTTGCCAGGGAGGAAAAAAAAATTCCTGAAAATTAAAATAATTTTTCAATATGTTAGATAAATATCAGTATTCTTGAAGAGGCGTTTGAGCAGGCATGAGAAATATTTCAATTAAAAAAAATGGAAAGCTTAATCAGATGGGTGTGCGCAGGGGCTGGCTGTTTGCAGGCAGGGGAGGCTCCTCGCCGAGCGCGGCGGCTCAGAAGCCCCGGTTCGGTGCAGGCAGCGGTGCTGCCGGTGGGGACGAGCCCTGGTGGGTTCCATCGGCTGCAGCGATGCCCAAGGGGGTCCCACCATGCAGGGAGGGCACAGTTCGTCTCGTCCGTGAAGAAACACCCCAAACAGGTCTGGGCTGCTATAACATGATTTTAAACCTAAAAATTTACTTTGTACTACGTCTCCATCCAAGAGCGGGGTGCTCCTACCTCAGTGGCCCATATGGGGTCCTACATGGGAAACCACAGGGGAGCAGGGGAAACCTCCGACCAAAGCTGTTTGCCCTTCAGGCTGCTATTTTGCGCTGAGCATATCTAACTGTGCTGCTGGTCTGTATTATTTCTTTCCCCATGAATAGCCAGCTAAACCTCAAACACATTAAAATTGAAAGTGAATTTTGAATGCAGCCCAATATTTTATATGCAATACTGTATTGTCTATAATTTGCTTGGCCCGAAGCAGAGAAATAGCTCTTGTTGACTGCACTGAAAATAATGAAAAGATAATGCCAGGATTTTTTCTTTATTTTGGATGATGGATGCTAAGCTAGCTAAAAACCTGTGGTTTAACTGTCCTCAGGAGCTGAGCTAAAGGTCCGAAAAGCCCCGAGCGCCGTGCCAGTGCGCAGCCCGGGAGCGGGAAGGATGCGGCCATGCATATATGGGAATAGCATAAAGTCCCCAGGGCTGATGGGCATTGCCTGTACCAGCTTTGGGCAACGTCCTGAGAGGAGGCCAGCCACAATTCACAGGAGGGAGACGCTGCAGAAGTCTTAAAATGCTGATCAGTAATGCGGGAAGAGGGAACAACTGCCCAGGGAAGAAAGTCAATATGAGATCCAGCTCTGGCTGCCGTGTGTTTGGTGGCTGCCTCATTTTTCTTCATTAAGCAGCACCCAGCACTTGACAGTATGCGCTTTTTCCACATACAAGTTTTAGTAGTTAATGAAGACTTGTTTGCTAGGATATGAATAAACCACAGCAGCACTTCCCCAACTCCATCAGGGTAGCACACATCAAACCAGCACAAGACACAAAGCCCCTGGTTAACTTTGGCAGGCTTCGCACGGAGCAAACGGTTTATACCAACCTGTTGTGGCTCACAAACCATTCTTGAAACTCCTCTTGGAAGTATCCCATGCTCCAAGTGCACCCCGTGGTCTGGAGAGCCCTGTGCAGGAGGAGCATGGGTAGTGAGCAGGATTCTCCCAGGAGCAGTCTACAGGCTGGTTTGATGCCCATAGCATGAGGAATGGCTTCTTGTACGCCTTCCTCTCACCTGTGCTTGCCTTGCACTGGGCAGTTTGCTCTAATTCACTTTTTAATGTGATAACTGGGGAGTGGAAGAGCTGATAGGGCCGAGCCGTGGCCGCTGGGGCCGTGGGGTAGCGTGGAGCACGTGGAGGAAGAAGGTTGTTTCTTTTGGAGAGACAGGGTTGCACGCCTTCCCTGGTACAGGCTGTGGAAGAAGCCCTGCTATTACTGGAAGCAGATTTGTTTTGCACGGGGGTATTGATATATCTGTCTGATTTCCTGCTGTGCTCCAGGCAGTTGTTAACGGGCATAAGTTTATTTGTTATGACTGTGGTAGTGCGCAAAATTTTTTAATGAGTCCTATAAAAGATTTAAGGGGAATGAAGATGAGAAAGGGAAAGCATATTGGACTCAGATGCAAATCTCAGGCCTTGCAGATTTCTAATATTGTTTTCCCTTCGGAAGGGAAATCATGATTAAATGTCCTCTGCAGCTTATTGCGGATTGCAATGAGTTTGAATCTGCTCCTTTCTTCTGTTTCTTCTTGTATAGTTTCACTTTACAGATGCAGTAAAATATCATGGGGCTGCTCAGGGATGGGCCAGGGTGCGGGACCGCTCCGAGCCCAGTGGGTTCACCCCTGATAACTCAGTGGCTGCATTTAATTCCTGCTTCCCCCGACCCGGGGATCTGCTTTTCTCTGCCTTCCCTTGGGTACTCATCTGGCTCTGCAGATTGGTAATGAGCTCTTGTTCTCATTTGTAGCTTGCCAACAGCGAGGGAATTCATGTAAATAGGTCAACTATCACACGCAGATCTGGAAGTCGGGGCCTTTATTCTGTGTCGGGAAGCAAAATCTTTTAAGGTTACAGAAATTTTTGCTGATGCCTCACCATGCAATGGTGAGCTGCTTTGC
Source organism: Theristicus caerulescens (assembly GCA_020745775.1). Lineage (NCBI taxonomy): Eukaryota > Metazoa > Chordata > Aves > Pelecaniformes > Threskiornithidae > Theristicus > Theristicus caerulescens. The sequence continues at coordinate 71,031,090 of CM036564.1, forward strand.
TCTGGGGTTGCTGCTGTGGGGATCCCGCTCTGCGTGGTCCCCCCCATTGGGGGATGCTCGGTCCTCCCCATCGCGGGATGCTTCCCTCACGTTTCAAGAGACAAATGGCGTATTTTTGCTAAAGTCATTTTTTTTTTAAGTAGAGTATCCAGGTAACAAATTATGAAAAACTCAAGCTGGCTTCTTCCTTCCAGTGAGATACTTGAGCATTTAGGAAAAAAGCTTAACTTGCAAAGTTACCCTGACATTGTAATTTTTGCATACCTAATAAACCATGGCCTCTTTAACTGAAAAGTGGGGATTTTCATGGAATGCTACCCTTTTCATTACTGCATACATCTTCGATTTAATTTGGCATGGGACGCATCAACCTTGGCTTTTGGAGACAAGGTTAGAGCCTGCAGAGCATGAAAATGAGTTCTTCTAAACACTTTTTTTTGGTCATTTGCTACTCTACCGGGTGCAGGTTTTGAAAGAACACAGGAACAGGAGTTACATTTTACATGGTTTGGCATTAAATTATTAAAGGAGATGTAGTTCCTGCCCTCCAATGGAAACTGTCTCATTTTTTTCTCCCAAGAAGACAGAGCAATTTGAGTCACAGAGTAAAGCTGTAGCTAATATACATATATTTTACTGAACATGTTTTGAAATAGTCTCTTGTCCTGGAGTGCCTACAATGGCCTTCTGTTCCTCTTTGGAAAACATAATTTTCTCATTATTGCCAGATTATTGTTAAAAAGAGATGATAAAAAAAAAGCTCCAAGGCTTTCAGGTTAGACCAGCTCTTTGGTGAAGTCTACTGTGGGTGTTTTGCCACCTTCTCTCCCATGGGGGCTGTGGGAAGTGCAGGGCCCTCTGCCAGCCCCCATGGCCTTGCAGTGATGTGGGCAGAGACGCCAAAAAAGGAAATAAAGATGGATATTGGGGTTGTTTAGTTTGGAGAAGAGGAGGCTGAGGGGAGACCTTATTGCTCTCTACAACTGCCTGAAAGGAGGCTGTAGAGAGGTGGGGGTCGGTCTCTTCACCCCAGTAACAAGTGATAGGACGAGAGGGAACGGCCTCAAGCTGCGCCAGGGTAACTTTAGGTTGGATATTAGGAAAAATTTCTTTACTGAAAGAGTAGTCAGGCCCTGGCACAGGCTGCCCGGGGCAGGGGCTGAGTCCCCATCCCTGGAGGGATTTAAAAGCCGGGGAGATGCGGTGCTTGAGGACATGGTTTAGTGGTGGCCTTGGCGGTGGTAGGTTAACGGTTGGACCTGATGATCCTAAGGGTCTTTTCCAACCTTAACAATTCTATGATTCTATGATTCTATATGAAACAAAAGGCTTTGGTCTGTGGGAAGAAAATAAAGCGGTGCTGCTGGCATGCTGGGCCCACCCCTGCAGCTGGTGCCGGAGCTGCCGAGCTGGGCGATGTGAGTGCCGAGCAGCGGGTGCCATCCCTCCTGCGGCCGTGGCATCGCCGGGCGGGTGGGACTGATCCTGCCATGGGCAGCAGCCACGCTGGAGGGAGCCACGAGGGCCGTGCACGGCCAAGGTCCTGTGCTAACACCGAAACTTCAGCCTCCGCCTCCCAGAATTTAAAACCACCCTTGTGAGCAGGGAGGAGGAGGCTGGAGAGGAACAGCTTCTGGAGGAGGACAAGTCCAAAAATTAGTTGCTTTGTTACATGTCGATTTTAGTCCATTTGCTTTTAATGAAGTGAGACTGTTGCATGCCCATTTCGTCATTAAGTTCAACTTCCCTGAAAGCACTGGCATCACCTTCTCCCAGAAAAGGACCACGCTGCGAGTGACAGCAGGGAAAAGAAGGGCTCTGCTCTGGGGACATGGCAGTGCTGTGCTCTGTCCTGAGCCCCTGGCCGATGGCGATTTGACTCTGCCCTTCCCTGGTTGAAATTCCTTGCAGGGAAACTCAGCAGCTGGAGGCTGGGAAGCAAGATCCTGCAGCCACTGCTGCCTGGCGCTGACCGAGTGGGTTGCAAATGGCTCTGGCTCTGTGCACCGTCCCTCCTCTGCAGCCCTGCCCGGGGGTGCTGGGGTAGAGAAGGGTGCTGTGATCCCTCCTCTGCAGCCCTGCCTGGGGGTGCTGGGGTAGAGAAGGGTGCTGTGATCCCTCCTCTGCAGCCCTGCCCGGGGGTGCTGGGGTAGAGAAAGGTGCTGTGACCCCTCCTCTGCAGCCCTACCCAGGGGTGCTGGGGTAGAGAAGGGTGCTGCAAGGGCTGCTGCCCCAGGCATACATCAGCCATGGACTGCCCCAGCTGTTTTGCATTGGGCTGTGGTGGGAGGAGAAGCCCCACAGCATGTGTCCACGTGCCTCCTGCTGATGCTGGAGAGATGCACGTGCCCACAGGGATCAGCTGCCACTGTGGCCCTTGGTTAATTGGGTTTATACCTGAGCCTCCATTTTTAGACCCCAGAAACTGAAGGCAGAGGAACTTGCCTCCGATACGAAGCTCTGACCGGGTCGGCTCCTTCTGAAGATCAGCGGTGTTTGTGGTCCTTCTCCCTGGATGTCTCAGGGCAGCTGAACCTGCTTTTGCACCACTGGAAGCCTTGTGGATCAGACTCTGTAAAGATGGATCATAGCTCAGTTTTCCAAATGGCAAACACCAAAACAGGGATACAGCTTGGCCCTTGTCATGGAAAAATCATGTGTTTTCCAAATAACCCGAGGACATTTCCCAAATCCCAGAAAAGCATTACATTCTCTGTTGTGCAAGTGGCAGTTTCTGTATTATGGTCTCCAAGCAGGACCCAGCCCGGGAAAGCACATCACATTAAGGGTACAAGCTGCCTGGAGCACAAAGCCAGAAGGACTTTCCTTTCCCCCCATCCCCGTCGGGGACATCCAGCCGCTCCCGGTTGATGCCCCGGTGCTGCGTGCCTCCCAGGTGCGCCCACGGGCACCCACGTGTAGCTGCCTTTGCATTAAATAGCAGGGGTGCTGCATCTATTAATTAACAGATCGAACAGACCCCGAACAAAGGAGAGCCGAGCCGTCCCCTGCGCTGTCAAGCCAACTGTTTGAAGCCGTGAATCAGCCAGACCTCGAGGTACAAATTTTGCCTGCCCAGGGCAAGGGGCGACAGCGGTGCTGGCATCGCCTGCCCACGGTGCGGCCGTGGGACCCCCGCGGGGACCCAGTGGGCAGTGCACACACAGCGTTGTGAAATACAGCCTCTTTCCTCCAAAAAGCCCTTTCCTAGGGGCACCCGTTGCATTTCCAGGATGAGATCCTGAGCCGCTTCACAGGTTTGGTAATAAAGCGTGTCACCAGGTTAAGCATGGATTACTGGTGATTACGGATAGCAGACTCACACTGTGCTACTTTACTAGGGCTAATGAACTAAAGTGTTTATTTCATGCTTCATTTCTACAACTAAATGGCTGTAATATATAATGTGATTATTCCAGCCTTTCTTCAGCTGCATACTTATGGCCATAGGAAACGTGAAAAGTATCATTACTGGGAGGAAAGTGCTGCACTTGTATTTCTGTGAGCTGATCATTAAGTGTTAAATCAGAACATTTACACGCCGTAGAAACAAGTAAACTGAGCAAAATAATATCTAAGGAATTACTAATGCTTTATACTGTCATCTTAGTAACTCGCAGCAGTCTTTTGGGCCTATAATTAATGTATGTTCTGCCCACTCTTGAAAGTCTTAATACACTTTTGTCCTGATTTTGCCATGACACACTCTTCAAGTTTTGTTATTTTCCTGTATGATTTATGGCCACATGGCTCACGTTGCAAACTCTAAATACTGGTACGGTAGATGTGTACCTGTTGAATCACTTCTGTTCATTTTAATAGATTTACTGTGAGACTACCCAAAAAGCCTACAGCTCCTACACTAGTGACAGCTGCTATTTTTCTCCATGGTAGCTCAGTTTTGGGGCTTGGAGAGGGTGGTCAAACACGGGAACAGGCTTCCTAGAGAGGTAATTGATGCCCCAAGCCTGTCAGTGTTGAAGAGGCATTTGGGCAATGTCCTTAACAACATGCTTTAACTTTCGGAAAGCCCTGAATTGGTCAGGCAGCTGGACTAGATGATCATTGTACATCCCTTCCAACTGAAATATTCTATTAAAGAAAATATTTGGGATAGTTTTCTGTTATTTTCAACCTAGTATATATAAAAGTATGCGTCCAATAATACCAGCATATGCTTACCTTACCTACACAAAATGGGCCTGTGTACAACTTATGCAATGAGAAACCATGTTCAATATTGCTCATTTTAATTTAAAGAGAAGTTGTGGGGTTGAGGGGAGCACACTGCCCTTGCCGCTGAATGAATTAGGCAGATGTATGAAATCTTCACAGCTACCCGAGAGGGAAAGGGCCGTTACTCACTTAGACTGTTGGAAGCGTTCACGTTTTATCTTCAGTCTCTTGGCTGAACCCTTTTGAATCAATCCTCTCTGCAGGTCTGTGTGTAACCATCTAGAAAAACAACCAGAAAATATTTTTTTTCTGCTTTGCTGATTTTTGCAATCCCCAGCACACGCTGTTTTTGCGGAGAGGAAAGCTCTCGGCTCGTTCCTGCGAACGGGGAGGGTAAGGCACTGCTGGACGGGGTGGGTGTCCAGCCTCCGATGCCGGGGATGCACCGAGGGGCATCACGGAGGAGCCCACACCGCTCGCCGCCCAGCCCCAAAGCAGCGCAGAGCTACATGAGCCGTGGGTCCGGTGCCCAGAGCTGGGCTGTAGGTGCCCCTTGCTTACCCTAGAGTTGTCTTCTGGCATCTCCCCAGGCAGGAGCAGGCATCTGCAGGCGTGCTGGGGCTGGCAACTGCCCGTGGCTGGTGCCTAATTGGTCTCCTGGTGCAATTCCTCTGCTCAGGCCAGGCAGCTGAATTTACAGCCTCAATCTCTGCAGAGCTATTAAAATGACATAATCAGTGTTTTATCAATCATCAGCAGTGTTACCCATGCATGCTGTTGTGTCCATGTTCTCCCTGTGTTACCAGCTTCCCTTGAGGGCATGTACATGAAGAATTAACACAGATAATCCTGCCTCCCTTGCATCCACCCTGGGGCTGCTAATGTCCCCGTTGCCTGCTGACACAGGTTTGCGTGGCCTTGATCGTATGTTGAAAGTCGTCTCAAGTATGTGTGGCTTTTCAATACATTTAATGAGAGAAGGGTCACAAAAAAGCTTGCATTTCTTTACTGTTGACGCAAAAGCATCACCCCCAGCTTCACACCCAGATGAGCTTGTATCAAAGGCAGTCCTTCGCTAGCAGCACGTTTTGGAGGAGCCTCTGCCCCGTGTGGTCTTTAGGAATAAGGTGGGGTGTGTGCTGGGATGAATGCATCTACTTCCCGCATGACTCTATAACAAAAGCTAACAGGACAATATCTAAGGGTATTACCATCAGAGCCAGGACCAGCCCTTTGTCCTCCAACCTGAAAGTCCGTGGCAGGATGCCGAGGTTAACGCAGATGGGGCAGGGTTGGAGACCGTCAGATTGCTCTGGGGAAATAAAGGGGAATTACTACATCTTAGCTCCCACATGCAAACATATATTTAATTTCTGTTTCCTCTTTTGTTCTGTAGACTGCTTCAGCTCAGCAGCTTGGTTTGCACGTCTTCCCGTGAGCTGCTGCAGGAGCTAGAAGGAGAGGCAGGATTTCTGGGCAGCCTGGATGCCTGCAGGTTTCCAGGAACAGCTGTTTGCTCCTCGGCTCTCGGCCGTGTCCCAGGAGAAAGGGGCAGAGGCCGGCTGCGATGGCCCAGCTCCTCTGCTGAAGCACTGGGGAGCTCCCCGTGCCAGCACCCTTCATGTGCAGTGCTGCATTGCCTTTGTGCCCACCAGGGACAAGGCTGGTGAGACTAGGGTACCTACCCTCTTGGGCTTTTAAAAAGAAATAAATTTTTTTAACAGACTCTGAAAATGACCCTTCCCTTCCCCATCTCCTCTGGGGGAGGACACAGGAGGCAGAAGGCATCAGGCAGCGATACCCACGTTGAAGAAGGACTTTACAAGGAACGCGATGATCCCAAGTCCCCGTGAAGCCCGCCTGGCAATCCTGTGCAGCCACGTGTCACGCTGTGTAGTATATACCTGCTGGGGCTTTAATAGTTCCTGAAATTCAGCCAGCCCACAGCTGGGGGTGGATTTCCCTCTCCTGAGCAGAGTATTTTCTCTCCCTGCCAGCACTGCTCGCCTCCAGGGAGCCGGCTGCACCTCTCGCCCGGGGCAGGCAGGATTTGCAGCTCCGGTGGCCGTTGCCCACAGCAGTCAAGGCTGGCGCCCATCCTTTGAGCTGCAGGAGGAATGGACATCACCCACCGCTGCCTCTTCCTGCCTTGAGATCTTTTTGTGGTCACCTAGCTGGTCAGATTTGCTGCTGTAAGCCTTCCTGCTTGCTTGCTTTCTTCTATAACAGCACAAAAGAGACCGTAAGACGTGGGAGGAACATTGCTTGTGTCTCCTGGATAAAGAGACTTTGACCTCTCCTGGGCATGTCTGACTTTGTGCAGGGTCCACAGACAGCTGACAGAGCAGAGCTGCTTTTGCAAGACTCATCCTTTATCTGGGACTGCTCATATTTAAAATAGCCCTGCATTTCCTAAGCAAATTCAACAAATATTCTGACTTTGGATAAACATCAAAGTGTAATTCTGAGAAGCATTGACAAGCTCAGGGCAAACTAGTCATGTCTCCTGAATGGAGATGTGCTAAATGGCCATGTACCTGTGGATAAAAAAACTTCAACTGAGCTCTGCTTAGGGCAGGCTATTTACAGACAAACCTACTGTGAGCTGGACGTCTGAACATTTAAAGAATTATAAGCTTTCCTTCCTGAAGGCACACAGCTATCAAAATCTTTCTGTAATGCATCTGTGAGCCTTAGCACATGGAAAAGTAGGAAGATGTGTTGGTGCTCACCTGGAAATTCAACTAATGCTGTGCCCCTCATGAAATAGCAGGAGAGGAGGGCTCTTTGCCTCTGACACACCTCAGTCAAAGGTGGGAAAAAGAAAATTTGTGTGTGTTTGTCTGAAAACTTCCCTTCTGTGAGTGATAAAACCCACAGATCAATGGCAACAAGCCAACACTTTGGTGATCGCTTCCACTTCCACAAGAGGTGACCTGGTGGTGATGCTGACCTGAGGACCCGCATTTCGGAGGGAAGGATTTTTCAGATGATCTCAGATGAAGTTCCCCATTTGGGGGCAGGACAGGGCCAGGGTGAGCGGAGCCAAGCACTAACTCTAGGAGCAACGTGGTCCCATTGGTACGTCGGGATGGCTGTACCTGCGCAATAGGTAGCTGAGAAAATGACTGTCTGCTGATGGACTAAGGCAAAGTTCTCGCTGCCAGGAACAGAAATAAAGCAAATCAACTGAGAAGAGAGGAGATCCCAAACCACCACCGTTTGCTTCCCAGGAGACGGGGTGACAAGGAGACTCCCGTTATGCCCGTGCATGAGAAACCGCAAAGCTCAGCCCTTAGAGCTGCGTCTGGCACATCGGGCGTGAAGGGCTGGATTAGCTCCTCTCATGTCACAGGCTATTCGTCACCTTTTGCATTGTGATAGTCCAGACATTTGAGGGCATGGATGCTCAGTGGACAAAAATATACCAAAATATTGATGGTTTTGCTTGAGAACCTGTTACAGTTTATACACATTTACATAGTAACATACAGAATGTACGTGGCTGAATTTAATAAACTCATATTCAAATACACGTACATGTTTGTGAATGTACATTTATATGAAGCCTATACGGCGTTGTCTCAGCAGAGGATGCGCCACCTGATCATCCACTCGCAATGTCGCTGTTGGCAGCTAAAATGTGCTTTTCTGCAGTTTCCTAACTGTGAAATAAATCTAGCCTGGGCCCTTTTTTTTTTATTTATTTCCAAACTTGTGTTTTGGGCTTTTGTGTTTGTGCGTTTGTATTTCGGTGATTTTGACCGTCTGCTTTGCAGGCAGGTGAGCGGGCAGGGGTGCGGTGCCCACGAGGGGCAGTGGGGCTGCCCCAGGGGTTTCCCTCGCTGCTCAGCTGCTGGTTATTTTGCGTGATGCTGCCAGCCCTGGAAACTTTTCTTCCTGTCACTTGGTGAAAGAAATCACAACATTTTTAACCCCACCTACAAAATGTTTTGCTTATTTTATAATTCTGTTTAATGAACTTGGCTGAGGACTAATGAATGTGGATCAGAGATGTTTGCGAGCATATTTTCCAAAACAAGCCACTTCAGCTAATACAGAGAAAAATAAGCAAGGGAAAGCATGCAGTGCCTTAAATAAAATATATGCATTCTCACTAATGACAAGGAGAAAGGTGAGGGAAGGAAGGACTTCCATGCACAGGGTCAGTGATTTATGCACCTGCTAACTACAGGTGTTAGGGTAAATCTGAGTGACAAAATGAAAGCCATGGAAAGAAATATGCATTTCTGTAGAGACTAGTAATTGTCAGGGTAAGGCAGCATAGCATTTGCCCAGCTACTTACTGGAGCTTAATTAGGGGAGAGGGAGTTACTATGAGGTACGCTGATGTTCCTGGTACACATAAGGTAGAAAAATGTTCTAAGGATGAGGCAATCAACAGATGAACATCACTTCAGATAAAAAAACTGTAAAAACCCCTCCACGGTCAGTGTTGTAGTCCATGTTTCACAGGCACAGCCACGAGACCAGAAAGCGCTGCAGGCACCGGTCTCCTGACCCTGCACGTCTGAAACTGTGAGGAGTGGCGAGGAAGCCCAGTCTCCTAATTTTGAGTATGAAATGATGAGCTGAGACACACGATCTTCTTACGGTCTGTTCTTTTTTGCCACCCTTGTTCATCTCATATAGGCTTTAATGCAACCTATGTGTGACAGAAAAAGCTTTTGTGTCAAGTGAGATTTGCAGTTGATGTCTACCACCACCAAGCTTGACTTAAATGGAGATATGTTAGCAGGTGATATGGGAGAATTGGATCTGCTGTCTTGATTTCCATCTGCTGTGGCCATGAATGAAGAACAGATGCCCACGCTGATATCATTAGGTATGCCGGCCTCCCCTGGCAGCGAGGACTATGAGGTGCTCCTAACACTTTTGCTGCATCTCTTCCATGCTGAAAGCCCCAGGAGTCTAACAGAAGAAAAGCATGTTTATTCTGGGCTTTATGTGGCATGCTCCAGGTTTTTCACCCTTCCTACTTTGTTCCTGCATCAGCCATTAGGATGACAAGACGAGGAGAGCTTTTCAGGTGCTTCTCAAGTTTTTTTATAGTTGAAAAAATGAGGAGAGTGTTTCACAGTATGGTCTGATGAAAGTTTTTACCCCAGTTTTCATGATCTACCAACGTGCTGGGCTATATCTTTTTTGACACTTAGGGTGTTATATCTCCATCTTGTTCGGTCTGCTCTGAAAGCAGGTGCACTTCTTGCTTTGGAGGACATTAGCTTGTCCATGACTTAGTCCAGTGAAAACCAAAAAGTGATCATTTACCTAAACCTTTCAAAATCATAATTTGCTTTTCAGATAGGTGCTGGTGATCCTGGGGTCCTGGTCATAGTATTTATGAAATTAAAACACCAATTCTTTTCAGTTTGAATTGAATTTTTATTTCAGCATTTCTTGCAGTTATATTTTAATCATGAAATAAAGTTCAAACGGTTTGACTTGTAAAACACTGACAGGTCTCATTTTCCATCACATACCTGGCAGAGCTGGAAAGGCGGTTTGGGGAGTCCTCTGAGTTCCCTGCAGGGAGGGCTTGTCCAGCCACCGCGGGCTTCACGTGAGCATGGTTGACACTGATGGATGATGGAATTACGTCAGGCTAAAAAGCCCCCTTAAAAGGCATTTTGCTTCAAAAGTGCAAAGCACAGTATATCCCATATACCATGATGGTCTATGGGACTTTGTGGTGTGCTCAAGCCCAGGCGGGTCCTCGGGGTAGGGCTTGAGGAGATGTGATGAAATGAGCTGTCAGCTCCCAGCTGGTTTTCACTGCAATAATATTTTAATACAATAATCTGGAAAAAAAAAATGCAAACTTCATTTTCAACAAAAATGGTTCAGAATGGGTAAAGGTGTTTAAATTTTGGAGCCAAGAGGCTGGCGAGGGGGGCTATGGTGTGTCCACCGGTGGCTGTTTGCAACAACAGGTTAGAAAACATCTGGCGCAGTGTTCTTTCCTCATGCCACGGGTCAGAGCAAATAACCTCTTGATCATTTTTCAAGATTTATATTTCTAGATTCTAAATTGCACAAAATGTCTGCAAGTGAGCAAAACTTCATAGAAAATGGTTTTCCACTTTTACCCATCACTAATCACTACACTCAGAGGAATGTGTTGTCAAATAGCAGATGGCGTATTATTCTAGAAATAACTGATCAACATATGTTTACTTTATACATAAAGACTATGCTTGAAATATTCAAGAATTTTTTCATGTATGTATAAAGAAGTACTGTTTTCAAAAGGCTCAGCTCCCAGAGGACACAATTAGCAGATTCAAATATATAGGTGCAAATCAAAGGTTTGCATCTCTACCTGATTTCCACTCCTTTGAGTTGTGACTGTCTTGTCAAAGAATTTCCTTTTGTACTGAACAATCATTTTGGGTTAGAAAAATTCCCTATTCTTAATGTTATTTGTGTTCCATCTGCTCCTAAAAATTCAGGTACTGTACTGGTATAGGAGGACTTAAAATTCAGATAGAGAGGATGGTCAGATGGAGGTAGACCTGGACTGTTTAAAAAGATATTGGAGTCCCCGGGGTTGGACACACAAGGATTATGTATGGCATAAGGCATAAGCTTCTCCCTTTTGTGCCTAAATTTCAATTACAGCTTTGAATTGCTCCTGACCCTTGTTTTTCACTTTCTGAAATAGAGAGCCCTGAATGTATTTTAAAGAAGAGATATATTTTATATATTTTATTATATCAATATATTTTATTTATATCAATTATATCATTTTATTATATTATTATTAATATATATTTATTATATTATATTTTATTATATTTATTTATACATTTTATTATATCAGAGATATATTTTCAGAGAAATACATAAAGAAGGCGATCTGAATAGATGTCCCTCTCGGAGCATGTCTGAGGTCCCAGCTGGGTGTGAAGCATGACTCCCCCCTCACTCCCCGTGCATCCCCGCAGCAGCCGAGCGGCTGAGGCCGTGCGAAAGTCTCGGTGGTTCTGTGCTCGGGACCGAGCATTGTTTGTTTCTGCTTCTTGTGATTTTCAGCAATAAATATCAGGAGGGTCACAAGCGTGGTTGGATTCCTCGCTGTTACAAACTTCTCTTCTGCGCTAGAGATGTATACCTAAAAGATACGCTGTCCTGCTGCCTGGCAGCGTGCTATGCAGGTTTGCAAGCACCACGTGCTGCCTCTGCCTTCTTTATGCTTCAGTATTTTAAGGATTATCTTCTATCACTTGAAACATGCATCAGGCAAGAGCTATTTGTTAACAAAAGAAATGGAAACCAGACAAAAACCCCAAACCCCTCGGTGCCATCCAGCACACCTGCAGACCCCACGGGCAGCAGAGGAGCTCTGTGCTCACGCTCGGTTCAAGGTAAGGTTGGTGGCATGTCTGCACACCTTTGCTAATGAATGTCCGGATAATTAAAATCCCCCCTTGACCACCAGTTCTTCTGTGCTAGACATTTCTGTCAGATGGCTCCAGAACAGATCCTCCACTTGATTTCTTTGGTTTGGTGGGACCAAACATACATCCCCAGCATGACCACGACAAAGTCCTTTGCCCCGTCACCTGGAGATTTGCAGCTGGTCCAGCTACCTCAGCTACCTCCACACAAAAGTATTCCTTCAAGAGGAAGAAGTGAAGGGTCCATCATCTACCGATGTATATCTCTAAGAACTCATTGCAATTTTCCTTTGGCCCCACATAATTCCATATTCCAATTGGAAATATGAATGGTCCTGGAAAAAGTCATTTTCTTTAAGTTCTACAACCGAGTGTTTCTTTCTAATACATTGTGGAATATATAAACCATGTGCACTATATCAAGTAACATAAAAACCTCTGCTTTTTAGTTTTTTCTCTGAAGTACTCTGTTCCTCCCAGACATTTGAAAGGATAACTCCCTCTGCCCTGAATGTCTTTGCGGGTATGGAGACTCCCCCTGCGCGGCTCTGATTTTGGGAGCAGTCTGACTGTAGGCACCCGTTACAGCCGTGTCAGCAAAAGTGGTGGGGTTTCCTGCAGACCCTCGCCTTCTGTCGCGTTTCTCCAGTAGTTCTCAAGTAGTGACATACTGTAAATGATCCAGGCTTGGAAAGCAACATGGGAACCCCATCCAGTTGTAGCCCTTTTGCTTATCTCCTGGTTCTCAGGTTGTTTCAATTAAGAGGATTTTTCTTTGTGTGTTGGCCATGGTATCGTCAGATGTGGAAACACTTGGTTTCTGGGAAGAAGGCTAGAAGTCCAAGCAGGGCTCCATCAGAATCATGATTACATGCTGGAACAATTAATTGAACCTTATATTGTTCGCATGTGATATTTTTCACTCAAAAACCTGGCAATTGCTAATGTTGGAAAAAGTAAAATTCACTATAGACTAGAAAGCAAAGGTACTGAATACACTAAGTCATCAATGTGTAGGAAAAGACTTTATTTTTTAAATGGGTAACTGTAGTTTACACAGCCTGAATTTTAAAGGTAGAAGGATAAGTCTCTATGAGCAGTAGCAATATTTTCTGTAGGAAGCACTAGGCCATCGCTCCGATCTGTGTGGTGGTCCTGCAGCAGCCCTCGGGAGAAGCTCCTCTGCAGTCAGCGCTGAGCACGGCTGCAGAAGGCACGGACACGTACCAATATGCACGATGGGAATGATGCACAGCTGGGATCAGTGGAGGCTGATCATGGGAACAACTCTGCAGGAGAAAATATCCTTTGCGGGATATTTCTAGCAAATATCCTTCAAAAAATACGTTCTCAGACTAAGAGAAGTAAAAAAATTTAGGAAAAGGCTATGAGGACAAAAAAAATTAGGAGATTTTTCCTCTAGCATTTCTTCACAGCTGCTTGGAATTTAAAGGCAGTTGTATCATGCTTAATATCCATCAGTGGATCTATTTTTCCTGAGTTTGTCTAGGCCTTTTGAAACTACTTATAATTTGGTTTCTGCAATAGTCTGTGGGGGAGTGAATTTCACAACTTAATTATGTACTACGTGATTAACTCCCCCTTAAGCTTTATTTTTGGCTTAATACCTAATAATTTCACAAGATAACCTATAACCTGTGTAATGAAAAATTATTCTCGCTCTTTGTGTCTCCCAAGCCCTAGAGCTTGTCTCCCTGCTCTGTCACATCCCATCCCCAGAGCCCTTCTTTTGCAGGCTGAACAAAGCTGGTCTGTTCAGGCACCCGGCAAGAAACCGGGCACTGCGGCCGAGCACCTCCAGCGTACATCCCCCTTTGCCTCCCCTGCCTCCTCTCCGGGGCACCAGACCCGCACCCGTGGCTCGGGGGCCCGTGCTTCTCCCATGTGCGTTGCTCAGGTTGATCAACACTGAGCGCCCTCAGCCTTCCTCTTGCCAAGTGCTTCTGTACCGTGAAATGTTTTGTTCATGAACTTCAGTTTCGACAGTAAATAATTTTGTCATGTTAGCAAATTTTGCCCCCTTGCATATCTCCTTGCCTGGAGCATTAATGACGGTCCTGCTTCTCTGCACACGAGCTCCCTGTGTGATGGCCCTTCTTGTTTGCCTACTGCTTGTCCTCTTCTCCCTATGAAGTGACCCAGGAGAGAGACTTTCCTCTGTCCTACAGTAGGTTCTTTTCTCCAAAGCTCTTGATGAAAAATGTTTTTAATGCCCAATATGCTACACTGGTTGACCCACCTTTATGCACAGAGGTGTAGAAGGGGTTGCAGGAGACTTTTGAGGCACAACTTTTCTCTACCGTAGCAACATGAACTTATTAATTGTATTCTGTTTTTAACAATTTATTACATTTTGCTTAGTTCATTTTTCCCACCTTCCTTATTTGCCAGCAGTTTACCCACTGTCCCCCAATATTGTTTGGCTTATGTCACCTATTGGAGTAGTGAAATTTTGTAACTCAACTGAATTATTTTTAATTATATATGTCTTTTGAGCACTGGGCTGGTTCCTTTACAATGCGAGATCTGCAATTGCTCTAATAGAGAACTTGCTCTTATTTAAAGCCTAGCTCGTTATATTTTGGGGATTTCTAATTGAAGCACCTCAGGCTCTGATTTTGTTGACTTCAGAGAGGTTAGAATTAGGTCAGGAGGTATTTTCTCAAGCTGTTTCAAGGTAGAAGCAGTTAGCTCATTTCTGCCCACTTTTTTTATACACAAGTTCCGCAGTTCCACAAATACAATAACAGAGCTCAGCTGTGGCCTTCTACACTACAGTTGTAATTGGATTCACAAATTCAATTACGGCAGTTTATGGGGAGCATAACTTGAGTGCAGATTTCTCTTTTTCATCATTTTTCCACTTCCCATCCTCCACATCCCAGAGTCTGAGACTGCTGGATGAGGGACACCAGTAGAAAGAGTGGGCAGATGACAACCTGCTGCGCTGAGATGTTAACTCTTGGAGGAAAGTGGTGATTTCTACACATAGGCTTCCTCGTGCAGCGCAGACCTTGAAACTGGAGAAAGCTGGAAGTACGGTGCAAAGCATTTATCAAGCTTTTTCCTGTGAAGGCAGATTATGTGTGGGGACCAGATGACAGTTTAGGAGCACACATCCACCCTGTAAGCAGGGATCTGAGGAGTCATACATGTATGCAACAGCCTGGGACCGCTGCTGCGAATGCATCGCAGCACAAAGCCAACAGGGACTGGTGCCCATGAGCAGATTGATACCCATCCTCTGGGGTAACTTGCATCCTGGGCTGCCCCCAGAAACAGTGGCTGCAAATTCTGCTAACTCCAAGGTGATGACCACATCGGCTCCACTGGAAATGATCTTGGTGGCCAAACTTCCAGAAATGTGTAGGAATTGGAAAGACGGCCCCAAGAGGAATGGGTGCACCCACCCTTGGATATCGTCCAGGATGGGATGAGCCCATTTCATTGCAGTAAAGTTGAAATGCTTGGGTGTTTTTGTTAGAGACAGAACTGCTGGAAACGGTATGCCTGTGGATGGTGCAAAGGTGAGACTTCCTCGTGAAAATTCAGAGGGATTTTTGTCTTCTGAGCAATGGGTGGGTTGGAACAGATCAAATCTGGGTGCCTAAATCCCATGTGATAGAGGCCTAAAGTAGTAAGCAGATGTTTGGCTGTATTCTTATTTCAATATAAGTATTGGCATCTTCCTCCACCTCCCGCAGAACATCGTGCAGGATGCTCCTGTGGCCTTGCGTTGCTTGGATGTTTCTGTTGAGCCTGTGCCTGTGGCTCAGCCCCTCTTCGTGCGTCGTTGTCCTGCAGCATCGCACCAGGAAAACCAAGTTTGTGTCGTACTGAGGAATCTTTTCTCTTTTGCTCAAATGGTTGGTACAGCTTCTTGTGAAGCCTTGAGTGATTGATTTACAATTTTTCTTACAGGTTTTCATCTTGAAATTGAAATTCAAAGTAATGACAAAACCCCTGGTACTTTATAAGATACAATGAATATATCCCATGTGCAAACCTAAGACTATTTTCAGATGCTTTTATAAAATATGTAGGGTAAAAATCCCAAACCTAACCAAACCTAACTATCCAAACAACTTCAAAAGGCCCTGTCTAATCCTTGTAGGTGTACATTTCTCCTGTGCTTATCAAAGTGAGAACCCAAGTGGCTACTTCAAACGTTAAATTTTATTTTCTTGGCATAACTTGAAAGCAGGAAAGTATTGTAATTTTGAGGACTTTTACCTTGGAGTTATTTCATAAGTAGATGAGAAAAATTGATATTGTTGTTGGCCTACTTTCAAAGAACAACATTTCAAACTGATTGATAGGTATTTTATAGATATATATACCTATTTTATAGGTATATTTTGTATATTTTATATATTTATAGATATATCCATATACACACAGATATCTAGCTTTAACCTGAAACAGCCAATAGTGATAACTCAAAGGAGAAGAGAAAGAGAGAAGATGGAAGAGTCGTCCTGCTGTTATACTTTTTCCAGAGGGAGAAAATACAACCTCATGACTGTAGTCCCCAGCAAAAGCACTTTTTTGAATTCGCTGGCCGAGGAATGGAGATTTAGTGCTCAGCAAATGCAAACTAATTTCCACAAAGCGTCAAAAAAGGAGATGATCTCTCTCCCCAAAGGACTACTTCTGAAATATAAAACAAGAGACAGAGGATAAATATATAAGTAGGCAGTGGAAAAGGTGCAGTTCAGCATGGCAAGCTGTGGCCTGAGCACATCGGCAAGCTGCCGGGCAGTCTTACCTGGGCTTTAGCTTCATCATCTCCATATGCGTTCAGTCTTTAATTCTATCATCACGCAACCTCTTTGTCTCGCCCTGATTGTTCCAATGTATAGCTTGAATAACTACTTAGCATTCCCCTTCTCCCGTCCTTCCTCACCAGAAGTAGCTTGCTGCAGTCTCTTTCGAAACAGGAATTTTGGGCTTTGCTGTGGCTGGGGCTGCGGCACCCGAGGGCTGCGCCGGCAGCGGTGGAGCTGCCTTCGGAGCGCGTTGTGAGATGGAGGAATATTGTTCTGCTGCTCGATGCAGAGCACCTGCGGCTCCTCCACCCTGCTGCTCTTTTGCTCTCAGAGGAGCAATTCCTTCTTTGTGGCTGAGGACACCGGGGGTGAGTGTGCTGGGGCACTGGGGAGGGCTGCTGCCATGACAGGGCAAGTGGCTGATCTTCCATCCCGGGCTGGAGCGCGCTTGGCATGGACAGAGCTTTTGGGAATTCTACTTGGGAAGGCTTGACGACTCCACAGGGAATATGTGCAGACTGTCACTAAGGCTTTTCTGAGAGCAGTAAAAAGATTGATCGTGCACTTTAATCCATGGTCAATCCTCCACAAAAGTTTGTCCCCCCCCAGGGAGTACTAGAGTCTTGCAAAGGATGGAGAAAACTGCACATTTTTCTCCAGCAGCATTTTTGGAAATATTTTATCTTCTAATGCTCCCATCCAGGCTGTATAAACCCACGGTACTGGTATTGCAATAGCCTTGGATCTTCAAGCAGGTTGATGCTGTTGCACTGAGTGGATTTACCATCAGGGTGAAATACTGTTGGGGTGTTGCTCAGATCATCCCCTGCACAACCAAACGTAATTGCATCTTTGCTCTAAAACATTGAAAAGAAATAGGATTTGTTGCAAGAAAATTCAAAAAGCCACAGAGTCTTGTGAGATTTGGAAGAAAAATATTGATTACAAACCCCACCAATGTACTAACATGAATTTCTTCCTGAGTAAAGCTGCTCCACAGGGTTGCATATAGTAAACTGTCACTTGGGAAACAAGGAAACTAGAGAAAAAGTGGCTGTTATCTATCAGTATTTTGAGAATAGGTAATTAGGTTGCTATTAGTCTGAATTTCATATGTCATTTGACCACTCTGAAGCGAGATAATTGTAGCAGAGTCAAAATAGAGAGGAAGAGGAAAGGACTGTCCAGTCCCAGTCCCAGGGGACGGGGTAGCACCCTTGGCTGTGTACCCCGGGCAGTGCCGGCGGGGTGATGGCACCCGCGGGGAGACGGGCACAGCAGCCTGGCTCCGGCTCCGCACACCTCTGTGGTCAACGCATCTGTGGTTAATGTCTCTGGCTGCAAGGTGAAGGTGGCAGCAGAGGAAATTCTCCCTCCAAAAGCCCGTTGTGCAAACGCAGGGCAATGCAGCGGGCAGCACAAGGGAATTACCCGCTCGCTGGGGCCAGCGACCGGCTCCCTCGGCGCGCGGCTCTCGTGGTGGCGGGCGCTGACCCTCCAGCTGGTGAGGGAAGCAGCATTGCTTTCATCAGCTGGGACTAAACCACTTCTCTTTCTGCCTCTGTGTTCTGTGTGGTGCTCCGGGCTTTTTACAGATCCATTGGAAGGAGCGAGGGTCCGGCGTAGCTTATCGTACACAGGCGTGCTGTGTCTGCCGCTGCTTAGAACGCGCTATCGATTCCGGTCTATTTAACCAGGCCAGGTCCTGTCACTCCTGGCAGGACTTGTGGATATTTTCAAGTTTTTGTTGGGTACAATCACAGCTGCTATAGCCTGGAGTTTTTACCTCTACATCTTTTCATTTGCTTTCTTGGACATTTTTCTTTTCAGTAATTTAGTGTTCTTACATTGTTAATTCACTAAAAATCTTTTTTAACCAGTGGTTGCACTATACCTCTACATATACATGCTGATTTAGAATTAATAAAACCTTGATTATGTACCATGAACTAGGAGTGAGGTTTTGTTTGCACTGAGATTTGGGTGGAAATTTGTTTCTGTACTTCTTTATCCAAATTATTTTTTTTTGTCTTACTGCTGTAAAAGATGTTATATGCTGTATGACCAGTAATATTTAACTGTGGCAGAGCAAATTAAAAAGGGATTTTCAACTGTACATACAGCACAAATGAGGCACACAGTTCATCCCCATCTTTGTAGGCAGCCACAGGGTTCTTAATATTTTTTTTTTTAAATTATTCACGTAAGAGTGCAAAGATTGTTAAGGAGCAGTATTGGCTCATGAATTACAGTTTCCATGTTAGCTGCAGATTGTGAGAAGCCATCTCTGCCAAAATAGTCTAAAGCAGACATTTCTCCAGAATAAGCTGAGCAAAACAAACAAGCCGGGACGTGAGCTAAAGGTTTTTCAAACCTGAATTAATTTTGCAATTAAACATAAATGAGAGAAACCTGACAGGTTATTAATGCAGGTTTTGGGAATGCAGCGTGGCTGGGAGCAGGGAACAGCTCACGGGGAGGAGCGCTGGGGGCAACGGGGGGACGGTTGGGGCGTGCATGGGCAGGGGGGTGCAGGACATGGAGAGGAGTGTGGGCACCCAGCTAGGGGCAGGCTGCGGGGCGGGGATGGCAGGCTGCGGGGCAGGCGGGGGGCAGCAGTGGGGTGGTGTGGGGGCATAGACTGGGGCAGCTGTGGGGCAGCAAGGGGGGGGTGAGGCTGGAGGCAATCGTGTGGCCGTGGTGGGGACAGGCTGGGGCAGATGCAGGGCAGCATCGGGGGGACCAGCTGGGGCAGGTGTGGGGTTATGGGGGCATGGTCTGGGGGCAGCAGTGGGGCTGGGGGGGCACAGCGAGGCAGTAGCGGGGCTGGGGGGGCACAACCAGGCAGCAGTGGGGCTGGGGGAGCACAGCTTGGTGACCTCACAGTGGTGGGGGCTTCTGGAGGGCAGGGGTGGGCAGAGGAACCCTCCTGCCCCACACCACCACCCGCCTGCCCCACGCCATCACCGGCCGCCCCGCGAGCCCCTGCCATGGGGAGGTGCTGGCCGTCATGCCCCATTCGGATCTGCTGGGGAGCGAGGGGGTGAGCAGCCGTCGCTCCCTGACCCGGAGACCCTCAGCAGATGCGAGGGAGCCCACCCTGGCACCATCCACGGGTGAAAAGGGTCTCGCCTGCATCAGCCCTCAGGCCAGCAAGGAGGTGGGCATCAGGAGCCGCCAGCCAAGTCACGTTTGGAGCAAGAACAGAAGAAGCAGGAAGAAACCCTCAAGTCCCCTGCTCAAAAAAATTGAGGGCAGCATTGATACAAAGAATAAACTAATAAATAGGGTGGAAGAGGAAATTTCAGACATGCATCCTGAAATGGCTGCAGCAGAGGGGCAGGCGTCACAGCACAGCAGCCAGCAGTCACGGGGACAAGAACACCAACACAACAGGCAACACCTAACGGGAACAGAACCAGCAGCTGATGCCCGAGAACTGGCAGCGCTAGAAACCCAGGAGAGTGAAGGTTCACGCAGTAAGAGGGATGACGTGGTTCAGCAGGCTGCCAGTGCTGTGAGTGTTTCTCAAAAACAGGAACTTAGGGGCCAGGTTTCTGAGCCAGGGCAAACCTGCGGACCTGTCCCGGAGCAGGAGTCTCCACAGAAAGCATCCCAGCGGTCCCTCGGGCAGGACTCCTGGCGCAGCCTCCAGCAGGTCTGCAGAGGGGGCAGCTGGCAGTCCCTAGGGCCAGACTCCTGCCTGGGGGATGAGCCGTGGCAGAGCGGCTGGCAGATCCTGCGGCCGGAGTCACCGCTCAGCACAGACTCCAGGGAAAGAGAGGAGCAAGCGCAGAGGGTAACCTACAGCCCTGAGGAGGGGGTGACCTGGATGAGCCAAAGAACGACCAGAGAGGTAACCAACAGGAGCCAGCAGACGAGTCAAATTTGGAGCAAGAAGGCTCTGGCAGATACCCTGAAGTCCACTGCTCAAAAATCTGAGAGCAGCATTGATACAGAGAATAGATCAGTAAACGGGTCAGAAAAGGAAATTTCAGATAGATGTCCTGAAACAACGAGGTGGCCAACAAGGCAGGCATCACAGCATGGCAGCGAGAAGGTATCGGGGCAGGAGTCACGGTGCAGCAGCCAGCAGGTATCAGGACAGGACTCATGGCATGGCAGCAAGCCGGTGTGGGGGCAGGAGTCACGGTGCAGCAGCCAGCAGGCACTGGGGCAGGCGTCACAGCGTGGCAGCGAGAAGGTACCAGGGCAGGCATCATGGCGTGGCAGTGAGAGGGTGCCAGGGCAGCAGTCACGGCGTGGCAGCCAGCAGACATCGGGGCAGCAGTCACGGCATGGCAGTGAGAAGGTGCCAGGGCAGCAGTCATGGCCTCACCAGCCTGGAGAAGAGGAATCAGAGCAACCTGACAAGCAAAGCAAGGGCTGTGCGTTGCCCTCTGACAGCAGCCTGATGCTGGTGCTCCAGCTGGAGTGTGGCAATCTCCAGGGAATAGAGCTTGTGGTGGAGGAGCAAACAGCTGAACTTTGGAGGAAAAATGTTCAGGCAGGATCAGAAGAACCCACGGTGCAGCTGTCCCAGGGCCCCACAGCTGGGCTGGGGGAAGCGGAGCAGATGTACGCCCCCCTGTCTCTGGACGTAGGGACCTGGATGGGCAGAACAGGGAAAATCCTGATCAGCTGTGATGAAGAAACCAGTGACACTGTAATTCAGAGAATCCATGAAACAGCTCAGCGCCCTGCCAGGCAGCTGTCCCGAAGGGGAGGGTTAACTGGCATCCCCGAGGGATGTGGTGGAGCGTATGCAGAAATGGCGCAAGTGGTGGGATGCAAGTCCTGGCACAGCGGTGGGGCAGACAGAAGTGGAGGAGCTGCCTCTGGGCTCCCGGCGGCCTCCCACAGCCCCAGAGGTTTGCTGAACATGGCCGTATCCATAGAAGTGGTCCACAAGGCTGAGCAGACACACAGTGTTATTTCTCTAGAGGAAGGGCTCTGGATGAGGAGAAGAACAGGCAAATTACTGAAGAATAAAAGCCAACAGACAAGTGTCACCGCTCTGCGGAAAAGCAGCGGCACGGCGCAGGAGCGGAGGGAAGAGGGATGCTGCGGCAGCGGGGAGGCGGCTGGAGGCTGCACGTTGGGGGAGCAAGAGCGGGGTGAGCCCCAGACTCACCCATCAGACGTGGATGTGCCGGAACTTCACAGGCAAATGTCCCAGTGCAGTAGCCAGCTGCCTCGCCACGACTGACAGGGAACGGCCGAGGAGATCCCAGCTGCGAAGGCTGTACAGGCTCGGGATTGTAGAGGCTTGAAGAGGAACCAGGCAACAAAAATCTGTAGCCTGAAGAGTAGCATGAATAATTCCCTCTGGTACATGGAAAGCTTTTTCTCCTACCAGCCTAGGCAGGAGGAGAGGACTGTGTGCAGGCTGGCAGGGGCAAGGGCAGGGGTGGACAGGGCAGCGTCTGCTCTCACCTCTCACTCTGGCTGCTCTGCTCTCCTTGTAGCCTTGCTGGGGCAACCCCATGTACACCCCTGCCCTGGCTGTGTACCCTCTGTTACGTTTATAGCAATCTAACAGCTTAGTTTGGGCCATGATGCTGTATGAAGATCACCAGTATGTCAGCATAGTTTATCCTGTTTAACAGCTTCCTCTTGATATACTTTAGGAAGAGAGGAGACGTATACCTTCTGGCTGTAAAACACTCATCGGAGGGTTTGAACGATGCCTGTTGCTGTACAGGTCCGTGCACGCTGCTCACAGGGGTCGTGGTCTCCAATACCCTCATCTCAGCTGCGTCCCTGCCAGTAACGCCATGCACGGACATGGACACCGTCTGCATGGGCATTGGCATTAAATGCTCCAGGGCTCTGGGCCAGCTCCTCCTCAGCCTTGCGTGGTCTGTGGACACAACAGCATGGTTGCTTGGCTGAGACCAAGTGTTTCCCAGGTTTGTTTTGGTTTCTGCCAAGCTCAGCAGCCAGGCATGGGGCCAGGAGCTGCTTCCCGGGCGAGAAGAGCAAAACCCCTCTGTGAGGAATGGCAGTGGGGAACAGACACTTGCAGATGATGAGGAAGAGGAGCTGGCAGAGACAGCGTGGGGCTAAGGGAGACTGAGACCGTCATCTGGGACACAAAAAGAAAAGGAAGAAAAGTGAAGACCGAAAATAACAGCAAAGGAAAAATTGAGCTGCAAGGTGTCAAAAGGAATAAACCCACATAAAACAGAAAAAATAATTTAAAAAAATGAAAAACAGCCCTATGTAGTCACTGAAGTTATCATTACTTTTTCTGCAAGTCAAAGTCCTCTGTCACACCCTGTTTCCCCCAGGACACAGCCGGGCACGGGCATTCGCTCTGTGGTGGTAGTTGGGTTTGCACTTCAGCAACCCCCTGTCATGGGTTGCAGCTGGAGGAGAGGCTCCGCCAATACCCAAATTCTGGAGCTGCTGGCTCCTCGTCTCCTGAAATGGCCCCACTTGTCCTTCAACCTCTCCTTTTTCATTTTTCCACCCATAAATGGGGACAAGAATGCTTTCCTTTCTCTTGTTTTTTGCTCAAATGATGAAAACTTCAGGACAGCAGCTCTCTCTCCCTCTGTGCATGTACAACACTGAAAGACAAGATCTTCTACACCCGGCAGAGACCTTCAGCTGAATCGAAAGATGCCTTGAACTCTTATTCTGCGGGGAAATATTTTTCTCTCCAGACCAGACTCCAGCATCCTCTCCTCCGCTGGCAGCGGGGATAAGTTTGCAGTGCGTGGCGCAGAGGGAAGGGGATGGGGGGAAGCTCAGCATGGCTAGAAATTGATAATGCAGCCCCAAAGCAAAGCCTGGCTTGCCACATCTCCCATCAAAACCAGAACAGAAAAGCAATATAGAGCTAGACTTACTCTAGGCACGAGCAACATGAGCAGGCAATATAAAATATTCTATTCTATTCTATTCTATTCTATTCTATTCTATTCTATTCTATTCTATTCTATTCTATTCATTCCATTCCATTCCATTCCATTCCATTCCATTCCATTCCATTCCATAAAAAAGGTCCCTTCCCCCCCCTGCCCGTCACCCCCGCACTGTCCATCCTGGTTACGCTGGCCTCTCTGCACCGCACTGGAGCGACACAGGGCTCCCTACCCCCTGCTCTGATGTCCCCTACACAGCTCTATCTGCAGTCTTGCAGGATTTAGTTATTTCCTAAAGCACCAGCTCCCCAGTTCTTAAGATGCTGCAACACCTCTTTTCATAGGTTGCTCTAAATCCAAAGCAAGCCCTCTGCTTGTAGCATCAAGCTTTAAAACACAAATCCTAAACACTTAGATTCCAGAAAGAAAACAGACAGTCCCAAGAGTTACTATTGTTTTTTAGATCCCATGACTTCAAGCCAATTTCATGAACATTGGCAGCCTTTTGACTTAATTTCATACGCTTATATGTGGCTTTATTTTTGACTTTTTTTCCGAAGGGCTGCACAGTGCTTTTGGTTTCCTTCCTTGAACCTGTGTTTTTATGTTTTTGTGGATTTTAAAGGAAATTTACAGCAGCACTAAGCTATTGCTTTTTGAAGTGGGGGATCCAGGGAGAAGTGAGCATAAAAGTATAGTTTGTGTTGGAAATCTGCATCCTATTTTAAAATGCAAGTCCATTTGATGCTTTGAAGTTCTATAAAAGACAAAATGTTAGAAACCTGTAGCATGACATGAAAGTTACTAGAAATATATACAAATGTAAAATAGGAATTATAACTATAAAAAACAAAAGTATTTCTTAATGAGGGCTCCCAGGCTCCCTGGGTTACTGCCAGTCTCCCAGATATGCCACAAGCTGCCACTGCTGCACCCTTATCCTCCAGCTTCAAGCTGAGAGCTCTGTTTATAAGGCAGTTTTCACTAGCTATTGACCAATTATTGAGACCTTGTGCGACCTATTTGTCTGGGAGCCAGTGCCTCGATACATCTGCCATAAAGTCATCTCATCTTCAAACAATGACGGTGCCTAAGCAGCATGCTGCACACTTGTTCTCCAAAATATTGGTATAGAATAATATTCTTGTGGGGTTTGCAACTGAAAGTACAGCAGGTTAATGTTTTTTCGGGAGCTGGGAAGCATCACAAGCAGTTGGCCACTCATCACAGCGGGAGGAGCTCAGCCGTCAGGTCCCTCAGCTGAGCAGACATTTGCTGCTTGAACTTTTGCCATTTTCCAGCCCTTCCTGTGCTCCTGACCCTTCATCTGGGGTGGAAACCACAAACCCACCTGCACAGATGTTGAAGGGGCAGGTGCTTAAAGAAATCTGCATCTCGTTGGACAAAGCTCTTCCAGCCCAGCTGCAAAGATGCAGAACGGTGAAGTCCCCAAACGCCAGAGCTTCTTTCAGCTGACGGCTGCTCCTTGAGGCTGCACCGAACCGTCGGGTGTAGTGGCTGGTGCTGATGGCCAAATGTGATCAGGGAAGAAATTTGGCACTGTCTTGTCACACCTGTGTTGCACTATTAAAGCTGATGTGACCATAATGGAAGGGTAAATGAGCTCGAGTCCAGGCTGTTCATCGGCGGAGGCTCTCAAAGTTCATTATTTCCAGAATTAGGATCTCCAGACAGTTACTTGCAGACAGATTTCTTTAGGAAGGAAACATCATCTGCTAGATTGCATTGTGGCCTCTGGAAAACGTGTTTTAAAAAGACTACTTAATTGTTATCATCTTACTGCTTTGTGCCTTACCTTGCGCGTAAAATGACTTTGACAAGTCTTTAAAAAGACTTTGGTCTAGTTAAGACTTCAGAAATGTAAGTTAATGTCCTATACTGTGTCAGGTAGAGTTAGGAAAATGCATGCTAACAGTAATTTCATGTCAAAGCAGTCCAATGATTTTATCAATTAAGTGTTTGCAAAGGTTACTGTGTATCAATATTCTTTGGACTTCTGATATGTTTTGCTTTGTGAAAAAGGGATTTTCGGGAACAGCTTGCTGCTGACATGGGTGGCTGAAATGACTGACCCAGGAGGAGCTTCTGCATCGGCTGTCACAGGTGGGATGAGCCACAGGGAAAACTGGGGACGGAGGGTTGGTGGGATGACAGCGTAGCCGTTGTCACGCTTGCTGGTGTCACCGGGCTGGCACGCAGCCACCCCGGCTCCCCCATACCAAGGGGACCCTGTGCTCAGGGTCGGACCTGACCTCGCTGAACACTGACCTTGAACATGAGCTGAGTTATTAACTCTCTTGACATCTTCTCATTTGCAGAAGGGAGCCAAGAAGGGTAAGAAACAAATGTTTTTCATTAGCTGAGATGTGCTTTTACCTAGCACACCAGCAAAGTGGGCCTCACTTCTTTTGTTTTTTTTTTGAGATCATGAAGCAGTTCATGTGAATGTCATTAAAACCTGCTTTGAAATGCTCACATGGGTGATGCTGGGGAAAAGCTTGCGCTCCTCTCTAACTGGTGAGTCAAAGTAGTAGAAAAGCCAAGATCTGGATTCACTGGAATTGATCCCAGATGCCTTGATTACCTATTTCCATTTTTATTTTTCTGTGTGGCTCACAAAATGGACTGGGAAAGGTTTTCAGAGGCACAGGGATGAGACAGCATCTGCCTCTGCTAGCCCAGTTCTCCACAACGGCAGTGTTACCTCGGTGTTTCTGTCTTCTCTTTGCCCCTTGCCCCTACTTAATGTCACCTTTGGATGGGGACCTTTCACTGTGTGCGAGCACATCAGCGCAGCAGATCCAGCCGTGTGACTGCACTCCCCCAGATAAGGAAAGGAGAGAAAGACACAAAACATACCAAAAAGGTGGCAGTTTTAGGTAAAACCAGCATTAACTGCTGTCTGGGTACTAATGGATCTCTTATAAATAACTGGGAAATTTTAAAGCTAAACTTCCTCTTTGAAAACATCTTCATGTAAGCTCCCAGAGTTTCACAGACATCAGCAGACAGATTGCTGTGAGATAAGGAAACCTGCCTTCACCTGCCGCTGCGAGGTGACAGCCAACATGACACAACCCACTCATGCTTTCCCCTTGCCCCGTTGCAAGCCACTGTTTGAGCAGAGAAGCCTCAACTCTTCATAGAAAATCCTGGTCAATTGGCCACAGACTCAAACTGTATGAAGGTAGCTCCTAACCAGCAAAGGGAACCACAAGCTATCTCTGCCTTTGGAAAAATCTCCTGCATTTTGTATGGGACGAGGAGAACAAGGCTCTGCTGCAGAGGAGAGCCAGCCCGCTGCCAGGTACGGTGCAGGGAGCCCTTCTCCTGGAGGAGGTTGGGATGTTTCCTGGTAATTGACATTCCAAGCAAGGAATACAGGCTCAGCCAAATAAAGAGGGATTGATGGAAGTATCCATGGGAGTATTCCTTTGCAGCTGGCAGCTGAAACACATTAATTGGCAATGATTTTAATTTGGAGGACCCTCTTGCAGCTGAAATGAAATGCTGGTTCTCCAGCTGAAGTTGAAATGGGAGTGAAAGTAGCAGACATTTACTGAGATTTCTACAAAAGAAAGGAGGATGCATCATGTCAGCTGGCCATCACAGGGACAAAACATACAGGATGGTGAACTCTCTTCCTCCTGATTCCTACAAATGCCATCTGAAAACACCCTGCCTTTTCTGAGCATCTCTCCCAATCCCTCCTCACACCTGAGCCGTGCTTCTGCAACAGGTGAGAAGAGGTGCTCACTGTAGCATGCTCCAGCTCATGAGCATCAGCCTATTTCTGATGCAGGGTGAACTGCTTCTGCTGGTGAGAGTGTGAGCTGTTTGTCTGATGCTGGCCAGGAGCTGAGTCCTAGTACTGGCATGGATGAAAAGAAATACGTATTCAGACTTCAGAATTTTGCATTAGCAATTCTGTTTGTGAACTCTCAGGTTAGTGAGGAGGGTGGAATTTAAATGATTTTATATGGTTGGAATGGTGTGATATTACCCCTTTGGGACGGCTTTTTAAAAAATTATTTTTTTCTGAAATTGCACTGGGTACATGTTTCTGGGGGGTTGCTCATTTTAGTAAATACGTCTGCCATATTAGTCGATGGTCCTGTACTAAACAAGCAAAGCAAAAAAAGCAAAGTACTTGTTAGTAATTAGAGTAGAAACTCTGTGTTCCTTCTTTTGCTTACTTGAGCTCAGGAAAATGTTCCTTGACGAGACCTAATGAGCACGGTGTGACAGGAGGCATGGTGGGGCATTTGGGAAGCATGCTTTACCAGAAGATATCTTGGAGCTCTGCCCTATTGAAAAGGGACTTAAGATGTGGCTTGGTTATGGCCTGAGAGTAAATCAATGTGGAGAACACTTCTATTTTAGGAGATGAGTTTAACCCTGCAGGCATGGGCAGAGGATGCAGCATGGAGGAAGCAGCAGGAGAAACTGGGACGAGAAAGAGCGGAGGAGTGAAATCTCCCTTCCTTCAGATCTCCAGCTATGGAGCTGCCCTGTATTTTGGAGAGGGGACAGAGTAGGACTGGGCTGTGGGAGATGGTGGGATGCCTGCTGGTAGGCAGAGTGCTGCGGCTCGGGGATGAGGTGAAATTTCGGTGCCAAAGGGAGGGTTGTTTGAGTCTGTGGGTCTTGTGTTTATAGGTGTGAATCATTTTGTGGCTCTAATTACTAGGATGGCAGGAAGGTAAAATAGATAACTTGCTGGTCTGCTGCATTTATTTAAATTAAAAAATAGGAATTTAACTCTATTTTGGTGGGGCAACTGTTTGCATTTTTCTCCGTTACCTTCAGAGGATATTCAAAGGAATGGGAATGATCTCCCCATGTTTCCTTGGAAAACATGGCTCATTCAACTGCAAGTCAAATCTTCCCAGGTTTGTAGCAAAATAACAAACAATTTGTTTTGCAGAGCAAAGCTTTATGGTTGTTTGTTGTAATTGGCACATGAAGATGTAACAGAAAGGCACCCAGCTTTTGCCAATTTATCTGGCTCCTGCAATTTTCTTCAGTGAGCTGATTGCTAGTGAAGTGCAGTGGTACCTTCATTAGCTACCTTTGAACTTCCCCCGATGGAAGTGAGAAAGCAATCATCGTGTGTGTTGGGAGTGGGGGAAGGAAGGAGTATTGTTTTCTTTTCATAATATTTCAGACAGTAGCCCAGAAGTGAGGGTGGGGATTACTTTTTTCCCCTCCTATTTCTGATCACAGACCAAATGCAAGATCCTGAACACACCTGCAAATCCTAAATTGCCATGTCCCATTGCCACCAGCACAATGTGTAGGGAAAGACCTCAGTTCATCTGCGATGGCTGTGCAATGCTCTGCAGCAGAAGGAAGATAGGAATGTGTCTCTTGGAAGGTCTGAGAAGGACCAGACCGACACTATCTGTCTGTGGAAGGCTTGATGAATTGTCACTGGATTCTGCTCAAATTTACCAGCGCTGTTCCAGGTTTTGCATTCTGCCTAAATGAGATCTGCACCTTCAGCCTGGTTTTTCTTCTTAGTTCATTGTACTCTCCAAACTCATAGAGATGCTGCCCTAACGAGGCAATGCCTGTGAGGTGCCCAAGGAGGGCAGGGGAGGAGTGGCTGGAAAGCAGCCTGGCTGAAAAGGACCTGGGGGTGATGGTTGACAGCCACCTAAACATGAGCCAGCAGTGTGCCCAGGTGGCCAAGAGGGCCAATGGCATCCTGGCTTGTATCAGGAATAGTGTGGCCAGCAGGACCAGGGAGGTGATGGTGCCCCTGTA
The DNA here is from genome assembly GCA_020745775.1 of Theristicus caerulescens. NCBI lineage: Eukaryota > Metazoa > Chordata > Aves > Pelecaniformes > Threskiornithidae > Theristicus > Theristicus caerulescens. The sequence goes on from CM036564.1 coordinate 71,060,139, forward strand.
TTCGGCACTGGTGAGGCCGCACCTCGAATCCCGTGTCCAGTTTTGGGCTTCAAGAAGGACATGGAGGTGCTGGAGCGTGTCCAGAGAAGGGCAACGAGGTTGGTGAAGGGTCTAGAGCACAAGTCTTATGAGGAGCGGCTGAGGGAGCTGGGGTTGTTTAGTTTGGAGAAGAGGAGGCTGAGGGGAGACCTTATTGCTCTCTACAACTCCCTGAAAGGAGGCTGTAGAGAGGTGGGGGTCAGTCTCTTCTCCCCAGTAACAAGTGATAGAACGAGAGGGAACGGCCTCAAGCTGCGCCAGGGGAGGTTTAGGTTGGATATTAGGAAAAACTTCTTTACTGAAAGAGTGGTCAGGCACTGGCACAGGCTGCCCAGGGCAGTCGTTGAGTCCCCATCCCTGGGGGGATTTAAAAGACGGGTAGAGGTGGTGCTTAGGGACATGGTTTAGTGGCGGACTTGGCAGTGGTAGGTTAACGGTTGGACTTGATGATCTTAAGGGTCTTTTCCAACCTTAACAATTCTATGATTCTATGAGAGAGCCGGCGAGCTCTTCAGCTGAGGTGGTGGAGTTACCTTGCCAAGGAGCACTGTGCTTTGGAAACTGGAGGTCTCGCAGCGTAAATGGCAGCTGGACCCGGGAGCCCTTGAGCAGGCAGAAGCTCCACTGGCTGGGTGGGAGTGCTATCTGAGAAGATGTTCGAGAAGTTGACTCAAGACAAAATTTAGTAATGGGAATAGATAAAAGGGTAGGTGGGTGCAGGGTGAAGTGAAATCTCTCTCGTGGGGGGAAAAAAAACCAACCTATGTTAGGCACTAAGGGAGGATGGTCCAGTATCTCTGCAGTGCGCTGAGGTGTTACACTCATCAAGGTTGTTGAATAATTAAGGCAGATTTATTTTACTTTTGTGGTTTGTTATCTTTCCATGGTTTCTCATCTTCCTGCCTCAGCTTCTGACCGAGGACCAGACAATTAATTGCGGAGCCCGTGGGGTTTAGGGAAAGCCCCCAGGCTGCTGAGTCTGGGGCTCTTCTGCAGCAACAGCTGCTGCTGGGCTCTCCCCAGCTCTGCTATTGATCCCCCACCTGGGGAAGACGTCAGGATTAATAAAAAGCACAGCCCAAAACCAAGGAGAGCACCCCGCCCTTGCTTTACAGTGGCTCTTCCAAACTGTGTTTTTCATACATTAATTTTCTGTGTTGCCAAAGAAACAGTCCCCCACCAGTTGCAGATTACTGCCTCGCTTCAGGGTGCCCTTGGTGCCCTCCCGTCCCGTTTCTCCCCCTGTCCTCGTCCCCCCACGCTGAGTGTTGGGGCAGTGGCAGCCGGGTGCAGGGATCGGCGTGGGCGCAGGGAGCGCTCGCGAAAGCAACTGTTGTTTTCAGGGCAACATGGGCCTTCTGCAAGGAGGGCGTTGAGGAAAGGAGAAGGCAGAGAGGTTCATTTCCCTCCAGTCTGGAGCTCCGTGCTGGTGGTTGCAGGCTGCCGAGAGCACTCCCACTCCTAGCGCAGCAATTAGCTCCGTGTTTCCTTATGCTCACAACTGCGAACCGTATGCTTAGCGCTGCTGTATAATGAGCAGCATTCCCCACACAATAAACTGCTGGAGAGTGTAGGGAAGAGGGCTCTGCTGCAGCCAGGGAAGGGTTTACTGATGTCCATAGCATTGCTGGTCCACCTCGGTGGCTGGAGAAGCTCAGCCCAGGGCTTCTCCTGGTGGAGTGGGTGCTTTGGCACGGTATGAGCCTGGTGCCCCAGACCAGAGGGCTGAAGCGTCTGACCCACAAGCATGTTCCTGCATGTGCTGGCGTTGCAGAGACCACTGCCACCCTCTTGCCCCAGCCCCCCTGCCTTCTGCAGGGGTGCACAGCTCCTCTGGTGCTGCTCCTCCTGCTTTCCTTGGGACTCTGTGGATTCGGAGGGACAATTCGCTGTCAGTGAGTGGAAGCAGCTGGCAGACGAGAGGAACAGCCGCTAAAGCAGCTGAGCCAGATACAGAACACAAGGACTTGCTGCAGAGGCTGCGAAGAAAAGATGCTCCTAAACCCTGGGTCTCTAAAGCAGAAACTGGTTGTAGTACTTCAACAAAGCAATTTGTGCAGCCTTTTTACTGGTGTCAGTAAAAATCTTTTATTTAAAATCTAGTTTTCTAACTTGCTCAGGAGTCCCCAGTCTCACCAGCGGCACTGCTGGGCAGGCAATGCACAGCAAACAGCCTCACGCATTGGTCTCGGCTCTGTTTCCCACGCTGGTGGGCAGCCCTGGGTGGGGGTTTACAGGCAAAATGCTGCCTGTGGGCTGCAGGGTAGGTGTCCTGGTGCTGACCCTCACCAAAGGCACCAGCCTTTTTATTTCTGTTTACCAAAACATTATTTGCATCCTTCGGTGCCCTACCTCTTGCTGTGTCACAGCCACTAAGTGCTTCGTACGCGGTCCTCACTTGCCTTGGCATTACCCCATTGCATAGAGCAGTGGTCTGAGGGGCCCTTCCTCTGCGCTGACTTCCTGGCATCAGCTCCTTTGCTATGTTTATGTGGGCAAGATTTAAAACTGTACCTGGCACCCTGCCCCCTTTAACTCGGCAGACATAAATCCCACTCTTTATGCAGCTCATGAATTCAGCCAAGTGTCATTTTGCAGTTGGAAAGCTTCTACGCGTATTTGTTAAATAGTTTTAAAGGGTATTTATCTGTAGCATTAGAATGAGTAATTAAACTATAGAGAAGATCCTACCTGTTGGTCCCCGGAGGCAAGTGACTCTTTTCAGAATGCAATCCTTGCAAGCAAAGTCTGCGTCTGCTGCTGCTTGTAAAGGCATGAACTAGCTATGGGCCTAATCCAGAACCCCTTGAAAAGAAAGGGGGGTATTGCGAAGCCTCCTGAAACCAGGAGGTCTGGCTCTACCGACCGCTCGGCACGAGCCGGGGAGCAGTGTGCTGCAGTGGGAAGGCAGCAGGGAATCCCTGAGCCCCACGGGGGTGAGCCAGCGGTGAAAGGATCAGCCATAACACTTATGGAGCTAGAGGAGAGCTGGAGCGATCTGTCTGGTTTGCTCAGGTACAGTGAGCCTGCTTTGCTGGGGTGGCCATTTGCTGCAGCGTGGTGGGGAAGAAGCTGGCTCCCACCGCTGAGGACCGCATCCCCGCAGGGATGCTCGTCTGGGGGCATGGGCAGGGAGCGGGGCGCCCGCCTGAAAGGCTGCGGAAGACTTTCCAAAGGAAAAAAAAACTTCACTGAGAAATCACGTTGTGAATTCAGAAAGAGTTGGAAAGTTAAAACTGCTTCTTTGAAACTCTTTTGTCCTGGCTGTCAAGCAGGCGGCAGATAACCCGAGCCCTCACTGCCACCGTCAGCATTATAAAGGAGATCTTTACACAGGGATAAAGTGTTCTTCAGCAGTTTTGCTACAGTATCAGGCACAAACAGACTGCTCAGTACACAGCGTGAATGCTTTTGAATACATTTTGGTCTTGAATAAATGACTAGTTGTGGTTTCTGCTGCAAGAGGCTCCGAGCTCCTTAAAAATAAAAAGCTGTTATATAACATATTGTATTAGCAGCACATCAGAGTGTTTGGCAAGTAATAAATTACATGCCACTGTGTTGCCACGACGTAGTTACTGTGATAAAAGTTCAAAGATAGCTTCAACTGTCTTCAGAATTTTATTTTTTGTTAGCCTCTGCCCTCGATGTCAGGGTGGCTGTCGCCTGCGTGCCCCCTGCACCCCTGCCCGGGGGTGGACGTTCCCCCCTCTGCTTCTGCTGGACCTTCTGCAGAAGGTTGGGGGCACGAGCATGGCATCTGGCTAGCTGGAGAGGACATGGCTCATAAGAGACAAAATAAAATTCAAGTGCATTCGGGGTGTTGCTTTATTAAAGTGTTTACAGGCAAGTGATGGTTTTAGGAAAGGTCTTGTTGGAAACGGGACAGGGTGTGTGCTCACCGGTTCATGGTAGTCATCCTCACTGTTGCTGTTTTCTTTTGTAATAAAATTTATTACTGACATAAGCTCCTGGTGGCTGGACTCTGCTCCACAAAGCAAGTGGCTTGTGCGGGTAGTGGGAAGATGGAGAATTCTTTTGTAGGTGAGCGGACAGATATATTGTTTTACTCTTCCACGCATGGTTCTTGAGGATTTTTTTGCTTGTCTGGGTTATAACTCACTGTAATTATGAGTCTGTCCCATTATTAGATAATAAATACCCATTTACCTCCTTCTTCGAAAGATGCAAATATGGCTTGCAGGCAGAGAGAGGCTGGGAAGCAATGATTTCCCTGAAGTCTCATGGTGGATCTGCTGGAGACAGAACCTGGCTCTCTGCTTCCCGAGTCCCAGCCCAGTGCATCAGTGATGAATTACCCTTCCCCTAAGCTTTATTTTCGGACAGCAAAAATAACAAAAATGCTGAAAGCTTACTAGGGGTAGATATTTTTAAATATCTCTATCAGATATTCCTGACCCCAAATTCCTGGGGCTACGGCATGTGGAGACGTCCCTGCTTCCTCCCTGCCATGCCGTGAATGCCCATTTATTCTCATTGCAGCCAATTTCAGCTGTAGCCTTCTCTGCAATAACTGGCTGAATGCTGAAGGGAAAAGGAAGCTGAGTGTCTTTGGCATTTTAGAATAATGTGCCTTTTTTCATCTTGCCTAATTTAATGTGTGGTTCAGATGTTACTGTCTGAGAGCTGTGATAGATCTTGCCTGGGCTATGTAAGTGCTATATGGTCTGTGCTGCTCTGAGAGTAGCTTGTAGCTATTCATGCCTTGAAATAAAATATGAGTATGTTTAAATTCTCCCCTTTACATTTTGCACAGCAGTTATTAGTGAAACCAATGTATTTTTTGGCAGTCTTCGCTATTACTTTGTGACTATTTGTGTTTAACTAATAGCCTTTCTTTTCCCCCCAAATTCTTCTGATATTCTGAGGCTTCAACAATACTCAAACCAGCAGTTTGCTGTAATGGCATGGCCTCATTAGGTTGATGCATTTGAACATACATACTAATAAGGCTGTCATAAGAAGAAGGATACTTTATTTTGTTCTTCCCTGGGGTTGCCACTTGAAATAAGACCAATTGCCAATAGCGGGTGGTGCATTTCAGAGGGAGCCCGAGGAGGAGAGGAGGCAAAGGTACCGGGGGCTTTATGGGGCTCCAGAGAAGCTGCTTGTTTGCAGGAGCAGCGCTTCTCCCTTGTCTACCTAGCTAACCATTTGCTCTGCATAAAAACGCATTTCTCAGGTAGCACTTCTAAATTCGTAATTAACTCCAAGTCCATAATTTCCAAGTGTGGGTAGATGAACTGCTGCTCAGCTCAGCGAGCACTAAAAATAGAGCTGCAGAGAAACCCCATGCCAGCTCACGAGCTCTGTTACATTAAATGTTTAATTAACAAAATTTTACTGCATTACTTATGGCTGTTTCTTCAATCTATTGCTGCGTTTCATGAATGATACTAAGAAGCGTGCGCTTGTTTTGTCATGTTTGTCATAAACCTTAAATTAGATTTTTTTGTAGAGCAGACGACATTGATGATTTTTTTTTTGTAATGGGCTCTGGAAAAGGTTTTTCTTTCTTTCTCATTATAATGGAGCCATCTATTTCTTTTGAGGCATTGACTGTATAAATCTAAAAGCTCTCATAATCCCTCATTTCAGCTTTAATAGTCACCCCGATTTTTTTGTTTAGAAAATACAAGCGATGTAGAATTGCAATTACAGTAAATGCGCGTGAGTGGTGTAACAAGCACCTCTCTGCCCGCCGGGGAGCTGCTGCTGGCACCGCCGAGGCTCTGCCACGGGCTGGTCTGGGGGCACGGGCTCCCTCCCATTTCTTCTGCTTGTCCCCACACCGGGACGTGGGCATTGACTTAAAGCAGCGCTGGCTCAGACACCAAGAAATTCCTGAGCTGAAGCCCATTCCCTTTGGAAGACAGGCTTTGGGTTGCGCTTTTGGATATGAACAGAGTAAAATGGGGAACTGAGGAGAAAGAAAGCTGTAGTTTGGTTGTGTTTGGGTGAAATTTAGATATATATCTCTACCTGAGCTTTTTGAAGTCTCTTTTCTTCTGCTTTTCCATTTTTTTCCTGAAAATATGGAGGACTCCTGCTTATAGCTAAAGGACAGTTACTCACTAATGATAAATGCGTCCCTTAAGAAAGGCTGATCTTAATAAAAAAAAGCTTGTGCTGTACCTAGCTGGCCTCCCGGAGGCACCAAATTCCTTGCAGGCCTGCCAACAAATGCAGCAGCGGCACAGCCAGGGTGGACATCCATCCGCCCCAGCGCTGTGCCGACAGACGTGCTGCTCTGTAAAATGGGGAAGAGCTGTTGGAGGTCTCCTTCCAAAGGTCCCAACGTAGCTTGGGTCAGCCACAGGAGCTCCTCTCATCACAGTGGTCTTGCAGTTTTGGTTTCTTTTCCCTTTGCCCGTTTCCCATGTTCCTTGGCTGGCTGGCTGCTCGCCGATGACAGCTCCAGCTACGAGGTTAGCAATGGAGCTGGGCATTTTTTATGAAAGGAAAGCTTTGCTGTTGATCCTTCCTCTAATGGGCTTTCATTTGCAGGCAAGAGGCGCTTGAAATCCCCTGCATGACACACTAAGAGCTGTGTTTACCATTGAAGCCTCCTAAGAGCATTCCCCACATACTAGAGGTGCTCTCCCTATGGCAGTGATTTCAGCTTGCACTAATTCTGTGGTTTTGAGGCACTACTTAAGCATCAGTGTTTGAAGTGGCAGGGATGGAGCTGCTGTCCATTCATCATTCTGCAGAATGCAATTCAGAGCACTTCTTTTTAATTAGATTTCTCTTTTTTATTTTATTTTGTTTTATTTTATTAGATCAATTGGTATAGGTGGAAGAAATAGTGAAATGGCATCAGTGAAAGAGATGACTTCCTTCTGCAGCCTGCCTGTCTTGTGCAATAAAAATTATTATGTACTCTGCTTTCCATAGGATTTTAACTTCAAATGGAGTGCAGCTTCAGTGGGGACTTACCGTAATGCACAGCAATCAATAGTTTCTTTTACTTTTTTTTTTAATTACATTATTTCTGGCTCTATTATGTACTGTTAAAAACCTGCTTTGAGCACATAATTTTTTTTCTGATTGGCATTATTATGTTGATGTTGATCTTCACCACTGAGTTGAAGCTGAGCTGCACTCGGTTGTAAAGCTTGAGTACTTGTGCTTGTTCCTGTGAAGGTTTCTATTACAGGTGCCAGTCTCTGCAGGGTTTTGGGCGCACACTACGAGCAATGCGTGAATGCCTTCTCCAATCTCAGTCACGCAGGCTTAGACAGGCAGTTGAGGTCAACAGGCACAACATGGTTAGCCCTAAATACCTGATGAGAAGAAGATGTGCAGCACTCTGGAGACCCATCCCCGAGTTTGTGTGCGGTCATAAACTGCGTGTGTTTAAGCCCAGTAGCACACGGTTTTGCCATTTGTAGGTAGTGTTCCCCAAAAAACCAAGACCTCATCCTAGGACATGACATACCACACCACTTTGACAGCAGTGTTATCTCTTCCATGTAAGAGGAGATGGGGCTTTGGTAGGTGCTATCTCCACTTGTGCCTCTCTGCTAGTCAGGATCAGTTTTGCAGGAGACGTGCTGATACACGAGTGGTTGGTGCTGCCAACGAAGCTGTACGTGATGGGGTGCAGCTGGTTGCACACTGGTATCTTCTGTGGTTGGTGCCAGGGTGCCACGGGGAGAGTGGGGAGCAGGAGCGGCCAGGGGAAGGGCTGCAGGCCGGGGAGGTGTGTGGACAACCTCTGCAAAGCCACCCCTGCCTAGTCTCTCTTCTGGCTGCTGTATCACAATAACACGAATATATGAAATATATTAATGACATACGTTCTCGCTGCCATCACAGCGGGTGCCATACCACCGGTCCCCGATGGATGTGGCTGCAGTACAGCAACACACACCCTGGTAAAGGGACCTTTCTGCCAGTGCCTGTACCATATTTTTCTTCCCTCACGGGTATCAAACAGCAAACACAGATGTGCTCAGCAATCCTGCGGCAGGTCTGCCTCCCTCGGTGGCACTCTTGCCATGGGCGCTGGCCTCGCTGTCACGGGGTGCTGGGTTTGTTAAGACAATGCCATACGCCAGTTTGCAGATCAAACACAACATCTGTTTTGCTGATGAGTTTTCAAACAGCCATTAGCTTTAAAGATGCCGAAAATCTGCTGATTGTTTTGATCCATCTTTACTTGTTACACCTCATTAAACTTGAGTGGCGGAGCAGAATCAGCAGCGGTGTGAGATGGCAGGGACCGGGTGGGGAGGGATGCCCACTCCTGCTCTCAGGTGGGCAGGTAGGGGCTAAGCTGAAGAGAGCTTAGAAAAAAACACATCAAGTTTATTAAACGCTACACTGAAAGGTAAACCTGGTTCTAATTTAAATTTCAGTCCTGGTGTAATTAAGTGATACAAATTATGATACTTAGCAATTTCCATCTTCAAAGCCCTTTACGGACAAGAACAAATTTATTCTCGTGTCATCCTCGTGAGGAAAAAAGCTTTATTGTGAGGAAATTGAAGAAGCAATTTTTAAACACCTCGCTGAGGCTGAGGAGGACCTGTGCCAGCCCAGCCGGCTGCTCCGCAGACTTCCAGGGATGTCTCAGCCGGCTGCGAAGAGATCCATGTCCTTGAAACCGGCTACTGCTTCCACTGCCTGCAGCAGCTGCTGATACGGCTTCAGGGGTTCTGGGACATGTAAGCGGTGCCTGGGGTGCTCCCAGGGTGCTGGGCAAGGTGGTGGTGGCTGCGCACCATTAAGAAACTGGTCCTGGTCTCTAAATAACCATCCAGGGGCGTGGGAGAGTGGCAAACTCCGTTTTAGGGTGAGTTTCTGGTTGCTTTGTTGTAGCAATGTCAGTGGAGGTTGCCAAAGCAATTGCAGACAAAGCAGAAATTCAGGGGCAACGGCTCACTCCAAACTGCAAGGTCCAAAAGGTTCTTGGCCTCTAAAGAAGGTCTGTTTTTTCTCTAAGACATCACCAAATACGTGGTGTGCTGTCTGTCTGTGCTGGGAAGCCTGTCTAACTGCCTGGCACAGAGGGCACGGGGCAGCTTTGGGGCATGCGGTCCTGAGGCCCACTTCAGGCAGAAGGGCAGGCGTACCCAGTCTATCTGATGTGGTTTATTTCAATGGGAGCCAAAAATGTGCTGCAGTGTCATACAAACACGTGCACGCACACACACACACGCACACCCCAAGCAAAGCCCGTCTTGCGCTCACTCCACAAACACTGATGGGTGCTGGCTGTAAGGACACCAGGCTGGAGATGTTTTTTCCCAGGCTGGAGGTGAGATGTGTGTGAATCCATATTTTATTTTCTTGGTGAGGATGTTAGCAGCTGGGCTTCCAGCAGCAGTGAAGAAGTGCTGTCCATCCTTGGGAGCGTTTCAGGTGGTGAAAGGCCACCAGAGACCTCATGGCTGCAAGCCCATGGCGAGCAGTGGTGTAGAGGTCCTGAGCAGATGTGGCTGGGCCATGTCCAAGCATCTCCCTGCCCTCCTGCTGGGGGGACAATGGAGGTGGGGGGACAATGGAGGTGGGGGGCCGCAGGCACACCGGGGATGGGTCAGACGAGCTCCAGGGACAGAGACCTGAGAAAAACTAATTTGCTGTGCAAGAAAACAGGTGAGTGCTGGGCAAGATTATGGCATGAAGGAGTCTTATCAATGTAGACGATGCAGCGGCTCCTGTGTTTGGTGGCACTCTGGTTATGCAGGTGTTTATGAAAAAGTTTTTTTCCTATTATTTCACATTGCTCCATTTTAAAGTACACATTGCTCTAAACTAACTCACTGTGTTATAATATGCGGCAGGTACTGCAAGTTGTGTTATAGATGCATTTTGCGATAGGGTTGATTCCTACAAGCTAAAAAACCCATTAATCCGTCATTGCTACAAGGGGGCTGAGACATGCCCTCCTTTCTCTGTACAGAGGATACTGATTTATTTTTCTTTGGCCTTGTTCCAACTGCTTTGAATCCTGTGGTATAAAAAGAAAATCTATGTTATTCTCTTCCTACTTGTGCAACATATCCTGAAGGAAGTGGCCTACCAGGGTCTGGTGATAAGAAACCATCTCATATATAAACAACCATACCGTGGCACTGTAATTTGGGCAGCTTTCTGCTGCTCTAACCACCCCCAGGGCCAGCGAAGCCCTGGGGTCAGAAACCCAGGAAGATGCATTGGTGTCTGAGGACAGGTTGTCTAGGTCCTCACACCCGGGGTAGTCATCACACAAACCACGAACTGGTGCACCAGCCTTCAGCTGCATTTTTATTCATTTTACAGAAGTATTTGCATGTTTTAATGAGTTGTCTGATGATTAAAGGATGAACTTGGCAGCAGGGCTCCTGCCTTGACTCCTAGCCATCCCGCAGGGCTCTGGGTGAGCTGCAGCCATGGATGTCTGGTGCACGGCAACTGAAGAGCTGATCCCCATCAGCCTCCTGGGGATGGGGAGGATAATTAACATCTCCAAACCTTTTTTCAGCTCTTCAGATGAAAGACGGTGGAAGAAAGGAGAGTCAGTTACTTATTCCACCACTTTTTTCTTAGAGCACCCCTGAATGTTCTTGCCACGACAGTAACACTGCAGAGACTTAGTGTACTTAGGAGAAATCACATCGTCTGTCCACGTCGCTCCTTTGCAGCCATGACCCATCGGCAGGACTGGGGATGGCCCGTCCCGTTGGCAGGGCCAGGGATGCCACGTCCTGCTGATGGTTGCCAGAACTGCCAGCCTGCACCCTGAGGAGACACCAGGCTCTCCGGCTGTGCGGGAGAGCGGGTGACACACGTCACGTTACCGCTGTGCTCACTGATGGTGCATTGTAAGATAACGGCTGCACGTGACAGACAAATAAACTGCTTGAAGCCTTTTTCAACAGCAAAGAGAATCAGAACAAACTTTGAATTCAAACTTGGATTACTTCACTGTTCTGCAGTCCCTTGTGAAAGCTGACAGGTGAAACAACACCTCTAATTCCAAGTGCATCCTTTGCTGGGGTCTCCACATCCGCGTTAACGCTTAGTGCTGAGGCTGGTTTTCTCGGTGAGAGCCTCTAGGAGTTTGTCAGCTGGTGAAGTTTATTTTCGATGATAATACTTTTTTCCTGTGAGATGGTATGGGTTTTATTCATAGGTTTGCTTCAGTAAAATGCTTACAGATTACTATTTTAAATACTCTCAGCCTGGCTCCTTGTACTTATTTTGTTTTATATACACATGTATTCCACAGATAACACAGAGGAATTCAGCTTGTTTGATTAAAAGTGAAAGGAAGGAGCTTCGGAGAGGCACTCAGAAGTAATGAACTCACTGTAAGTGAGGACAGCTTGTTCCCTCCTCAGTTATTTATTTATTTGCCTGGTTGCATGACGGCAGATGGATATCGGAGCGTGCTGGGCTCTCTTTCGCAGGGTAGGTGCAGAAGCCATCAAACACTGCTAAACCAGAGCCGGCGAGTTGTGGAGTCACGTAGGAGTAGAAGAACACGCGGTCCTGGGTCCTGAGCTGGGAGGAGGTTGGGCTGTGAGCCGGACTGGCAGCCGAATTGTCCTACTCGTGTCCAGTAAAAATTAATTCTATCATCTAAAACAAGTTCAAATGGAGTGCTTCTCCCCGATATGAGGCTAAAAGGTTGGCTTAATTAGACAGGCAAAGCAGGAACTGAAAGGGGATATGATTGCCTTGGAGAAATACATTGAGGGTTGGACACTAGGGAGGGAAGGGAAATATTGATCTTGAAGGACAGTGCTGGCACAAGGACAAGCGGATTTAAAATTTCCATGGATAAGTTTAGGCTGGAAAGTAGAAGAAAGCTTCTGACATTCAGAAGAATAAATTATAGAGTAGTTCCCAACAGGAAAAGAGGAAAAAACGATGTGTCTTATTTTAAGATGAAGTTAAGCAGTTTATGGAAACAATCATGTGATGTGATCCCCTGGGAATATATTAAATGTTCCAGATGAATCCTATGCCTTTGCACAGGAGATTGACTGGGCATTTACCATGAATGGTCATGGGGGCTTAGGGAAATTATAATACATCATAATTACCCTATATGCTCCAAGTTAACAAAATTTTCCTAAAGGCAATATTTTAGTGAGTAATTATTCTCAAAAGTAGCTTGCAGTAGAGCTAAAATATACTCAGTGCTCTTCAATATTACACTTTCTTCTTCCTGTGCTTATTTTCCCATACATGAACTTTATTCTTTGAATAACAAATATACTTTGCTATACATAAACAGTGAAAGTGCCATATTAAAAGAAGACTGAATATTTAACTGAAGTTTGAACGTGTCATTCAGTGATCTGATAACAAATGTCATAAGTTATTCAACTTCCAAATTAAATCCCTGAGCAAATGTTTTGAAAGAAGGTGCTGATTTGTCCATGTGTACTACTTTATTTGCTGGAAAATTTCAATAACTAAGTCATAGCACTTCTGCAAAAAGCACTAAATCAAGATTTTCCATTGACAAGTTGATTTAGTAATACAGGTTGATGAAGATGGTCTGATATCTTGAATATTGAGTTATTTCCCAGCATTCTATTTTTCTTACTTTGAAATTGACTCTATCTACTCTCTAAAAAGCCATTTTTATTGTGGTGGGATTTTATTTTCACATAATTTTGCGGGTTCTTTACTGTGAATGAGAAAAGAATGAGCTTTAAAGAGATGTGATGGACAAAGGATGTATACCTCTCCTGTTTGCTATTTTTCTTTTAGTTATAGGTAATAAAATTCCTTCTTCTAAGGCAAAGAAAATGATACAGCAAGGGACAAACCCAAGGAACCCCTCTCTGAGAGTCCCTCAGTGCAGCAGCACCTACAGGCAAGAGGAACATTGGGGTTGTAGAAATGGGGCCAGTTCTGTATTCACATCTTCTGCGCGCAGTTTTTTGGTGGTAAAATATTTGCGACTCTTTCTCCAGCTTAGAGGGAGGGAATGAAGATCCACTGCAGTTAACTGCAAACGTTAAATAAGGATCTCCTTTTAAGTCAGAGCCAAGTTTTAAAAGGCTGCAGAAGCCCAGTAAACAGCAGTGGATTGGCTTTTCTGACCCACCGCTCACCAACTCCTTTTATCTGCTCAGGCTCACACGTCCTGGATCAAGAAGGCAATTTCCTTTACAACAGCCCGGGATGTACAAGCCTCAATAAGCCAGCAGTCACCTTCGTTTTCAGGATCAGTGGACTACAAAGGGAAAAGAAAGGGAACAATTTAATAACATTTCTTTTCCATAGGCAGCTAAGCCTGGGCACGCTTTCCGTTCCTCAGCACGCGCTGCTTATCCCACCGGATGCGGGGAAGCTTCTGAGCGAAAAGGTGAGTCCAAATATGAAAGCACTGAAAGGAAGCTTAAAAAGAGAAAAGTTCTCCCTTTTACCCCCTCTAAAATTCATAAAAAATGTGCTCAAAGCAATTCATTGTTGTCTAGGTTGCTGTGTTGTGAGGAGGCTGCGTACCACCCCAGGGTCCCTCTTACTTCTAGTCTGTATGTTGCAGAATTAAAAAGATTGTCTGTGAAAAAAGATGAGTGTAGAAAAGACTGCCTTCAGGCTGCAGCTGGACCCTGGGGAGCATCCCCGTGCATCGCTGCTCCAGGGCAGGGGCCGCCCCGTCGCAGGCGTCACCTGAAGCAAAGCTCCGGTGACAACCCATGGCCGTTATTCTTACAGTACTTGACATTTACGTGGTTTTCCTCTTCTGATGTTGCTTCCATGTATGAAGCACCAAGTTGGCCAGTGTGGAAGCTTGAGACAAGCCTCGTCCTCCTTCCACAGAAGTGAATTCAGAGTGTCAGTTCATGGCCCTTCCCAAAACTGCAGACTTTTAACAGATATCTAATTGCTTCTGTCTTCAGAGAACTTGTGGGTTTTTGGAGTTTGCAGAGGGTTGATTTGGAAGACGGGCATGCGGCCACCTCGCTGGCTGAAGGCACCTTTCTCCACAGCTGTGGCACTGCTGCTGGCATGTGCCGCCCGCTCTTGCCCCACACCATAGCTTCCCACTAACTTTTCCAAAGGGGAGAAAATCGTTGATTCTCAATTGCCTCAGCAAAGTACAAATCAAACTAAGCAAGGCACCAGTAAATAGAAAATTGATTTCAGATTTGTCTGCTTTGGGGCTGCTGGATTTCCCTTCACACAGGTAAGAGAAGGAGCCTTAGATGGATTGATGATACAGGACATCAATGCAAGGCATGATCTCATCTGCTTCCAGGAAAGGTCACCAGCCATTGGGAGGGTGCAGTTACCCAGCAGGTGAAGGAGATATGAAGGAAAATTCTGTGGCTTGGATGCTTCAAGTAGCAATATTTGGAAAATGGAAAATAGCACCAGAACAGTTCCAACAGCTTTGTACGTGCAGACTGATGTGGCAAAGCACAGGTCCTCTGATCCCGGTGGTCAAAAAGAGTCTGCCCAGCAGGGAGATGTTGCAGGGTCAAGAGCTAAGCATCTGTCAGCAAGCGTGAGCCTCTGTCTCCATGTAGGCTGCAAGCCCAAAAGCCACACTGCATGTTATGATGCATGCTGGAGCCTGCTTTTCTAGGAACTATGGGACAAACAATAAACAATAAGGAACATTTTAAACAACTTATTGCACTTATAATAGTATGTGGCATGAAAAACAGCCCGTGTAGTGAGTAGATACAGGCAGTTAAGGAAGAGACATATTTTCATTTTAATATGCACTCTTCTCAAGGTGAGTTAATAGAGGCTTTTTGTAATGACCTAAATAAAACTTTGATTTCTCATGCCTGTAAGCACTCTGTATTTTTTATAATTCATTCAGGTTTGTTATGGGGAAATCAGCCAAGCCACAAACCAAACACTTTGCAATGCATTCTCATGTAATTTCTGCACAAACAGGAAGATGTTTTTACACTGTTAAATGAAGCAAACTGGAATAGCAGTAATGATTTGATAAGAATTTCCTAAGTATTCTCCAGCTTATCTCTGCCATTAGCTAATTTGAGCCTGGACGGTTGCCATGGAGATCTGGCTAAGCAGGCAGCAGCATCGATGCTCACTGAGACACCGATGGAGAGAAGAGAGAGCATGGAGGGTGCAGGATTTTTTTCTATCTTCTGCTGCCAGCCCATGTCTACATGGTGTACATGTGCTCTACTGATAGAGGTTGGGTCATTCTTACCCTCTGATATCCCAGAGGGCACATCACGAGTGTCCTGCCTGGTGTCCGGGTGTGAATCTGTGAGACAGAGCATCCTCAGCACCGTCCTGGCTCCGTCACGCTGCCTGGTGGAGGCACTGCACCCCATGGCAGAAATCTGACAGCAGCACAGCTGCCTTGCTTTGAATTGCTAGTCCTTCAGTAAATCATCTGGGGTTTTCGCTCCTGATGACTCCAGATTTTCTCCATTTAGTGAATCTCCTCCCAGTGGTCTCTCCTAAAGCTATGTTTTGTATGCTTTCCACCCACAGAATCACAGGTAAATGCATCTGTTGTCTTCCTGAAAGTTAGGTCAAACCACAGAAATGATACCTTCTGGATGAGGGCGTGCCTCGGAGCAGCAGAGCATGCTCAGCTGGCAGAAACATCTAGAATATTGTTTGCAACAAAAAGAAGGAGAAAAGGTGAGGAAGAGTAAAACAGTAAACCTGCATCATGGAGGGCAAGCTGCTAGAGCCCTGGCAGGACTTCAGAGGATACTCTCACCCAGGGGTGCAGTCCAAAAGCTTCTCCTAAAGCTCATGAAACGAGATAACTTTATTTTGCATGTGAAGGAGACTGTGCGGTCTGAAGTAGGTGGAACTGGTGCAGGTACACTTGTGTCTATCAGTCAGTGATTTGATAACACTGACCAAATTTTCATGAAGTTGAAGTGTGTGCTAGATGACAGTAGAAGCTTTCATCTAGCATCCCCCTAGAAATTTTTCTAAATACAGATAAGCTAAGATGCTTGCTTTGAAAACCAACGAGAAATGTTGGCTTTTGACCCGGGAAATGTCCCACAAGTCTCTGTTGACAATTTTCCTCCTTTTAATGGGTAGGAAGACTGCTGTACATCTGTCCATCTATTCCTGTGGCTCTGCATGTCTTGGTCAAGATAAAGCAAGGGCCACTGATGGCTCTATGTTGGTCACCTTGGGACAGTTTGGGTCTCAGGACCTACTCCACTGACTGCAAAATGTGCTTCCCTGGGAAAAACAACATTACCCAGACCCTAGGTGTGGTTGAGGGCCTGCAGCAGGAGTCTCAGTCTGTTACGGTTCAGTGGGTGGGAACTCAGCTTGTCCTCATGTTTCTTAAAGGATTGGTTCCTCTGCTGGGAAAGGCCCCTTCCCATGGTGGGGCTGGAATGTGGGACCTGGTTCTCTTTAAGCGTCCTGCCCTTATGCATTTATGAAAGTGTCCCATGACAAATACTTCAGCCAGGAGAAACATATAAGGCCTTATAGTCATTTTTAAAGCACTTTTTTACCATTGTTTCCAGGACCTATCCTAAATTTCTGCTCAGATTTTTCTATGAGTTCCATCTAACTTATCTGCCTCTTGTCCCCTAAAACCTTATAACTCTAGAGCTGGCTGCCATTCACACAATCTCACTTTTTGTATTAATATCACCAGCCAGAGCCTTGAGGCAATCCTGAAGGCCACTGTTTTAAATGAAACAGTATGGCTTTTGAAGGACAGCTGATGCCTATGTGGACGTGGTGACAGCCACCACGGCTAGCAGCCTATATGACCTGCTGTGGGACAGGATAGATGGCATTCACTAGCAACAGGGATATTCAAGTTTTGTGAACAGCTTCCCTGGGGAGGATTTTCCTCCATGACCTCTGCTCAACCTTCATCTCTCTATGTGGTGCCTGGAAGAGCTCTCCTGTGGTCACTTCATAGACAGCAGCAAGCAATGGTGAATGCTTGCTGCTAGGTCCTCCTCACTGAACACGTGCATGGCACAGCACTTGAGGATGGAGGGGTTACTCACCCACCACCAGCACCTTTGAGATGAGTAGGAGAGACCTATGTTCACTATGCCCATCTCCCTTCCCCTACGAGCCCCTTGAAGTCAGCTGGGGTTGAGGGGCACTGCAGTGGCAGAGGTACCTGTCTCTAAATTCCTGTCCTGAAACGGAGGGACCCGGGCACACAAGCACCGTTCCTTGGAGGGTGGGAAGTTAAAAATGACTGCTGCAAATGAAGCACCACCAAATGTGAGTGCCGTATAGACAACGCCTCTCAAGGGACTTCGGGTTTTGTTAGGCAGCTTCCTTCAACACTGAACTGGTCTAGAAGACTGTCTGGCCAGTTGGCTTTGCACTGGCTGTCGGTGCTGAGCGGGAGGGAGGGTGGCAGTTATGTGGGCTTGCTGAAGACTTTTAAAGGAGAAAAGCAGAAATTGGAGCATTAGTGTCAACATGAAGTGTCAGATTAGTCGTTCAAGGACTCCTAGGTGAAATGGCTGTATCTGCTCACGGCGCTGATGGTGTTATGATGACAATAAGAGAGAAAGAAACATTAAATAGTTCCTAAATATAATTTAAAGCCATATTGGTGAATAATTTCTAATTAAGGAGAAGTCTTCTGGTGACGAGAACCAGAAATTAGTAACGAGTATATTCTTCTAGAAAATAATCAAGCATCTGACAAACAAGCGGATGGAGGTTATATTACCTTGTGCTATGCAGTGATGTTATTGGCATGTGATGTCCAGCTTTGATATCAGGAAAGCTGGGAAAGACACTGGCTCAGAGGAGAGCCAGCAGAAGGAAAAGAGGGTGTGAGTATGTCTCTTAGGAAAGGATGGTTAGTTCAACAGAGAGTTAAGAGATAACCTGATCCTTGCCCCAGGTACCTACATTAGTGTAAGATTGCTAATAATACCGAACATTTCCACCTAGGAGTTAAATGTCTAATGAGATCTGGTGACTGAAGCTGAAAAAAGACAAGTTCAGATCAGAAACAGGAAATCGCTGCAGGTAATGAGATACTTCAACATCTTAAGAAGAGTTTTAATGGATTGTCCATTACTGGAAATTAATAAAATCAAGATTGGATGCTTTCTTAAAAGCTACATGAGAATTAATTGGAGGAAGTTGTATGGTTTGTGTTATCCATGTTCCTTCGGGCACTGTAATTTAAGTGTTTTTCCCACACTACATAATACACTACATGTTCTTGAGAGACTCATGAAGAACCTCCAGTGCTAAGTCAGGGTAAGAGAGGGGTGTAGGCAGTGGAGTGAGGAGGGGAGGGCTGGACATGGTCTTCTGAACACATCAGTGACTCCTCAGTCTCTGATCTGCATGAGCAAAATGGGATGGGAGATGGAGGGTGACCAGGATGGTGATGCTGAGTGGTGGTGCAGCAGAGGTGAGGCAGAGGATGGGCAGCAAGGAAGGGTGAACACAGCCTCCATCTATGCTGCTGTGTCCTCAGTCAAGCAAGGAAGCTTCTTGTGCACTGATGTAGCTCAAAGAAGGATGCAGCAGAAAGGAAAGAGAAAACACAGAGAAGGCAGGCTGGAAGGCTTGAGATCCCACCACGCCTGGGCATCTAGCTGGAGCTGTGGCCTCTGCAGCATCTACCCTATCACTTTCCTATTGAAAAAAATGCTTTTTCTCCTTGTCAATGCAGCATTAAATCAGGAAATGAGGCAGGGCTGGACGTTCAGGTGGAAGGAGTCCACCTTGCTCCTGCACCAACTCTGCAGTGACCGCCGGGGTGGAGGCAGAGCTCAGGAGCCGACTGCCCTGCACCCAGAGGAACCCTCATCTGAGCAGCGTGACCGGCGCATCCCGTTCTGAGCTGTGCGAGTGGGACCCCTCCGCCAGCCAAGGCACCGCGCTTTAATTACCTGCAATTATCACAGCAGCATTTTACAGAATCAAAGGGTTATCCTGATAAGTACATTCCTGTTGACAATTGAGTTTCATTAAGTTGTGTTTCAGCTGAACTCATTTTGAAGCATCCCAGGAAAGGTTTCGATATTCATCTTGGAGAGGCACTGAGATAATGCAGGGACTTGCTGACTCAGCTAATTTCTGCTCCCTGGTTTAATCCAGCTCACAGATAAATTATAGAGGGTCTTTGAAATATCTCGCGTCCCTGCTAATTGATATGCCTCTCAGATGCTCTGTGCTCGACTTTAGCTAATAAGCATGATAACTGAGTTGCCTTGCACAGAGCAGAGTAATTTGTCCAGCGAATGCCATCAATCTTCTCTCGCCTCCGAACCTGCCCAGGGATGCCTGGCTGCAGCTGTGCTCTCGGTGGATTTAGGCCAGAACAAATATTGCCTCCTTTCTACATCTGTAACACCAGAGCACAGAAACAAGAGAGCCTGGCTGTGGGGTTTTTTGCACATTCAGACAGGTCCTGTAATGATCCCAGCCTTTGTGGGACCTGTTGCAATATTGCACACTGGTGTCACCCCAGCACTGCCGTGTCTCCCAGTTGCACTCACTGGTTTGTGTTTGACTGAAGTCTCCTCCTGAAAGGCACCTTGCCTGGATTTGGAGAGAGGAATGTGGCTGAAGGCTGTACAGGGTGGTTTTGCATCTGCGGGCTCCTCCTGGCTGGGGACTGCAGCGTGTCAGGGCAGCACCGGGCAGACTACACCCAGTGAACAAAGGTGTTTGGGCTCAAAAGTTTCTTGGATTTATTTTTTTTTTCTGAAATATTTCTGCAATTATTTAAAAGAAAGCTAGGATCTTGGATGAAACATCAGGACTAAAAATATGTCATCACCTTACCCACAGGCTGGCAATACTGGAGTGGTGAGCTCAGTGTGAACCCATCTGAGCATCACTGTGAAGAGCGAGCAGAGTGACCTGTGCTGGGGCCACTGCCTGGGCAGGGGGTGGCTGCAGAAGCTGCCATCCGAGGAGAGGGCATGTGGCTGGGGTGGGAAAGACTCACGGGACTGTGGCTGCACTGTCTGAGCAGAAAAGTTTGCAAACAACAGGGCTTTGACTTCTGTTTAGGTCAGATAACTTTAAGTCCCATACACAGCAAGAGCGGTGCTTAGTCACCTGATAAATGACAGATTCCTGCCATCAGCAGAGGTTCAGAAGAACTGTTGCTTTATAGTTTCCATCTAATTTATAAAACAATAATGATCTGCTAGTTCATTCAGCATTAACCCTATTTTTAAATTTTTCCTGGAAGTGGGAGTCAGAACCCAGGTTGTCTTAGTGGTAGGAATCATTCAGTGGAGATGCTCTTGAGAGCATCACGGGGCACGCTGCTGTTCCGTGTGTCCCCCAGGGCCCCCACCACCCCAAAGCACAGCCCTGGGAGCAGTTCCCAGGCTGTGGCATGGTCATGGGATGGCACTGGTGGCACGGGGGGAGCAGGGAGACGCAGGGATGAGTCTGAGCCATGACGATGGCTTTCCTTCCCGGAGTGTCCTTAATGCACAGCTGCTTTGGCTCCCTGGGATGGCTCCTGCCTTCTGCCCCGCTCCCTTCTCGGGGAGGGCTCTGGGGTCAGAGCTCAGAGCAAAGCCCGTCCCTGTCAGTCCTGCCCAACTGTTTCTTACAAGTCTTTACTTCTTCCAGCTGGACATTTTTGCATCACTTGAGAGCACCAGGAGATTACAGAATGTCCTTTCCTCTTCAGGGTTTTTTAATTAACATTTCTATTATCGAGCTTAATTAGCGCATCTCTGGCTTCCATCTGCTTTTCTCTGTTACAGCCTGTTGAAGACACTTTGGTACGACATTATGCATCATATCATGAGGAATAATAAATGAACATCGTTGTGTTCGGATTACACAGCTTGAGCTGAAAGATCAGGTCTTGAGGTCGAGAGGCAGCCACTCCTTTTAGCTCCTGGTTTATTTCTGGGTTAAACTGTGGTTATTTCTGTTATGCTGGTCAGAGAAATTGCATGGGCTATGGGTATTGAGCCAACCAAGCACTGGGAGGAGAGATGTTCAGTTGTCCTCTGGGTGGTTGTCTAGACTACTTCCACTTCAGATGTGCACAAATCCCATCAATTTTTGCTAGAAATGTCCACGGGTTGCATTTACATCACAAAATCTGGTGCTCCCCCGCTACAGTGGCACAGAAGAGGACAGCGCAACTAATGAGCAGTGACCTTTTCACAGTCTCCGAGAAGAGATGGAAGTTGCCAGCTTGACTCCTTTGAGCCTAGCGGTTTCTGACAGGTGAGTGTAGGTATCAGCTCTCCTTTCTCCTCCCATCAGTGGCAAACAGCCCGTGCATGCCCCAGGGCACTGCTTCCCCGTTTCTGACACCCTCTGCTCATCCTCCCCTGGCGTCCTCCTCACCCACCGCTCCACGGGCATCTTCCAGCTTCGTTCTCCCCACAGTGCCTCTGGCAAAAGCAGCTCTCAGAGGTGCACTGCCGCTCTCGGTCCCTCCGTAGCGGTCAGTTTTGCTGCAACCCCTGCTAAAACTTTCTGGGGAATTGTAGCAATGGAGGGCCTGAAAGTCAGGTATAGAAGCAGGCTGTGTGAGCACCAGTCCCTCCAGCCTGACCCTCATGCTCCTCTTTCCTGCTGCGTAGGCTGCGCTGCTGCGTCGCGGTTGGGTGTGCAGAGCCTCAGGCAGATGTAGCGGGTCTTCAGGGCCCTGCAGGAACCTGCACAGCTCTGACCAAGGATGCCAATGGGTGAGAAAGAAGAGTGCTGGAAGGGAAGAAGAAAGCCTCGTGCTACTCCATGCCGCAAGTAAATTTGTGAGAAGTACTTCTGCTTACTGCAGAGAAAGGGAATCTGTAAAGGCGGCTGGTGGAGCATCCCCCCCATCCCCAGCAGCTGTTCCTGCACAGCCCGTCCTCCTCCCACCTCCTCCTGCTCTGAAACAGGCTTCACCGATGCTGCCTCTCTATGCACCCATGACTCCAGCACAGCTTCACGCGTGAGTCCTCTTTTCACAGTCCATCGTACTTGTGAGTCACCGATTGCATCATGTATCAAGACAAGTTTTGTGGCAAAATTAGTGGCTTAATAAAATGTTTTCCACTTCCATTTCCTAGTTGTTTACTGCCGGGAAAAGGTGGCACAGAGGGCCCACATTCTTCTCATCTCCTTTCCTAGGGACAGTCCTGCACAAGCTTCTCGAAGAGCCAGAGTCATCAGGAGTTTCAGTTGAGGCTGGCTGAAGTGTCACCATTACCTTCTGGTGGGGTTTCAGTGTGCAGGGTCCTGCTGAATCCCCTCATATTTTCATCAGAAATACTCTGGGAGTGTTTGTTCTTTGCTGACCTGGGGCAGCGACAACACAAATGCTTCAAACGGGCATTTTGGTGGGAAGACTGGGTTAATACATGACCCAGAACAGGGTGCACATTTGTTTCCTCTTTGCATTGCAAATACTTCTCTGCTATAGCTGTTGTAAGAATTTATATTTACATTCTCTTAAAACATAGTAATTTGAAAATGTAGCCCTTCCGTTGCTGTAAGTGGATTTCTCTATTACTATACATATACATGTGAGCGTGCACGTATGTAAGTACTGAGTCTAATGGTCCCTAAGTAAGAATTCCCTTATTTCTTGCAGCCTGCTCTCTGATACATCTGATATAATTAATGGTTTCACACATTACGTATGGTTTTTCCCTTCTTCAAACTTATTGAGTATCTCTGTTAATTTGAAATATCTTTCAACCAAGACAAATGACCAAAGGTCAGGCAGTGGTTGTATCCTCCTTTGCATTCTGGTTTGGGGAAAGCTTGGAGGAGCCGCTTGGGATTCCACCGGGCATCTGCTCCTCTCCCTGCCTGCTCAGGGCTGTGCTGATCTCCCTTCTTCCCCTCTCTCCCCATGCCTGGGGATGGGCCAGGCACAGCTATTTCTGATGGTGGCTGACGTAACCAGCCATGCAAATCACCACTTTTCCTGCTGTGAACATTGTGCCTTCGAGCATCTAATCATTAAGAGATTGTTTCCTGATAATTTTTTTCGTATCTTCGACAGTTGTTTATCTTTTGAATAATTTGGTATAGCAGTATAAATAAACTACACAGATAAGGAGGTCTCGTATCATAAGAAAACATTCTTCAAAGCAAATGAAATGACACCCTGCAGAGGTGAGCTGAAACCTAAACTCCAGATGAAAGACACCACCGCTTCCCAAAAAAATTTTTCTGGACTGGACCAAACCCACGCATCCTGGGCACGAGGGAAAACTTGTTTGTGTTGTGTTTGGCTCTGGGTTTCATATCTCCAGCTAACACTTGATATTTTGCCATGAGCTGTGAAATAGGCAGGTAAGGAGGCAGGCAGTGAGCGCCTGGAGCTACTGTTCGGTGCCCGGTGGCCCCGCGGCACGCTGCAGCGTGGCTCTGCTATTTCTCACCAGGCTTAGCAAGGACATGGTAACCCTTCACTCTGTCTGTGCTAGTAAATAAAATGGACCAAGACCAGTGTTTTGGCTTCAGAGGGAAGCGTCACGGCACAGCTCACGTCTGTACACCAGAATCTTTCCCTGCGGGACAGGGTGGCCTCATCCACGCTGGCTCCCAGGGGTCCCGTGCCCGTGCTGCCCCACAAATTGTGCCCTAGCCCACGCTAGGGACCATGCCAACAGTGAGCTAACCTGGGCACTGCGGGACGGGGCTCAGGCTGCTCTCTGGCACTGCTCAATCAATTAGTGTGGATGCCGCCCATGAGTGGGTTGAAGAGCCGAGCAATCGATCAGGTATCTGGTGTCACTAATGTGTGTTATTGCCCGTGTTACAGTTGCCTTACAAACAGCCTATTCTTTGACTTCAATGCTGTGTTCTTGTTTGGATGGAAAGATTATTGATCTGTAAATATTTCATTAGCCAAACTTGTTATTGCTTCTTCTTTGTCCTATGCCATAAACCAGTATTTAGATTACTGCAGTGTTACAGGGGCTTGACAACTTACGCAATCTTACATTCCCCTTAGCATACCCTGAAAGCCTGAACAGACAGCACTCGTGTGACTGCTGCATGGGTCATCTCCTTTGGTAGGTGGAGCTGGGTAGGAGGAAAGGGTGGATTTTTTTTTGCGAGGTTTTCACCTGTGCGAAACAACTCATGTCATAATTAGGCAAAGAGGCTAGTCTGATGTTAAAATCAGTCTGCTTTCCGCCGTGGCTCAGCAGCAGCAGATGGAGCCGTCTCGGGAGGACCCGCGTGGCCAGGAGGAGAGCAGCGGACGGGACGCATGATGCCTCCTGGTTTGAGCTGTTGAGCTGCTCCTCCTGGGCTGCCCAGGGAAGGGAGGGCTGGCGCTCGTTGGGAGGTTATGCTGAATTTTGCTCTGTGGTCCCTGTGCATAAGTTTTAGCCATTTTGTTTGCATTCTGACACCAGGCTAAACATAGGGAAATATTTCTTGTCTCTTCAGCAGAAATTAATATGTTTAGCAGTGACATCAAATATTCAGTACAAACAAGACAAGGGAAGAACCTTTACGCAAGATAAAGCTGTTGGGGAGACAGCAAAGATAAATACAGTGCAAAAGATATTTCTTATTAAACAGCTGGCCCACATGATTTGTTTCCTGCATTAGTGATGATGCATGGCTCCTATTCACATTAATAGGCAACCATAAAGTATTTTTGTCAGCTGAGTTTTACTTGGAGTTAAATAAAATATTATAGTTTATGACAGATTTAACAACAGGCATCAACTTTACAGCATCCTGTTGCTTTTCTATAGCAGACTGAACATATGTTTTTTTTAAAACGCCTCTAACATATTGCATAAGCGATCACATTGTTGTAATAACATGACTTTTTAGCTTGATTACACTACAAGATGAGCTTTTAAGCTTTATGAGAATGCCATAAAAGTCAGCAGCGAGATGAAACACTGAAACAAAAAGCAAATACTGGTTTTTGCTGAACTTTATTAGAGAATAAATATGTGTTGTTGAGCGTAGCAGATGATAGATGCAGAGCCGCTCCGGCAGCGATGCGGGGTGGCCGAGCTGCCGTTCAGTGCAGGAGCATAAGGATGAGCAACAGGAACCGGGCAGGTCTGGTACACCAGGGGAACGCTCCTGCCTGGTACATCAGGAGAACATCAGGAGACATGCCCAATTATTTGTTTTCCTGCACAATCATGCAAGCTCCTCTGACAAAGCATCTCAGCTCCTCATAGGTGCTGCTGCTGTGCCATCGGCATCCTGTTTTGAGGCTGAGCCGTGCAAAGCACAGAGCACCTTCCCCATCCCCGGGAGCAATCGCGGAAGATAAAAGATCTCTGGGTAAACGTGGTGTTTTGCTTGCTAAGTACCCTACTGTTGCTGAACGAGCTGTTGGGGTGAACCACTGATAAACCGGGTAGATGCTCCATCTCCTGCGGTATTCACATCAAGCGTGGTTACACTTTTAGCAAGAGTGCTTTAGCTCAGCTTATCAAAGGGCTTTGGAAAAAAGAAAAATTATAGCCCCTGAACACTGCTGTAAAGGGAGTAGGAATAAATTACCCAATGTTCCTTTCTGGCTTTCAGTCTGTAAGGTAAACTAATATTCTTCGATTTTATGTTCTAACTACCTACAAAGGGCTCAACTTGTTATTTTCTAAAGAGAAAGTCCAACGAAAGCAGTAGCTTTGAGGTCTGAGGCTGAGCTGGTGCTGCCTGGAAAAGCCTGCATAGGCGAAAGGCTGGTTCCATGTGGGATTTTTAATGAAAGTATTTCTATAATGCAATAACTATAGCTGCACAAAGCACTTGGTACACAATGAAAGCAGAGGTAAATAGCACGCAAGGAGAGCGGCATTGCAATGCTCTATTTTCTATTCTGTTGGTTTTTTTG
Source organism: Theristicus caerulescens (assembly GCA_020745775.1). Taxonomy (NCBI): domain Eukaryota; kingdom Metazoa; phylum Chordata; class Aves; order Pelecaniformes; family Threskiornithidae; genus Theristicus; species Theristicus caerulescens. The sequence goes on from CM036564.1 coordinate 71,085,922, forward strand.
AATTTCAGAAACATGTCCTACAGACCGTTTTGATGGAAGCTCTGAACTACGCTTCACCTCTTTTCTAGGGGCAACATTGTTCTGCCTTTTCAATTTTCAGAAACCTTTAAATAAGTCAAAGTCACATTAATGTATCACTGCACAATGTTTAAGCTCAGCATAAATCGTGGATAATATAATTCCTATTAATAGGCTTCCTACCCTTGCATTTCAAGTGGAATATTAAACTTTGTGGAGTTCAGAAACAAACTGTTTAATTGCTGGACACAAGTTATATTTTGATCTTTTTCAGGAAAAAAACCCAACAGAGTGAAAGCTGTGCTTCGTTTGTGATTGAAATTAATAGGATCAAAGCAAAATTTGGCATATTTAAGCAGCATTAATTCAAAGGAGCATTGCCAACAGCCTCTGCTCCCTCCATGTAGAATATTTTTTTCAAAATATTTAAGGAGCATTAGGCATTTTTTTTTTGACATTCCCTCTTGTAATATTTCTCATTGGTATTGTATGACTCTGATTCCATGGTCCAGAGCCATAGGATAATCAAACAATAATAGCAAACAGCAATGGCTAAAGAGAAGACAGTGAGTGGCTGGATGACAAGGTGTGCTGATTTTGGCTGGGGTAGGGTTAATTTTCTTCATAGGAGCTGGTATGGGGCTGTATTTTGGATTTGTGCTGGAAACAGCGTTGATGATAACACAGGGATGTTTTAGCTATTGCTGAGCAGCACTTACATACAGTCAAGGCCTTTTCTGCTCCTCACCCCACCCCACCAGCGAGCAGCCTGGGGGTGCACAAGGAGCTGGGAGGGGACGCAGCCAAGACAGCTGACCCCAGCTGACCAAAGGGCTGTCCCACACCATATGATGTCATGCTCAGCATATAGAGCTGGGGGAAGAAGAAGGAAGGGGAGGACGTTTGGAGTGATGGCGTTTGTCTTCCCCAGTAATCATTACGTGTAATGGAGCCCTGCTTTCCTGGAGATGGCTGAGCACCTGCCTGCTGGTGGGAAGGAGGGAATGAATTCCTTGTTTTGCTTTGCTTGCGTGCGTGGCTTTTGCTTTACCTATTAAACTGTCTTTGTCTCAACCCATGAGGCTTCTTCACTTTTACTTTTCCGATTCTCTCCCCCATCCCACTGCGGGGCAGTGAGTGAGCGGCTGGGTGGTGGTCAGTTGCCAGCTGGGGTTAAACCACGACACAAGGTTAAAAAAAGAAGTAAAAGTGGATAAAATGATTTTGTGGAGTAACAGAGGAACCGGCTCTTGGCCCTCAGGGAGGGTGTGGAGGTGGGTGGAAGTATGCCCATTTATCGTCTTCATATGGGTAAATCAGAATCAAATCAGTAGAAGAGGCTTTATCTTCCCAGAGATAAATAAAACAGAAAAGTTGCAGCAATAATGGCAAGTCAATAATACTTCAGAGCATAGTAGTCCAATGATTTATTTACATGGTAGTCAGTTGATCAATAGGAGATAATAGTATTTTGAGTGGTTGGGTAAACAGGGAGAAGAACATTATGAAGAACTGGTGTCTTTTTTGAAAAAAAAAAAAAGCCCTGAACTGAACACTTGTAAGTCACTTCAATTTAAATTACAGTGTTTGAGAGAATTAAAAAGGCAGGCTGGAGCTATGCTATTGATAAAGAGACCAAACTCTCAATTGAGCTTTGAATTTCAAAGGGACAAACTGAGAAACTCAGGAAGTTTTTTAGTAAAGTTACGTGGTTTGAAGAACCTGCGTAGTTGAATGTGGCTAAACCCCCGATTTGAGTTCACCGTGCCAAAAGTATGCAAAATTGGGTCCCACGGTAACAAATGCAAATCCACCTCAGAATGGGATTAGGGATAAGCAGAAAGTCTTCAGTGAATGAAGGAAAGAACCAACCATGAAATCCAACAGCTCCAAGGTCAGGAAATGTAGAGAAATGATGAGTGCCTCAAGACAGGCTCAGCTGTGTCTCATGAGGGATATTAAGCACTAAATGTTCATATAAGTAAAAAGTTCATAAAAGTAAAAAGGAATAAAGGAAGAAGTGGAGAGGATATACAAAATTTAAAGGTAATTTGCACACTGACAAAAGAGAAGTACGTATCTTCATTGTCAATAAGGATGGTTTATGTTAAACATAGGGACTAAGGGAATAAAACAGTTGCTACTATACCAGATGGGATGTTACAGCTTAAATTGGAGAGGATGGATAATAATGAAATGCCATGATATGACCAAGGAGATGAATAATTGCCTACAGGAGAGATGAAAAACAATAGTGTTCATGGAAGTCGTAGGCTGGAGGGAGTTGCTGGTGGATTTTCTGAAAGACAGGAGCGAGGACCAATTTTATCTAATATTTTCCTTGGCAATGCTGGTACAACAATCAGAAATATGCGAAGGGACTGTGTTGGTAACAACGAGCTCAGAAGCATCCTTCTAACAGAGGAAAGGTTGGATGATCTTCAGCACTGGGATAGCAGAAATGGGGTAAAATACTAGTATCTTAAGAAGTACTAATAAGAAGTACTAAAAACCATGGCTTGTAAACTAGACACTTCTAACACATGACTTCAAACTAGAGACACTTTTAACTAGAGAGTTGCCTGCTTCTTTTTCTTGAGCTTTTCCTCGTGCTTTGTACTGGGAAAATGTCAGCTCTCCTATAGGCTTGATGTTTTCCTTATGTAGTATTCTCATCTTTATTCTCCTTATTTCCTCAGGTAGGTGACTAGCAGCTTTCCAGACTAGGTAATATTTTATTATTCTTATTTCTTTAGGCCTCCATCTTTCTTATTATCACTGGAAATTAGAGCTTTCTCTCTTAACCTCCATGGTCATTTGTCAGTGCTGGCCAGTCCTTTTCCCTCATCTGCCCTGAAGACCCCACGGGCATCACGCAGTTCCCCACGCCTGCCCAGGTCTCACACCTCTGAGCAAAGCAGAGCTGAAAGAACTTATTTTGCACTCTCTAACCTGGGGACTTCTTTTTATTGTCAGACACAAATATTTACCTCCATACATATTTCTGACATGTTAAAATACAAGAATTAGGTGAACAGAAAACTGTCAAGTTGCAGCTGTAGGTACCCTCCTGTGAACTGGCTCATGCTTGGTGTTTGTTTAAGCAAATTTTTCCCAGCTATCATGAGCCTCTACTTGCAGGGTAATTGCAAAGCATTAAGCTCTCACAGTTTCTTGGTAATATTTCCACTTATGTGAATTAACAGGGAAATCTATTAATAGCGATGCTAACTTAATCACTTTCTATCCATGGGTTTCCAAGCCTCTCTGAAAAGTTATGTCAATATTAACATCTCTCCATTCTTTTGCAGAGGGGGAAGAGACATTACAGAGATGTCAGTAACGGATCTGGGCTCTCCTGCGGTGTCGGTGACAGGGCTGGGAATAGCAGCCAGGTTTGCTGCTCTTGTCAGCACGGAGCCTCCGGTAAAATAAGTCATCTGCTGTCCCTGCACCTCTTTGTAGTGCAGCGCCAATGACCGCAACATTGGGTCCCAAGCATGGGCTGTGTTTTGCATTTTGGAGAGGGAGAAGCTGGTATCATCACTGCTGAATTAAGCTAGAGGCTGAAACATGGTCATTGAGAAACTCTGCGGAAAAAGAAAATGCACTGGCAATGAATGGAGGAGAAAACTCCTGTGTCCTGGGGGGATCCTCAGAGATCTCACAGGCAAAGTGAGGGGGTTATTTGCAGATGGATGGGATGAGGTTATTTATTATTCGGTCCAGTGTTTATCCCCCATGGATGGTGGGGATTTTGCAGTGTCAGCACATGGAGCCTGTCCCGTTGCAGACTGGACCACTGTGCAGCCCTGAGCTAAGTGCAACAAGTGAGAAGATGCAGGAGATCCTTTTCCCACCTCTGTCACTGTCCAGTTGCACTCTTGTACCCCTTAAAAAACCCCATTACCATATCTTGTATCTCCAGATGATAGGCTGGGCTTAACCATTCTCCTCTGAAGCCGCCAGTTCCCACTTGTAAGAGGTACAGGTCTCCTGCTGTAAAAATTACACTGGTTGCTTTCCCCCTTCAAGCTCAGTGGTGTGGAGCAAACAGAGTTAAAAGCAGTTCATATTCTTAGCTGCTTAATACCTGTGCAGCCATTAATTAGCTGTGTGAAATCCTTGGGGGACCTGTTCCTGCAGCTGCCCTGCGGCAGAGGAAATCCTGGCGCAGCCGCAGGGCACGGGCAGCTCCAGGCATCGCATTGCCCGACGCCCACGCTGCCGTCCCCGTGCTCCGCGGGAGTCCCCTGGCACAGGGGGCTGCGGCTCACGTGCACTGTCAGCCTCTGTTTCACAGGGTTTTTGTACTGCTTTGAAAATCTGCAGAGCTTGCTGTGTTTCTCTTACCTCCCCGCCAAAAAATTAACCAGGTGGGGTTTTGTAGGGAGATGTTCCCCCCTCAGCGACTCCCAGGTTATCACATGTCTGAGCTTGCTATCCGCCTCTCGTGAGAGCCAGGGAGGGAGAGGACGAAGGGGAAATGAGGCTGCTGTCCTCCTCCACTTCGCATGGCTGAACGTGTCAGACACAGGAGAGCGTTGCTGCTCTCGCTGGGATGCCGCTCCCTCGCGCTGCTCTTACCGAGCTGCAGCCGAAACCTCGACCCTCACCAAATCCCATGTCAAGGAACTTTGCAGCAAAGGCTGTGCTGGATGCTGGGGGGCACAGACCCTCGCTCAGGGCTTGGGAGGGGGAGGCAGAGCCACTGAGTGGCCATGGCACTGCGGACAACAGCCAGGACTGACCACCGCACCCTCCACGATGCTCTTTCTTGGGTAAGAGCACTGTTGTTTGAGACTTGGGATTTGCCTTTGTAGGTCCCCTTCCTCTTTTCAGGATGCTCTTCCACCCTCCACTCTTCCACTTCTCTGGGTTTGTGTGCACTTGTAATAGACTTACAGTAGCAACAGGTTTTCTTTTGGGGGGTGGGAGTTTCAGCGTGCAAGGGAAGCGGTGTTGGACACCTTGGCCGTGTCTGTATGGCACTCGGATGGTGGCAGCAGGGGGGTTAGTTAACGGGCACTGTGCTCCCTGCCGGGCTTTGTGCACCTTTCCTGCCTGTACGGCCTCTCTGGCTTGGTACCGAGAGGCCGAGAGCGGTCGAGCGCAGGCTGGCCGCAGGGGTGGCTGCCCTGTACAGATGGATGATGCTAAGGTCTGCCCGGGAAGGTGCTGGTGGTGTCTGCAGTGGGGTGTGGGAAGCGCTTGAATACCACCGATGCCCAAACTGGGGACCTGGGGTCTCCCAGACCCAGCAAGGTTGGGAAGGAAAAGTTCCCCTTTTGTCTTGATGGCTCTTCATGTGCGTGGGACATACCAGACACACATGAGTTTGTATTTAAAGACTGGTTCTTCCTGCTTCTTCCACCAAAGAAAACTTCATTTTCAAGCTACGAGCTACATTGATCTGACATGGGGACCAGCCAGCTCCTATTTCTCTGGGAACCAGGACTGATCTCAGCGTGTAACCCCCAGAATTCATATTTTCAAGGAAAATTTGGTGTACGCTCATCTCTGGACCTGGCTCTGGCAGCAGTGCAGTTATTGCTGCTCTCTGTGCAGGCACAACAGCCCAACACGACTCTCTCTACCTTGGCAGCATCAAAGCCAGCTGGAAAAATCTAAGGTATTAGTAACCACAAATGAAAGCTCTGATTAAAGAAATATGATCTCCAAGCAAGGTGGTGTGAGGAGCAACCACTGTTTCTGAAACAATAACAAATGCAAAACAGGGTCCCCAAAGAAAAAGCCTGAAACGATAATACTGCCTGGTACACATATTTCATGGGGATTTGAAAGTAGGTCTGGGCTTTGTTGATATGACAATATCAATCAATCTAATTAGATCTTTTTGCATAATCACAGAAAATTTGCATAAAAGTGTAGCCAACCCAGGAGACAGCTGAGAAAAACAAGGGTTGAGTGAAAAACAGAAACTTTTGAATTATAGCTATTTTTTTTAAGACTGCATCAGTTATGATAGAAAAAACTTGTACAAGTTGCAAAACCTGAGTGCCTGGAGTCTAGATCTGAAAGAATTAAGAACAGAAAGTACCTTTGAAGAATGAAAATAGGAAGACAAGTCCTAAAAACTTAAAAAGCTTCTCTGTGCTCCCATGGAAGGACCTAGCTAAACATTTTCTGGCAACATACTTGAATATTGAAAAATGCGAATTTAATTAAGATTTGTAGCACCATGTTTCAAATTCATTAAAGAAAATCAGGGAGAAGGATTCTTGGATGGCAGCAGAGAACCTGATTCAGGTTTTGCTTCACCTTTTGTACTTTATGCATGTTGGATTGTTTCTTTATGCATGTTGAGCTGGCTCGGCCAGGATGCTGTTTGGCCCAGGCAGGGTGATGCTCAGAGGCACCAGGCAGGCACAGTTTTGCCCTTCATGGGAAAAGCTGTTTTCCACGAGCAGGGAGAGAATTGCCTCTGCTTTGCTCCCCCTCCATCTGGTGGTCACTCCTCCTGGTCCCTGCAGCCCTAGACCATTTCATAGACCTGAATGTGTATGCCATTCAGGGAATATATTGAAAAAAAATAAGCACCAGAAGACTTAGCATCAAGACCACGTGGTGTCCCTGTTGGTATGTAACTCAGCTGTGGGGGTCTGCTGGGGCAGACGCAGTGAGTTTGAGTTATGTTGAGGCTTGGCATAGCAGTGAGCTGCATCTCAGCAGCCCGTTCCCTGGAAAACACCACTGTCCTCAGCTTTGGCCCATGCCCGTGCACGCCGCGGACGTCCCCAGCCACCGAGGGGACGCTGCACTGCCATCCATCCCCTCTCCCAGGCTCTGCCACAGCCCCTTGTGCAGGATGAGGGCAGCGCTTTTATCCAAGGTAAGGATGAAAGTGCTCCTCCACGCAGAGCCGTTTCCTTAACCACCTCATCAACCCGGTACCGGCAGCACTGGGGGCTCTGCAGGGCTTTACCCCGTTACATCTCTAGGAAGGCATCGCAGTACTGGGCATGTTCAGTGAAGAGGCTTTTCCTGTCATTACATCCACGTTAAAAGGACAGCAAGAGGCTTAATTCTTAGCAATGCATCAGAGCTGGCTGATGGTACTGAAATTTTTGCAGATCAGCTTTCTAGCATAAAACCAAGTTTCTGAAATAGTGGCTTTTATTGAGAGAAAATTTTAATTTATCTTCTTTAATAGTATGTGTATTTGGCAAGTGACCCAGATTTTGATTAATGAAGTGAGTAATATATTTTTCTTCTAGCTGGAAGCTACTGAGTTATTTTTGTTTTCCTCTTTAATCCTGAAAATGGGTTAGCCTTTAGGTGGATATATAGATTCAAAAATACCAAGCTGATGATACAATGGGGTTATAGTTTAAGAAATTTAAGCATTTGCATGCATGCACTTTTTTGTCTGCACAATGCAGATAATTCATGATGAAAGGATCAGAGAAAGTGGTTAGGCTGCGTATGCTTCAAAATATAGCCAGACATTTCCAGATATTAATTTTGTCATATGAATATGTGATATGAAATGCATTTGAGTAACTACAGGCAGCTGGAGGCTGGCTCCCATTCCCATGGGGAACACCCAAAATGTCCATAACCCGTAAAAAGTCTGCTCTGAGCTCCTTTATGGGGTAAACCACAGAGGAGCTGGGCTGGCTAAGCGTGGGGGAGCGTTTTTCTCTGGTCCTTGGGACAGCGATGCTGAGCACTCCTGGGCACTGGGAGGCCCAGATGCCCTGGGCATGTTTAAGATCCTGCCTGCGAGCCTGGGTGAGGCTGCAATGGCTCCTGGCTCTCGGCAGGAGGATGGGCGCTCTAGTTCTGCTGTGCTTTCTTCCTCTTTTATAAATAATACAACACACTTGCCATCGTGGTTAGTAAATAGCAGCGCTATTACAAAGATGCCCGAGGACTTTGTTATGTATTTCTAGACGTGCAGGTTTTGCCTCTTGGAGGTTATAGTCCATGAGGCACGTGGCTCGGGGGAGATGGATGGCAATATTAACTGCACCGGTTTGAGGTACAATCGCTGTGCATGCAGTTCCTAACTAATCAGTAAGAATAATTATGTTTGCCACCGACCCAAATAGCGGTGCGCGAACGAGTTTTCCCAGTGAGACCAGAAATGCCAAGCAGTAGGTCACGCTGCACCGGCCACAGTCAATCTGACGCCGGGGTTATGAGGCAGTAGGGAACCACAGGCAGCCCCTCTTCGGGGACGGTGTGGCAGCAGCCATCAATCTGTGGAGGTGGATGCAGCCCCCGCAGAGACAGCATCCAGTTTTGGGATGCGGCTGCCCTTGAGTCACAGCTGTCCCTTGAACCCTCTGTTTTCATGCTGCCTCCTTATGACCAAAAATTTATCACCCATATCATCATGTCCACCCCCGGCACGGACCTCTGGGCTCAGCAGTGCAACTGCCATCTCCTCGCCAGGCTCTGCCCTGCTCTGGCAAACCCCTCTGGCCATCTCAAAAGGCTCCAAAAAGCAACAAGCCAGAGGTGGTAAATGTTCAGTGTTGATGCAGCAACAAGAGTTACTGGTACTGGCTCCGAAAAGCTCCTTCCTGGTACCAGTGAGAATTTCTTCATTTCTGACTTTTAGTACAAGGTGACTGGATCTTGCATGTTTATTATTCACTGCTGGAAATAAAGGGTTCTGGGGCAGGTTGTGACAGCAGCTCGGTACCAAAGTCAAGAGAAATGCTCTTTTGGTAAAATAACTCAGGAGAATAAAACAGCTGCTGATTTCTTTTTTTCATTCTCATAAAAAAGGGAAGCAAGTGATGGCTTGTTCTCATATCTGAGGGAGTTGTTCAGGTCCCATGCTACAGCTGTGTCAGAGCTGGGGATGCTCTTTACAACAAAGAAATTATGGTATCCCCCAAAAACAGCTGCCACAAACGCCTCTGCCTCCCCCAGGCTGGGAGGCAGCATCCTTGGGGCTCGGGGGACAGCCCAGCTGGGACCCCCACTCCGGCACATTGCTGGTGCTGCTTGGGGCTGCCTGGAGCACTGGGACACGCATGAGTTTTGGGTGATAAACCTCAAGTGGGATGGCCTCATCCCTGGGGGCTTCAGGGTTGGGTGCACCCCAGCACTGCTCCCTGCAGGGGAGGGAAGTAACATCTGACAGAGTTGGGGGTTTGCTCCTGGGAAGACCCCAAAAAGGCGATCAGGGAAGAAGCAGTGTTTGCTCCGCAGTGCCCTGCACCAGCTTTCTGCTTGCCTTGGTGCACAACGTGTGGGACTGGTAACAGCAATGCCAACTCCAAGCCTCCTGGCAAGGGGCACCACAAAGTGTGTGGCTCTTGGAGGTCCTAATTGTCCTGGCCAACCCCACCTGGGGCCTCAGCACCCTCACCAGCTCCACCTGGAGCCTCCCCACCCTGCAGCCCCACCTGTCCTGGCCATGAGCTGAGCTCTATTTAAGCTCCAGCCTGGGTGCTTGCTCTGGTTGGAGGTTTGCTGTTGGTGTGCTGGTGCTCAGTCTCTTGACTGAGCCCAGACACATGTTGTAGGTTGTCCTGTCTTCTGTTGCTCTGGACTTCAGACCTGGCTGGTCATCTCACCTTGGCTGAGGATGAGCAGGCTCTCAAGCATACCTCTCACTATCTTCAACCTGCCCTGGCTGGGATGCTGCTGGATGCACCAGGTTGGTGAGAGCTCTGCTTGTGCTGTGGTTACCCTAACCCTTGGCTTGTTATCCCCCATGGAGCAGCCCTTCTCTTGGTGCTCCTTGAGAGTATGAACAGTTGCCCAAAGCCTTGTGGCTTGTCCCTGGTCTGTCCTGTCTCTGCAAGGCCCTATGTGCTTTTTCCCATGCTGGTGTGCTGTGTCATGTTCTCCTGGAAGCCCTTGCTTAATACGGAGCTGAGTGAGCTGGCTCTTGCCCTGCTCTCTGCCTGAGGTGTGTTGTGCTGATAAGCTCTTGGTTTTTTTGTTTTTCACCAGTCCAACTGATGGCTTGAATGCTTTTGTGTATGTTACTGAAAGATGGTGGAGAAAAAAACATTTGGTCTTTTGGGGAAATTCTTGGCAGCTCTCATGAGCCTTTTACTACAAGCGCCTATTTGCAACTCAGCAACCTTTGATGGAGTTCAATTAGATTTCTGTGATAAAATACCCCTTTCTGTGGTGCCATAAGTAACTTGATGGAAGCTATTCTAATCCCTTGGGTGACAGAGGTCTTCTGTTGGTCCTGGTGCCCCCTCAGCATCACTGCTGGCACTCACAGGAGCACTGCTGGTGGTGAGAAACAAATATGTAGAAAGGTGAAGTAATGAGCCTGCTATGGGGCTTCCAGGCTGTAGTGGTGATTTGCACAGGTGTGACACCCAGATGGCTTTCCATGCTGCTGGGATTTTTATTACAACAATTCAAAACTAAGAAAACCCCAAAACCACCCAAACCTGCCTTCCAGGTGTCAAGAGGTTCAAGTCTGCCTTCATTTGGCAGCTTAAATACTGGAGACCTTGCTTTGAGCTTGCCTAAACCACTGGTCTCAGATACAAATATGCAGGAGTCTCTTTGGCCATAACTTCTAATGTTTGTGGGAGATAGCTCAGCCTTTCCCTGGCTGCCTTGTCTGCCCTGGGATGGCTCTCTTTCCTGGTTGAATATCTCATGGCTTGGGTTGTGCTTTTCCTAAAATCCCTGGTCCTGCAGCTCCTTTCAAGAAGCAAATGAGTGGGCTCAGGAAACCCCATGCAGGTGATGTCTCGGGTACCTTTGCTGCTGTGGTGGCAGCCTGGCTGGAGATGCAGCTGCAGCGCTGGCGAGCTCCCTGCAGCCGGTTCCTCCCCAGAGAGCTCAGCCTGCTCTGGCTTCTGAGGGCTTTACTTGGGGTTTCAGTCAAGCTGCTGGCAGCTGTTTTAACTCTTTCATTGAGTTTTTTCTTGCAAGGATTTAATTATAACTTGTTTTTCCCAGCGGCCCACTTTCTTCAGTGCTTTAAAATAACATGAGTAAAATGCCTCCATCAGACCCCGCACCGGCTGTGCTGCATTGGCACCGGTGGTCCCCAGGGCTTCGGGAGCCGAGCAATCCTCGTACTGCCGAGGCAATGCCGTGCTGCTCCGTGGAAGGTCACCGTGCATCCATGAGCTGACTTTCCCATGGTGTGCTCTGCCGGAGCATCGCTCCAGGTCGTGGGACAGGCGTTCATGTTTTCCTTGCTGTTGTTTTTTACCTACTGCTTTTTAAGTCCAGAAGTAGGACAGAACGCAGCTTTTTCCAACCCTGCCTGTGGGCGTTTCTAGCAGGCTGACAGCTAAGGTAATTTTTTTTACTACCTGTGTTTCAATGCAAATTAGAGCTGCTGGCCCAGAAGGGATGAGGGATCCCCTGTGAGGGAGCAGCCTTTAAAGAAGACTTTTGATATCAGGAGCTGGGCTGGTAACTAGTTCATCCAAGCTTTCACTTGTCTCTGGGTCCTCGGGGAGAGAAGAAGACTGGAAAGAGTAGGACATGAACACAAACAGCAAGTAAGATTGAGAGCTACAGGGTGGGTTTTTTAAACTTCAAGACTTAGAAAATGCCTGAAAAAAAATAAATACATGCCTGTGGGCAGTTATCTCCTGAGTGTACAGCATCACTGGCATTTTAACTGATGTTTTCTTTATGTGATTTCCTTGGCACAGTGTTCACTTGCCTCTCCTTGGAGCTAGCACTTACAAGCAGAGAAGGGTGGGTGGCCAACGTGGTTTTTCTGCTGAAAAGTCAGAACATGACCCTGGGTTAAAAATCTGCATTGAATGTTAGTGGTCCTGCCAGGTCAAGTGCCTCTTCCCAGAAGCGAGGATGGGCAAACAGGCATTGCAGAACACCACAAATCCAAAAATGTTAGGCTTTGGCAGTCCCTCCTCTGTACTCAGGGAAATGAGCTGACTTTTGGGACTACAGACAAAGCTCATACAGAGCTATTAATAATTAACTATGCTATATTAAATTCTTTTTCTTAAGTTTCAGCATTTTTCTACTTACCATGCTTCGGAAATACTTGGCTGGAAGAAAAAGTGCTTTTGGTATAACTAGAAAGGTGTGCTGGAGGTAGCATGGACACTTTTGCTTTAGCCCAGCACCTCTCTGGGTTTTCAGAGCTTTTTAGCCCTGTGACCTTGCACAAAGTGTGCAGGTTCCTGTTGCAGGGATCCAGACCCTGTGCCTGCCTGCTGGGCCCCGTGGCTCAGGAGCAGCTCAGCCACATGGGATGTGCGTGCCCGTCTTGTAATGCCCTGGTTTGGTACAGCATAGATCTGGCTGGCTCTTAGTGGCACTTGAGCTCTTTGAGCTGTAAGGTCATTTGTGAAAATCGCTGCCCGGTTTCAGTGCCACACAGCTAATTCTGATGCTTGGGCTGCTCTTGTGGGTGTTTTCCTTTTGCTGACTCCAGTGTGATAGACCTGTGTGTGGGGCTGGGTGATTGCATTGGAGCCAGTGATATTTTAAAAGTGCAGAGGAGTTAATGGTGTAGCTAGTCATCTCCATGCTTTCTGACTGTTGCTACTATGACTGGCTCTTCCCAGGAGACCCAATACTCAAATGAGTATTTATTCAGAAACGTTCCTACGGAGTCGTGATGCGAAGCTCTTGATGTGGAAGCCCCAGCCATTTGGCAGCACCTCTGGGAGACACAAGCAGCCAACAGCTCATGGCCACCCTGGGCTGAGGTTTGCTGAGAGGTGGGTGCTGCTGTGCTTCCTATAGGCTCAGAAGATAAATCATGGAGCTCATTACCCGTGCTCACGTTTCACCTGGATCCAACAGCTTTTCCTAGAATTCAGGCACCAGAAATGATGTGTTCAATGCCTTTTAAAGTGCTTTTCAGGTGGGAATTATGGTTATGTTTCTCTGCCATGGGAGCACTGGATCCAGCTGTTAGGACGCTGAGCTGTTCAAGAGGAAAGTGTTTCCCAGTCCTGTGACTGCTGAGATAATTGTGGAGTAAGATTTTTGTAAGGAGGAAGAGGCTTTGGAACTTGTAACCAGAGAGCTTGTCTAGCGTTGACCCTTCCTCTGGCAGGTCGGCCCCCTCCCTGGTGCAGAGCTCCTTCCTCTCCTGCCAAAGGTGGGGAGCAACAGGCGAAAATCATGCAAAATCTCCAGGGCACACGGGGCAGTGTTATGACCGCCAGCCTGCAGCGCACTCGCCACTGAACTGCCGGAGGAAGGACAGACCAGCTCACACCTACTGATAAAAATAATTGCTGATATAGCTCAGGTAATGACACTGTGCATGTCCCATAGCTTGTAATTTACTTGGCTCTGCTTGTCTCCGAGGTGTGACAGCCTTCTTTTGTCTTGCTGTAATGGAGTAGCATGTCCTCTGCTCTGGGCGCTGCAGCTCAGCTCTGCCGTGGGGTGTCTGTGGGGTAGCGAGAGTGAGAGCATGGCTGTGGCCATGCAGCATCCATGGGAAGGCTTGGGAACGTGGCTGTGCTGAGCAGGCAGGAGGCAGGGACCCAGACCCACGCAGCAACAGCTCGGGAGCATTCATATGGGGCTTCTGTCATCTCCAAAGCAGAGATGAGAATTTCAGTTGTGCAGCTGAACTTGAGGATAAATTCTTCATTATTTAAGCAGAGCTGCCTGAGGATCAGGTTTGGAATTCTCAGCCTGTGGTGGGAAGAGGAAAAATAGGAGAAGTGATACCATGTGTATTTTATACTGTTCTGGAGTGGGAAGCCTGGGACTTGCTGACATGCCCCAGGAAGGCAGTGCCGTCTGAAGGTGCTAGGTCTTACCCAAAATTAGGGAGCAGAAAACTGAAATACTCTGCCTTTAATCAGACAATTACTAATGTAACATCATGTGTCTTATGAAGATAAAACACAGATAACTGGAAGACTGATACTGGAAAAGTCTGTATCTGTATTAACTGACCACCTTCTCTCCTGTTGGTACACCAGTCCTATTTTCTTTGATCCAAACTTTTGGGCCTCTGGGCCAGCTGAGCCTCAGGACCTTCCTCTTCTCCTCGAGCAGTGTCAGATCAAGCACTCCTGGCTTAATTTCTCATGCCAGGATTTCCGTTCTTATGATTGCTAACCCAAATGTGATTCCCAAAAGTATGGGAAGGATTTAAAGGAGAAGAAAAAAAAGTAGGGTCTTCTCAGTTTGACAGAGCTTGAAGATCCCCATGGAGAACCCCCCAAGGCTGCTAGAGCAGCTTCACTTTGCAAGCTGGGAACTTGTATTTGGAAATACTTTCTTCAGCCTTGCTTTTAGGCATAGAAAACTCTTGTCCTTGCAGCTTGCCAGGTAACACAATTCCAGCAGTCCTGTTCAAAGAGATTTTAGTTGTAATGGAAATGAGCAAATAAATTGCCAGTTTTATGCATTTTGCTTTTTATAACTGCTAAAGACTAGATGGAATAACTTGTATCATGACATTACCTATATGCTGTGTGGTCACTGCTGACCTCAAGTCTATATAGATAATAGCTGTTATAAAAGTCTAAATGCACTTTACAGTCTTAGTATTATATTCATCTAACAGCAACATTTCAAATTTCACTGTATTAAGCGTGTTTGGTTTTAAGTATTACTTTCCTTAATGGCAAGTATTTTATAACTCAGGTCCTGGATGAAGCTGCACATGTGAGAGAGTGCTAGTGGATGAATTTCCCCAGAAGCCCTTTAGGGTATTCTTTCTCTTTAGAAAAGAGGCATTCCAGGGAACCAAGGTTTTATTTTAGACAGTGAGGATAGGAGTGACCCTGCAGCAGATGGCACAGGAACATGCTGCCTGGTATTGGAGCTTCAAAAACAGTTAAAGTGCATACAAAGTACAGCAATACAAAATGTTTATAATTAAATCTCTGATTTGAGCTTGATGTGTTGTCTCTGAACCCTTTTCTAGACTTCAACACTTTTTGTTTCATAGCATTTGAAACCAAGAGCTGTAGTAATTTGCCATGAAAGAGAGAACAAAACAGGCACAAGGTTTTCAGATGGGCTGAAGAAAAGGTCCTTAACATTAAAGGTCCTCGCTGTTGGTGTTGCATGGTCTTGTTGAACAAGGACACAAATCTGTATTTCTTGTACCCAGTGAGTGACCTGACATCCTACCTATTGGGTTTCTAGTTTATGGGGGGAGAAGGAAGGGGATTGTATGTCTTTCCTTGTCCTCCCCACCTTTCTCTTTCCCCCCGAAATGCTAGCCAGTGCTGTGTGAGACTGGGACCTAATGGTCAGTGTGCTGAACACTGGGGGTTTATGCAAGGTCACTGGCCCTGGCCCCACAGGTGTCCATCCCTGGTCGAGTTTGGTCAGTGTCCTAATAGCACTAAACAGCATAAGCTGGCCTGGCTGTTCCCCTTGGCATCTGGGGCAGGGACAACAAACAGGTCGTCCTGACCTGAGACCATTTCACTGTGAGTTGGTTGGAGTTATGAAGGTGGTCAAGGAAAGCAAATCCATGTTTTAGAAGCTGTTCTTTTGAATTTATTTTCAGTATACAATATATAGGGTTTGAAAGACAGCAAGGACCCCCACATGCCTGAGGAGCCATGGTCTGCAGCAGCAGGCTTGCCACCCCTGAGCAAAGGTATATCACGTTTCCTCATATTAGCTTGTATTTGACATATTTTCACTAAAATGCTCTTGGTTTTTTAGTGAAAAATAGGTTAAGACAATCTGCAGTTTAGAGGTGCAATGGCACCTCATTTAATTATACATGATCAAACTTTAAACTAGCCCGAGGGAGTATTGCTGTGGATGCAGCAGCCGTGATGCTGCGGGGTTCGGCAGCTGGGCACTTGCCCAGGGCCCCTGCTCCCCCCGCAGCTGCGGTGCCATCAACCGGGGTGTGCAAGGCTGTAAATCTGTGGTTTGGCCCCACTCAGAGACCCTGAAGCACCCAGCTGTCTCTTTGCAGCTGGCGTTTGAGACATTTTAGGGGCATTAATTTTTCAGCTGTTCTGAAAATTTTACCTAAAATCCTTTTCCATTAGAGAGGGGTGGAAAGGGGGCACATGGCAGGAGGTGAAATGTTTCAAATCAGAGCCCGAGTGGTATGAAGAATTCCCTGCCTTCTTCAAAGGTAACACCATTTCTACAGAGAGACGCTGTAGTTGCTAACCTATTTGAGCTCAGATATTTGCTTTAATTTTTTTTTTTAATTAAAAAGCTAAGCTGAGAGGATTACATGACTTCAAAAAACCCCAAACTATTGAGCTGGAGTATTAAGTCATATTATTAAAAAAAATCACTTGGAGCTGCAAAGTCTGGTGGGGGAAGGAGAAAGGGCAATGGTGTATATAAATATATTTACATATCTTTGAAAAAAATTAAAAACATCCCAGTTCTCATTGCTCTAGCTTAATCATTTTTAAGTACATATATTTTTGATTTAGCTGTTTACATACCTCTCTCTTTTTTTGGCGGATTTAATAATGTGCTGTGAAAATACACTGAGAACTATGCCCTCCTGCATTCTCTGCCACATCAGTTAAAAGCAGCAGCAGGCACCAGTGCTGCCGCGGTGGGAGGGTGCGCGACGCATTGCTCGGTCCTCAATCTGCATTTATGGCACGAGGTTATTCTGCTATTGCCGCTGCCCTGGCTGATGGGTGTCTTAAAATAACCAACATAAGAACAAGGCTATGCCCCAAATGTGGAGCCTTACTGGTCTTTTCATAAATGCCAAAAGGATGACCTCCTGTTGGAGATCTGCCCCAGCCAGGGTCTCCTGCTCCCCCTGGGCTGTTGGCTTATGGGGAGGTGAAAATGCCATTACTTTTTCCCTGCTAGCCTCAGCCAGTGCAATGCGTGCTCCTATGCAAGGGATGTTTTCATAAGTTAAAGAAATGCTGTGCAGGTTAAAAAACAGAAAAGCTGCCAATAAAGTAGTGAGAGACTCAAGAGTGAGACTGATGGGAGCCAAATGGTCTTGCAAACAGGGTCTGTAGCCGACTGAAGGGCTGACACTGAGCACGGGAGGTACATAAACCAGGGAGAGCTGAAACACAGCCTCAAGGGCAAAAAGCAATACCTGAGAATGGTGTGCTGCTGGGCAGCTTCCCTGGGCGCCTGCCTTAGGGATAAGGCAATTAGTGAAGATGCAAGCGCGTGGTCTGACCTGCAGGGAATGCCTCAAAAATATAAAGATGTTTGGGAATTCAGGCTGCTGGATGCTGGGCTTGTGCTGGTCTGGTCAGCAAAGCCAGTCTTGTTTAGGTAGAAGTAGGAACTGCAAGGTAAAAGAAATGCATGGGGGGAATGATCAGGTACTTGATTTAAGGAATTGTCAAATGGGATTTTTTTGGCCAAACTGGAAAAAAAGGAAAGGGCTTAAGATGAAAGACAAAAAGTAAAAATGCATCAGTAAATTCTCATATCAGTCCAAAATACATGCAGGCTCAGTGACCCCAAAGCCAGAGAAAAGGAAGGAAATGCATCTCCCACCAGCAGTGTGCAGAACTGCAATCTGTGGTGTGTGAGGGCACCTGGGCTGGTAGGGAGAGGACGTGGCCTCCTACAGACCCATCGGTGTCTTCCTGGGTGGAGGGACCTCAGCATCCTTGAAGGCCATGGGAGAAACCTCTGCCTTGGTGTCCATGCATGGAGGTTCCCAGCAGGTTATCTGCCATGGGCTCCTGCTTCCCACACCACCAATCATGGGAACTTCATAGCACTGAATTTTTGAGAAGTACAGCAAGAATTTGACTAAGAACGTTTGACGTAAGGTGTCTGGTTTGGAGTCCTGCTGCAGTGCTCATGCACTGTGCTGCATGCTGAAAGGCAGAAATTCGGGTCACTGGTGCCAAAGAGAAGGGGTTTGTCAAAAAGCATGTGTAATGCTCCTGGTGATGTGGAAATACCTGTGTTTTCCACCAAGCAGCCATGGTGTGTTTTGCCTGGTGGCAGCTGGTGGTGATGGTCACCGTGCCATCCCTGCAGCACTTCTCTTCAGGCTAATGGCCACTTTGGGGCATCTCCAGCTGAGTTAATTGTCGTGTATGCTGGCTGCTGTGCACGAGGAGACAGGGAACAGCTGTTATTTGGGTCTAGCAGTCATTTTCTTTCACTGTTGAAGCTACCCAGGTGGTTTCTAGGCACAAAGGTTTTCTTTTCCTGCTCCTCTTTCTTCTTGTAATCTCAACCTTTCCATCCACTTGCTGTAGAAAAACCCATCATCTCCAGTTAGCACAGTCAGGACAGCAGCTGAGAAGAGCTGTGGTAGTGGTGGTGGTGGATGACGGTGGCTAAAGTGACTTTGGGTGGTTCTACCCAAATTGGCCAGAGGCACCGGGGGTCACTCAGGGCCGGGCTGAGCCATGGATATGTGGGATGTGAAAATCTGCCTGCTGTGGTACAAGGAGAAAGTGTCTGTGTTGGTGTGGAGGCAGGTGCTGAGAGCATTGCGATGCAGCACAAGGAAACTCATGGGGAGCGCCTGCTCTGCTCTGCCTCGAGGATGCGGGAATGCAGCGTCTGGGGGTAGAAAATGGATGGGAAATGCCTGATTTCCAGCAGCCCTTAGGAGAGACCATGGTCAGCAGTGGGATGCTGCGCCATATGCATTCTCCAATGCAGTCCCACATCTTTGCTCTTGGTGTGTTTTCAGTTTTGTTTTAATTATGTCGGTCCTGAAGGTAACGTGACTGAGACAAAGGCATGGAAGAAACGCAAGATTGGTTGTAGATGTTCAGATACAGGAGAGAGATTAATCCTTCCCTGAGTTCCTTATTTATTTGTCCTGTTTATTTTTGTTGAAGTATGACTTTTGAGTCCTCTGTCTTCCTTGCTCAAGGATCTGTGTCCAGATCCATGTGTCTGACCAGAGAGAGCCCTGCTGAAACCCAGACTTGGTGTTTTCTTTCCTTCTGCTCCTTCTTTTAAGGATAGACTCCATTTCCCCTTTTGCAATGTAGATGTTTTATTGAATCAGAAGTTGTCAGAGCCAGCAATAGCCAATGTGTGTATATATCACATAACTTGATGTATCCTTATGTGAGACACCCATGGGAGAAATTTTACAATGTAGAAAAATGCAGTATAAAAGAGACTGGGAGATCAGCAGAGTTAAACCTAAACAAGTTGCAGTACAAGTAGGCAGATAAAATATGAAGTTTAAACATCAAGTTTTTATCATGTTAGCCCTCACTGTTGACTGGGTTTGTACACTGTTATGTCCCCACGTGATCTTTGGATAGATAGATAGATATACACACACACATTGTGTCAAGGTAGTTTCAAGATAAATTAGCATAAACTGACAAACTGTGGCTTCGGGCTAATATAGAACTGAGAAAATATCTATAATAACTAAGCAGTGCAAAAAACATTAATATAATCAGAATTACCAAACTTTTTGCATACCAAACATATTATCTTTCTAATAAGTCATAAGCGCCAAATCCTATCTGTATGTATTTATGTGTATACATAAGGGTTTACAGGATATTCATAAAGGTTCATATGATGACGATGGCATTCAGTCAGAAATGTTTGGTGGTATCTGCCATGTTTCATCTGGCTTATTCCTATGTGGAGTTTGGGCACCTGCATTTGGCTGACACCTACCCCAGTGAGATTTGCAGGTTTGACTGGAGAATGCCAAGGGATGGGGACAATGCAGGGACCTGGACCTGGGCGAGAAGCATCAGGGCAGGGTAGTGCCTGGTTCTCGGGGAGGAGGGTTGGTGACAGCCCATGTGTGGTGTCCTCTCCATGCCTTGCCTGCTCGACAGGGGCCAGCTCATGGGAGTCCAGCCCGGTGTGTGGGAACAGCAGCAACGTGTTGTTCCAGGGGTTAATAGTCCTCACCGTTAAAAACTATACCAGAGTTCCCTCTTGAAATTTCCCATTTCCCTCTTCTGCCTTCACTCTTGGAGTGAAGAACAGTTAACCCCCAGGGTTTTCTCTTACACACACTCTACCTTCTTGCATTTACGGCACTTTCTCCAGCAAACTCTTCTCCAGCTATTTTCTGCACCTTCTGCAGGTTGCCCTCATCCCTTTGAAATGAGGGCACTGGGGAGATAAATGCTATGTGTAGTGCCCTATGGAGAATAAAATTGTCTTTTTCATGTTTGTTGCTTCTCCCTTCTTGTGTCTTTGTTTTGACAGCCTTGTTGAGCTATGTTGTCTTAATTTTGGGAAAGAGCTTGACCCACAAAATGAAAGGTGTTTACAGTAGAGGCCAGCATCCTCACGTACAAGGATAGACAGGTACGTAAGGATTCAGGCTTCAACTACAGACCCTCAGAGTGATTAATTCTGTGGGAAAGACTAAAAAACCCCTTTTATTAAATACAGATGAACAGTTAAAGCATTGGAAATGCAAAGGGTTAAATAAAACCTTCATTCTAAAATCCTGTATTCCCTTTCTTTATCGATGGAGAAAGTTTCAAAAATGGATATCTCTGCCTTTTGAAGATGAAAACAACATAATTGAGATGGGTTGGCAGCCTGACCTCTGTGCTGGTGTTGAAGTCCACTCCTGTTTCTGCAAGCCAAACTCAGACTGCTATGGCAAAGGTGAATGCTGGCAAAGTCAGCGGCTGCATTTTCCACTAAAATATCTTTATTTCTCAAATAACAGCCGGCTGTTATTTGGCTTCCTCCTGAAGCAGAAGGACGATTGCAATAAGTAATCATGCTGACCATTCAGAATTAGAAGATATGTTTCAGGTTTGTTGTACAAATAGTGAGACACTTGTCTGCTTTTAGTGGCACAGATCTGTGGGAATGAATTTGCATTTCATTGCCTTACAGACAAAGCTTTGTAAATAGGAAAACAAATAGAGAAAAAAAAAATTGGAGTTGGGAAAAGAAACATAAAGGGGAGTATGAAAACAGAGAGTGAGGCACATCTTACCTGCAGCACTGAAGGCAGTGACACCACAGGACGGGCAATGTCACCGGAGCCTCTCCTTCTCTGTTTGATGAAGACCCAACTAATGTCATATTAGGTTTTGAGATTTCAAACTGTAATAAGACAAGAAACTATGATGCTAAAATAAATCCTCTCCAGCCGTCTTTCTCCTGGTGTTACTACCTGCTAATAACCGTGAGAGCTTGGATAGAGCGGTGCATCCTGTTGCTTTTGTCCTCTACCAATTAAATTAAAATTTTTGACATCTCAGCTCTCTGCAGAGGTTTTCGGTCTCACTTTCTCTGTTTACCACATGTCACTGCAGCATAGCTCATGCATTGCTTTTTTTGATCAAACTTTCCATTTGACATTAAATTTGGCTTATTTTTATGAGAGTAGGTGATGCCTGAGGATGCCACCGCCAGCTCCAGCTGCTCACACCACGCGTGCTCAGCCATCGCGTTCTTCAGAGGCAGGCGGCTCTCAGCAGCTCTGCCCTTGTGCAGTGGGGTCAGGCACCGTGTTCCTGCGTGGGGAGAGGGGTGCTGGAGGGGGACAGTCCCCCAACACTCGCCCCAACGCTCGACGCTGCGGAGCCGAGCAGGGGTGCTGCGGCCAGCGGTACTGAGATGAGACAGGGTTGGTTTGGTGGCTTCAAAAGCTTGAACTGCTCAAAGAGGAGTCGCGGCTTTTGGTGTCTCACTGAGAGGAAAAAGCACCTAATGTTCTCTTTCATTAGGTTGGGGCAGCAGATAATCTGATTTACACCGATCAGTACTAAAGTCCTCAGACAAAGCCCTCACTGAGCCCAGCCTTGCTGTCTTGCAGTAACCCTCCTGCTATTGTAGATGCCTCTTAATTTCTGTTTGATTTTGTTTGTAGGTTGGAGAGCTGCCACAGCTGCTGAAATTACAGATTTGGTAAGTGCGACAGAAAAATCGAGTTTGAATGTTTGAGAAGGAAGCAGATGCATCTCCTTCATTAAGGAAAGAAATGATTCAAAGGTGGGTAATGCATTTCAATAACAATTGAGAGGAAACAACTGCTAAACCAATGGGAAAGCTTTGGGTAAAATTATACATGGCAAAGTGCTATTTCCTGCCTGAAAGTGCAAATCTGGGTGAGTGGTCAGGGCTGGGTCCTGCAGAGAGATTTAGAGCACCAGCCAACTTAATTAACTCTGTTCAAATAATTTCTCAATATAGATTTTTCAATTCTATATTGTTCCCTTGAAGTTAACAATAATCTAGAACTTCTTTTTTCTGCATAATGCATGTTGGCCTTTCCACTCATTAAACCCAAGATCACACCACATAATTTAAATTTTTATCCAGAAATGATTTCCTCTCTCTGCTAAAGCCTTTGCTGAATGTCCACTATGTAGCTCTGAAATTCAATTACCTCTCCCTAGCAGCTGGGGAGATGAGGGCTGCAAAGAGCCAGAGGAAGCATTTTGTTCAAATTTATTATGGAACTAAATCAATCTCCATATGAAAAGACGTATATCTTAGTTGATGTAGGCTGCTTTCAGCCAAGATATCAATAAATCATAGGTCAGTAAATGGAAAGTGCTGAGGTGTTTTTGGTGAAGCCCTACCTCTTGGAGCTCTCAATTTGTGGTTTTCAGCTCCATCATTCTGTAGGTTCAGATTTTCCTTCCTGGCTGAAATATCTCAAGTGTTCAAATGAGACAGATCTGTTCTCCTGTTTCTGGTCTCTGCATCTGCACTGAGAGGTTGAATTCGGAATGGAAAGCTGCATGTGTGAGTGATGGAGCAAGATCCAGTCAATCTGGGGAAGTTAGGAAATGGCTGGCTGCTCTTTGCCCGGAGCGTGCCGGCCCACCGGGGTCTCTGCTGGTGCTTGGTGGCCGGTGCTGGGGGACATCTGCAGTTCTCCAGTCCTCCCATTGCCAGCACTGAGGTTCAAGCCCTTTCCATGCGAAGGTGTGAGGGAACCACCCCAGCCCACAAATTCTTGCAATGGCAGTGTCCAAAGAAAAGACCAGGAATGAACTGTTTCCTGGACATCTTTTCTCTTGAAGCCAAGGCAGTGGCACAGACAACGGCAGGCCTTTCTTGTGTCCCCTGTGGGTTCCTCCTACCTTCTGGGACACCGTGGTCCCCTGAGCCAGCCCCCAAAGCACCAGGGCAAACACAACTGAGGGGTTTGGGACCAGAGGGAGTGTTTCAGTCTGGAAGACCAGCTCCTGTACCCTCCCTACGCTTACAGAAAAACAAAGACAGATTCAGTCAAGCAGTGGCATGCTGACATCTGTTTCTCTGTAATAATCCTGTGCTATATAATAATAAACCCACTGTGCTTCAAATCCACCAGGAGGAAAGCTGCTTATTAATGCAGACAAATGCACATTCTTCCTTCTTGTTGTTCCCTGTAAAACTTTAAGTATTTTGAAACTTGACTAGTCAGCTGTCTAGGAAGAGACTGATTTGCATCCTTCAGCATCCTAACAAGGAGGTGGGATGGCTCTTCCACTGAACACAGCCTGAGTGTAAAACCTTGCGGAGGATGGGAGGTTTTAATCCAGACCAACCTTTCTGATAACTTGAATTAGTGAAACACTTTAATATATCAAACAGATTTCTTGGGAATGCATTTATTATTTTTTTACGTGTGAAATGGTGCACACAAATCTGACTAATGAAGTGAATAATTTATAATGAACGAATCAAGCATGGGGCCAGGGGATTCCCCCCACCAAGCTGACCATGGTGTCCTCGGGGCCACCTCTGCCCCATGGGACCGTATTTTGCCGCCTCTGCTGCTGAAGGAAGAGACACCCTCCTGTCACAGCTGGGCTTCTGCTTTGTTAAATTATCATTGTATGAAACTTAAAAAGCCTGGAGCTCAGGATAGGCACATCTTACAAGTGGCATTACTTTAAATAACTGCTAGGTATTGCAGACGAAGCCCTGAAGGTGCAGAGTTTGAAAGAGTGTGGTAGCTGTCTACCAGCCAGTGCCAGCACCGTGGGAGCAGAGGGGAGAAAGCCAAGTACCTGGGAAGGCTGCACACCCTGGGGTGTGGGGTGGGAGAAGAGTCTTGAAGCCTGTGGATGAAATCGGTGCCAAAAGCCAGTTGCAGGAGTGGGTTTCTGGTCCTGTTTCTCTCTGAGGCAGATGCAGAAGATGGCAGTGCTGGAAGCTGGCTGCCAGCAGGAGGATGCTTAAGAAGATGCCTATAATAATGACATAACCCTCAGGTAAAATGAAGACAAGACATACCAAATGCTTTAAGATCACAAGTGGAGCACAAATTCCAGTTCCTCTGTAGGCAGGGATGTTTCAAAATTGAGCCTTATAGGCAGAAATGTGGATCTGCAGTTCCCTTTGCAGGGCTCACTGGGTATATCTCATTTAACCTGAAATTAGATCAAAGAAATGTGCTCGCTGCCAGGTATGGGACTTCATTCAGGAGGAGTCTTGGTCTGCGACTGGTTTTGCAGTGCTCCCGGCTCTGCCAGGGTCTGCCTTAAACTGGCAGTGCTGCCCCAAGGGCTTCTCAGCTCTCCCCACGCCTGCTGCACACCCGGAGCTGCGTGTGCTGGTCCCTGAGCCCCCGCGTTTCTATACCCACATCACCAAGGCATTCACAAAGTACATCGTCGGCTGATTTCCAGGGATTAACCAAATAACATTTCCATGGCTTAACCAAATAGCTGTGACGCATGTGCTAAAATCTGAGGTCCTTAATTTTAGGCGAAGTGCTAAGGGCATGGGAAAGGAAGTGATAGCGGAGTCTGAAGATATTAAGGAGGATTACTTTTAGAGTATTGTTATCATTTCCACTATTTTATGAAAACCTCTATGTGTGCCAAAGGGCAAAGATAGAACAACCATGGTGTGTGCGTTCAGAAAATGAAGAATGGGATAGCGTGGAAATTGCTATCTGCATTAAATTTCAGAAAACTGCTTAAAAAATTAAACAGGCTAGAGAAGAATGTAAATTATATATGGCAAAATAAATATCCCTGCATGCACACTAAGCCTGTGCTACAAAAGCTGCAGCAGTACTAAGTGGATTTGTAGGGACTTCCTTCTAACGACATGAGTTGGAGAAACGCTGTTGAAGTCATTGGTGTTATTTTGATGTACCTGGAGAACGGATCCCACAAGCGCTGTAGGCTGCGGGATGTGTTGTGTATCTGTAACACGGCCAGCCCGTCCCACCCCAAACGACGGGCTGCTGAGGTTCTCGCTGGCCGAGGTCAGTGCCGGTGGGCTGGGACGATGGCGAGAAGGAAGACGACCCTGCAGGAGGAGCGGTGGTCCCTGCCCGCGGGTGCTGCACGGTGCGTCAGCCCGGGGTATCCGGCAGTGCCTGCCCTGCGTCCCAGGCGTGCGGAGGTGAGGAAGAGCCCTGGGCTGACGCTGCTGCTCACACCTAACCACGCCAGAGCTCTTCCAGAAAACACAACTTTCCTTGTCCTAGGAAACGTCAGATTTTTTTTATGTAATTGTCTTTAATGCATTTAACCATGCCCCATCCTTTGTGCAGGTAGGTGGGAAGAGTCACTGCTGGGGCTGAGGCTCACCTGTGTTTTACTCACTTTAGAGCAGTTTCGAGGAGACTGGCTGAAGGCCCCATCCCAGTCCGGAGCCATGTCCGCGCCGCTGGGAAGGGCTGCGTGCCGGCACCTGAGCTACTTCTGGTTGTACTGGCACGTAGCCTTCTCCCCAGCGGGTCAGCTCGGTGGTTGGTGCTACCTGCTGCCCTGCAGGTTTCCCCTATGTGCATTAGGTACGTATTTTTCTTTACATATCTCTTTTGCCAAAGACTATTCCTTTGTCCTCAAGGATCAAGAAAATGCTTAAAAATAGTGGCCGAAGAAACAGCTAAAGGCAGTGGCATAAAGGAGTGGGTTTTGTTATTACAGACGAGTCTGGGTAAAGCTGTTCAGTCAGATGCTCAATCTCTAACTTAATCACCAGACCTCGATGGGGTGAGGCACAGAGCTCTCCACGGGGTAGGATTTGGGTGCTGGCTCTGATATGGGCATTTGGGCAACTTGTTTGGAGAGTGAATTTCTCAAGTTCTGCTCATTGTGACAGCATAAATCTTTTTTTTTTTTTTCCCCTCACCTGGATTTCAAGTCCTTAATTTTTCTTTGCAAACTGTAAATTGTAAAATTTGCAATTTGTGACTTATGGAGAGTCTTGTCTCATCTCGGCCAGGGAACTCTGGCAGGCAGGGACATGGTACATCGCCCTTCGTGGGGCCTCTCACGTGGGCCAGCACTGCCTCGTCTGTTAGTGCGCAAGTTGGCATCCAGAATAACCGTCTTGTTTTGTGCTCTGGACATCTTCCGTGTGCTCTGAGAGACACTAGCTGGCTATTTGCTGTGGGAAATGCTTACTGAAATTTAGAAGACCTTGCTAGTTGTGCATGACATCAAGTATTCTGGCCAGTTAATTAACATAAAGCAGGCAAGTTAAAAATGTAAAAGTGACCTGCACATACGACTGTACGAGGGCAAAAAGGCAAGCAGCTTGTAACATATGAAATGGGTGCTATTTTATTTTAATTTAGAGAACTGAAACTTAGTTCTGAATAGAAAAAGGGGTGAATCATTCTTGATGGATTCATCATAGCCATTTATGTTCTAAGTACTTTCTTTCTCCACCATAGCTGCCTCAGGTTGCATGAGGAATGTAAAGGTTTTAAATGTCATTTTTTTTAGAGCTATTTGTTTTGTTATTTTAAATATAGCCTTAGATGTACTTACTATTTTTGTGCAGGTACCTGGGAATTCGTAAATTCTGTGACTGATTATAGAGGTTGTCCTGATTTGGTAATAAAAGCTGATTATGTCTTATTGCAGCAGCAGAGAATAGTGTCAGAATAGGGATTTCTGGAGTGTTGCAATGCATGAGGAAGGGTTTTCACTGCGCATTACTAAACAAACATGACAAGAGTAGATCTGGCAGTTGCATCTCTGATTTCTGTCTATCCTCTTGAATCGATAATTTTATTGACTGAGCTTGGCAAATTTACATTCGTTATTTTGTCTGTCCTCAGAACAATAAACGTCAGGACAATGATTTATGTTGGCCCTGGTGCACAGCGCGAAGGACCGCGGGTGCCCCTGCGCAGCCGCCTCTCCGCACAGCCTGCTGGCTTCTCTCGCGTGGCGTAGCCGATTCGGTGTTGACAAAGCTCTCTTGCACAGAATTCCTTAAATGCTATTTCTTAAATGACAGCATTTCTTTGCTGTTGGAGGGTAGGGCATTAGTAAAATCTTTCAAATGGAGGTTAGTCACTAATTTTGTTGTGCATGGAAATGATGTGACACCTCTATTGCCGTAGAATTAAGGCAGATATGCACGTCTGCCAGTGTCTCTCACGCGGACTTGACCCGAGCACATCTGCAGATGGCAAAGCAGATCATCCACTACTGTTTTTTTACAGATGTTGAAGGTCTGAAATGGGATAAATGGGCCAAAGGAGTATGACCAGGTGCAGGACACGCATCACCTGCAGGTCCAGGCAGCTGTTGAGTCGAGTATCTGACCTCTGTAGTGGGAGGTGGACAAAGGGAAGAGTAACTAAAGAGGCAGATAAATTAAATGGGATGGAAAATTGGATAAACAGGTATCTTTTAATGAAACAATTTTTTACTGGTTTTGAAAGCACAATAGATTAAATAGAGCTGTGTTTCAGTAAATAATTTCAAATGCATTAAATATAAAGGTGGGGATTAATACAGGAAAGGGAAGGCAGATTGGGCTCACAGGATGATGGAGTGCCGAGCCGGGGCCCAGAGGCGTGCTGTAGGAGTTACTGGTTGGGGGCTGACGTGATGGGGCTGTCAGGCTGTACTGGCCCCTTTCCTCCAGTTCCCCAGAAATCTGAGAAACAGAGACGGGACCACCATGCTCTCTGCCCCCGCCTGCCCCCTGCAGAGTGTTTCCTCATCAGAAATGTAGGTGGCATTTGGAAAACTTCAGTAAAACTGGCAAAAAAAATGAAGAAAACCAGTGACCTTTTAAATTTGCGCAATTTCCCCCCACTCAGCCCCAGTACGTGCAACCTGGCTTTAAATAATGTTTCTCTTCAGTTTTGTTGTGCTGTAATGGGGTAGCATCTGGTTGCCAAAGGAGTGGACGTTGTAATACAGACACAAAGCACAGTAAAAGGCTGTGGGTTGACAAACCTTTTCACTTTTAAATCCACAGTCAAGTGGGCTCTCTCTCACTGACCTCCCTTCACCAGGTGGTTTTTGCCATTTATTACTGTCTTTTTAAAATATATGTTCTGAAATTCAGATGTGTATATAATGGGGATGATATACAGTTGTACTTCAGACTGAATGTGAGCCATCTGTCAAAAACAACAGCTAAATTCTGTGTAATAAAAGCCACAAAAAGATTGATATTTCACATTAAAGGGAAAGCTGAAAAAAGCAATTTTGTTTATGGGCAAACCTGTGTCTGGCACATTTTTCATGTCATATAAAGATGGAAATCTCACCTTATGGCTATAGATTACTGCTATATTTCAGCCTTTATAATTGTGGACAGATATGCATGTGCTTCTACGTTAAGAGAGATAATTCCCCATGTATTGTTGATAACAATGAGTCCATTTGAACACGTTTCTGCTGCTTCCCAAAGGTGCAGTATTTCCCATTTGCTGCTCTTAGTCTATCTGGTGAAGCATATTCCTCTAGTAATTTGATTGTATGTGAAACTTTTTCGGTACCTTCAGTTTACTTCAAACCATTCTGGGTACCTGCAGATCCAAGGGCGATGGAGGTTGAGAAGGGAACAGCTTGGCTGGGGCAGGGACACATAGGCAGCAGGTCATATATCCTCACCTTACATCAGAGCACGTGGAGTACTGAAGAAACAGTTCTGAGCACCTCAGGATTGTGCAAACCCTTTAATTATTGACTATAGTGTTTCGTAAACAATTTTTACTTGAAACTGCGAAGCTGCTCTGGAGCTGTGTCTGAGTTGCATTGCCTCTGTAATGGGTACCCACGTGTGCAGGAACCACACCGAGGTTCTGGCAGTCCCTGTTACACGTAACAGAGCAAGACAGGGTCTTTTTGCATGTTTATGCACCTCCTCTTAAAGGATGGGCTTGTTCTGACCCTACAGCTCTTGCATGTACGAGTCACAAGAGGTTGCGTGGGTGGCTCTGGGCAGGTAATAGGATGGAGTTACCAACTCAGGCTGGCGGATTTCCTCATCTGTAGTGTAGGGTTAGCATATTCATCAGGCAGCTGGAAAGAGAGGTACTATTCTGTCTGCCTCCAAGTAATTTGTGCAGTCCATGTAGGTTTGAGTAGTACATCTCTGAGATGCCGCCCAATGCGGCTGCTGTACGGGGAGTCCTGCAGAAGCTGCAGGTAGAGCATCCTGCTCCCCTGCCAGCCTGGCTGGGGCTGATGAGCTCTGGTCCTCAGAGAGGATCCTCAGCCGGGAGGGATCGAGGGGAGCTGAGCACAAGAGCGGGTGTCTGCTCCCACCCACTCCGACCTGCAGTTTGGAGAGTGAACGGGCAGGTGGGGTAAGTGCCTAATCCTGCAAAGGAGGTCCCCAGCCGCTGTTCGGGGTGCGCAGCGAGCTCCACTCCTGGCTTGCTCTGCTGCCGGCCAGGAGAAGGCTGAGCTGCAGGTTGCTGGTGGCAGCCTGGACCTGAGCCATTCTCTGTAGCATTCCTTGTTTGCATCCATACAAAACCTCCTGCTGAAATGATTCTGCTTGAGTGGCTGGGTCAGCAATAGATTATACATTTCTTCAGACATTTGTGCGGTGTAATTTTGCTGCACCTGGCAATCAGGGCGTATATTTGCTGTATGAATCGAGTTCTCATTAAAGACACTTTGTTCTTTGAGTAATAATAGATTTGTTTACTGAAAGTGTCTTTTTAAGACAATGTCCTACTTTCTCTTTTTGCCTCTGTTTCTTGAGTCATATTTTCTAATGGAGTTAAAGCCATCAACTGGAAGGCAGATGACACCACTGGAGATGCTGGGGTACACCAGTGGCTGACATAAGGAACTATGGACCAAGGTGGTCCCATCCTTGCTCCATCACTTACAGAGGAGGTGGCTTTTCTGCAGTGCAATCAACAGCATTGACTCTGCAAGTCAGGAGGTGTCTTAGGAGCTGTAAAACTGCCTGAAGCATAGTGGAAAGTTAGCTCCACTTTGAGCAGGGTTGGCCTAGATGTTCTCCAAATGTCCGTGCCCACCTAGACTAGCCTATGCCTTTGGTTTAAACATGTTGCTTCGTTCTGTCATCATCCAGTGAAAACTTTTACAGTCACATTTGCAAAAAATTATCCAGCAAATACTATCATACAAGGGGTCATGTAAAAATGAAGTATGAAAGATTTTTTGGCAGAAAGAAAACAATGGAGAATAATAAAGGTTAAAAAGAGATTTTAGGAATGGACATAGATTTCAGAAAGCTGTATTAGAAATACAGAAATAACGGGGAGATGATTTGTAGCCACAAGTAGCATGTGGGTTATTTGTTAAGCAGTTTGAAATATTTTGAAGTATTTTTTGATTACTGTGTAAGTGTAAACAAGGCTTGGTATCACTGGAAGTTCAGAATCCCAGTTAATTCTGGAAAAGATGATTTGGTCCTCAGCAGGGAACCAGAGCCCGATCAGAAATGTGACTCTGCATGTGAATCTGTACAGTGACTGCATCAGCATCTAGGTGTGAATGAGGTGGTACTAAAGCATTTCAAGTTGTTGCTAAAAGTTTTTGTGCAGATCAGTACTGGAAAAAAATGCCTTTCTATAGCCATTCCCATTAAGTGTGTGTAGAGGAAGAGAAATTTATGTATGTGAACTTTTTCACTCAAAAACGTACACCTTTGAGGTTTAAATCTTTGGACAACACCTGTACCAAAAGCAGCCTCTTTTCTGGGATCAGTTTTCAAAGTGATTACAAGAATTTTGATTAATAAAAAAAACCCAAAACCAAAAAACCAAAGCAAGGTTGCACTGAAGGTGCTGCACATGGATGAGGGACCCTGAGAGTTCTGTCAGTGATTCCCCCTTTGTGCAGACTGGTAAGTGTCCCAGGATGTCCTTAGCACCTCCATGATGGTTTCCTTGGGCACAAGCACTCTCAGAAAGCCAAACCAGGGTGTTAAATCCCGCTGTTGCACCCACTCCAGGCTGGCATGGGTTCAAGGGGTGACAAGGGGGGCACCGAGGGCTGTGGGGACAGGACAGTGGTGTGCAATGACCTGTCTGCCCAGCTGCACGTGGGTAAAAGCAGCGTCTCCAATTTGTCGTGTCTGATCTGCAGAGCTGGTTTTGTACGTAGGATGCTGGGGCTGCCTCCAAGACTTGGGGCTGGGGATGGCAGCGAGCACCTCAGTTAATCTTGCTGAGCTGCTCTCTCTCCATTTCCAAAGCACTTTTCTCCTCTGTGTGGTGATACCTCCTGACAATGTTGTTATTTTGAGGACACCTGCTAGGAAGCTGTTCCTGAAGAGGGGCTGGCGGTGCTGCTGTCATCGGGAAATTTCTGTTCTCAGCTCCATCTCAAGGCCCTGCTGGACACAGGTGAGCAAGAGGGAGCTGGCTGCAATGCAAGGCCATTGTTATAGCAAGCAGCCATTTAAAGCACCCACGTGATGTGGTTTTATTTAATGGAAGCTGTATTACACCAGGCTTAATATTTCTGCATGCAACACGCTCTCTGCCTGGTTTGATGCTGCTCATCGCTCCTTGTGCGCTGTGATGCTGTAAAGAGCGTGGGGCAGCGCGAGGGCGATGCCTCCCTGCAGCATCGCGTGGGCGGCGCGGCGAGATGGACCCCGCTCCTCCTCGGGGCACCTTCCTCCCGGGAGCACCCCCCGCGCTTGCGGATGAAACGCTGGCCTAGTTCAGGCTGTCAATCTCTTACATAAGTGAGAAGGTAATGCAAATTGCATGGCTATGCCCCTCTGAGTCTTTTGCTCCCTGCATGATACACACGGATTTGATTTGGCTCACTTGATCACAGAGGAAATTCCCAAGGGAGAATAAAAACTGCCAGAGCAGCCAGGGGACTGTGACTTGCAAAGTAAATATTCACAGTTTTAAATCTGAAAGAAAAAGCCTGATTTGCAAGAAGGGTGGTTTCAAAATACTGATTTTGTGAACTCTCACTGGATCTGGGGAGAGGCAGCGGGAAGACTGCAGGCTGCTCCCGTGCTTCACATTTTAATCGCAGCCGGTCCTTAGTCCTCAAAACCTCCCGGCTGCAGGCGTGTGCTGCTGAGCTCAGTGCAAGCAGCTGCTCTGTCCAGCTGCCTGGTCACAAAGTCTTCTGTGCTCATAGAAAATAATCTCTTTTAGAAAAAGAAAGTTTTCTGCTCCCTGAAGGTGTTAAGCTGGCTGAAAAGGACCTGGGGGTGATGGTTGACGGCCGCCTGAACATGAGCCAGCAGTGTGCCCAGGTGGCCAAGAGGGCCAATGGCATCCTGGCTTGTATCAGGAATAGTGTGGCCAGCAGGACCAGGGAGGTGATGGTGCCCCTGTATTTGGCACTGGTGAGGCTGCACCTCAAATCCTGTGTTCAGTTTTGGGCCCCTCAATTCAAGAAGGACATCGAGGTGCTGGAGCGTGTCCAGAGAAGGGCAACGAGGTTGGTGAAGGGTCTAGAGCACAAGTCTTATGAGGAGCGGCTGAGGGAGCTGGGGTTGTTTAGTTTGGAGAAGAGGAGGCTGAGGGGAGACCTTATTGCTCTCTACACCTGCCTGAAAGGAGGTTGTAGAGAGGTGGGGGTCGGTCTCTTCACCCCAGTAACAAGTGATAGAACGAGAGGAAATGGCCTCAAGCTGCACCAGGGAAAGTTTAGGTTGGATATTAGGAAAAACTTCTTCACTGAAAGAGTGGTCAGGCCCTGGCACAGGCTGCCCAGGGAAGTGGTTGAGTCCCCATCCCTGGAGGGATTTAAAAGACGGGTAGATGTGGTGCTTGAGGACATGGTTTAGTGGTGGACTTGGCGGTGGTAGGTTAACGGTTGGACCTGATGATCTTAAGGGTCTTTTCCAATCTTAACAATTCTATGATTCTATGATTCTAAGCACAAAACCACGAAGCAGTCTCTGGGGCCTTGTAGACAAATTTTCTGTCTTCCCTGTTTCTCAGCATGGCGAAATATCTGCTCTCAGGCAAAGAAGCAGGGGCCTGCAAAGACACCATGCTTCTGTTGCAAGGAGGTCCCCACAGCTGCTGGTGTCCGTGAGGCTCCGGTGCTGGTGAGCCATGGTGCTGCGGGTGGGATGGGCTGCTCCTGCAAGAAAAAACAGTTTTTGACCGTCGTACCCAAGTTTGCTAAGCAGAACAGTGAGCTCCTTCTGCTGCTTTGTTTAAGCACTAGTGACAAGCCCTTCCAGTGAATACGTGCCTTCCGCCTGGCAGGACCGCGGTTTGGGGTGGAAGTGGAGAATACTGAGCTTACCTGCATCTAACGATGTGCCTCCTTCCCCTTCAAGTGACTGCTCGTCACTCGAATTATCAGCCCTAGGTCACCAGCTTACTGGTTTTATTAAAGTAATTTCAGTTTCGAACTGAAGAACAGCAACTTTAATAGTTTTCATTCAATTAAAAAATGGAAAATAGACTCAATGGGGAGAGATACTGTAGGCAAAAGAGTTTAATGTTAATGTTTTATTTCGGTAATAACTTCTCATTGTTAGTGAAATGGGTGGAAATAAGTCAAGATGAGATGATTTTTTTGTAGCTTGAAAACGGATGACTATGGGCAATGGGTTGTGCGGAGCTGTGCAGTGCAGCACAATGCTAAATGCTGCCATGCCAAAATTACGTGCGATTAAATACTCATCAAACACAACCATGGAGGATAAATTAACTCTACATGCTGCTAATAACTTCTTGTGGGAAGTGAGTGATTTAAGTACTGAAAAATGATCAGGACTAAGGGGCAATCTGACCACATTAGCAATGGGTGGTTCGTGCAGTTGCCAGCCGCCTCGTTGAAGCGATGGGTGAGTTACTGCCTGTTCCTGGAGTGGGGTCCTGCCTCAACACCAAGCACAGGAGAGCCATTAGCTCAAATGGCCATGAAGAGCTCAGAGGACAAGTGCCAAGCTATCTGTGTGCCTTCATGTGCGTGCACCCTTATTCAAACAAAAAGAACAGTCTGGGAGCCAGGACCATATTTTGGGACACGGGAAACCTGAGGCCATTTCTTACGGCAGTCCTGTGCATCGCTGGGTGAGACGGTCTTGCTTACTGCCTCCTTTCTCCATCCATAAAACTGGCCCTTCTCAGCCTCCCATAAACACACCGGTCATGAGGAACTCAGATTGTGGTGTGGAAACGGAGATAAATGTCTCGGACAGGGAAAAAGTGCTGTTCTTTCAGTGGGCTGCGATGTGTTTGTCATGCTTTTCTGGCTCATATCAGACGCAGCTGAGGTGGGGCCATATTTTCTCTTAGGCTTGTGACAGCTTTCTGTCACAGGTGGGAAGGTCTGCCAAGTATTTCTATTTTCCTCACCCAGGAAAACCAGGTCTTGGATGCATGGGATGATTTCCACCATAAAAGATGCAGCTTTGTAGCACTGAGAATATTTGTTCTGGAGTAATGGAGCAAGAGGAAAATAGCTGTTGGGCTTGCAGAGGACAATGTGGTTTCCCCTCTTAAACTGCACTGACTGCTGGGCACGGTGGTGGAGCATGCTCCAGCCAAGGACCGTGCCCGGCCACTGCTCCCACCGGCAGCTTGTTGCTGCCATTTTGGAGTAATACTCGTTATCTGCATGGGTTGTCTTAATGGCGTAATTGTCTGGTATATAACAGTGAGCGCCGCTTCTAATCAAAACAGAGTCTGGTGCATAAATATTTTACTCACAGAAAATTGTCAGACCAAGCTTAGCAAATGCTGCTGGAAATCTATGAACTTTAAATAACTTCCACGTGTGAATACAGGCCCTATTTATTAGCAGAAAAGAGAGATTAATGCTTTTGGTCAACACATCTAATTCAGTCTTACGCATCCCATCTGTCACCGAGTCACTCTGAGACAGTTAAATGCATGAGCGGTGACATTTCATACTTCTTAAATGTAATTTGTGGGAAATGTTTGCAAATTGGAGCTGCAGAGATAATAAAAGGAGGTAGGACAATGCCCTCTGGGCCCTGCTCGTTTATCTTGCAGGTACGAGGGATGGTGACATGATGCCCAGCTGGGCGCTGGGGGGGACCCCTGGTCCCCGCTCCCCTGGGCTTTTCCGAGGCGCTCAGAGATGCCCCAGGCAGGAGGCAGAGGCAGGAGCTGTGCTGCTCATTGCATGGTCTCCTGACCATTGAATGAAAATCCTGACGCTGATGCACGATTTGCAGGTGCCCGTAGGCTCTCCAAACCCTAACACATTTAAAAAAAAAGGTCTTCTGCCAATACAGACCGATTAGGGCATTTACAAATTCTGAAGAGGACAGTATTCATGAGGTTCATGCTTCTAGGCACACGTCTGCGGTTGGTTTTTTGGTTTTTTTTATTATATTTTTTTGTAAACATTTTGCCATACACTTGCATTATCTATTTGTCCCCTTTCTTGTCTCTTTGCTCTGTAGTTTCTAACCTGTTGATCAAAAGAAGCAAGGGGAAGCAGCTGACAGCCTCCTACCTCTGTAAGTGTCCCCAAAACGCTAAGCCAGGCTGGAGAGCACCACTGTCGGTACCATCCTTGGGGGACACCTGTGATGCCCATGTGCTTTTCTGCTGCCCATCACCCCCAGGAGCCAAGGACCTGTCTCAGCACCTGGTGTCCCACGCATGAGCCACAAAGGGAGACATATGGGAACCGCGGTCTCCAAATGGTCTGGAAACCAGTGGTGTTGCCCAAGGAGGAGCGTCACAGCAGGAGGTGGGGGTCCAGGTCCGGGGGGGCAGGTTGGGGCTGGAAGAACCAGATGGGCTTCCCTGGGCATGGGGAACTGGTGGTGCTTGCAGAGCTGGGTGCGCACAGTGACCCAGCCCTCTCCCTGTAGCTATCCAATAATAATCACCTGTTTTAATACCATCAGACAGTAAAGTTTAGAGAAGTTGGTGCCTACAGCTCAGGGGAAGTTGGTGTTAGTTATGAATATTGGGTCAGCTGCTCAAACAGCAGAGGAATTACCTCTGACTCTCAAAAACCCTTATGTAATGAGTAGCGTTTCACAAAGATTTGGGTGTACACGTGCAGGTGATAGCTCTATAGGGAGGATAGGCTTACCTGTTTGAGTACTCCATAAAACTAGTTTTCCACTCCTGGTTCCCTTGTCCAACAGTAACAGCAGCAGCAGGTCTGAGTGTAAACTACAGGAGGAGAAGTTTTGTCACAGCAAAAAGATGGGAGAGATGAAAACGACACTGTGGCTGTGCAGAAATGAAACCTCTGGAGTTGGAGCTTTGCTGGAGCACGGGGTGTGATGTGGGGGTCCCTGCTGTGCCCCCCTCAGCATGCAGAGCTCAGGCAGCCCCTCATCCTGGCAGGGGAGGGCATTTGGCTTGGAGACACTGGGACACCCACCCCTCGGCTCCTGGGGCAGCGACGCAGGATGAGCTGTGGGTAAGCATCAGGGACATTGTGAGCAAGGGGAAAAAACTGAAGGGAAACCTAGAAGTTGGCTAGTTGAGTGTGACTTGGAATTGAAGGCAAACAGGTTTTTTTCATTTAATTTTTACTCTTTGGTGGAATCTGGTTTGTTTAAGGATGTTTTCAAAGATACATTTGATGCCCTCAATTTTTCTCATAATAGAAACAATCCAGAACACTTCAGATTTGGAAAACTACTCATTATAATAATGTCCCGCAGTGCTTTTCTAATTAGTAGTCAATGTTAGTTCAGGACCGTAACTATCCTAGCAAGACTAAATCAATTTTCACTATAGCTAAACATGTATTTAGCAAGTGAATTTTAAATCTTTATCTGCAGTGCCTTCTCTGTCGTAATTTTTATACATCCAGTTTTGTAATAAATTAGAATTGGGATAGCTGTGGAGTGAAATCCAGTGGCAGCTGTATCTCAGTTCAGATTTGCATGCCCCTTGGGTGTTTTGCTTCACTAGGAATTCTTTTTCAAAGCCTTTTCTGAACTGAAAATTTAAAAAAAATAAAAATGGATGAGACAAGAGCACATCTCCTTTGTGCAGTGTGTGCTTTCATACCCTAATCGTTCCACAGATAAAACATTACGCTGGCTCCCTGATGCCATACTCTATGCTCAGTCCAAAATATTCAAAAATACCATATGTCTAAACCACAAATCGTTTCCTTTAACTTAAAGTGTAGAAACTCTGGCAAGGTAAGAGCACGTCTGGCATCCGTATCCTCGTAGGATGATTCAGTGGCATGTTGTGGCAGAAAGACAGCTCTGGATAGAAGAAGGGGAGGCCTCTCTTACAGCTTTACTGCGGGTGATGGGATCTCAGGGCTGGTTTCCCACAGTTAAACCTCAGAGATGGGAGTTGTCCTTTCCCTTTGAAAAGCAGCCAGCAGAGCCGCCTGTGCCATGGCTCATCTGACCCTGGCGGGAGCAATGCCAGTCCCTGAGCTGCTGGGGTGGACACTGGGAGCAGTTCTGGTTTCCATCCCACAGGAGCAGGGACGAGGGTTCACAGCACAGAGGAGCAGGGTCTCCATTTTCAGCTCCGTAGGACTGCAGTGACTGCATGTGCGATAGCCGCAGAGATTAACTTTCTGCAGCTTGTAAGGACAATTGTGCTGGCTGCTGGGGTCTATGACAATCACAAAGAATTTCACTGTATGTTTGCTAAAAACTATTGATCTTATAACTAGTCTTGAAAAATCTTGAGGGTTTCTTTCAGATTTTTATAATTTGTTCCTGTTTCTCTTGCACTAAAGGTTGCCTAATTGGAATCAGAAAAATGGTTACATATTGCTGGCCTGAACAGTTGTGAGCTATTAGTGTTCAGTATCTGTTCAAACACTTTAGTACAATAACAACCTCCAGGGATGTGACCAACATTTAAAAACTGGAGTTCTGTTGCACGTAGAAACATTTGAATTGTCAAGGGTTTTTTTAATCTAAGGATTTTCTTGGCTATGCTTTTGGGATCAGAACTTAGGTTGAAATCTAACCTTTTCCATGAACCAGGAGCTTGAAGGCTTTTCGCATCGCAGAAGATTCCCCAGACAACAGAGAGACCGGTGGTTCCCGTCCCTCTGCTCAGCACACGGACCCTGATGGGGAACGGATGGACTCCGTCACCAAACAGCTGTGCTTGGGTCTGGCCTAGGAAGGGGCGAGTAAAGCAGGGAGGAGCTTTAACCTTGCTTTTCTGTAGCCTGTGTTGACGGTACTAACCTCTGTTCTTCTGTATATTAAACATTTAGACACTATCAGGTAGACTCATGTGCAGCTATTTGCAAAGTGGTCCCTGAGATGTATTCAAAAACCTTATGAAAGTTATAGTTGGGGAATAGAAATTTAAAAATGCAGTATTTCATCATTATTTATCATAAATATCTTCAGTATAAATTAATTTATAAACAGGATTATATAATATCTTTAAGATTAAATGCATGATTGCTATAAAAATCTCCCTGTTAAATCTAATAATCCACTTCTAGATTTGGGATGTGCAGGGGCCCAGCATTAGAAAAAAAGGGACTTGCTCTTCCATGGGTATTTTGACTTGTCCTTGTGGCACCAATACAGTTACTTTTGAGATGAACTGTTTAGTGAGGATAAAAAGGAAGCCCCTAAAGTAAAGAAGGAGGAAATGAGCTGGTGCAAGTACGATTAAGTGGAAAAATCTCAATCAAAGTGGATTTTGAACCTTTAAGAGGTTAGAAAAACATCCAGGGTGTGTTCCATTACCTGCTTCTCTTGCTTTCCTTTCCAGCCTGTCTTTGAAACAGTTTGCCGTGAAATGGCAGCAGCAAATACGCGTATCTGGTAACAAGGTCCATCGTAAACGTAAAGGCAAGAAAATGTCTCCCAGAATAATATTTCCAGATTTCACGCATCTCTCTGAAGTCAGCGAAGGGATTCAATTCTGTCCTCTAGTCTCAACAAGAAACAGATAGCTCCTTTGGAAGACAAGCCTGTATTTTTATTTCCATGCAGATGCATAAGAAAGTCTTGGTTCTGGGCAAAGAGGATGCACACCTATATAAGTAAAGCCAAGAATGTAAAGTTAGTATAATTAAAATCTCAGGACTATAATAATTATTGATTTAGATCTAATTGTTACAGAAAAAAACCAAAATAGTGCAGTTAAATTATTATATTTTGTTCCCAGCTGCTCTGGGTCTTAGTCTGGGGCTGGCCCTGGGTGTCACAGTGTGTGTCAGCACTGGGGATCCTTCACTGGGACGAACGTGATGTCCACAGGTTTTAAACACGTGTTTTGCATGGATGCATATCTGTTGCTCCATGTGGGGAATATGACTGTGCCTCTGGAGTCATTAGTGTTTAATGAGTCATAAAATTAATCCGTTAAATTTTTGTAAATAAACCTTTGGCAAGGTCGGTTATGGACTATAAGAAGGGCTGCCGGTTCACGTGTGGGATCCTCCTGTGAAGAGTGAAGAGGGCACATCCCAGCATCCACAAAGCCAATCTCAGTCAGTGCTGTATAGGTCTTGTAAACCAAATTTGAATGTTTCCTGGCGGCCCCAAGGAAGTTGTGATGCAGTCAGTAATACACCTTGTAAAATTGCCAAAGCCTTTATACATCTACGTAACCTTCTCTTTAAAAAAAATACACCACCCCACCCCCCCAGTTTTTATAGAGTGAGTAAAGAAGGGAATCAGTGAATTAAAGGTTCTTCTCAAGCTGTTTTTCAACTACATTTCATAACTGTTTCTAATGTTAAATCATTGTGCTCTTAGCGTACGATATATTGTTATTATTTACAGGAGAAAAACCAAGGATTAATATAACCTTGTGGTCCTTTTCTTAATGAAATGAATGTCTGATAGATTCATGGAGCTATTAGAAAAGATAGAGGAAGCAGTGCTGTGGAAAACACATTAGTATTGCAGCTCACTAAACAGGTTTTTTATAATGATGTGAGGTGGAAAGGTTGGGGCTGGAGTTGGGGACTTAACTGACTTTGTGCAACTGAACCAACCAGAACGAGGTACCTTTCACAAGGAAGGAGCATTTGTTTTTGTTAATTGGGTAAAGGCAGTGAAAGTATGTGATATGGTAAGGCAGTAAAGGTATGTGTTCGTCGTTGGACTTGGATGCGTATGGACTGAATGTTGCAGATTTTTTGACATTAGTCAGGGGAATGACAGTTGTAATAACACCCATCACTTTTCTGAGATACTTGTAAAATCCCTGAGAGCCTGCTGATAATGACTTCTTCTTAATAGGAGAGAGATGAAAAGTGGATAAATGGAATTAAGTATCCTACATGGATATGTGACCACATATGGATTTAAATGAATACAGAAAGAAAATGATTTGGGATACAGAAGAACAATTCAGAGCTTCCTACAAAGCAACACTTGTACCAAGGGTTCATCCCGCTGTTTTGCAAGATCAAAGGATCATCAATGTCACAAACTGGTAGGAGGTTTTTAAATTGAAAACAAAATACTTTTTTGATTTCAATAATATCAAAAGTAAACCTTGCTTCTTGGTTTTGGTCACAATAACTTTGTGACTTTTTTGAAATAATTTCAGTATGATCGGTCAGCTGTGGACCTAATAAAAGGAAAGACGCATCATTGGGTCTCCATCTAATTGTAGGATAATCTGATGGTCAACAATTCTTCTGGAAAAAACAGCAGAATGATATTAAATTTGAATATGCATTTCTAAAAAACCAGAAACATGTAAAACTAAGTAGATTTCATTTTGAAAGAAAACTAATAGACAAATGGAATCAAGATCAGTTTTTGTTTTGACATCTTTGGAACATGTTTTTTATAAAAATTTCTTGTGTTTTTTTATAATATACGCATTCTACTGCAACCACAAATTCCGATTTGTCTCTCCCTAGCCCCAAATTACCACTTTTTCTGAATATTGCTCTTTGAGGAATTTGTATCTTTTCATGTTTCATTCTAATTAAGCATGAAAACAAACATCAAGGTCTCTCAGAAAACAGCCTCATGCCTGTCCTTGAGATATCTACTGCGTGCTCAGTGCAGCACCTGAAATGACCCCTGGTCACCAGGGACCTTTATGTGGTATTATATCATGGAATTGACAGGAACTGATAGAAGTATTGAAGCGTTTCAACAACCAGGCTGGGAAGATAATTCTGAATATAATCAGAAAGACCAAAGGAAAACATTAGACCATGACTGAAACTTATGCCGACAGAAGAAGCTTTACCTAAGCTTTAGTGGTTTACATGAAATTCAGTTCAATAAAAGGGTATGTAACCTCTGCAAAGCACAGAGGATGACTTATTCAGGTTGGAAGTTCTGTTGTTTTTACATCACCAGGTAAACCATAACTGGGCATCTGCAAAGGGCTGGTGGCTGTTCCCAGAACAGGGTGTCATTGATGCAACAACTTTCTGCTCAGAGCAGACCCTGCTGTAACAAAACGAGGGCGCTGGGGTGCACTGAAGTCCTGTTTTAGGATGTCCAAAGCACAGTGACCCCCCTGTGAAACTCATCTATAAAGAAGAGGGTCATTTGAGATAGCATCCTCTGTAAGTGACTGTCCTGCATGTTTATGCAGGCTGCAGTCAAGTGCTAAGCCCAGGCACCTTTAGTTCCACTAATACCCCTTAGGGAGCAACTATCTCCCACCTTTCTGGGCGTAGTGCACAGGCCAAGTCTCCCTTTTTCAGTTTCTCTGCATCTAGCTCAATGAGTGCTTTCACCTGCAGCTTGAATCCCTTCTCAAGCCTTGCTTCTAGCCCTGAGTTGCTTTGAAACCCTTTTAGATGTTTCAGTTCCTCTTTCTGTTTGTATTTTGTTTTTCCTGCTCCTTTTCTCCTTTAACGAATTCCTCAAAGCAGATGGTCTTCAAACTCTGTCTCTTTCAAGAGACATTCTCTCATCTAAAAGAGACATATTTCTCTCATTTGAAGAGTGTACAAGAAGACTTTATTGCCTTGGGGAGGAACATATATACCCAGAAAATGCACACTTTGCAGAGGCTTTAATCCTTAAGCCTGCAGCAAGAAGGAGAGGCTGTGTTTGCTATTGTTTGTGAGGCTGTCCCATTTTTCTGCCTTAGATCTGGGAAATCTTGAATTTCAGGGATCCATCTATGTGTTCAACCCAAACTCTTTCTGGAAGGAGGTAAGAGTCTTTCGGTCATGACTGCAGTATCAGAGGAGGACTTTTCTCTGGGGCAGCAGAAGAAAGTAGCTTCTGCATCTCTGTTTCCTCCTGCTGTGTGATCCCCCAGCCCAAAGCAGTCTGGAGCATCCTGTTATCAGAGGATCCAGTCATGAAAGCAAAATCCATGTATCACCTTCCTCCATGTCATCTCGACTGAAGGGAGTTGGACTTCTTCCTCAAGGTTTGCCTCAACTTGAGATCGGTCTTCTCACACCTCTTAGCCTGCCTGCACCATGAAGTAGAACATGCACTGGTACAAGTCACAACTGCTCTCCGGTGCAACGGCATGGCCAAAGGATGTCCCCTTTTCTACCACTTTGATCTTGCCCTTTGGCAATGGGATCCGTGCATTCTCTGACAGGAAGATGTCGTCTGCTTCAGTGTCCTTAGACTCACTTCAGGCAGGAGCCCAACAGGTGCTCCTGAAACCTGACTCAAGCGTCCTTTTTTTCACCTTCACATCTTCCTGCCTCAAGGAGCTGTCGGAGACTATTTTCTTCTTTGTCCAAGGATGAAGACTCTCTGGGAAGTCTCATTCTCAGACAATTTTTGGGCCTCCACCAACCTCTGCAAGGAAGTGGCAAGTGAGCTCCACTACAGTCTGCGCCAAGTCCTCTTTGTGACAGACTCCGCATCTCCATCTTGACTTGCCTCTCTTCAAACCCAACCACCTGTAACCAGGTGGGTTTCCCTGGTGCAGCCCTGCTGGGCTGCTGCTCAGCAAGTGACTCTGCCAGATCCTGGTGTCAGGGACAGGTTTTCTCCTCTCACACATGGATTAGTTAATACTTAAAGCATCTTCAGGTAGCTTATTTGTGTTGTAATAGGATTAGCAAGGAATACACAAGGAAGATGCTCAGAGGAAGAAACAATTGTACTCTTTCAGCATATATTTATAGCTTTTTAGTTTGATGTGTGCATCTCTGATTTGTCCAGGGAAACTGCAAAAGCACCCTTAGATAATTTGGCAGTAGGAAACCCTGATGACGTGGCCTGTCGATGCACAGTCTCCAGATGTGTGGCTCATTGCCTGCAACGGTGTCTATTGCTTCTTATAATCCAGTCTGTCATTTTGATGAGCTCCAGACAGCACCGGGAGATGTCAGTCCACTCGCCCATGCTTTAATTCCCCTCTCAGCAGCCATTTCGGCAGGTTTTTTTGTTGCGCAGGCGTGCCAAGCTATAACATGTGCTTTACAATCCTGGCACTACAACTGCCCCAGCCTCTCTGTCTGCTGTCCTTGCAACCCTTTCCTAGAAACCATCTCAGGAGAATCTGCTACAGCTCTCACTGCTCTGCATACAGCAAATTTGTCTTTTAGTAGTGGAAAGCTCTCAAGACTTCATTGTGGATAGGTAAGAAAATACTGCACCTGAAGCCCTCACCATTTTCTGAGAAATGCAGGCAACTTATGCTGGTTTTGGGACAGACCACAGTCTTATTTCCCCCCAGCAGTGTTTCAGATCCAGCAAACATCTGCAGCAAAATTCCCTTCCAAGTTGTGCCTCCTGTCAGGACAGCAGCAACGGCAGGTGCCGGCACAGTGAGATGGGCACACGCTCAGATCTTCCGTGCCTCCAGGCGCTTCGTCTGCTAAGAAGGCTTGTTAACATGCAAACGTCTTGGAAATGCGAGCCGGCTGGGAAGTGAGCTTTGTGTCAGCAGCTTTATATTCAGGTGGTGACTGACACTGCCAATATGGTCCTCTACATAAAAAAAGCCGACAAATGGTGTAACCTACAGCAGATCCATTTGCTGCCTGGTTGCATTTCAAAAGTGTTAAATGCCTTAGCGGACAAGTTGAACTATTTTAGGTAGATAAATGGCACATGGGAGGACTGAGATGACTCTTAAAATTCGTGTTAATTTAATATTGATTTCTTTACAGCCCAGAGAACCAAGGAGGTCACACGGGCTTCAGGATGGAGGATCTAGTAACCCCTTCAGATGTGTCTGGGAAGATCCACAGATCTCTTTGTCTTGTCCCTTTCGTTGCAAGAACGTTACAGAAGGTAAGTCAGAATTTACCCAAGGAAATTTCTCAGAGGTTTAATTGCCCGCGAAGATCAAGGGCAGGG
The DNA here is from genome assembly GCA_020745775.1 of Theristicus caerulescens. Lineage (NCBI taxonomy): Eukaryota > Metazoa > Chordata > Aves > Pelecaniformes > Threskiornithidae > Theristicus > Theristicus caerulescens. Next base: position 71,130,103 of record CM036564.1, read on the forward strand.
TGGTTTCAGGACTGGCACCTCGTCTCAGATCAGACATCCCATGTTTTGATTTTAGTACTAGATTTCTGTTCAGCATTCCTCATATCATGATGCTTGTGTTGTCCTCGGGGTTAAAGTGGACTACCCTTCACCACCAAGAGATACTCTTTTTCGTTTGTTAATCTCTTACTCATCTGCAACATTCTTCTGTTGGGGGAGATGCCCCAATGCAAAACATCCCAAGGGTGGATGTTTTGAAGGGGAATGCTATCCTGCTGCAGTGCACCAAATACAAAGACGACATTAATATTTAGTTATATAGCCTGGAGCTTATATATTCACATTGAATTGGGGATTTTTTCTTGCAGCCTGGTTGTTTATGGATGGGAGTTGAATAGTGCCTTCCACCTGAAATCACGTACTCCCGATGTTGCTATATGCTCGGGTAGCTCTGGGCTGCGGGTGTCCCCACAGGGTAGCGAGGGTGTGTGGGATGAGCTTGCCTGCCCTCCGGGCACGGACGTCTGCTCACAGTGCAGGGTCCTCTTGGCCAGAGCAGTCAGGGTCTCTAGGTGCTGCCCTTGGGACTGCACTACTGTGTGTAATGGTACCTCCCACTTCTCTGAATTTCTGTTACATTTCTTCTACATATACACACATTTGTCTCTCTAGTGCAACAGCTATGGGAATTCCTGGATCTGTGCTATTTTGGGTGAACCTCATTGTATGTGAAGTCATCTGCTGTTTCACTTAACCAGTTTGATAAAGAAGCATTGTCCTTACGTCTGTTGATGAGCAGAAACTGTTATTAATTTCTATTAAATGAGTGCCAAGCTGTAACTGCATTAGAACATTTTAATCCATCTTTCTGGATAATGCAATCTGTGATTACTCTGGGTTTACCAATTTTTGTAAATGCGAAAGTTTCTTATCTACTCACTCTGATATTTAAATTCACAACAAGCCATCTCTAACTGCTTCAGCAATAGGTTTTGCATGCAATGATAGATTTCACCCAGAAAACAAATGATACAACTATGTGAAAAAATTGTGAAAATAGGTTTCTAAATGCGTATGCACAACCACTTATGTCAAAAGAGTTTATCAGTTTGTCCAATCATTCCAGCAAGTACCACATAACTTATCTTCAGCTAGATAGCAAAGCATACATTTTAAACACTCATCTACAGCACAACAATTGGTAAGTTGTTGTTAAAAATACATTTTGCTATGATCACAGATATTCAGCAAGAAGACAGACTAGAGTCACTGAGTTGCTTGATATAAACTGGTTGCTCTAATAGGTGTGATTATATATGTATATATGCACAATTTGATAATAGGACTGAAATGTTTGTGCTGTGATTGAATGGCAATTTTCTCTTTAAATATTGCCAGAGGATTTCTTCGGGTCATTGATAGCTGTAAGTTTTGAATGTTAAAATGAAGTTTATTTTTCTTGAAAAGGAAGAAATTTAACTTTCAGATGAAAAATTGTGTGGCTGTGGAAGGTCTGCTCAAGGCCTGGGAAGAGAAACTGAACTTGGAAGGGAGTTTTAGGGAATGAGGTATTGGAAATTAAAGTGAGATTATCAGCTCTTCTTCTGCTGTTCCTATGAATAAAAACCTGTATGTTTGTGCTTCTATAAGCCTGAAGCTTTCTTTTAAATTTCATACTGTTAAGCAAAAGATAGCGTAGAAGATTATAAATGCAGAAATCTTAATTATGTGAAGGAGAGTCCTGTTTGCTTACTGATGCATAAGAAGTTCATATTCGGGATTTATATCTTAGTCACGTCAGTTTAGTTTTATTTTATATTATGTTCTCCTACAAAAATTGCTTTCAGTTTTTCTGTGTGGCATTGAGTCCCCTTTTTTCACATATCACTGCCTATAAAACCAAATTACTAATCTTAAAAAGATTCTCTATTTGTAATTTAACCTGATATAATGGCGTAAGACTGCTGATCTGTATATCCATGAAAATTTTCTGTGGGTCAGGTCTTTCCCATACCAGTATCACAAATTGGGAGTAATGGTTTCTGGTTTATATCAACGTCCCTCTTGCAGATTTAGCTAATAGTTGGTTAATCCTTTTTTCCAACCGTGTCGCATCGACCAAAATGGCTTTGCTGAAGCAGAGCTTTGTGAGCCACCCTGGCGCATCCCCAGCATCGGGGCAGGACCTCCAGGTCTCCCCGGGAAAGGTGCCGGCAGAGAGGGCTTCTGCAGTGTCCTCCACGTAGGAGGAGCCCCTCCGGGGGAACCGGGGGATGCTCTGCTCCTTGTAATTACACCTATGAAGTATTGAATGAATTGAGTTGATTGAAAACCTGGACGGCCAGAAACTGGATTTTTTTTTTACAAAATTGTTACCTACTCCTTGGGTGGGGGCAATGTCCTGTCACTCAGTGTCAGCAGCGCTGACTAATTGCTATGTGGATTCCCTCCAATTATTAGATTCCTAAATCCCCAAAGTGCTTTCCGAGGCAGTGTTTAGAAATGCATTTAAATGCATTTACTGTCGTCAATTCTGCTAAGTGCTCTTCTGGCTGCCGTCTATAAAAGCAAGAACAACACTGGTCATTTTGCTGTGTTTTGCTTGTGGTAAAGGCCCCTACTTTTAGCAGGTGAAGCTTTTCATTAGGCTGTTGTAGGAATAGTGTGAAAAAGATGTTATTTGCCAGCTGACCTGCCTTGTTGAGAGGAGATAGGAGGTAAAGGTGAAATGAAGGAAAACAAACTGCAGTGCAAATCCTTGTAGCTGCATCTTCCACACACCAACTGCTCAACAACAGCCAGGGTCTGGGGAGAGATTTTTGTTGCATAGCTGTTTCTGTACTGCAGATCTGCGATTCAAATATGGGGCAGTTTGCTGTAGGTCTTCATCAGCATCAGGAGAGCAGGATTTACACCAGATCTGTCCAAAGACCCACCTGGGCTAAACCCTGCTTTGGCAGCAGCCCACAGCAGATGCTGAAGAAAGAGTATGAGGACAGAGATGGAGAACAGTGATGCTTCACTGGTAGACAGTCCCAACATCTATGTATCTATAGCTCAGGGGCTTCCAGAGTGAGGTGATATTCTTGTCTTTAAAAGTTGTCAATGGATTACTCTTCAGTGAATTTATCTAATTGCGTTTTGAACCTAACTGTCTTTTTAACAGAAGTAAGTGTTCATCTTCCAACTCCTCTCTGACTACATTCTGCTTTGACATGCACCTCCTACATGGATACAGACAAACACAGATACGAAAGATTAATCTCCCCAGTGAGATGTGTTTCTTCGCATCTAAGGGATTCTCCAACATCAAGAAAAAACAGATCAGTTGAAATTGGCCCTGTCCCCCCTATGTAAGTCACACATCCTTTTGAACAACCCATTCTTTAGGAGATGACACTTGTGCTGGGCTGAGAGGATGCTAACTTCTGGATGAGCAGATGTGGCTCCCAAAGGAGAGGAGGAGCAAAAAGGTCATTGCATTTATCTGAGCATGGGTAGGGACAGAGCAAGTGCTGACCTTCAGAACGCAAGGTTACAAGCACTTTACTTGGGGCACACCAGCCAGAAGTCCTCACCCAGGGCTGGGTGCATGCTGGCACAGCTTGCTGCAGGGTGCACAACATGTCAGGTCCTGGATGGTGCTGTTTGCTCCCTCTGTGAAAGCTTTTGGACAGCAGTCCACCCTGTTCTTGCAAGAGATGGAGGTGCTGCATTGCTGCCCCAACAGGCTCTTCTGCACCACTTGCCCATGTCCCCAGGGGAAGGATGGCTGGGGTATGCGTTTCACATCATTTCTTTGGTCCCTACCAGCCATGACGTTTTGTTGCTTAAGCTGAAGAACAAAGTAGGTTTTGCTCAAGCCCCAAACCAGTAGAGCTGGAACATCTCAGTGGGTGGTAACTCCCCAGGGGATCATGCCTGAGTGGCAGAGCTGCCACCAGCGGTGTGTCACTGCGGTCTGCGTTGTTTGGTGTTTTCCTCTGAAGTCCATGACAAATTCCTGAGTCACCCATTCTGAGAAGTCCACTGAGTTTAAAACTCTTGGAGATCGGTGCCCAGGTACTTTGAAGCTGGGCAGGTGAGAGGCCTCTCCAGGGCTGGCAATGCTCAGGGCCAGCTGAGACTCACCTCACTTCCGCTAATTGTTTCCTAAACATTCCAATTCATTTGTAAATCACATTGCCATAGCAACAATAATTTCTATGCATTACTAATATCAGACACCTCTCGAATCAATTTGTTTTCCCTTGTTGCCATAGTGACAGACATTTTGTCAGAATTATTTAGGTAGAGAGAAATCCGGAGACCTTTGCAGAGGAGGAGCTGCAGAAGGAGCCCCGCGGGGAGCCCAGCCTCCCTCCCAGCCGCTCCTCTCCTCCCATCTCCTCCTGCCTCACTGCAAATGGGTCCCCCAGGTCCCAGCAAGTGTTAGTTGGCTTGGATGCAGACATCCCCCTCAGCTACTGCCCCTTCCCCATCCTCTCCATCTCCAAACTCGAGCACATCGCCTGTCCACTGCTAATGGCCGCCTGTCATCTGGCTCGGCTTTGGACCTCTTCCAGTCCGGCAGCCTTCAGTGCCTTTCTTCTCTCCATTCTCTAATGGTTTCTCCTTTTACATCTGGGTCTTTAGTCACACCTCAGCCTTCCTAGTTTTTAGAGCAATGTCTAATAAAACAGGCTGGAAAAAAGTGTTTGTCTGGTACAATCATTAGTGATGCAGAATAGGTGTGTTTTGAAAAATCTCAGCAGCTCATTTAATTGCCTAAGTGGTAGATGAGGTCTTTGAAAACTCTGGCTTGTAACATCTAACATACAACCTATTTTTTGTTCAGAATCGGTGCTGCTTCACAGTGGCAGTTCAGTGATGAACTCCCCAATCAATTTATCGAACCCTTTTGGGGCACTTTGCTTCTCTGCTCCTCTAGCTCAGCTGTTTGCCTGTCAGGATCCACCACTCTGGGTGAGGTGGGCTCTCAGACATTGCTGCTGCAGCCAATATTACTCTTAGTTCTTAGGACTTCATCAAATGCTTGGGGTGGAAGAAAAGTCACGAGGAAAAAAAAAATCTGAGCATTGTTGCTTCGATCATCCACATAGTCCAGGTTCCTATAATCTCTTATATGAAGAATAATAATGCCATTTTTAGATTGCATCCTATTGACTCCAACTGTATTTGGCAATATAGGAAATAAAAAATATTTGAAAGAATCTGTTATTTAACATGTGAGTGCTCAAATTATAGGTGAGCTTTGGAAACAAAATTAATCTTCTGAGTACGAGTTAGGAACCTCCACTGTGGGCTTGGAGGCTCCAGCAGGACCCCAGGGCTGTGCTCCTCTGTGCTGCATTTCCACTGCCGCAGGACGTTTCTGCTCACTCACCCAGTCTGCAATGGGAAAGCTTGCTATCTCCTTGCAAAATGATATGTATTACTTCTTGCATTGGAAACGTCTGGGCAGAGGAGCCAGAACACTGATGCAGCAAGCTGACATCTGGCAAACTAACTGAGGAAAATACCTTGCGGCAGACAAATGCTTCTCCATACCAACTGTTTCATAAATCCATCCATCCTCTGTGTGTGGACATGCATGCATAGTGCCTCTGTGTCTGTAATCCGGAGCTTCAGTATAGTGCTACAGAATGTATGAATATCAGCAAGTCAGAGGGGAAAATCCCCTGAAAAGAACCTTTTTCTTCCATATTGAGGATAACCAGAAGATATAATGTGTGCTGCTCTTCCTGAATAAATCACAGGAAGCAGCTACAGGGATTTACAAGTGTCTGTGTTGCTCTGCCTTCCCTTGCTGTCATGGCTTCACCTGCACGCTTACCTCCACTTGGTGGTAGCATTTTCTCTGTCTTCCCTCCTCTCTTCCAGTGTTTTGAGTAGCTGTGGATGCATGCAAGGAGGCAGTTCCCTACTAAGTGTATGACTGAAGTTGCCTTGAGCATGTACTTTTCCTCTGTGATGCAGTGAAGTTTGACACTCGGATCCTTCCTGGACTGGGTTTTCTGGCATTCAAAACACTTTATTCTAATGTGGAAAGAAGAAGAAGAAACCTTAAAAACTTGAAAATGCTACCCCATGACCAGCTCTGCCTTGTCCTCTGGTGGGCTTGATGCCCTGCATAGACCTGACTCTGGAGGGAGGCGACAGCGGAGGGCCAGCACTCTGTTTGTCCTGAAACTCATCTAAGATCTGATCCAGGTCAAGGGGAACGTGGTGGTAGGGCTTCCCGGTGGTCCTCTCCAGGCAGGTGCAGTTTCAGCAGGTGAAAGCATCCCCATGTCCTGCCTCAGCAATTTCTTCCCTGTTCCTTCTCTCCTGCTGCAAGGTGTTGGGGTGAAGGACTTGGAGCTAAGAGCAATGGCATAACATTTTTGGTGAGCAATTTGCCTGCGAGGCGGGGGAGAGAAGCATCCACGCTCCGGTGCAAGGTAACTCTTGCAGGAGCACCACAGGTGCTTGGAGAACCTCCTGCCTGCAGCGGTGCCCTCCCAGCCCCGTCTTGGGCATGGCTCTGGTGGCATCAGTACCTGCTGCTGGAGGAGGGCTGTGCTGGGGTCTGCCTTGTCACCGAAGAGACAAGCGCTGCTGCTGAGGGATTGATTTGCACACAGATGAACAGAATAGGGAGGGGATTTTTCCCATGGAGAGAAGCAAAGGCGATGCTACAGGAGGAAACCTGTGACCAGCCGAGGCAGTGCTGTGCACAGGCAAGGTTCTCTGCAGACGGTGTAGCTTGTTCAGGTCAAGACAGCAAGAGATGATGTCACTGTTGGCTTTATTTTTTATTTTAGCTACTAAAAATCTACATAAATGCTCCACCTTGATAATGGGCTGTGCTTATTTTGCTCTTACTACTTTTGGCTGTCATTAACCTTTTGTGATCTGAGCAAAACTCCAATTAAACGTGGTGAGGTCTGTTGTGCCAAGGCATTTGCTTCTGTTTCTGCGCTGCACAGGTGCATCTCATTTTCTGCAGAGAAAAATTGCAGCACCACCTGCTGTAAATGAAATTATTGTAATATTAATTTTTTTTAAGTGTGCCATTTATAAATAGCTTATCAGAATTGCATTTACTGCTGTTCTCTTTCCTAACAGCAGCAGGCTTCCAATCACTGGGAACTCATGGTTATTAAAACATAGTAAATTGGTTTGCAAGTTAAAAACTCTTATTCTTTTCTAAAGAATTGATTGCCATAGGGGCTGGCTGAATTGTGAAATGGAAGGGGAAAGGAAACTTTTTCATCTCCTAATAACTCAAGTACATTGGCAACCTGGATTGTGGTGACAGCGTTTGTTGTGGGTTGTGCCACGCTTTGAAAACACCTTGTGTGACTGTTACATCTGCGTTTTACCCAGAGATAGGATGGGAAAGGAAACAGCGGAGAACTTGGCACCCATCCTGGTCAAACCAGGTGCTGACAGCTTTCTGCAGAGAGGTGCGGCTGCTGGGCACTGCTAGCAGGTTCTTCGCTCTGAAATGGTTTTGCTTAGAGATGTGCAGGCAGATTGGTGCTCACTTTCTTAGTCCACTGCTCCTGCAGCCGTGTCCACTGTCCTGGACTGCTGCAGCCCATAAGGATGGACCCTGGCGTGGGCACTGGGTGTCCTGCTTCTCCCCTGTCCTGAGAAGGGCTCTCTCCTTTAGGAAAATCATCATTCTGCTTTAAAATGAGTGGTGAAGCCAAAGATTATGATGATAATATCTTTAATGCCTTTGAGAGCTGCCTGGAAATATTGTTTGGAAGGCTCTAGGGAAAAGAAGTATGAGGTGGGGCTAAAATTGTCCGTGTTTCTTCCCCCACGCCTTTAGGGCTGCCCTCCCGCCCATCGCCTGGCAGATGCTGAATGTCACCCTGAGGTCACAGCGATGGAGGCCTGCCCCATGGATGCTCTCCATCACTCTAGCCATAGCAGATTTTCTAATTGGCTTCTAAGACTGGGCTTTTTTTCCCCTTCAGGTGCTGCGGATGAGTAACGGGGTCTGGCACAGCCTCCCAAAGGCTGCGGCAGGGGGGAGAAAAGGCCACGTCTCCTCGTGCTCCTCTGTGTTGCAAGGGAAGGGAGATATTCATACTGGAGGAAAGCTGCCATGTCTGTGCTCGGTGCCATCAGCTTACAGAGCGCACCAGGGAGACATCGTGTGAGAAAGCCAAAAACTACGGCAGCCTCGTATCGGTGCCTATCAGCGTGTAGCCAGGGTAAGTTGGATACTGCAGACTTTATGATGGCTTTATAATTACAAGGGCTACCCGTTCTAATGCTGTGCATTAGAAATCATTATCTAGGATGCGAAATAAACCTCTTAACAGATTACTGTTGCAAAATGTATGATACTTGGCTTTCTTGGAAGCAGCCAGCTTCAGTCTCTGTCAAGAGTAGTGTAATTACTGTAATGAGCTTTTGGCAGGCTTTTTTGGAAGTGTAGTTCTTTTTATTCTTCTTTTGAGAAAGCAAAACAAATATGTGACTCTGGAAAAGGAAGGTCTCCTCCAAACCCCTTGCCCCCACCTTCCTCAACGCCTACATGCACAAAATGAAAGAAGAGAGGGCTTTGCGAGTGTCTTGCTAATGACAGCTTTTCTTCCAAAGTGATGTCTCAGACTGTAAGCAGCTGCTTTTGGAGAATTCAACCTTGACAAGGCATCTGCTCCAACTGCTTTGGATGTGGCAATGCTGGGGTGCGGGGGGGTTTCATAGCAGTTGCCTCAACTCCTGGAATTTTACAGTGAAAATACAGCGAGAGGCAGATGGCACATGTCTTCTGAAGCAGCAAGGCCAGAGCTAGCAGTGGCATTGCAAAGAGGCACAGTGAATCGTTAAGATCACAGCAATAGTGACTGAGACCTAGAAATAGTCGCAAACCCCCATAAAAGCTGTGACTGTCTTCCCATTTAAACATGCAGCATTCATGGAAATGCAATCACTGTGCGTATTATTCATTTAAAACACTATTCAAACCTGTGATTTCCCCTTTTCAAAAACGGTGAGCCTGGTTCTCTGTTTTTTTGCATTTGGCCTTTTTTAACAACTAAACATATGTAATGTTTAGGAGGAGCCTGTGCTTTGCTGGGAGAAGCAAGGTGCCCTTCAGGTGTCTGTGTGCCATACAGCCTGCTGACAGTCCCCAGCAGGGACCAGTCTCCCCCCTGATCCTCTTTCCCATAGCAGCTGCTATCAGCTATTTTGGTGCGTGATCATAGACTCATAGAATCGTTTAGGCTGGAAAAGACCCCTAAGATCATCAAGTCCAACTGTTAACCAGGCACTGCCAAGGCCACCACTAACCCATGTCCCTAAGCACCACATCTATCCAGCTTTGAAATACCTCCAGGGATGGGGACTCAACCACTTCCCTGGGCAGCTGGTCCCAATGCCTGACAACCCTTTCAGTGAAGAAATTTTTCCTAGTATCCAACCTAAACCTCCCCTGGCGCAGCTTGAGGCCGTTCCCTCTCGTCCCATCACTTGTTCCTGGGGAGAAGAGACCAACCCCCCCGGCTCCAGCCTCCTTTCAGGCAGTTGCAGAGAGCGATGAGGGCTCCCCTCAGCCTCCTCTTCTCCAGGCTGAGCACCCCCAGCTCCCCCAGCCGCCCCTCCCCACCCTTGTGCTCCAGCCCCTTCCCCAGCCTCGCTGCCCTGCTCTGCCCACGCTCCAGCCCCTCCAGCTCCTTCTGGGGGTGAGGGGCCCAGCGCTGAGCACAGGATTCGAGGGGCGGCCTCACCAGTGCCCAGCACGGGGGGACGATCCCTGCCCTGCTCCTGCTGGCCACACCACTCCTGATACAAGCCAGGATGCCATTGGCCCTCTTGGCCACCTGGGCACACTGCTGGCTCATATTGAGCTGGCTGTTGACCAACACCCCCAGGTCCTTTCCCTCCAGGCAGCTCCCAGCCGCTCCTCCTCACACCTGCAGCGGTGCATGGGGTTGTTGTGCCCCAAGTGCAGGACCCGGCCCTGACCCTTGTTGCCCCTCACACAGTGGCCTGTGCCCATCGACCCAGCCTGGCCAGGTCCCTCTGCAGGGCCTTCCTGCCCTCCAGCAGATCAACACTCCCCCCCAACTTGGTGTCATCTGCAAACTTACTGAGGGTGTACTCAGTCCCTTCATCATGATCGTTGATAAGGATACTAAACAGAACTGGTCCCAGTACTGAGCCCTGGGGAACACCACTTGTGACCGGCTGCCAACTGGATTTAACTCCATTCACCACAACTCTTTGGGCTCTGCCATCCAGCCAGTTTTTTACCCAGCGAAGCGTACGCCCGTCCAAGCCATGAGCAGCCAGTTTCTCCAGGAGAATGCTGTGGGAAATGATGTTAAAGGTTTTACTAAAGTCCAGGCAGACAACATCCACAGCCTTCTGCTCATCCACTAAGTGGGTCACCTTGTCATAGAATGAGATCAGGTCAGTCAAGCAGGACCTGCCTTTCATAAACCCATGCTGACTGGGCCTGATCCCCTGGTTGTCCTGTACGTGCCGCGTGATGGCACTCAGGATGATCTGCTCCATGACCTTCCCCGGCTCGGAGGTCAGGCTGACAGGCCTGGAGTTCCCTGGATCCTCCTTCCAGCCCTTCTTGTAGATGGGTGTCACATTTGCTAACGTCCAGTCCACTGGGACCTCCCTGCTGAGCCAGGACTGCTGATAGGTGATGGAAAGTGGCTTGGTGAGCACCTCTGCCAGCTCCCTCAGTGCCCTCGGGTGGATCCATCCAGCCCCATAGACTTGTGCATGTCTAGGTGGTGCAGCAGGTCGCTGACCATTTCCCCTTGGATTATGGGGACTTCATTCTGCTCCCCGTCCCTGTCTTCCAGCTCAGGGGCCAGCCTTTGTCTGCAGTGCTGCCTCTTTGATCAGAAATATTCAATCAATCACAGGGATTGCACTTGGTTTGGAGCTTCTCCATGGGATAACACACTCTCTTGCGACATCCAGGAGCCTCAACCTGCAGGATCCTGTTCCCAGTACATGGCAAGGAAGGCAGGGGCAAAACTGGGAATTAGCAGAAAAATAGGCTGGATATGACCATGCTAAACTTCAATTAGCAAAAGCCAAAGTGCTCGTTTTGCTTTGCTTGTTTGCAGCAGTGCAGACCCCGTGGTACCCGTGGTGAGGCTCTGCTGCAGGAAGGAGAAGGGGGCTGGTGGGGCTGGGGCTGGGGAGCACGGCACAGCTCGTCTGCTGGCACAGCTGCTGACAGCCGCTCCGGCAGCTGAGACATCCCCTGTCCGTGCTCAAGCTGGTTTGAGTAATGTTCACAAATAGATGGACATTTTTTTTCTCCCTGTCAGCTGATGAATTGATGATTTATGAATTTATTTCTGTTATATGACTGGCTCTGCGGCCCTCTAAGGATTTTTCATAATAAAAAAGATTGACAGAAAATAAGGAATGCAAAAGCCTTTCCAGCAGCTAATGTGGTGGTTTTTTTTTTTTTTCTCATGCTGCCAGCTCAATTTTCATGGCAGTAAGAAGTAGTGCTTCTGCAGTACAAAACTGATCCTGATGGCAAATTAGCTGCAGCCTTCCTGCTGGAGGAGAGCATGGCCTCGCGTACGGCACAGGAGTATCCCAGGGACTCCCCTCCTGAAGCAGGTTGCTTGTGTGAGCCAGCACAACCCACTCCTAATAGGGGTCTGGCATGTTCATATGAACTTTGAAATAATTAACATGAGGACTGGTTGTTCCCAAGTTAAAATCGCATCTCCTGGGACCCTTGGACTGGAAAATGGACCCAGTTTCCACCCATTGCAGCCGGTGATGCTGAACGTGCCTGTCCCCCACCCCATGCAGGTTCACCCAGGGCTTTGCTTGCTCTGCCTGCTGGGAAGGCTGTTCCAGAAACTCATTCCTCTGGCGATTAAAAACCCGATTCCAAATTTTATGGCTTGATGCCACAAAATTTGAATTTTTGGAGGATCCATAACTTGTGTCTGGTTTTCACCTATTATCGCTGGTCCTGCCTGCGTGGGGAGTCCAGGAGTGTCCCCTGCCCTCCCGTGGGGCAGGGGGTCCCGCAGCCCTTGGGGACCACCCAGCTCTGCCCTGTCCTAAGCAATCGCGGCGAGGAACCCACTGCAGTTTTTGCGGACTGATGTTGCCATTGTTTCATGTTGAGTGCTTCTGTCTGCAAGCTTAACACCCTGTAAAGGAGCTTATAGTGCTCATACCTCAACAGGAGATTAATTTTAAGGGAAAGCTGCAGATTCACATAGCTGAATAACCCTTCAGCATAAAACTTTGGAGCAGGAAAAAGTAGTGCTGAGAGAATGATTTGGTTCACATTTTGCATGGTTTTGATACTCTGAGAACTTGAATTTTTGTACTTTCTCGTTTAACCTGGTGCTTTGATTCATCTGATGAAGGGTAGCTCCAGCAACTACACCTTAGGAACATTTTCCAAGGGAAAAAAACCAGCCCCTTGTTTGTGTAACAGACTTGAAAACAAAGCAATTGCGGGCTACTCAGAGCATAATAAGGGCCTGTATAAAATGTATTTTGCTCGCTACTGTCATCTTTATTTAAATCTTTGAAGTGATTGTTTTGCATTTAAGTGTATTCTAATAGCTGGCTGTACTGCTGCATGTGAAAATCTAATTTCTATGACAAATTATTTTCCTATTCAGCACGTTAGGTGAAAAGACTCCACATTTCTAAAGCTAAACTGTCTCCGTGTTAACAAAACTGCTTACAAAGATGCTGCAATTGCTACTAGCACTTGAGTCCTGCACATACAGACTGGTTTTCCAGTGCTGCCTCAAAATTATTTCCTTTTGTAGATCATGGCTCTTTTTGCTGAGCTTCGTGTGCTTTGTAGCTCTTCTTTTACCAGTGTCTGTACCTGATCTGAAGGCACCTCTGACTTACTGGGAACAGGTTAGCAGTGCTGGTTTTCTGCAGGGACCTGGCTCTCTTCTGCTGGAGCCCAGAGCTTTGAACGTTGTAGCACCTAAAAGAGGATCTCCCTTGCAGCTGGTTATGCTGATGTTGTGGGGAGCCTTTTTCCACCCCTGTCCTCCAGGCTGGGTCTCGTGGAGCTTCGGTGGTACCCGTGTTTTCCATACTCTGGTATGAGCGCTGTACAATTCCTTTGCATGGTCCATGTGGTGGCCTCTTCTGTGGCCAGCAAATAGAGGGACAGTCCCCCCCAGGGACCAAGGCAGATGGCAGCCCCTGCCCCGGGTGATAGTGATACCAGCTGTCCCTCCAGTGAGAGGGCTGGCAGCAGGTCCAGGGACCACGTGCCCAAAGCAGGGTGCAGCTGGGGAGAGGCTTGGCACATCCTCTCCTCGGGTGGGTATCGCTGTGCTCCGCACTGCCAGAAACGTGCAAATGGGGTACACAAGGTTGTACCTCTCAGGGCTGGTGCCCGTCTCCTTCGTGCCTCTCATACCGCGTACTCATGCTGCATGGGCTTTCTCTGTTCCCCTTCCCTTTGGCTGCTGTAGCTTTACAGAAAAGATTGTGGTCTGAGTTGATAGTGTGGGAGGAAAATTCATACTTTTAAGAAAATAGAATCAGGCTTTGTCTTCAAAGGACAAATAAAAGAGGTGAACCCACCTAGGAAAAATCCAAACTGCGTAAATGATGTGTAGTGAAGGGCACAGACATGAGTGTGCTGCTGGGCGCAGGCTGCCGCTTCTTGGACGGTGGCTTTGAAGCTCTCTGGGTTGCAACAGCTGCAGAAAACTCACCTGGCAAAACCCCAACGTTTGGCTGCTGGGTTGGTGAGTTGAAACGGCTCACGTTGCGATTAGAGATAGAGCAGGGCAGAGGGAGAGTCATATAGGGAGTCAAATGGGAAGAAACAAAGCGGGGAAAACAAACAAAATGAAAGGAAAGCACATTTGAGGAAGGTAGGGGGAAAAAAAAAAAGCAAAAGTATGCTTCCTTTTGAAAATGTGACTAATTTGGCTTCAGCCATGGCAGAGCGGTTTGCAGGCAGTGCTGGGCAGTGCAATTAAAGCGGTGAGCGCAGGCGAGCCGGCGAGCGCAGGAGCGGCTGTCAGGGCTGGGAGGTAACTCTGCATCTCTCTGGCTTCTTTGGCTTATTGGTCCCTGAGGGACTCTCCCGAGCGAGATGGGTAAAAGGGATGTTTTTCCCAGGCTGTGGGGAGGTCAGGTGCTGCAGCTGGGTCGCTCATGAATCTTTAAGCAGCGCAGCCTGCTTTCTGTCTCGGGAAACTTCTCATTTACCGGAGTTTGCACCAAAATGCAGGACACGAGGTCAGGTTCACCGCTGTGCTGGGAGCTGTATCACAGCAGCGGGAGAGGCAGCGCTGAGCGGGCATCCCTGGCTCTGCAAGAACCCCGAGCCACACTGGCCATGGGGCCCAGCACCGCCGGAGCCCTGGCAGGTTTGTCTGCTGCTCGTGGAGGCAACATTGACACACGGGCTGGCAGATAGTGCCAGAGATGGTTTGAATTGCATCACGTACATGATGATGTCTTTCCTACTTTGACGTGATTAGCTGGTGGTAAATGCCAGGTGATTTATATGGCAGGTGCATGTAGTACTGCCACTCCAGCCACTGGCAGGAGCAGGGTGCCGAGGGTGAGGGCAGGACAAGGTCAAGCTGCACATTCCCTGAATGAAGTCTGTGATGGTGAGAAGTGACAGCAGAACAGCTCTGTGTCTGAATATCTTCAGGAATTGTAATGCATATGGATGTTACTTGCTTGAGGGATGGATGTGTAAATTTAAGCCATGATCTAGGCCTTCAGTGACCTCTGTTCATCTTCTTCCTTCTGTGCCCTCAGGAGCTTGAGGTGCATCTTCTCCAGCCCCTGAAACCACTTCTTGCTCCTCCCATCATCTCCTCTTCCAGCAGAGTGATGCCGTGAATATTTCTTCCTTGTGGTCCCCCCTACTCTCACTGCCATTTAGCCTCCTCTCACCTATGCCCAAGAAACAGATCCACAAGCGTGGGCATTTCACGGCTCACAATTGCAGCTGGTAGAGCCGGTGTCACCATCCTGGGTCCCCGGTTTGTGATAGGGGCCTGAAGCAATGATTTTCTGATACTGGTGTATGCTCAGAGCAAGTTAGAGAGACCCACATTTCCAAAAGCCTACTGGATTTGTGTCTTTGTACTTGGAAAAGTCCAGAAGAGCTATCTTGGCTCCACCTTCATCACTTTTCTTGTGGCACTGCTTGCCCTCGGTGCTTACAGCAATACACAGGTATCTGCATGCATGGGCGCAGCAGGGTCAGACTGAGCTCTTAACTCCTGCACTATGGATAGCTTTGAAAATTTGGACTTTCATGTGTGTCCAGAGCTCCATTTTCTGATGTCTATAATGGAACAATAATGGCTTTCATTTCTTTACCTCTTCTAATACAAACTCCTGTCTGATTCTCCAAGCATCAGTAATATTGAAATGCTTTTTCACAATACAGCTACCTTAATCACTCTGCTCAGATCATCTTCAGTAACTTACAGAAGGAAAATGGGCTCTCTAGCTCATGGAAAGGTTAAGAAATAATGCTTGGTCACCTTTGCAAAGCCATTTGAGCTCTACATATGAAATAATAAGTACCAGATGAGAGCTACGCATTATTAGCCATCTCTTATCTCCAATTGACCTTTCCCGGTCAGTTTAACACCCAGTCAAAAGAAATGAGGACTCGCATTTTACGCTAACTTGGCAATGTGCCTGTAGCATCTATTAGGATGTCCCAGAAGTGCCTATTACCTCATCACACAGACCATTATGGTCCGCTTTGGAGAGCAGGAACAAAACTAAGGTAAAACCATGCTGGACGGGCTGTAGCTGATTGATGGTGTCAGATCGCAGAGACACCAGAAGAGCAAAAGACTCAACGTATGGCAACGGACCTTGGCAAGGTGCTGGGAAGCTTGAAGGGAAGTGTTTTATTTCCTTGGCTGTATCGACTGAGTGGCCGCTGTCTCCTGAGCAGACCCCATCTGTCGTGACGCGGGGTGATGCTGACAGCACTCTTCTCTGGACAGCATCGCTGTCTTCTCCTGTGCAGCACTTCTGGTATGTTGAGTTTTGTGACTCTCCTGGCGCTATAGCATCATCTCGGCTCACAGTTTCTTTGGTAGGGACATGTCAGTCTCTGGTGTTTAAAAGCAGTGGGACAAGTGCTGCAAGTTGGTCTGGGGCAGGGCAATGTCCTGCTGCAGGGGCATTCTCTCCTCCGTGCCCAGCCTGCTGCTCCCGTGCTGTGCTGGGGACTGTGGGGGATGGAGATCGCTGTGGGGAAAAGTCCTTTATTTAGGTCGGGTTATTTTCCATCAGGGCCACCTCTCTGATGTGTGATGCTGGGGGAAGCAAGGGGCCATAAATAACTCTGCTGCTAGTCACAGCATTCAAAAGCTGCCTGCCTGCTTGCATCTGAGTGCTTCGGGTAGCTCCTGGGCCCACGCTGACCTTTCCCAAAGGCCAGCTCACTCTGACCTTTCTAGATGGAAACAAAAGTCACTAAAATTTCCTTTCTCTCCAGCCTTCTTATCACACCAAACTTTAAGTGAATAATTGTTATTGAATAATGAGTAACTCAACTTTAAATAATTTTACTCCAGTTTACGTTCATGTTGGTTCCCATTTTGATTAGCATTCAATGCACACTTGAAACAAGGGATCTGCAACAGGATTAATTCCATTAAAATGTGTGTTAGAAAAAATTTTCAATCATACTATTGGTCAAAATAAAAATGAAAAGAATATTGGTGGAATGGGGGCAGCCGGTCTAGGACTGCTCCCACCCTGATAGATATATCAGTGAAAGAAGGTTTTGGGAAGAGGCGGGTCTAGATTCAATGAGGGGTGTGTGTTTGCATGACAGGGTGCTATCTGTAGCACTCTACACAGAGAAAGAGGAGCTATATGGATATTTCCAGTACTGAACTGAAAGCAGGACAGCCAAAAGCCATAGGGTAATCTTGCTTGTGTTTCCTCTTCTGCCATGCCTGGTGTGCTGCCCCTTCTTGTTCAGTTGTTGGTCTTTCAGTTAAAGCAAGCTAAATTTGTCGCAAACAGAATGTGAGACCAAGTCCTGGAAGTAAAACCAGTATGCAGGACTTGGGGGGAGCCCCTGGCTGACGTGACCAGGTTGACCTGATTCCCAGGCCAGGGCTTAATGAGCAAATCTTGGCACCTCTGCAGAGCAGAAGTGCTCTGTGGGACAGGCTTGCTATCAGGATAGTCTGAGACATGAGTGCAAGGAGACCTGTAGTGGGCACACGAGTGCTTTGGTCCCCTCTCTTACTCTAGGTTTAAGTGTTTCTTCTTTTAATTTCCATTCGTTTTCTGTCTTCTTTGGATAAGACTTGTTCTAATGAGCTTTCATGCTGCACGCTTTTTGGGAAGGTTTCACTTATGTGTCATTCTGGGGAAAAATCACTGTAAAATATTGATGAACAGAGAGGACAGAGAGAGGCAGAGGCATTGGGCTGTGGTGGGAAAGCCTCTGGGAAGACACCTGGAGAAGCAAAGGAGAAACTCTGGGGGCTGCTGGAGTCAGCTGGTTCTGATGTGCCTTACCCAATGGTCCAAAAAGGGCCAAACTCCCTCAAACCAGCTGGAGATACATGTAGGGGAGATGGTCTTTCTGTGCCTGGCTGAGATGTTTAGCCCTCCCTTCTTGTCTTCTGGGGGTCTCTAGTCTAATTTGTTCTTTCACCTTGAAAGTCCTATTCTGCCTGCGTGTAGGAGACATCTTGTCTACCCTCCACAATTGTACGTGGAGACATTTGCACGTTGCTGGTATACAAGGAGTCATTTAAAACATTGAGTTGAAGCAAAGAATTATTTCCTGTCCATGAGATTTACAAACATCTCCCCTCCTTTTGGTGGTCAGGAGGTGTTCTCCAGAAAGAATGCATCTTCCTCTGGACCTCATGTTTTCTGCCAGTCCATGTGAAAGAGGCATGATGCAAACCTCCC
Source organism: Theristicus caerulescens (assembly GCA_020745775.1). Lineage (NCBI taxonomy): Eukaryota > Metazoa > Chordata > Aves > Pelecaniformes > Threskiornithidae > Theristicus > Theristicus caerulescens. Next base: position 71,148,013 of record CM036564.1, read on the forward strand.
ATCAGTCCCACTATATATAGCTTATAGCTGCCTCTTGAGTAAGACCAGACGTGACAGGAATCAACTGTTTTGGGTGCCCAGGCATTCAACTCTTCCTCCTAGGCAGACCGTAACAGCTGCATTTGCACATCTGAGCGGTAAAATGTCCGAAAAATGTATGTAACTTGCCAGGTTATTTTGGTATTTTTGGCATTTATAGACTGAGCTCTGTCTTGTATGTGTTCTGCTTCTTGTTTGAATGCTTGCAAAAAAAGGAAAAGAGCTGTGGTGCTCTGAGACCACTAAACCGATTATCCAAATTAAGATGAATGCAACTGGGGTAAATGCAGTTACAGAATGATGTCTCCAAGCATCTGGAGAGTCAATACTAACACACCTTGACGGCTGTGCCTGTGCCCCTTCAGAAGAAGGTGAAGATTGGCTTCAATGCCTTGAAAAAAGTGCCTCGCATCCCCCAGCGCTTGATGTGCGAGGCCATCAGAGCAGCGTTTCTGCATCCCCTGCTGAGGCTTGCTGGGAGGGAAGGGCCATGTGCAGCCGGAGATGGAGGCGTCTCCTCGGGAGCAATGTCCCTTCAAATTCTCAGCTCTAAGAGCGGAGATGATGGACAGGAGAAGCAACGGCACTCTGCTGTCTGCATGGCTGCTATCAAGAAACCTGCAGAGAGGATGACGTATTGATGGTTCAAAAAGGGCTTCGATCTGCCGCGTTGGCAGTTTGACACGTGGTAAACCTTCTTCATCCTTCAAAAAGGCAGTGTAAAAGCTATGCTTCTTACCTATCTCTTTTGCTTTGCCTTTCACTCAGTAGCCTCTCATGATATAAGGACTCCATAGCTCTGCCTGAAGTGACCCCAAATTCTATGTTTTCTTTTAATTTATAATGTTTTTTTGGTGACATAAATAGTATTTATTTGCAAAAAGAATAGCTCAGAAAAGAATTTATTGTTTTCCTGCTTCCATTTATTCCAGCTCTCCTGGTAGGCATCCCACTCGGTATCCCATAAATAAATGGGAGTTAAAATCTCATCAAAATCTGGCTGTGCCGGGAACTGGCCTTCTGGCTATGTTATACTCAAGGTGGAATTGCTATAAGAAGCTGGTAATTTACCATTACTACCCTAATGAAATATTTAATCAGGTTAATCAATGTAACTTCATTAGTCAGCGTGCTTCTCAGACTGAGATCTGGTGCCATGGCTTCCTCGTCCTTTTATAATGTGCTTTGGAGAAGTTGATTTATTTATCTCCAACATCTCCTCTCTTATATCTGAGTTGCTACAGCTGGACTACAAAATCTGTCGCTCATTGATCAGCTCCAGGGGAAAGCATTTTCAAGAGCTGGCTGGAGAGGAACTGGTGTGTGATTAGACTGTAATCAAGGGTGCTTCATTTTTCCTTTAGAAAGTCCTAGATTGGTTGCTATAATGAGCCCTGGCCATGAGCGCTGTCTGCTGAGTGCTCCAGTGTGTCCCTTCAACACTCCCAGTTGCAGAGCAGGACAAGGCTGCGTAATGTCAGCAAGGATCAGGGAGAGCTGCAGGGGGAAATCCTCATTTCTATGTGAACGTTTGCCTGTTTGCAGACCTCTTTTACAGCAAAACGTGCTCTGTGAGAGCCGCTGGGTGACCTACCCCAGCCTCCGCGGGCTGGTAGGCTGTGGTGTCGGGCTTGGCCATGTTCCCACCTGGGCACACTGCTGATACCTGGGGCTCTGTAGAAGGTGCAGGTATGAATAAAACAGAACTGGAGACAGAGGCATTTTTTGCTGATTCCTTTTTAAAAGCAAACCTCAAATCCACAGAAAAGTATTATTTTTTAATTTTTTCCCACTTCCCCCCCCACCCTCTGTCTTTGAAGCAGTGCTGGGGATGGCATGGCAGTCAGTTTGGTAACATGCAATGCTTCTTTCCAGTGCAAATGTTCCATGTGGTAAGGTGTGCTACTTCTTTGCAGTGCAAAAGTAAACAATAAATTAACCATGTGAAATGAAAGGGTGATTTATAGGGACACCCCTTCCAACACTGATGCATGCACTATATTATTGTCTCTGGTTTCTGGTACTTGTTCAGCAGAGTTTGCTCTCCGCCAAGGACTGGGGATCTAACATCATACAAAATCTGTTTCGCTATAATTAAATCCTTCTGGGAATAGTTGTACACAGCACAAAAATATCTGCTTTTTGCCAGCAATCCCCTGCAGTGCATTGCCCACAGGGAGCAGTTGTCCAGCTGTCTGGGGTCAACGAAGTGGTCCCCAGTTTGCTGTGCACCTCTTTCCTTGCACACCCAGCTCGTCATCCCCAGCTCGTGGGCTCTTCCTTGCAGAGGCTGTCGTTGGAAATGGTGTCTGGTTCCTTCAGCTCTGCTGACCTCTTTTTGCAGGCTGCGACTTTTATAAATTCTGTAAGATTTCTATTAACCTGCTTACATCCGTACCATAGCTAACCAAGCCTTGGAGGGATGAGGCAATGCAGCCAGAGCACTCAAGCCATAGGTTCTCCACAGTTGGACTGCTTGTCCCCATCTTTAGGGTTTTGTTTGTTTCGTTGGTTGGGGTTTTTTGTTTTTGTTTCATTTTGTTTTCATTTTTTTTTGCATCCCTTGGAGCGGTGGCCCAGGCCTGTGGTCCCTCGTGGTGGGACGGGGTCTGTGCCTCTTGGCTGGGTTCACCATTCTGCAGCCCAGCATGGGCAGGGCTCCCACTCGTGCCTGCCTCCTGCCTGCTTTCCAGGCACTTCCCACATGCCTGGTAGGTGCTTGCTGTTAGCAATGTCTCGTCTTTTACGTGCAGAATTGATTTCCTTGGTTAATTTTACTGCTGCATGTCATGGATAAGCATATGCAATATACAACTTCAGCTACTGCTTTCTTGGCAACTAGTAATTTGAAGTTTTACTATACATTATATTACAGACTACAAAGTCATTGACTTCCTCTGGCTGATCTCAAATGCACTTAAACCATGGATGAATGACCATATTTTTCAAAGATAAGCCCAGAGCAAATGAATTGGATTTATTTTTAATGCTGACTTGTTCTAATGCCCAGTGACACATGAACAAACGATTGCCATCAGTTGTCCTCTTTCTCTGTAGGATATTGCTTTGGGCAGGATAATATCAGTGCATTTAGTATTATAAATCATCCCTTTGGCTTGATATTTCTTCTTTAAGGAAAAGGCTTAGATTCAGCCTCCAGAAGATAGATCAAACTTTCCTTATTGTCATGGTACCACTAAAGTCAACAGCAAAACTCATGAGATTTGACTGATTCAAGGACATCAGAGCATGGATGTCAACTGACCTTGCCAGACCCTGAGTGAAGACAGGGAGAGGACACTGATGGGTTCCAGTGGCCCCAGAGTACCCCCTACTCTCCTGGGGCCAGGCACAGAGCATCCAGCCTGCAGGAGCATGTCTGGAACCAGAGCTCAGGGCTTAGGCACGGTCTGTTTACTGCCAGGTGTAAAAGGTGTCCCGTACATCTGGCCATCCCCTGGCTTCTCCGCTCTACTGCACCCTTTTGCACCTGAGGGACAGTGACAAGGCTCTAATGCCATATTCAGTGCATACAGGCACCACAGCTTTGTGCAGTGGACTAATAATGTTTTCTGGCTTTCTTTTCCATTCCTTTCCTAGCTTTTAAAAATACTACTTTAGCTTTTGTGATTTCTGCTAAGCACAGAGCCGGTATTTTTACAGAGCTCTCTTGTAACACATAATATCTTCCAGGGAAGACTGTAATTTCTTTGCAAAAGAAAGCATTTTGCTAGACTGTCATGTGCAAGCCATGAAAAGACCATTCCCTTGTGTCGTTGGGAGTGGTGAACAAACTAGATTAAAATATACCAAAAGCACAAAAAGATTCCCAAGAGTGCATCTCCAGATGCAACTGAAAAATCAGTATGCTCAAGGGCTGTGATCTATCGCTCATCTGGCCACATTTTCCAGGCAAAATAAGAAATTGTCCCTGGAGGGAGGTGTATGCAGTTTTCCTGCAATGCACCGGCAGCACCTCCACTGCGAGCTCACTGCATTTCAAGTAACGTTGCCTTTGGAAAGAGGTAAAAAGACCCAGGTGTGATACCAGAATACGGATGAGGTAGGATATAAAAGCATTAAAGTGCACTCTCAGCTCCAAGGCTCTGGCACATGAAGCGGGGGATGCACTTCCCTGTGGCTTGATGGAAGGAGAAGTGTTTGGTGCTTTGTGCCTGAGCACGGCCAGATCCTGCCCTGCTCCTTGGGAAGCCTGTGGACATCACCCGTCCAGGCAGCGTGTCCTAGCCTGCGGTACGTGGCACAGGAATGTGAAAACTCAGCACAGGCAGTAGCTCCTGGAGGCTTTTGCAGCCACAGATGAGGTATTGTACACATCATTTAGAGGAGTCTGTCTTCCTTTTTTTTTTTACTTTCAGTAGAACGCCTGTTTTTCGACATTTAGGCACGTTGTGCCATATGTTGTTTTTCACGGTGTAATGATGTGAGGCACCTTAATGATGAAATGTTGGCATCCTTCCCAAAAGGTAAAGCAATAGAAACTTCTTCTTGCCCGTGACAGTCTTTGCAAACTCATTGGATGGGCTGACACAAGGAGCTCGGTGTTAACTGGCAGCTTTGGTTCATGAGGAATGGGGCTGCCATGTGAAATGCTGCTCAGGTGCAATGTGTCCTGGAGCCATGCCACACAATTTTGCCACTTAATTGGAGGGGCATGCGGTCCCCTGCGGAGCAAGGGCATCCCACTTGGATGCTGGCCCGTGTTTCCCTCTCTGCATCGAGGAGGGAGGCTGAGCTGAGTGTCCCCCACACCAGGCACTGGGGCAGATCTGACCCCCACTCACACCCATCCAAATGGTGCCAGAGTCTGTTTCCTTTTCTATATATCATGGTAATGTTATTATAATGGCTTTTTAAATACCCTTCAGAATATATTCTAGAGATCCAAGGAGCTATTAATAGCATTTTAAATCTCTCTAGTATTGTTTATGGCAGCCTCTTGTGAATTTGCAATGAAACGATAACTCTGCTGGGGAAATCAATTATGCCAAGCAGTTTGTTACATCATTTTTCAGTGTATTAATTTTAATTTCAACAGAGAAAAAGACATGGTGAATCTATCTATCATTTGTGAATGAGGTGGTGTTCAATGGCCTCTTGGGACTCCTCCAGTTTTGCAGTCACTGCTATCAGTAAAGGGGAAGGAGAAATTTTGGGTAATTTCCAAATATGAGACATTATTATAAATTGGAGTGAACCAATGAATGCAATTATCACAGCCCAGGTTTATTCTCCATGCTGGGGATAAAGCATCCATTTGGCTTTAACTGAACAAATTAATGCAGATAACTATTTCGGTGGACTTGCGCACACACATCTTTCAACATCAGGGCAAGAGGTCTTCTGGTTCACTGCCACTTCATTTGTTGTAACCAGGTTTGGAAACCATTGCCCTTGTTTAGCTGCAGTATATGATTGAACCTGGGCTTCAAGTTTATAGTATTATAAACTCTTTTTAAAGAAAAGTCACTTAAAATGTAGTTTACTTCATAACCATGGCTCTTCTGTCTTGCATAGGATAGCTACTATGCTTGTCTTTCATGCTGGATTTGCTACATTTAAAAAAAAAATTACTAAAATTACAGCAAGAGACCCTATATGCCCCACCTATATACCTATTTATTATTTCAAGACCCTCTGTGCCCCACCTTCCAGCCACACAAAGTTAATGTCCAGGACAAGTAGGATAAAAGCATTTTGTTAGGCTAGTGAGAATTTAAAGACTAGTATAGGCCTTAAACTAATCCCATGGTGCTCTCAGGTTCTTCCTTACCTAGAGAAAGATATTATCCTTTTATTGGAACTTTTAATATGAAAACAGGGATTTTCTTGTGCTCCATTTTTTCTCACTGCAGTCATCACTTTCCTATCTTTCATTCCCCTTCTCTATCCCAGACATCTCTTAGTACTAAAATGGAAGAAGGGGAGAAAGTGGAAGTTGAAATTGTATCTTGTTATGAAAGTCTGCTATTTTATTATGTGGAAAAGGAAGAATAAATTATGACGTTAGTCGGAAAACCAGGAAAATTAAAACTCATTTGAAATATATTTATTAGCCTATTGGACCTCTTTCCAGCTCTGCTTCTGGTTTTTGTGAAATTCCCTCATCCTGCATCAGCACATAAAATCACCATGGGCAAGAGCTGCTAGAGGGCCATGAGTCAGACTGGCTAAAGTGAAAAGCCTTTCATCACTGGCTGATGAAGGCCAATTTCATCTGTCTTCCATGTTACTCACTGAGCATGAACTCTAACGAACATAAGTAATAATACTGGAGTCTCTCGAGCATCTGAAGCGAACCCCTGGGCATGCTGTCTTCCGTAAGGCTGGAATACCCTCTGCGGTCTCTACTCAGTTCCCCAGTAAAAGTGTAAGGTATCACAGTTACATTTCAGTGTATTTCTAATAGGAAGAAAAAACAGGCACGTATGTCCTGTGTGCTCACAGCAAGCTTTATTTCATGTTTCTCTGCTTACTGGGGGTAGGCATAGGGATGAAGTAATCCAGGCTGCCCATGCCTTGGTTCATGTGTGGCAGCAGGAAGGATGGGCAGGAGGGCAGAGCTCATGCCCCGGAGCAATGCCTGGACCACTGACCCTCAGCTACCCCCTTGCTGATGACCGGTTCACTTCAGGGAAGTGCTTTGTGGTCTGACATCGAGTCCCATACCCTGAGCCCACACACCGGCTTGCTTTCATGCAGCTGCTTTGTAGCAAAATGCCCTAAAAGTCTGAGCAAGCTTCAGGGAGAAATAACATCCTCTACTGAAACGCAATGTTTGGGATATGCTCCCAAGGAGTTGAGTTAATATTGCTGTAGACGCTCAGCCTTTGGGTATGCTAGGAAAGGTGTTCATGTACATGGCGTGGCCAGATAGTGCCGCTGTGGGGTACAGCGCTGACCACACGAAGCTCCTTGGTGGCCACGAAGTCTCGTCTTTCTCATTCCTTCTCCCTGGCTAGGGTTGATCAGAAATGACCCCTTTTTTAACCTCTCCTACCAATGGTTCCTCCTGACACGTTTCTCTTTAGACTCCCCGCCATAGCTATGGCATATCTAATTTATGAGACTGCTCAGTGATTTTTCTTACATCTACCTTTTCTCCTGCATTGTTAATTCATCTGTTCTCCTCTCTGCAGCTGTGGAAGCTGCTCTTCTTCTCCCAGCAAATCCTCCTCAGCCTTTCTGGCATACCAAACAGCCCAGTGGGGTGTTAGTCCATGGGGAGCTCAACAGCACTGAGATGTCCAGCTCACAGTGCGGTGCCAGGCACCCGGCACATGCCTGGGGCTGGGAGGGGTTTGTGCCAGGGCAGCACCACGCTCGGCACAGCCAGCAGCAGCTCAGCCCAAGCCCCACGCCAGGCACCCAACCTCTCTCTCAGCCAGAGTGTAAGCCTGCAGGTACGGGTCCAGCTTGAAGATTACAAACAGGAGATCCAGCCAGTTGAGGTGGGTTTTTCCCATGATTAATTATTCTTAATTATTGGAGAGTAGGTGCATTAATCATGCTTTGTGCTGCCTCCTTTATTCCTCTGTGCACCACTATCTGCAGCGAACCAGAGCATCGCTGGGGGAGCGGGACGTTGCTGTGGCACACGGGAGCAGTGTGAGATGGCGCCTGTCCTCTTCTCCCAGCTCCTTCTGCCTAAAATATCTCCTTTCTGCCCTAGGAAAGGGAAGGAAGGGAGAGCCTGGCTCAGCAGGAGATGACAGCATCGCCACGAGGTGACAAGGGAAACCAGCTACCGCACTTCTCAGCGGCTGCAGCCCCCTGAGAGCAGGAGCAGCGGTAGGAGCATGTGAGGCAAACGCCTTCACTGTGCAACCCACTAAATGTGGAAACTCAAATGACTGCATCTTCTCGAGATGTTTGTGTAATACACAAATAAACTATGCATATTCAGTTAATATAAACCATACATATTTAGTTAATAAAAACCATACATATTTAGTTAATATATTATATATATATATATGCGTGTGCATCCATACATATACATATACAGGCCATACATAATTATAAAATCTTCAGCCTAATGGTCAATAATCTACTGATTATTTTTTTTATTGCAGTGAAAACATAACTGCTTTTTGTGATGCCGCACAGATCAAATGCAAAATTATTCAGGTTAATCAAAATTACAGCTGAGTGTTAAGTGTTGCAGAAGGCTCTTATGATACTGAATAACTGTGAAATAAAATGGCTGATGAAATTTCATTTAACAATGAACAGTGTTGCCCAGGAGAGAAAAATAACCTTCATTGTACATCTGCAATGATGGGCTCTGGCTAATATTACACAGAAAAGTGATCTTTCCTGCATAGAAAAATAAACCATTTCCCTGTGAGCCAGCAGTGATGGCACTTCTGTAACACTGGGAACAATTCTGGTCACCACATCTCCAGGAGAAGTAAAACCTGGGCAGTGAAGGACAGCAAAGCCACCCTTGGCTGTGGACTGAGTTTGAACAGGGGCAGAGTAGTCCAGAGCTGCTCCTGTTGGAAAGGAGAACAGGGAGAGGGAAGACAAGGCTGATCTGAAATCCCTCCAGAGCAGCTCAGCAGGGAAAAGCTCATCCCTGCTTGTCACTGGAGGCTGCAGCAGTGCCCAGGATGGCGACTGAGGAGCCGACTGAAAGGAAACAACAGTAAACAATTATTCCCCTGTGGGGTATTTCGCACACCGTGCTGAACTATAACACAAGCTCAGCTGCATGAGATGTTGTGAAGACCACTGCTTTAAAGGCAGTGAGGGAAGGGACGAGTTCCTGGGCAGCAGGTACATTGGTGACCATCAGACCTGTAGGTCTGGGTACAGCCTCTGGCTCCCGAAATCTCCACGGACCCCTTCCTTCTGGGGCTAGAGATGTCATCCCGCTTTCCAGGACCTCCCAAACCTCTCTTCTTATCCTGGTCATTATCTACCTGCTATTGATCCCTGTCCCACTCTTTTGTTAAAGGTTTGCAGTCGTGGGGATGTTTCTGGAGGTGTTCTTTTTGCTTGCGTTTTGTTTTATTCAGATGCAAGGAAGCCTCAGAAGTTGAATTTGAGGTGATTGTCACTCCTCTCTGTGGAAATCTGTTGTCAGAGGTGGCAGGTTTGATTGAACAGGGGCCAGGAGGCTGCTTTGACCTGCCGCTCTCCTGGTGCTACCCTGTCCTGGAGGGCAGGATGGGCCGTGCAGCCACAGGCTGGGGGCTGCGGTGCCGGTTAGGGGGGCTCCGAGGGCCCCCAGCATGGGCAGGGCGAGACGGCGTGCTGCCACGAGGGAATAGCCACCGGTGGCTCACGAGCTCACGCAGTGCAAGACTCGGGTTGGTGCTTGTGGGCTTAACGGACAGATAAGGAAATTCTCTAATTACGAAGCACGGGAGAAGCTTGATAAAGGTTTGGCTGAGCTGTGCAACGTGGGGCACTCAGTTACACGCCTGTGCCTCGCTCCGGTAGTTACAGTGAGCTGGCTCTGGCTCCTCTGTCCTGGTTCCTGCGCCCCGTCGTAAAGGAAAACAGCAGCTTTCTGCAGGTGCTAGTGAATAGTTTGTTATCTGGACAACATTTAAAGCTTTGTACCTTTTAAACAGAGATCTGTTTAGCAAACAGGTACATAAGGGACATGGTTTAGAGGTGGACCTGGCAGTTAGGTTAACGGTTGGACTCGATGATCTCAGAGGTCTTTTCCAACCTTAATGATTCCTTGATTCTATAAAGAACAAGTGTTGGGAAAAGCCACAGGCACAAAGTACGACTGCAAACAGGCTTTATCGCAGTGATGGCCACAGCACTTTGTTTCTTCCTTATTAACTACTCCGGTTATTTGCAGATATGTGAAGCAATGAAGTTGAGACTTATCGGCTTGCCATAAACACTGATCTCTTAAGAAACTTCCAGTGTACTTAATCACCGAGAGGTATTATCTCCAGAAATTACCTGCAGGGCCAGAAGCAGATTCACCATGACTTGCACATCACCCTGTGCCAGCACTGCAGCGGGCACAACAAGACGGCAAAGCCACCTTCATCTCGCCTGGCATGTATCTCCGCTCCTCTCCGCTCAGCACGGCACAGCTTCTCCCTGGATTCGGGGCTCTTCCTACCACAGACGCATGTTTCACCTATCCATTTATTCAAACATAATGTGCTTTTATGGCCTCTTATTTCTTAACTGTTGTAAACTTCCAGCAGATTTTTATGGTCTCAAATTTATATTGCACCAGTTGGATAGTTTAATCCCAGGGGGAAACACTCCAGTTGGAAATTCAGGATTTTTATGCCATCATAAAATCTATGGTGGCAGACGTAAGCAGCGAGGGTGGGTACAGATGAGGAACATGCCGATCTTCGTGCTGATTGCGTCTGTGAGCTGCACATTGGTTAACGACATGATCGCTAATCTTCAGGTGCTTTAGGACTTGTGGGTGATAGTAATTTTTTTCTTGAAGTGATTATTCAATTCAATCAGCAAAATAAGAAGCCTCAGAGCCCTCGGGGTCCCTCTGAAGGTGATGCTCTGACCTTCCCCGCCTCGTCTCAGAGCAGCGGTTGCACTGCTGGGGCTGAGCGGCAGAGGAGAGGCAACGGGAGGCAGAAACCTCTTTGCTTCTGTCCTGTGGAGCAAAGATACTGCCGTCCCCTGCTGTGGTCCCTCCTCCTGCCGGACAGGGCTGGCTGGGGACCCCAGACCCCCAGGCAGGCTCGGTGAGCTGCACATCACCTCATTTCTCATGACACCCCCCTGGAGGAAGAGCATGCTTCCAGAATTTTCCTTGCAGATACACTGGCTTCAAGTCAAATAGATAATTAGGGAGAAAAAGAAGCTGGAGCAAAGCAAAGCACAGTCAAGCACTACAGCAGGCATAGGAGATTTTGCCCCCTAAGTGCTTTCTAGCAACCTACACGCCAGATGAGCCAGCCCTCTGGAGAGGTGAGGGACCTATTCTTGCAAGAAAGAGGGCTTGGATGAGGCTTTCCTGCCGCCGGTCTCAGCATCATCTTCCTGCAGCGCTGGCGGCGCTTGGGAACAACATGTTGGACACTTGGAGACCAGGCACCATGGAGGCACTGAACCTTCTTCACCTGAAACCTGCCTGCCTGCTGCTGGGGCTGCGGGAGGGCACAGGCAGCTGGGGGGATGGGACTGAGCAGGGAGAAACTTGCGCACAGGTTGAACGCCAGCTGGAGTCACAGCAGTTTTCTCTCCAAATAGGCACTTTTAAGTGCCAGAAATTTGCTCACGCCCGTGCCCAGTGAAGGGTACATGACTGCATACAAGCTGCCCTGTCCTTCAGTACTCAGGCCTGTTCCTTTGGGAACTTTCTTTCAGAGCATCACTCAACCTCAGAGTGGAAAAAAGATCATCAGCCATAGACCAGGGCTTTGATTTCTTTTCAGTCATTTAAGATTGACTTGATGCATGCAAGTACCCTGTTGATTTGAGGATCAAATCTAGTCTCTCTTGTTTGCTCTTTCTTTAAAGTTGTTAAACATCCCAATGAGAGTGATTGATTACTGTGGATTTATGGGGTTTTCAAACCACTGAAGGCTATGAGGGGCTGTACACACACTGGGAACGTGACCTGCTCTGACAGGCAGAGCACAGGGATGGTTTTTCTCCATGTCCCTCATGTGTCTTTAATCCATCTTCACTTTTCCTTCCCCTTAATAGAAATAATGGTAAAGCTGAGCAGCCGGAGACATAGTGAGTGTTTTACGAGCCCTGTCATTCGATGAATAGCAGCCACTGAAAAATTTATTCAATGGTATATACTTTACAGCTTTTTCTGTATGAAGAGCTTTTGAGTCGTAAGAACACTGGGGGGATGCAGCATTTTTGAGGAAAGCTGCTGTGACTGCTTGCAAGGGTGGACGGGCTAACCACAGCCAGCTTGGAAGGGGAAGGAGTTGGGCTTCAGGGTCGATAATCCCGCTTGCGGGCAGCTCTGGGACACACGGTGGTGCCTGCCTGGGGACCCAGCTCTTCCTCCCTGTGCTATAGCAAAATATTCTCTCTTCTCCTTCTCCTTCTCCTTCTCCTTCTCCTTCTCCTTCTTGTTCTTCTTCTTGTTCTTCTTCTTGTTCTTCTTCTTGTTCTTCTTCTTGTTCTTGTTCTTCTTGTTCTTGTTCTTGTTCTTGTTCTTGTTCTCCTCCTCCTCCCCCCTTCCCTTCCCTCAGTAGCTTTATCAACTAGAAATTGCAGAAGTGTGAGCTAATTACCAGGGACTTTTATAAGAGGGTGCTAAAGCCTGCATTTTTGGGGGTTAGTGTATATTTCCATCCTCACCAGAAACACCTTCTTTGAACTCCCCCAGAAATTATTTTCTTACTGATGAATGCGTTATCTTGTTTTCTGATCATGCATCTCTGCTGGGGAACGTGTTGCTAAAGAAACAGTAATTATGCTGGAAAACCTGTTAGATAATGGCAGGCTGCTACTTTAATAGTTTTGAGATTCAGCCCTGGGAATGATTTGGAGACTGTTGAAAGGGGAATGGTATTCCACTCCTTGTCACATTTAAAATTAAAACTGCAATGAGAGCTGCCTGGCTAAACGCATCCCGGCAGGGCTAGGGCTGAGCAGGGCTGTCCCCAGCTCACTGCCGAGCACAGAGCAGGACGGAATCAAAGTGGCTGTGGCAGAGCTGTGCCAGACACAACCCCGAACTCCCTGAGCACCTTTCAGTGCAGGCGAGTGAGGAGATAGAGCTCTTCACCCCAAAGCACCCAAAATCACATTGGCAGCAAGGGGAAGATGTGCCCATGATGCCCTCAGGGTGCTGCCCCCTCCCACAGACCCCCGGGGAGCCCTTGGGGGGTGGGGGGATGCTGGCCATGGCTTGACATGAGAGCACTGGTCTCAGGTCCACAAAAAGTTGTCTCAGGATGCTAAAATTAGTAATTTTTTTGAAAAAATGTGAAGATATGTGTGACACGATAGTGATATTCCCCTTTAACTCTGGCTGGTGCTGTTCAGGTTTGTTGATAAATTCTTATTAAGCTGAACACTCTTTGGTGGTGCTTCTTTTTATTAGTATTTGTCTAAAAACATATCCTTTGTGAAAGTTTCTTTTAAAATGTGGATTGCTTCATCCAGGTGCCAGGAACAATGACTCTTCCAAGTACATATTTAGACAGCCTTTTGAATGGTATTATTTGTCTGAAAATAATATACAACATTGGATAAATAAAACGTGCTTATTTTGAAGCATATATTGTTATTTCCACAAACAGACAGCTGCTCTTATCAATTAAATAAATAAATATTTTTAACAGCTTCGGAGAAGGATGCTCGCATGTTGCTGTTCCGTACTTTTTTCTCCCGCACGCAGCGAGCTGCCAGGGAAAGGGCAGCGCAGGGGAACCGCCGTAACGGCCCGGGTGCCTCGGGAGGCAAAGGGCCGTGGGACCGCAGGAGTCTGCGTGCACACAGGGCAAGCCAACGTCCTCTTGTAGCAGATGAGGTGGCAAGCGAGGTGACAGCAAGCACACTGAATTCATTTTCACGTATACACCTGCCAGCTGACTGCGTGGAGGAAAAAGTTGCACGCTCGTGATTTCTTCCTGATACATTTCTATCATTATTGGTTAAACGCATCTTGCTCGGGACTTTGGGTGTTTGTCTGTCAGTCTCTGGCCTTTGAATAGGACCGGTCACTGTCCTGCCTGCTGCTGAGCTGACACTCAGAAATTTACCTGGAGTCTCACTGCAAAATTCATGAATATTGAAGAAAAGAAAAAAAAAAGAGAAAAGAAAAGCCAATGGCACGGAGCAACACTTCCAGCTCCTATTAGCCAGCAGAAGACAGCCCCCGTCAGCCTGTGCAGGTGAGGTATCACCAGGGGACACAGCTTTGACGTCTGTGCAGAGACGATGGGGAAAAGCTTCCTAGGCTGCTTCGTGTGTTGGTAATGCTGGGGTACGGGTGAAATAGGCTGTGGCCTTTCATGGTATACCCTATCGGAGATGCACAATTTATTCTCCTACAGCCTAATTCAAAGATTTTTCACACATGTTTTTCTCTCTGGAAAAGGGGGGATAAAATAAGCAAAGCAAAATACTGCTTATTTGGAGAAAGCAGAGAAGGAGCCATCAGGGGGGCAGGAGGAGCGTTTGCCAGGCTTAAAGGCTTGTTAAAGATTGTACCTGCATAGTTATTTTGTCGCATATTTTATAATAGTCTTTCTTTTGTCATTGCATTTTTTGTTTTCTCACCATGCTGCTTCCCATATCATTAATCCCAGTTGTGTCTGAACAGAGATCTCTGGGTTTCCCCGGCTCAGAAACCTGTGACGAAGGCACTGTCTGCAATGAAATGCAAGGGGACAAAAAGCAGTTGTGCAATGAAATGTGTAAAATAGATGAAAGGAAGAATGCATTGCACAGTGCACCATTATCATCTGTGGTTTTATTGATGGGCCTCATTGCAACAAGATACTGTTGAAGCTGAGAGTTTGTCAGGATTTAAGATATTGGGATTGAAGTCTCTATGGGTGAAGAGGCCACCCCCAGTAATATTAGATAGAATAAAAAACGATGCAGGCGCTTTTGCTTCAAAGTATAAGTTGTCCACAATTTGATGAGCAGCTGGGAGGAAAATACCATTTATAGGCAATTCCTTTCATAATTCCCCTCCGTTTTTTTCTTCCTTGTTGGTGGCTGAACAGCTGAGCCCATGACAAGAAGGCAGGAAAAGCTCATTCTGCTTGTAGAGATTGGACCTGTCTCAGAGCAG